>CAMZMU010000060.1:6602055-7202055 GCA_947311845.1 Poa pratensis | reverse complement strand
ATTCCTTCAAAGCATGCGAAGGTACTCCACACTGCTGCATAGTAGTATATGCCCAGAATTATGTCCATGTTTTCTGTCCGTAAAAAAATTGTATTTGTCCGTATGGTTCCGTACGGAACAGTTAAGCTACAAATTTCTCTAAGCCGCGCCTCGCCGCTTGCTTAGCTTTTATTGAGGTACAAGGGCCCTTTTTTCTTTTCCTCTCGCCCCCTCTCCCCCCCCCCCCCCCGAGGGTGACGGCCCCCCCAGCCGTCGGCCGCCGCGCCCCCTCCTCCACCTCCCTCCCCCGTCGCCGCCGCCGTCAGGGGTCGTCGGGCAACGCCCGAGCGACGCCGGCGGCGGCGGCCTTCCCATCCCCGCGTCCTGGAGGGCCGGTCGGGGCCTCTCCCTCCTTGGCGGCGGTGTTCTTCGGGAGGCCATGGTCCGGCGCGGCAGGGTGGTGCGGGTGGCGGTGTCGCTCTGCGACGGAGCTCCATGGCAGCGGGGCGCCGGCGCATGGCTTGGCCCGGTTCTGGCCACCTCGGGCCCCAGATGGGCTCGGGCGGGCTCAGATGGGCATGAGCGGGCCGGTCAGCTGCAACTGCGGGGCTCTCTTGAGGTTGTGGCGGCGACGTGCTGGGACTGCGACGGCGGCATTGCGGCCTGCCTATTGCAGCAGGGCGGCCGGGGCTTTACGAGCCCATCCGGGCTCGGCCGGGCCCGCTGGGGCCTGGCGTTCCCCTGCTGCTATGTCCGGTCGATGACTGCCTCTCGGCGGTGGAGGTGGGTACCTCTCGCGTGGCTGCGAGGCTGCTGTTTATCGTCCCGACGATGTCGTGTGCTGCCGCCTTTTAGGCCGCTTGCCGGTATCACGAAGCGACGGACGAGGGTGACTCAAGATCGTGGTGGTGCAGGTTGGTGGATGGCGATGCTGGGTGGTGGTGCTCCCTTGCGCCTAGGGTTTTTTGTGGATAGGAGTCGGGAGAAATTCCTTCAGCTAGTCTGACCTTGACGCGGTGCCGCCTGCGTGTGGCACCATTCCTTCCTGGAGGGCGTCGTGGGGATCCCCTGCCCACTATACTCTTCGTGCCGGGGGAAACCCTAGGACCTCTGGTCCGGGTAGCCGCGTCGTGTCGCTTCCCTTCCTGAAGGGGCTACTTGGCACGGGGCGCGTCGGGGTGCCTAGAACGTGGTGGGACAAAGACGGAGAGGGCGCAGCGGTGGCGGGTCATTTTAGTTTTGTCACTTCGCCTTAGCTTTCATTTCTTTTATCTTTTGGGCATGTTTGTGCTGCTGCCCCAGCATTCCCTTTGGTTCGTTCTCATGTATCGGTGTGGTTGCTATATTAATATAGCGGGGCGAAAACTTATTTCGAGAGTGCTTAGCTTTTATTGAACCTTGCTAGTTGTGGATTTATCCGTGGAGGCGTTTTGTGTGCATTCGATAATACATAAGGTTATTCCTAGCTTCTTAAGCATAGTTTAAAAAACCAAACTGCACCGCTAGTTGAGCCGAAAAAACACGGAACTGACTACTAGAGTGTGCGCGCAGCTAATTCATCTAGGCCAGCTTGATGTCAATTGTGGTAATGTATTGGTATACCTGCTATTTCTGTGGCAACATTGAAAGAATAGTCTTTTTTTTTTTTTTTTGAAAAGGCAGCTGAACACAGCGATGCTCACCGGTTCACTCACCGGTCCAATTTTCTAGACTATTTTTTAACTTGTGCATGGCGCTTTCCAGGTGCAGTGAAAGCACAACTTGGGTGATCTTCTCTCCAGAACAGTATGTTATCATGCATATTATTTTTCCGTCTCAAATTTTACTGCCAAGCTTATCGCTTATCCGACAGAATACGACATTGCACATTAATATTCCTCGTTGCCTCCTGCGTTTAAAGTGCATGCTTAATTGGCCCCTAGTTCTAATCAACTAATCCCAATTATTTCTGACTAGGACGGACAACCCAAATAAATTCAACATACATGGCTACGACCTTACAATCGAGGTGGAGCATTTGCTTGATCTTTTTATACGTGTTTCAAGAGCTTTGTGTTTTGTTGATCATGGTAGTTGTTGCGTAGGGTTTGGTACCCGTGGCTTGCCTGATGGGGATTTATGATAATCTCAATTAATTTTCACAAACTTTAATGCTAGAGAATGGACAATTACATGACCGTATGATAAGCCACGTATTTATACTAATTTATTTTACATGTTATATGTATTTATCTCAATTATGATTGTAATCTGAATTTTTTATAGTTAGCAAACTTAACAAAGTATTGAATAAGACCTCCAATATAACATTGTCATTATTGATTTCTAATGGCCACCATGTAAAATCGGTTACAATAGATTTACGACTACATGTTGCAAGAAAAATAACATTGCGTATTTACTTTGGATATATTGCCTAACTTTGACTAAATTGAATTCTTGTAATCGTACAAAAATTCTCTTTTACGCACTGATAAGTTTGCGCCATTTCAATAAATCGTTTATCTATAATGTTTTTGTGACTAATTCGGTAACCCTTAAATATCTTGGCATAGAGCTAAAGTGTCGAACAAAATATCGTATTAGAGGTTTTCATAGTGTATAATTCTCTATCCTGTCTTTTTTTAGAAATGGGTCACCCCGGCCTCTGCATCAAAGTGATGCAAGCCAGCTTATTACAAATCATGGATCACACAAAGTAGCAACAAAAATGAGCCAAATGAAGATCGCAAATCTATGCATTCAGCCTTCTATGATTGAACCATCCTCCCAGGCATAAGATAGACCGCACAACCGCCAGCATGCGGGTATATCCGGTATCCATAAGCGCCCTCTGATCCACAGGTAGGAGTAGGACCAAGAGTTGATCCAATAAGCAGCCTTGTTGATAACCTGCAAGTAATGAGCAATATTTGATTTGTTAAAGACGATGTCATTTCGACAGTTCCAAATTGACCAAAGCAAAGCAGATACGCCTATACGTATCCTTGCCTTTGTTTTAGCATCGATCCCATTAAGCCACGAACCAAACATATTCGCAATAGTAGTAGGTGGCGATATATTAAAGGTAAAATGAATGAGTCTCCAAATATTGTGAGCAAAAGAACACGATATGAAAAGATGATGGACAATTTCGTTTTCATGACAAAAAACGCACTTAGTGCAACCTGACCAACGCCGTTTAATCAGGTTATCCTTAGTAAGTAGCACCTTCCGACGAAGGAACCATAGAAATATTTTAATCTTTAAAGGTATCTTTAATTTCCACAAGTGTTTCGTAAGATATGTTGTGTGTCCATTCATCAATGCAGCATATAAGGATTTGACTGTGTACAAACCCGAAGTATTCAAATTCCATTTAAATATGTCCGGTGTAGCAGTTAGAGATATACGCATTAACCTCTGAACTAAATGAAGCCACACAGTCCATTTGTCCCCAACGAGAGTTCGACGGAACTGAATGGATTGGGAGAGATGAGGTACCCCAAAGTTTTGGCCACCCTCACATTCTTGTTGCTCACAATATTGTACAAAGAAGGATATTCATGTGCCAACGAATTCTGGCCTAGCCAAACATCCTCCCAAAAACGTACTTGAAGAACATTCCCAACCTCAAATTTTCCATGTTTAAAGAATCCTATTTTTGCCTTCATCAGCCCTTCCAAAAGGGAGAGTCAGAAGGTTGAGCCTCCACTTGAGCTAACGTTTTCTCGTAAAGATACTTGTTAGTCAAGAGCTCCTGCCACACTCCTTGTTCATTAAGCAATTTAAAGATCCATTTGCAAAGCAAAAACTTGTTCTTAATATCTAAAACTTCTATGCCGAGCCCCCTTGGTCCTTTGGCCGACACACAATATTCCATCTTGTTAATCTGTAGTTTCTCTTCTTTTGATCACTTTGACAAAAAAATCTTGATCGATAAAAATCTAATCTTTTTAATACCCCTCTAGGTATTTCAAAGAAAGATAGCAGGAACATTGGTAAACTTGTGAGAACGGAATTAATAAGAACTAGACGGTCTCCGTATGAGAGCATCTTTCCTATCCAGGACCCCAGTTTGCGCTCAAACCTATCCTCTACGGGTTTCCATTCTTTGTTTAACAACTTCCTATAATGGATTGGGATACCAAGGTATTTGAAAGGTAAAGACCCAGTCTCACATCCGAAAATTTGTCTATATTTATCAATGTCATCATTAGCTTTTCCGAAGCAATAAATCTCACTCTTATGGAAATTGATTTTAAGTCCAGACAACTCCTCGAAGAATGACAGTATGAGTTTCATATTGACAGCCGTGTCAAGATCATGTTCTAAAAACAGAATGGTATCATCTGCATATTGGAGTATTGATACGCCTCCCTCTACTAAATGTGGTATCAAACCCCCCCACTTGGCCATCTTCTTTTGCTCTTGCAATAAGAATTGCCAACATATCAGCTACCAAATTGAATAAAATCGGTGATAACGGATCACCCTGTCTTAAACCTTTGAGAGTTTGAAAATAATGTCCAATGTCATCATTTACACGAACTCCAACACTTCCTCCTTGAACAAACCTAGCAATCCATTCACACCACTGCGGTGCAAACCCTTTCATGCGTAGAACTTGTTGTAAGAAGGACCATTTGACCTTATCGTATGCCTTTTCGAAATCAATTTTGAATAGTACCCCATCTAATTTTTTATGGTGCAGCTCATGGATAGTCTCATGAAGTACAACCACTCCTTCAAGGATATTCCTACCAGGTATAAAAGCTGTTTGTGTTGGGCGAACTACTCTACTCGCAATAGAGGTCACCCTGTTTGTTCCCACTTTAGTAAAAAAATTGAACTAACATTCAAAAGGCATATAGGTCTGTACTGCTCAATCCTACTCGCATCTTCTTTCTTTGGCGGCAAGGTAATAATACCGAAATTTAGTTTGAACTGCGGCAACTCTATCTAATTCGAACAGATAGAAATCTCTAGAGTATACGATATGGCTATAAGAGCGGTTTTTTCTTCCATCGTTATCTTGCGTTTTCTATGTATATGATTGTCATATCCGTATTTCGTCACACCGGCCGGATACACGCGGCAGATCGATCGACGTTAAAGGACATAGAGTATAGAACTAGAAGGAAAGACGCGTGTTGTCGCGTCCGCTCTATTACAACGAGGATAAATAGATAAATGATTTTTCAATAAAACATAAAGGAACACAATTATGTCAGTTGTAGAAAGGTTACGACTATACCACCTAACGGAGAGAACACGTGAAACACACAAAAAACTTAAGCTATCAGAGTAGCTTCTAACTCGCCACATTTTTCTTTTATAAAAATCGAAACAACATATGTTGTTTTGAATATTTTGCAAATAAAGCATACAACTACATGTACCTATTGTACGTGCTCTAAAAGTTTTGTAAAAAAATATTTTGTATTTTGTGTTACAGAAAAAAGAGAAATTTTGATAGCGATATGTAGCTAGTTTTCCTTTTTCACAGCCATAATTTTTATTTTCGTGTAGTTGGGAATACCTGTTTTTCCACTGGAAATTTTACAAATACAAACAAAAGATCTGTATGTATTCAATGATTTTTTTTGTATACATGAACTATAAAATAAGATTTGAGTGGGGTCCACCGTAGTGTGGTGTCCCTTTCCCATTGGAGCACATGTGGAGCAAGGAGAGGGCACGATTTCTTGCATGATTTGGTCTTTGAGGGATTTCTTTTTTGTTTAGATCAAAAGGGCCCCAAAACAGGGGAGCCCCAGCTCCATTACTCAGAATGAAACCAGCAGCCATCGTTGTTCCTTTGAGGGATTTCTAGATCATGTAGTCAATAATTTTAAACAGGCAGTAGTATTTTACAATCTTGTGACTAACTAGCGTCCAACCTAACGAAGAAGAAGAGTAAAAAAAATAACCGGTCTTCTACTTTTGTACTCCAGCAATAAGTACCAGTAGTAGCACTGGTCGTCTACGCATGTATACAGACAGTACAGAAGTATAGATAGTACATTGCAGTATTGCACATACACACTTTTGATGGAACAGTGGTGAAGACGACGTCAATCTATCTTCCCTTCTGGGACGAGATGCTGAAATATTGGTGACGACGACGCATAACGAACTGTGTGCTCAGCCAAGGCCGTGATGGCTTGCGTCTGTCTGCCAGTTTGTCATTCTCTCGTGCTTATTATAGAACCGGTGGTTTTTTCCAGATCGTTTCACTTTTCATTCGAAGCATGCAGCGGCGAACATAGAACATGCCTTTTCTTTGCACCGGATCTGGCCCATACGGCTCACTCGGTCATGGCTATCGCCTGTGTCGAACTGAATCTTTTTTTTCTGAACATATGTCAGGGACCCGATGCGGTTCTGCCTCAGTAGAGGGATTTGCAACAAGAACAAAGCAGATACAGTAACTAGAATAGCTAATTTGGGTATGAAATTGATAAGAAGAAAACAGATAACTTGCAAAAGGAGAAAGAACAGGAAAGTGAGGAACAAGGAAATTAGGTTTTGGGATCACGTGCCACCCATCCTCCCTCTCTCCCGGGTTATATGGAGTACCCCGAGGAGCCACGTGTCCAACAATTACAACTGGCTTAGTCTTAAACATAGTTTATAAGTTACTTATTACAATGCCAGCTGTGTTGACAGTTAAGCTCCATAGAATGCATCGTAGCCGTTGGTTTGGTGATGGACTACAGGAACAGCGCCTGACAATACCCCCGCCTGGAAACCATACTTCAAGGATGGAAATCTGGAAATGTCTTCCTGATGAAACTTGCGTCTTCCCAAGTTGCGTCTTCCTTGTCGAGATTCTCCCAGTGGATCAGCCATTGTGGAATTGGAACATCATATGCGCCTTCTTTCCTGGGAACTTGCCTGTACTCCAAAACTGCCAAAGTAGCGGTTTTGATTTTGCCATCTTCAGTAAGCATGGGCAGAACTGGGTTGGGTACAGCCATTGGCCCTATATGCTTCTTCAACTGATTAACATGGAAAACATCGTGTAGGAGAGTTCCTGCAGGCAGCTGTAGCTGATATGAAACAAGACCCACTCGTTTAATGACACGAAAAGGTCCATAGTACTTAGAGGAAAGTTTTAGTGAATTGCGGAGGCCAAGTGCTGTTTCACGGTATGGCTGCATCTTTAAGTAGACCATGTCTCCCACTTCAAACTGGCGTTCTGTACGCTTCAGATCAGCAAACTTTTTGATTCGGTTCTGAGCTTGCTGTAAGTTTGCTTTCAGTGATTTGAGCATGTTTTCTTGTTCAGAGATTGTCACTGCTACCTCTGGAGAAGCATCACATGGTAAAGCAATATCATGTATTTGTGGAGGTTTGTACCCATAGAGTGCTTCGAATGGAAAACATTTGAGAGATGTGTGGTAGGAAGTGTTGTACCACCATTCTGCTGCAGGAAGCCATTGAGCCCACTTTTTTGGTTCTTTGAATACCATGCTGCGTAAATACTGCTCAAGACATTGGTTGACCCTTTCGGTCTGTCCATCCGATTCTGGGTGATAAGCCGTACTGAAATGCAGCTGGACCTTCAGAGTGGTGAAAAGTTCCTGCCAGAATTTTGATGTAAAAATTCTATCTCTGTCGCTGACAATCACCTTGGGAGGACCATGTAATTTGAAGATGTTGTCCATGAAAAGCTGAGCTACTTGTGGAGCTGTGAAAGGATGTGACAAAGCGATGAAATGCGCGTATTTTGTCAGCCTATCCACCACAACCAAGATGACATCCTTCCCTTTTGACTTTGGAAGTCCTTCCACGAAGTCCATGCTCAATTCTGACCACTTTGTTTCAGGAATGTGCAGAGGATCTAGAAGTCCTGGGTAGTGCACACGCTCTGTTTTGGATATTTGACAGATTGGGCAAATGGATACCTTCTCATTGACATACTCTTTCATGTTTGGCCAGTAAAACAGGTGCTTCAGCCTATGAAGTGTTACTCTGCCACCTGAATGTCCACCAAACAGAGATGAGTGAAAGGAGTTGAAAATACGTTCCTTTAGGTCAGTGGATGCTCCAATGACGATTCTGTTCTTGTATCTTAGGATGCCTGAGTTCAGAGTGTAATTGTTGTTTTTGGAATTTGTTATTGCCAACTCTTGAAGAAGCTTTGTACACTTGTCATCACTGATATAAGTATCTGCAATTTCTGTCATCCATGCTGGAACTGCTGATGACATTGCCTGGCATTGATCTTCTTTTGTTTCAAACTTTCTACTCAGAGCATCTGCCACTGTGTTCTCCTTACCTGCTTGTACTCAATTTTGAAGTCGAATTCAAGAAGCTTAAGCATCAGCTTGTGTTGAATCCCCTCGAGTAAACGCTGGCTGGTAAGATATTTCAGACTGCGCTGATCTGTTTTGATTACCAGGTTATTTCCCAATAGATAGTGTCTCCATTTACGCAAAGCTTCCAATATTGCCATTGCCTCCTTCTCGTATATTGATTGTGCCATTGCTTTTGGGCCCAAAGCCTTGCTGTAGTATGCAATTGGTCTGCTCTGTTGCATAAGAACAACACCTAGGCCATAACCCGATGCATCTGTTTCCAGGACAAATGGCAAGGAGAAGTTGGGGAGTATCAGAACTGGTGGAGTAGTCATGGCCTGCTTCAAGGCGTCAAATGCTGATTGTTGGCTCTCTGTCCAAAAGAAGGCATTCTTTTTCAATACATCATGTAATGGTCGGCAGATCATTGCATAGCCCTTGATAAACCGGCGATAATAGCCAGACATCCCTAGTATACGCCTTAATTGCTTGGCTGACTGAGGAGTAGGCCAATTTACTACCTCTTGTATCTTCTCAGGATCTGTAGCTACTCCTTCTGCAGATAAAATATGTCCCAAGTAGCTGACTGATGGTACAGCAAAAGAGCATTTGTTGAGTTTGGCCTTAAGCTGATGTACTCGTAGCAGTTTCAGAACTGTTATGAGGTGCTCTCTGTGCTTGTTCAGGTTGGGGCTGTAGATGAGAATGTCGTCGAAGAAAACGAGGACAAACTTCCTCAAGTGTGGAGCAAAGATGCTGTTCATCAGTTGCTGGAAGGTAGCCGGTGCATTAGATAGTCCAAACGGCATTACTAGGTATTCGTAATGACCCAAGTGTGTACTGAAAGCAGTCTTTGGAATATCTGGTGGATGCATCCTTATTTGATGGTAACCGGAGCGCAAGTCAATCTTTGAGAAGATAGTAGAGCCCTGAAGTTCATCGAGAAGGTCTTCGATTACTGGGATAGGGTACTTGTTTTTGATAGTTAGCTGGTTGAGCTGTCTATAATCCACACATAGTCGCCAAGTTTTGTCCTTCTTTCTGACCAAAATTGCTGGGGATGAATATGGGCTAGAACTGAGCCTGATCTCATTGTTTTTGAGCATTTTCTGAACCAACTCTTCCACTATGTTCTTCTGCTTATGGGGAATGCGATATGGCCTGATGTTGGGAGGATTTGCACCATCAGTTAGTGGAATCGTATGATCACATGATCTTGTAGGTGGTAAACCTGATGGTTCCTCAAATAGATCGTGAAATTCTTCCAAGATTGCAGTGACAGGTCCTTCTGAAAATTGGACAGTTGCCTCTTGGCTAGTGTCCTTTTTTTGCTTTTCAGTGGTGTATCTTATAATGAAGGCCTCTGCTCCCGAAAGTAACAGCTTTGAACAAGCTTTAGCTGATATGATTGCTGGAGAGGATGCTCTATCCTTGAGTGTAACCCATTCATCATCAACTCTGATGGTTATACTCCTGTTCTCCCAATCTGTTACATTAGGTCCATGGTGTTTTAACCAATTTGCTCCAAGGACCATGTCATACCCTTTTAGTGGCAGTATTTTGCAATCGAACTCAAACTTATTGTTCTGTATCGTGAACTTGCAATTGGGAATATATCCTGCAGATTGAAGTTCTCCACCTCCTGCAACCAGAACTGGGTGTACTGCCGTTTCTGTGATTGACAATCTAGCTTTTTTGACAAACTCGCTATCAAGAAAAGTAGTTGTGCTTCCACTGTCAATGAGTGCTACTGCTAACTGATTGCCAATTCGAACATGCACTGATAGTGTTGATTCTCCCGGCATTCCGTGCAAAGCCTCAGCAGATATGAGCATCGAAATGTCAGGTGGTTTATTCTGTAACACTGCTGGAGCATTCTCAGTACCCTGCTCTTGAACTTGTTCAGCCGGATTGATGTTAGCTTGGGCATCATGGTATTTGTCTGCTTCCTCAGTTAGCTCCTCCTCTTCACTGTGATACTGCATTTCCAGCATATTAATCATAGTCTTCAGGGTTGCACATTTGTGACCGAAGAACCATGTTTCAGGACAATACCAACATTTACGTTCCTTTGGTTTGTCCTGTTGTCCTCTAGGTTTGTTGTCCCTGTTGAAGTGCTGAGGACGTTGAGGAGCTGCATTGTTCTGTCTCTGAACCAGAGCTGGAGGAGTAATCTTTTTGGACATTGACAGGACCACCTGCTCCTGCTGTCTGGCATGGAAGTAAGCTGAGCGTAAAGTCGAAGGATTGTGGCTTCTTGTTGCATGTTTCACAGTATCCTTCAAGCCAGACAAGAATCGCAGCAAGAAGAAATTATCCGTCAGATATGAATGATCTTTCTTCATTTGAAACATAAACTCTTCAAATGTATCAATGTACTGATTGACAGAATGAGTTTGTTTGACATGCTGAAACTGTTCCATGGATTCATGTTCTCCTGGAGCTGGAAACCTGTCACATAACAATTCACATAGCTGTGTCCAGTTGAGGAGATAAATATTCAGACCACTGCTGGAGAGCCAAGTTTTTGCCTTGCCTCTGATGTGTGCATGAGCCCATTTAACTTTGGCTTCATTCTGAATTCCTGTCAGATAGAAAATACTCTCACATTCTTCAATCCAGGCTAGGGCATTCTCCCCATAAAACACCGGTAGCTCCATGTTTGGTGTTCGGATATATGGCTCTTGGTGATGAGCTTGCTGACTGTGTGACTTGTCCAGGCTAGGTGGAGGTGAGGGTGGGGTATGTGTGGTAGGAAATGGAGATGGTTGTGGAACTATGGTGGGTTGTGGGCTAGTGTAGGTGTATTGTGGCGAGGGCGGCGGATACTGGTAATAGCCATTCTGCTGGGGAGGATAAGCATACTGGTTATGTGGAGCTGGGTAGTGGTACTGGGGAGCGTTGTGTGGCATAGGAGGTTGAGGAAAATGATGAAAGTTGGTTGATTGGGTGCAGTTTGGCTAGTAGGAATGTGGTGGAATGGTGTTGGAGGGTTGGTATTGCTGGGATGTTGGTGGTGGCATGGTATACATGTTTGGGTTGGTTGTGGGGTTCGACTGTTGGTAAATCTGGTGAATGGGTGCTTGCGGAATAGTGGCTGTGTTTTGGTTTGTGGAATGTGTAGGAAAGGTTGTTGCTTGAGTGTGGGGAGGGAATTGTGGGTGGGGAAGTTGCTCTGGTGTGAGGCGCCCGAAATGGACAGGTTGATGCGGATGAGTGGGTCGGCTTTGCGGAGTTTGGGACTGGTTCGAGGAAGGAGCTTCAGGAATGGGGCTGAGGTGTGGTGGCGGAGGTGGTGGGGTTCGGAAGTTTGATGAACTCGGGTCCGTCACTGACGAATCGGGCGGCGGATCTGCCGCTGGTTTCAACATAGATTGCCCAATCTGAGCCACCATCGATGTCAGTCTAGAGATATCACCTTGCAACCCTTCGAAGGATTGTTGCTGCCGGGCGATCTGTCGATGCAGGTTGAGCACCTCGCGGGGAAGACGATTGCTGATAGCTTCTTCCTCCTCCGCTTGCTTCTGTGCAGCGGCCAGTAATTTCGCCTCTTCCGCCTCCGTAGCCAGCCGTTCTTGCGAACGAGTGCGGCAGTGAGGCATCTTGCGGCTGGGCGAACTGAACTCCCGAGGCTAGAGATCTGGTGTTTGCTCTGGTTGGCAAGGGATTTTAAGGCCGGGTCAGAGAGATCCAGCAACCTCGCTTGAAAACCCGGATGCGCCGCCAGAGAGAAAAAATTGGATCTCGCGCGTGGGGAAAAGGCTCTAGATACCAATTGTCAGGGACCCGATGCGGTTCTGCCTCAGTAGAGGGATTTGCAACAAGAACAAAGCAGATACAGTAACTAGAATAGCTAATTTGGGTATGAAATTGATAAGAAGAAAACAGATAACTTGCAAAAGGAGAAAGAACAGGAAAGTGAGGAACAAGGAAATTAGGTTTTGGGATCACGTGCCACCCATCCTCCCTCTCTCCCGGGTTATATGGAGTACCCCGAGGAGCCACGTGTCCAACAATTACAACTGGCTTAGTCTTAAACATAGTTTATAAGTTACTTATTACAATGCCAGCTGTGTTGACAGTTAAGCTCCATAGAATGCATCGTAGCCGTTGGTTTGGTGATGGACTACAAGAACAGCGCCTGACAACATAATACTTCATTTTAGTGCAGTGGTTTCGTAATAACTTCTCGTTCCATCCGTTTTTAAACAAACGGAATCCAGTAAATCAAAACTGGATGGCGGCCCATAACTTGTATGAAGAAGGCGGCCAGAAGGGCTCCGCCTTCTGCGAGTTGTAGTTCTGACTCGCCCGTGGAGGTTTTCCGCATGGGCCGGCCCATTAATATCTGTAAACGGAGAAAAGTTAAGAAAAGAGCGAGGGAACGTGGGATTCGAACTTTGGACCTGAACGCACGAAGACCGACGGGATATCCACCAGCCTACGGTCGTGTTCATGTACGTCTATCTATCATTACTTGTCTACCTATTGTTGACTTTTTTCGGTTTTCGGTTTTCGTTTTTTTTCTGTTTCTTTTTCCGCTTTATTCTTTCATTTCTTCATTTTTTTTCTTTTGATTTATTATTATTATTTAGTTTAGTTTTATTTTTCTTCTATTTCTTCCGAACCATTTTCGTTTCTGTATTATTTCCTTTTTTCTGTTTTTCGTATCTTTTCCTTTTTTCGTTTCCTTTTATTTTTCCTTTTTCGTTTTTTCTGTTTCACTTCTTTCTTTTTTCTTTCGTTTTATGTTTTATTTTCGCTTATTTTGAAAATGGTACATATTTTCGAAAAAAAATTTAAAAATGTTTCAGTTTTGAAAAATATTTTATTTTGGTTCCGATTTTCCAAAATGGTTCCGATTTTGAAAATGGTTCCGAATTTGAAATTTGTTTGAATTTTGAAAATGGTTTTGAATTTGAAAATGGGTTCGAATTTGAAAATGGTTCCGGTTTTGAAAAATCCATTTTTTGGTTCGGAACCATATTCTAAAAGGAACCAGTTTTTCAGTTTGGAACCATTTTCAAAAAGGAACCATTTTTTTTCATTCGGAACCATTTCAAAATTCGGAACCAATTTTTCAGTTCGGAACCATTTTAAAAAAGGAACCATTTTTCGGTTCCGAACCATTTTTTTAGTTCCGAACCATTTTAAAAAAGGAACCATTTTTAAAATTGGAACCATTTTCAAAATTCGGAACCATTTTTTCGGTTCGGAACCATTTTCAAAAAGGAACCATTTTTTGGGTTCGAAACCATGTTTTCGTTTCCGAACCATTTTTTCGGTTCCGAACCATTTTCACAAAGGAACCGTTTTTGAAAATAGGAACCATTTTTTCATTCGGAACCATTTTCAAAATTCGGAACCATTTTTCGGTTCGGAACCATTTTAAAAAAGGAACCATTTTTTTTGGTTCCGAACCATTTTTTGGTTCCGGACCATATTAAAAAAGGAACCATTTTTGAAAAATTGGAACCATTTTTTTCATTCGGAACCATTTTCAAAAATTGGAACCTTTTTTCGGTTCGGAACCATTTAAAAAAAGGAATCATTTTATCGGTTCGGAACCATTTTCAAAAAAGACCTATTTTCAAAAAATTGGAACCATTTTTAAAAATCGGAAACATTTTTTTCATTATGAATCATTTTCAAAAATCAGAACCATTTTCGAAAAAACGGAACCATTTTTAAAAATCGGAACCATTTTTTCATTCGGAACCATTTTTCGGTTCAGAACCATATTCTACATGGAACTATTTTTCGGTTCGGAACCATTTTCAAGAAGAAACCACTTTCAAAATCGGAACCATTTTGTAAAAATAATTATTTTCCAAAATATGAACCATTTTCAAATAGGCGAAAATTAAAACATAAAAGAAAAAAGTGAAACAGAAAAACGGAAAAAGAAAAAAATAAAACTGAAAAAGAAACGGAAAAGAAAACAGGAAAAGAAAACAAAAAAAGAAAATAAAACGAAAAAGAAAACAGAAAAATAAAAAGGAAACGGAAAAAAGAAAACAGAAAAAGAAAAAGAAAACGGGAAAAGAAAACAGAAAAAATGGAAAAAGAAAAAGAAAACGGAAAACAGAAAAAGAAACGGAAACGGAAAAAAGAATAGAAAGAAAACTAAAAAGTATAAACAATAAAATGACGAATAGAACTACGTGAATATAAGAACGATCGTAGTCTAGTGTCTATGCCTTCGGTCTTTGTGCGTTGAGGTGCACGGCTCGAACCCCAGCTACGCATCCCAATTTCATTCATTTTTCTCCGATTAGAGCTACTAAATGGGCCGGCCCAGATTGAAAATCTCCACGGGCGAGCCGGAACTATAAGGCGATATATAGGGTTTGCAGGCCAGAATTCTTATGATTTCATACTGCCTCTCTACCGGGCCAGCATGCGCCAGGAAATGCCTGATCTGTTAAGATAATCAAACTCACCCTAAACTTAAGAGCATCTCCACCGTCACCTTCCAAATAGCCCCCAAATGCATATTCGGGGTCCAACACCAAAAATCGCCCCAGCAGCACCCCCAATGGCTCGCCCCGAGCCAAATCGTGTCCGGGGCCCTCCAAGTTTGGAGACCCTATCGCGGGTGCCGGACATGGGACGGACATGCCTCGGACGCGCAACCGTTATTAATCGTTGTAACATCCCAAAAAAATATCATCAGTATTATATTCCAAAAATGAGAGCCAACAAAAACTTTTGTTAATTATTATGTGTTGTCTGCAAATTATTGCTTGTGGAATTAATTATTGTTGCTTGTGTTATTTATTTCTTGCTAATTGGGTTGCTTGCTCTAAATAAAAATAGGAAGAAAAGAAAAGAAATAAAATGGCAAGTAAAAGCAAGAAAAATAAAAGTGACAATTGTTTCACACAAATTCTCCAAGTAAGGATCTCAATTTGTTTCCAACAAAACTCAGTGGAGTGGTAGTGCAAACCCTCCCATTTCATCCTTACTACTTATCTCTCTCAAATACTATTTTCAAACTAGTTTAAAATTCAAAAGTAAACAAAGTAGAAATAAATTAAAATGCCATAATTGAAACACTATAAAAGAAAATGTTTCAAAACATTTTATTTTGCAAAGCCAATTTTTGTGGAGCTTCTGCACATTATGAGAAGGCCCCACAAATTTTGGCAAATTTTTATAAATTGATTTAGTGCCTCAAATTAAATCAAGAAGTACTACTGCAATTAACAGAAGGACTAAAAAGTAAATAGAAGAAAGAAGAAGGAAAAGAAGCAACGCACAGGAGCCAGGGGGTTTTTGCGAAAACGTCGTCGTCTCCTACCTCCCCTAGCTCACTGTCGCCGTGCGTGTCGCCATGGCCGCAGCGCGCTCGTCGCCGTTCCCAGGCCCCCCAGGGCCCCCTTGCTCGCGTTCTCCCTCGCCCCGTGCCTCTGAACCCTCTGCTGGCAGAGGAGAGCCTCTCCCCTCGCCATTACGCCGTTGTCCCCCGATGCCCGCCGTGGAAAGCTCGGACGGCGCCGGCCAAAATTGGCCCAGCCCGCGGCACCTCGACACGCGATCCGCTACGCAGGGAACCCTAGCTCCATCCCAGGCCCCCCAGACAGCACTCATCGCCCTCTCCCGCTCTCTGGACGCCGCTGGACCGTGACCACCGTACGCCGGCGTTGCGGCTATTTAAACCACCGAGCCCAGCACTCTCTCCACACCGCCCCACTGTCTCTCTCACTCACCACCCTCTCCCGTGCACCGCCAGGAGGGCGGAGCCTCTGCCGTGAAGCCACTGCTGCCCGTGGCAGTGCGCTGCGACCTCGCCGTGCCGAGGTAGGCGACGACCATGGCCTCGCCGTGCTGGCCTCCCATTTCCTTCCCTCTGGCCACTACCTGCATCCCTACGATCACCGCACTCACCCACACCTTGTTCCCCTCTGTTTCGTGCACCAGAGCATCGCCAGGAGATCGCCGGAGCCCGTGCCGTAGCCGAGGAAGTTCCGGAGCTCGCCGCCGACGAACCACTCCTTCCCAGGAAGCGCAACTCGGCCAGGAGCTTCCACCACGCCGCCGCCGTCGATCTGCACCATCTCCGCCGTCCCTAGCCCTCTCAGGTGAGCGAATCGTGCTGCTCGCCGTCGCCGGAGCCACGCGCCGCCTATTTTAGGTCGTCGCCGATGGTAGCCTCCGTGCGCCGTTGGATCTAAGATCTACGGCCACGTACCGTTTCGTGCCTAGTTACACTGCCATGTGGGACCCACTGTCAGCGTTTTAACCATTTCCAGCGCGGGAGACTTTTCTCCGTGAGCCGCTGACATGTAGACCCCACATGTCAGGGTTTTCAACATTATCCACTAGTTTGATTATTTCGAATTTCTAGTTTCTATAGAATTCAGTACTGGCATCAACTTAGAAAATCAATATCTCAAGATTTAGGAATCCAAATAAATCACACTCAATTGTTCTGGAAAGCTTATGAAATTGTTTAACCAACCCAATTGGTCTCATTCATTTAATTAAATAGATAAAAAGTATTATTAAAAATACTACAGAAGGTTTAAATTCTAAACTTGTTTGTTTCTGATACTCTGTTAGTCCAAATAATTCCAAACCAATTTTGCTAGCTTAGTACTGCCATGTATTAGCTTCCCTAATTTTGGTAGAATTAATTGTGCAGTAGTATTTGTTTAGTATTCAGTTGAAGTTTAAACACCCTTCTGCACTCAAACATTTAAATATGTTTAATGGTTAACCCAAATGATTAGGACCAATTTTGTTAGATCACATATAGTCATGTTAGTTACCCCTAAAAGGATTTAATTTTTGGATAACATTAACTTGAGTTGTAGCAAAACTTGATTAATAAGCTTCTGGATTCAAACAAATGTGTAGGGAGTTTAGTAACTCCAATTGATCCAAACCAAATTGTGTTGTCTTCTACACATCAGTAGCTTTCCATAGAATTTTAGTTTGTATTTTTGTGACCAACAGAACTCAAGTTATTGAATTAAACATGTTCCACAAGTTTCTGCCATAATGTTGAACATAAATAAATGATGTTTAATTCAAATATTTTGAAACCAAATTGTATGGTTTGATGTGTGCAGTAGCTATGTGTGATGTTCATGATTGTTGTGTTGAGATGATTGCTTGTATAGCTTAGTGATTGTTTGCATTGTTTGTTTATTAATTAGACGAGAACGTTGTCGGATATATCGAGGAAGGAGAGTTTGCTGAAATTGAAGAACAAGAGCAAGTCACTTTGCCAAGCAAGGCAAGCTATTCTCTGAGCTTGCACTACAAACATATGCATCTACTTTCATAACTGTTTTACTCTCAAAGCAAGATTTATAAAACCCATTTCAAAAGTATATGGAATTATTTTGCCACTATGTAGAAATATAAGATAGTTATATCAAATTATAGGATGGGAAAAAAAATATGTTTATTCAAAACTCCTTTGAAATTACTTGTGAGATTATGAAATGCCGAGATGTCGGTGTTGGAATGGAGAAGTGGAAAAATGGTGATGTTTATGAAAAATGCACAGTGTGTCCTTGTACTTACGTCAACCATCCGATACCCTGTGCGACCACATCCACCACATATGGGAAAGGCTTAGTCATATAATTTGCTCATATTAGTACTGGATACCTCATCGACGGAGATGACTCCGTCATGCATGAGGGGATAGTGTGTTGGTCATCCCCTGACCCGGGTCCTCGCTCAAACTCTATGAAAGATAAGGAGGAGGATTGAAGGTTCCACCATAAACCGCCGGACAAAACCTATGAGTCCTCACACTTAGATTCCGAAGGGCTGGGTTAAGTGTGTTGGAAGTGTCATATGGGAAGGATCCTATACTAGCATGAGCAAAGGACAGGCTATGGTCGGCGGCTTACTTCGCATACACCCTGTATGGCGAGACGTGGCGGACACGATGAGTTGCCGGATGGATGTGGGAAAAGCGTGCTACCTCTGCAGAGTGTAAAACTATTCGAATAGCCGAGTCCTCGGATATGGACAGTTGGGAGGCCCTACTTTGACCATGTGCAAGTTTTTGGAAAAGTTTTTAAGTTTAAAAGAAACTGAATTGGAGATGATGTTACACAGCTATACCACATGGAGTGGTATGAGTTGTTGAAATAGATGGACCATGGTGAGCCATGGTCAGAAACAGGAGGAGTTTTGGAAAACAAATGAGATGGTGGTTTCTTTTAAAGATAGTTATAAAACTCTTCTTACCTTTTTCAATAAAGATATAGAGATGTTTAAAATAAATAAAAGTTGTCAACTAAAATAAAACTAGTGCATACTCATGTTGGGGTAGTTTGCGAGTACATTCAAATGTACTCGTCCCTGGCTATTGACCTAGCCAGACTACGAGGAGGAGCACTACGCCGAGCAGAGTATGGCGACTTCTACGCCAACTAAGGATCTCCACAAGTCAGCTGCCTGTCGGGTTGTCATCGTTAGAATATGATGTCTACTACGCCGTAGCTTCCGCTGATATTTTGGTTTGGCCCATGAAGGCACCTATGTAAGACTTGGTCTAAATGACCATTTATGTAAGACTTTTATTCGGTACTGTAATGGATGTAAACTTTGGTATCCAATTCGGATTATGTGCAACGACAGACTGATCACGGGATCGTTGTGTTAAGCATAATCGGGTATTTCGGACAGCTAGTCCGGGGTCCCCACAGACTTGGTATCAGAGCCATCCTGACTTTAGGAAACCTTAGTTAGCATGGTCGTTTGTCAAATGTTACAAAAGATGAATTTCTAAAAAGAAAGGAATGAAGTATTTTGAAAACTGCTTATCTCCAATCCTCTTACTTATGCAAAATTTTACTCTCATTAAAATTACATTTTCCTTGTATCCTAAAATTTTGCACACCTCTCATTAAGCTTAAAATTTGACTCACTTGTTCCTACTATATTAAAATTTTGATACACTTGTCACCTAACTAACTTAAAATTTTGCTTAAAAATTGTAGATGGCACTCCATTGGACCGAGTTCGTTCAGCTGAGAAGGACAGCAAGCTGACGTTTGAGAGGGACTTGTTCGAGTTGACCAAGCTGTTAGGTCGCCCCGCTCCAGAGTTTGAGGGAGCTCAGATTGATGTTCATGGTGTCGGAAGGCTGAGCTGGCTCATCAGTCGTCAGTTCGCAGGAACATCAAGTCTCCCAGTTCCAGGACGCTCATCTTCACCACCAAGGAGGCCACCTGGGTTGACGGTCTCTGTACTGCTACACAGAGGATGCTAGCCCGACTTTGTGAGGAGCACAAGGCGGAGTTAGTAGACTCCCGTTTCCGGTTCTACGGGAGGCGCAACTGCGATGGACACCCTACTCCTTCACCTTACCACCCGATGTTTGGGAGCTACATCATGGACATGGAGATCTTACTTCAGTGCACTCAGGATGATCTGTTGCGCACTAGGATTCAGCTCACTTTGACCGCGAGTCGCTCGTTGAGCTTCGCGAGAACGAGAGAAGCTGATGGAGGAGAAGGTCGCTCTTCTCAGGAAGAGGGCCCAGCTGAGGAAGACTATCGTGAAGCTCCGCAGAAGGTGGCAGAGCAGGACGGGCTGATTGAGGATCTAGAGCACCATACTGACGAGATGGAGGAGGAGGGCGAGGATCTCCGCAAGGAGAAAACGCTTTCCTCAGTGACGATGATGACTTCGTGGAGGAGATGGACTGTGAGGAGGAGGATGATGAGGAGGAGTTAGTTGACGAGGAGGAGGAGCCACTCGAGGCAGTTCTCGAGGACGAGGAGGAGGATCCCGAGGAGCCACCTACCAGTCAGATGCTGACGTGTTAGAGCTGGAGGTTCCACCTCAGTAGGCGAGTGACTTGATCACTACCGCAGGATTAGGTTGACCCCTATCGCTAGTCGAGTCGAAGTAGTGGTTCTTTTGGAAACCAGATGTTATGTATCTAGATGTAAGGTGATGTTGTAAGCTTGAGTTGTAAGCTTGATGTTGTTGTGAACTCCTTGATGTGATGTTTGTGAATATATAAGTATGTTTGTCTTGTTTAAATCTGTGTGAAATATTTTCATATAATCCTTAAATTAATCAACCACTTGCGAAATCGTCTTTTCCCTTAGTCGAACTTTTCTTGCCTTGCCTCTTATACCCGGTGTGCTTCAGGATGCCGCCCCGTCGCGACAATACGGGAGGATCAGGATCAGCACCACCACCACCGGACCCAACCCCCGCCCAACTTCTCGCGCTTATCATGGAGGAACGTGAAAATGCCCGGCAAGAGCGCCAGCTCATCTCGTTGCCCTACAACAACTCGCAGCCGCTTAACAACAACAACAACAACAACAACAATGGTGGTAATGGCAATGGCAATGAGAACCAGCGATCCACCTTAGGCGATTTTCAGAAGACCAACCCACCCACCTACTCCAAGGGACTTCACCCACTAGAAGCCGATGATTGGCTTCGCACCATCGACAATAATCTTGAAGTTGCTGCTGTGGGAGAAAATGAGAAAGTGCTGTATGCAACCCACTATCTCGCTGGACCTGCAAGAGCTTGGTGGGAAACTACCAAGACTCTCCAGCAGCTGGTCATGTCATCAACTGGGCTGAGTTCCAGGAGAAGTTCCGCAAGAAGCATATTCCTTACGGACTTATTGAGAGGAAGAAGGATGAGTTCCGCAAACTGAGGCAGGGAAGTAGAGATGTGGTCGGTTATCTGGATGAGTTTACCGACTTATCTCGGTATGCTCCTGATGACACCGACAAAGAAGAGAAGAAGATGGAGCGTTTCATGAGTGGACTCATGATGAACTGCAGTGTGCTCTGGTTATCCATGACTTCCGTGATCTGGAGTCACTTGTGGACAAAGCCATCCAGCTGGAGACCAAGCGCAAGTCTATGTATGAAGGTCGCAAGAGGAGGATGAATGCTCAGGAAGGTTCGAGCAGCCAGAAACCTCGTATCTTTCAGCAACCCAGGCCTGCCTATCGTCCACCCCAAGCTCCACGCCCCAATTACCCTAACCGCCCAAACAACTTCAACCGCCCCAATGACAATAACCGTCCCGGAGGAAACTTCAACAACTTCACCCCAATCCCAATGTGTCTGCTTTGAATGCGGCAACAAGGGTCACTACTCCAGAATGTCCCAATCCCAAGAGGAATGTCAGCGCCCCAATGCGCCGGCACGAACAATGGTCAAGGCCGCAATGGAAATGGAAATGGCAAGAATGCCGCACCCCGCGGAAATGCTGCTGTTGCCAAGGGTCGTCTGCACCACATCAATGCTGAAGAAGCTCAGGATGCTCCGGATGTTGTGCTGGGTACGTTCCTTGTCAACTCAGTACCTGCAACTGTTCTGTTTGATTCTGGTGCTACCCATTCATTTGTTACCCAAGAATTTGTTGCTAAGGGAGGTTTAGTCGAGAGCCTCTTACCCAAACCCATGGTCATCCAAATCCCAGAATCCACCGTAGAGACCAAGATGTTTTGCTCCGATGTACCCCTTGAGATCAAAGGAGAAAAGTTTCCAGTTAACTTAATTGTTCTGGGAACCCAAGGCATCGATGTTATACTCGGTATGAATTGGTTAGCCAAGTACCATGGTCGAATTGACTGTGCTAGAAGAGCTGTATCCATCACCACCGACAAAGAAGTAGAAGTGGAGTATGTGTCTGAAACTAGTCAATCTCACCCAGGCTGCCATGAGAGCATAGCTCGACCTGCCCTAGATGAGATCCGTGTTGTTCACCTGTTCAAGGATGTTTTCCCAGAAGAATTGCCTGGTATGCCGCCAGACCGGGAAATTGAGTTCATAATTGAGCTTATCCCAGGAACGCCCCTATATCCCAAAGACCTTATCGGATGAATCCGGAAGAGCTGGTTGAGTTGAAGAAGCAATTGGCAGATATGCTCAGCAAAGGACTTGTTCGCCCAAGCGCTTCACCTTGGGGATCACCCATTATTTGTGGACAAGAGAGACGGTACCACACGCCTGTGTGTGGATTATCGCAAGCTGAATGACGTGACCATTAAAAATAAGTATCCTCTTCCCAAGATCGAGGATCTGTTCGATCAAATGAACGGAGCCCGAGTCTTTTCCAAGATCGATCTTCGGACAGGATACCATCAGTTGAAGATCCGAGAGACAGACATTCCCAAGACCGCCTTCACCACTCGTTACGGTTTGTTTGAATACACCGTGATGTCTTTTGGTCTGACCAATGCCCCAGCCTATTTCATGAATCTCATGAACAAGATTTTCATGGAGTACCTCGACAAGTTCGTGGTAGTTTTCCTTGATGACATCCTTATTTATTCCAAGACCGAAGAAGAGCATGCTGAACACCTGCGTCTAGTTTTGGAGACTCTCCGAGAGCACCAGCTGTATGCCAAGCTTAGCAAGTGTGAGTTTTGGCTCAGTGAAGTGGCATTTCTCGGACATGTTGTATCTGCCGGAGGAATTTCTGTGACCCAGAGAAGATCCAAGCCATTTTGACTGGTTATCCCCAACCAATGTGTTTGAAATCCGAAGCTTTCTCGGACTTGCCGGTTATTACCGCAAGTTCGTTGAAGGATTTTCCAGTATAGCCAAACCCATGACCCAACTGTTGAAGAAGGACAAGAAATTTGAATGGACTCAGAAGTGTGAGGATAGTTTCCAAGAACTGAAGAAGAGACTAACCTCAGCCCCAATCCTGATCATGCCAGACGTCACCCAGAGTTTCGACGTGTATTGCGATGCATCACGCCTCGGACTTGGTTGCGTTCTGATGCAAGAAGGCAAAGTTGTGTCGTACCTGTCCCGGCAGTTGCGACCGCATGAAGAGAATTACCCAACCCATGACTGGAGTTAGCTGCTGTTGTTCTTGCTCTCAAAACGTGGCGTCCCTATCTTGCGGGACATCGCTGCGAGGTCTATACAGATCACAAAAGCTTGAAGTATATTTTCACCCAGAAAGATCTGAACCTGCGACAGAGGAGATGGATGGAATTAATCAAGGATTATGATATTGGAATCCATTATCACCCGGAAAGGCTAATGTAGTTGCCGATGCCCTTAGTCGCAAACCTTGCACCCTGAATGCCCTGATCCAAGCCGAACAGCCAGCCTTGTTCAAAGAGTTCCAAGATTTTGGACTAGAGCTTGTTAGCCATGGTTATCTCGCCAATTAGAGTTAACCCCAACCCTGATGGATCAAATCAAAGAAGCCCAAAAGGTCATGAAAGCATAGAGGAATTAGGAAGAAGATTTCCCTCGGCAAAGCACCCGGTTTTACCGAAGATGCTGAAGGAGTGCTGAAATTCAATGACCGTATCTGTGTGCCCAATGTCACGGAACTTAAGGAGTTAATCCTGAAGGAGGCCCATGAGACCCCTTATTCAATCCACCCCGGCGGAACCAAAATGTACCAAGACCTTCGAGAAAGATTTTGGTGGCATGGAATGAAGCGAGAGATTGGTTCATTCGTAGCCAAGTGTGACATCTGCCAGCGAGTTAAGGCTGAACATCAGCGACCCGCTGGATTGCTTCAACCTTTGAAAATTCCCGAGTGGAAGTGGGATGAGATTGGAATGGATTTTATTACCGGACTTCCAAGATCCAACCGAGGCCATGATTCAATCTGGGTCATCGTTGATCGACTGACCAAGGTTGCCCATTTTTCCTGTCAACACCACTATCGGGGCTCATTAGCGACTTGTATATTTCCAGAATAGTGAGCCTGCATGGTGTGCCTAAGAAGATTGTATCTGATAGAGGCACGCAATTCACCTCAAGATTCTGGAAATCCCTTCATGAAGCCCTCGGAACCAAGTTAGCATTTAGCACAGCTTATCATCCCCAGACCGATGGCCAAACTGAGCGAGTGAACCAGATATTGGAGGACATGCTTCGCGCATGTGTTCTATCCTATGGTTCCAAGTGGGAAGATTGTCTTCCGTTTGCAGAGTTCTCGTACAACAACAGTTATCAGTCTAGTCTGCAAATGGCCCCTTTTGAAGCCCTTTACGGCAAGAAGTGTCGTACACCCCTGAATTGGTCCGATACCGGAGAAAGCAAATTGTTCGGACCAGATACCCTCCGTGAAGCTGAAGAGCAAGTTCAGCTTATTCGTGAACGCCTCAAAACTGCCCAATCCCGTCAGAAGAGTTACGCTGACACCAAGCGCCGTGACCTCACCTTCAACGTCGGAGATTATGTTTATCTCCGAGTGACACCCCTAAAGGAATGCAGCGTTTCCATGTCAAAGGAAAATTAGCGCCAAGGTATATTGGACCCTTCAAGGTCATTGCTCGTCGAGGAGAAGTATCCTATCAGCTGGAGTTACCCCAGGAGTTAGGAGATTATCATGATGTCTTCCACATTTCCTTGCTCCGGAAGTGTCTTGAAGTTCCTGACCAGCCTGATGTTTTCAAAAACATCGACCACCTCTCCATCGACCTGAACCAAGACCTGACTTATCGTGAGAGACCCTCAAATTCTCGAAGAAGATGTTCGTGTTACCCGAAGACGTGCGATCAAGTTTTACAAAGTCCAGTGGACTAACCACTCTGAAGAAGAAGCAACTTGGGAACGCGAAGATTATCTTCGAAGCGAATTCCCAGACCTCTTTAGTACCTAAGCCTAGCAAATCTCGGGACGAGATTTATTTTAAGGGGGGAAGGATTGTAACATCCCAAAATTATTATCAGTATTATATTCCAAAAATGAGAGCCAACAAAAACTTTTGTTAATTATTATGTGTTGTCTGCAAATTATTGCTTGTGGAATTAATTATTGTTGCTTGTGTTATTTATTTCTTGCTAATTGGGTTGCTTGCTCTAAATAAAAATAGGAAGAAAAGAAAAGAAATAAAATGGCAAGTAAAAGCAAGAAAAATAAAAGTGACAATTGTTTCACACAAATTCTCCAAGTAAGGATCTCAATTTGTTTCCAACAAAACTCAGTGGAGTGGTAGTGCAAACCCTCCCATTTCATCCTTACTACTTATCTCTCTCAAATACTATTTTCAAACTAGTTTTAAAATTCAAAAGTAAACAAAGTAGAAATAAATTAAAATGCCATAATTGAAACACTATAAAAGAAAATGTTTCAAAACATTTTATTTTGCAAAGCCAATTTTTGTGGAGCTTCTGCACATTATGAGAAGGCCCCACAAATTTTGGCAAATTTTTATAAATTGATTTAGTGCCTCAAATTAAATCAAGAAGTACTACTGCAATTAACAGAAGGACTAAAAAGTAAATAGAAGAAAGAAGAAGGAAAAGAAGCAACGCACAGGAGCCAGGGGGTTTTTGCAAAAACGTCGTCGTCTCCTACCTCCCCTAGCTCACTATCGCCGTGCGTGTCGCCATGGCCGCAGCGCGCTCGTCGCCGTTCCCAGGCCCCCAGGGCCCCCTTGCTCGCGTTCTCCCTCGCCCCGTGCCTCTGAACCCTCTGCTGGCAGAGGAGAGCCTCTCCCCTCGCCATTACGCCGTTGTCCCCCGATGCCCGCCGTGGAGAGCTCGGACGGCGCCGGCCAAAATTGGCCCAGCCCGCGGCACCTCGACACGCGATCCGCTACGCCGGGAACCCTAGCTCCATCCCGGACCCCCCAGACAGCACTCATCGCCCTCTCCCGCTCTCTGGACGCCGCTGGACCGCGACCACCGTACGCCGGCGTGCGGCTATTTAAACCACCTGAGCCCAGCACTCTCTCCACACCGCCCCACTGTCTCTCTCACTCACCACCCTCTCCCGTGCACCGCCAGGAGGGCGGAGCCTCTGCCGTGAAGCCACTGCTGCCCGTGGCAGTGCGCTGCAACCTCGCCGTGCCGAGGTAGGCGACGACCACGGCCTCGCCGTGCTGGCCTCCCATTTCCTTCCCTCTGGCCACTACCTGCATCCCTACGATCACCGCACTCACCCACACCTTGTTCCCCTCTGTTTCGTGCACCAGAGCATCGCCAGGAGATCGCCGGAGCCCGTGCCATAGCCGAGGAAGTTCCGGAGCTCGCCGCCGACGAACCACTCCTTCCCAGGAAGCGCAACTCGGCCAGGAGCTTCCACCATGCCGCCGCCGTCGATCTGCACCATCTCCGCCGTCCCTAGCCCTCTCAGGTGAGCGAATCATGCTGCTCGCCGTCGCCGGAGCCACGGCGCCGCCTATTTTAGGTCGTCGCCGATGGTAGCCTCCGTGCGCCGTTGGATCTAAGATCTACGGCCACGTACCGTTTCGTGCCTAGTTACACTGCCATGTGGGACCCACTGTCAGCGTTTTAACCATTTCCAGCGCGGGAGACTTTTCTCCGTGAGCCGCTGACATGTAGACCCCACATGTCAGGGTTTTCAACATTATCCACTAGTTTGATTATTTCGAATTTCTAGTTTCTATAGAATTCAGTACTGGCATCAACTTAGAAAATCAATATCTCAAGATTTAGGAATCCAAATAAATCAAACTCAATTGTTCTGCAAGCTTATGAAATTGTTTAACCAACCCAATTGGTCTCATGTCATTTAATTAAATAGATAAAAAGTATTATTAAAAATACTACAGAAGGTTTAAATTCTAAACTTGTTTGTTTCTGATACTCTGTTAGTCCAAATAATTCCAAACCAATTTTGCTAGCTTAGTACTGCCATGTATTAGCTTTCCTAATTTGGTAGAATTAATTGTGCAGTAGTATTTGTTTAGTATTCAGTTGAAGTTTAAACACCCTTCTGCACTCAAACATTTAAATATGTTTAATGGTTAACCCAAATGGATTAGGACCAATTTTTTTAGATCACATATAGTCATGTTAAGTTACCCCTAAAAGGATTTAATTTTTGGATAACATTAACTTGAGTTGTAGCAAAAACTTGATTAATAAGCTTCTGGATTCAAACAAATGCGTAGGGAGTTCAGTAACTCCATTAGATCCAAACCAAATTGTGTTGTCTTCTACACATCAGTAGCTTTCCATAGAATTTTAGTTTGTATTTTTGTGACCAACAGAACTCAAGTTATTGAATTAAACATGTTCCACAAGTTTCTGCCATAATGTTGAACATAAATAAATGATGTTTAATTCAAATATTTGAAACCAAATTGTATGGTTTGATGTGTGTGCAGTAGCTATGTGTGATGTTCATGATTGTTGTGTTGAGATGATTGCTTGTATAGCTTAGTGATTGTTTGCATTGTTTGTTTATTAATTAGACGAGAACGTTGTCGGATATACCGAGGAAGGAGAGTTTGCTGAAATTGAAGAACAAGATCAAGGTCACTTTGCCGAGCAAGGCAAGCTATTCTCTGAGCTTGCACTACAAACATATGCATCTACTTTCATAACCTGTTTTACTCTCAAAGCAAGATTTATAAAACCCCTTTCAAAAGTATATGGAGATTATTTTGCCACTTATGTAGAAATATAAGAATTATATCAAATTATAGGATGGGAAAAACAAATATGATTTATTCAAAACTCCTTTGCAATTACTTGTGAGATTATGAAATGCCGAGATGTCGGTGTTGAAATGGAGAAGTGGAAAAATGGTATGTTTATGAAAAATGCACAGTGTGTCCTTGTACTTACGTCAACCATCCGATACCCTGTGCGACCACATCCACCACATATGGGAAAGGCTTAGTCATATAATTTGCTCATATTAGTACTGGATACCTCATCGACGGAGATGACTCCGTCATGCATGAGGGGATAGTGTGTTGGTCATCCCCTGACCCGGGTCCTCGCTCAAACTCTATGAAAGATAAGGAGGAGGATTGAAGGTTCCACCATAAACCGCCGGACAAAACCTATGAGTCCTCACACTTAGATTCCGAAGGGCTGGGTTAAGTGTGTTGGAAGTGTCATATGGGAAGGATCCTATACTAGCATGAGCAAAGGACAGGCTATGGTCGGCGGCTTACTTCGCATACACCCTGTATGGCGAGACGTGGCGGACACGATGAGTTGCCGGATGGATGTGGGAAAAGTGTGCTACCTCTGCAGAGTGTAAAACTATTCGAATAGCCGAGTCCTCGGATATGGACAGTTGGGAGGCCCTACTTTGACCATGTGCAAGTTTTTGGAAAAGTTTTTAAGTTTAAAACGAAACTGAATTGGAGATGGTGTTACACAGCTATACCACATGGAGTGGTATGAGTTGTTGAAATAGATGGACCATGGTGAGCCATGGTCAGAAACAGGAGGAGTTTTGGAAAACAAATGAGATGGTGGTTTCTTTTAAAGATAGTTATAAAACTCTTCTTACCTTTTTCAATAAAGATATAGAGATGTTTAAAATAAATAAAAGTTGTCAACTAAAATAAAACTAGTGCATACTCATGTTGGGGTAGTTTGCGAGTACATTCAAATGTACTCGTCCCTGGCTATTGACCTAGCCAGACTACGAGGAGGAGCACTACGCCGAGCAAGAGTATGGCGACTTCTACGCCAACTAAGGATCTCCACAAGTCAGCTGCCTGTCGGGTTGTCATCGTTAGAATATGATGTCTACTACGCCGTAGCTTCCGCTGATATTTTGGTTTGGCCCATGAAGGCACCTATGTAAGACTTGGTCTAAATGACCATTTATGTAAGACTTTTTATTCGGTACTGTAATGGATGTAAACTTTGGTATCCAATTCGGATTATGTGCAACGACAGACTGATCACGGGATCGTTGTGGTAAGCATAATCGGGTATTTCGGACAGCTAGTTCGGGGTCCCCACAGACTTGGTATCAGAGCCAGGTTGACTTTAGGAAACCTTAGTTAGCATGGTCGCCCGACAAATGTTACAAAAAGATGAACTTCTAAAGAGAAAGGAATGAAGTATTTTTGAAAACTGCTTATCTTCAATCCTCTTACTTATGCAAAAATATTATTCTCATTAAACATTACAATGTCCTTAGCATCCTTAAAATTTTGCAGACTTATCATCTCATTAAACTTAAAATTCTGCTCATTGTTACCTCACTAAAAATTAAAATTTTGTACACTTATCATCTCACTAACTTAAAATCTTGCTTAAAAATTTGTAGATGGCACTCCACTGGACCGAGTTCGTTCAGCTTGAGAAGGATAGCAAGCTGACGTTCGAGAGTGACTTGTTCGAGTTGACCAAGTTGTTAGGTCGCCCCGCTCCAGAGATTGAGGGAGCTCAGATTGATGTTCATGGTGTCGGAAGGCTGAGCTGGCTCATCAAGTCGTCAGTTCGCAGGAACATCAAGTCTCCCAGTTCCAGGACACTCGTCTTCACCACCAAGGAGGCCACCTGGGTTGACGGTCTCTGTACTGCTACACAGAGGCTGCTAGCCCGACTTTGTGAGGAGCACAAGGCGGAGTTAGTAGACTCCCGTTTCCGGTTCTACGGGAGGCGCAACTGCGACGGACACCCTACTCCTTCCCCTTGCCACCCGATGTTTGGGAGCTACATCATGGACATGGAACTCTTACTTCAGCACACCCAGGATGATCTGATGCGCACTAGGATTCAGCTTCGCTTTGACCGCGAGTCGCTCGTTGAGCTTCGCGGAATGAGGAGAGGCTGCCGGAGGAGAAGGTCGCTCTTCTCGGGAAGAGGGCCCAGCTGAGGAGGACCATCGTGAAGCTCCGCAAGAAGGTGGCAGAGCAGGACGACCTGATTGAGGATCTAGAGCACCATACTGACGAGATGGAGGAGGAGGGCGAGGATCTCCACCGGCACCCATGGCGTACGGCGGGCGCACCATCCAGAGTGAGGATGCCCGGGAGCCGCACCGGTACGGGCTCCTCGCCCCTCTGGCCTGCCGCCTGCCCAAGCACTGGGCCATCTCGGTTGGTGGCCTTCCCGTGCCACCGCTGCCCGAGACGGCCGAGCAGATGCGCCGGTTCATCGCTCGGCGGCGGAGCTAGATGACGCCGGCTGTGGCGCCCCGACCCGACTGCTATACAGTGATGCTGCGTCACCGGTTATACGATACAACCAGGCACAACTATCAATGCATAATAGAGAGATCAAAACTTGTGGAACAACTGGCACATCACAGACTCTACGACTCAAATCATTATAGTTCAACTCTTATAATAGAGAAAGATAGCAAATTACAACCAGAGGTCACAGACCCAACATTAGAACATGCGGAAGCGAATTAGGTTGTTCTAAACAACAAGATCCAAATATGGCCTAAGCGGCCTACAGATAAACATCCCACGCCAACTACTCCGGGATGTCCCAAGCTGCCACCTGGGAACACCAGACTACTCGTCGACGTCCACAAAGAACCCACCTTCGAGGTCCGTGAAGTCCTCCTCTGAAACAAAACAAACGACGTTGAGTTCGACGAACTCGCAAGATTATATAAAGAGCTTTAGCTCGATGAAGCTTTCAAGGTTTTATGGCTGTTTTGCATAAAGCTGATTTTATTTATGAAAACATAACTCAATGGCATCGACTATTCAGAGTATTTTTAAAAGAGATAAGAAGTAACCCTTTTCTTTGATAACCTTTCTCATCATCAACCACCACCATCATTGTACCTGCTCTACAAAGGCACCTCCCGAATCACCCTCGAGGAAGTCAACCTTGCAATCTTGAGTGGTACCTTTAGTACCTAGGTTTTAATCATTCCGTTCAAGTTGTTCTATGATCTTATCGTCCTTTCCCAAGTTGTCCGTAACCGTGGACACGGCTTTTCGAAAAGATTTAACCCTGCAGGGGTGCACTGTGTTTACCTTCGGTACCGCCCGGCTCATTGCCTCCACGTAGCTCTCGTCCGGGGAAAGCCGACTGAGTGGGAACGGTTACAACCTTTACCTTGCTTGAGACTAACCCAGGATAATCAGTGGCGGTAGGACAAGGGGTACCTCCAGCACCCTGTCCCGTGTCCACTTATTTTCCTGACACCACCATCCTCATCTCAGTCTTGGCCACCATCTTCAACACACGCGCAATTGGAAAGCCAAACTAGAGGACCCTCGGCTAGTCCGCCACAAGTTAGTCGGTCGACGAGGGCTCCATATACCCACCGAATGGAAGCGCGCTCATTCTTGGTTCAAGAGGTAAAGAACTCGCACCTAGGCGGCGAGAGTGAGACAAAGCACCACCATACCAAGTGGCCTCTCATTCCCACCTTTAAGCATCTTATTAACTGTCACCACAATTCTCCACCATCATCTGAACACTTCAACAACCTGTTTCCAACATGAAGTATCCATCGGACGGCTAAGCATTTAACTAAGCATGGCTAAGCATCACATTGCATATTTAAGTATTTCAGGCCCACAATACAATCCTATGGATAATAGGAGGGAAACAGTTATTGGCATCGGAAACTTAATGCAACTATAGGAAACTCTAATCCAGTAAAATTGACATTTGGAACCGCATGCAATATTATAGTGGAGAAAATATTTGCGGAAATTAGGATAAGATATGTTCAGAGGGGGATTACGCTTGCCTTGATCAAGGTGCTGGTAGAACGGCTCTTCGGGGTATTGTGGAGTAACCCCGGCTGCTTGATCTATCGAAGCATAACAACGGGAGAAACAATCAATCACCACACATGCTTCACAAATGCAATGCGCAAACATATGATGACATGACATTTTAAATCCCCGGGAGGAGGATGATTCCACTATTCAAATTAAACGGAGTTCGGGTGCTTAGAGGGCGCATCCCGGATATACCGTGGAGTTAGGTCATGAATTATCTTACTTATTGATTACGGTAGTCGAGACCTAGGATTTAACTTGTAGATGACATGACATGATCAAGTGATTTAGGATACATGATAACCATTTTAAAGGTTGGTTCACGAATTTCCGGACATCTGGGTATATTACACGCATTTTTCTGATGATCCGAAGAATTACAGGTTATTACATTTTATTCCCTCTTTTAATTATGCTTGGTTATTAGTTAAATCAAACACAGTACCATTACTTAACCAAATTAGAAAGGAACAAAGAAACAGTATAAATCTTTTGGTACTGGACCAAATCGGAATATCCGAATTTTCCAAATTCGGAATATCCGATGGACACCACGGTCTGAAATTCGACTACGGAAATAGAACGAACTCACACTGGGAAACTTCGGATCATCCGATTCTACTCCACCCGAATTATCCGATCGCAGCGCTACCCCAAATTTTGGCTAAGGACCAAAAGCTTCCTCGTACTGATACAATTCGCAAATTCCGAATCCTGCAAAATCGGATTATCGATGGCTTCGAGGAGGTGAAATTCTTCTAAGGACCAACATCGATCGCGCACTGGAAAGATCGGAATATCCGAAAATGCTCTGGCTCGGATTATCCGAGCGAGAGGGCGAGCACGGCGGCGCACGGCGGGGCGGTGTGCTACGGCGACACAGCGAGCGAGGGGATAGGGAAGGCAGTGGGAAGGACCGCAACCTTACCCTGAACACGTAGGAGGCGGCGGTGAGGTTGGTGACGCAGCAACGGCGGCGAATCGCTCCCGGCGGTTCGTGAACGGCGGCGGCGAAGTAGGGAACGGCTACGTCGATTTCGGTCGCCCCAGCTTGATTCCTGTGGCGTGGAGGAGAGCACGGCACGGCGGAGCTCACGGCGGTCTCGGCTTGGCTCAGGGAGCTCCCAATCGTCGGCGATGCAGCGGGGACGGCGAGCTCGGTTGCGGCTCGTGGGAGAGAAGAATGGGGAGCAGGTGAGAGAGGAGCGAGGGGGAGCAGGGCAAGTGGGGCTCGGTGGCGTGCTCTTCGCAGGGGAGAGCAGAGAGGAGGGCCCCGGCGAGGCGTGCTGCACGGCGACGGCATGGCCACGGCACTGTGGCGCAGTGCGAGGAGGAGAGAGGCGAGGCAGTTTTGCGGATAACCCCCTGGCCAAATATTGTTCATCATGAACTGGTCCTTTTCTGTTTTAATTTAGAAGCCTTTTAAAACCAGCAGCAATTTGGGGATTTAATTGTGGCACTTAGACATTTTATTAAAATCTGGAAAAATTTGTGTTGCCTCCCCACATTGTGAAGAAGCTCCCCACAAATTGGTGTCTCAAGATAAAAAGTTTGGAATCACTTTTATTCATAGGTTTCAATTATGGCAATTTTCTAAATTCCCCAATTTATAATCTTTTAGGAATTTTAGAGCAAGACCAAAATAGTATTTTGAACTCTTGGAACTTCCTTGAAATATACGATGTCAAAGTATTTTGTTTGCAACCTTGAGTGCTTTCATTGTTTGAGATTGATTTAAGCAAGATTGGCATTTTAATTTTAGGTGGTGCCAAACCACCACAATTCCCTAGCAACAACAACAATTCCCTAGCACAATTCCCTAGCAACAACATGATGCATGGATGCCATGATGCCAGGAACACAAAAGTGGAAAAATTACACAGGTTTTTAGGTTCTCAACTTTGGGCTGTTACAATTCTACCCCCCTTACAGGAATCTCGTCCCGAGATTCTAAGATTGCGGAAAGAAGTCGGGATACTCCTCACGAAGACTAGACTCTCTTTCCCAAGTTGCTTCTTCCTCGGAATGGTGAGACCATTGAACTTTGAGGAACTTGGTAGTCTTGTTACGGGTCTTTCTTTTGGCTTCATCCAGGACACGATAGGATGCTCGCGATAAGTGAGATCTTCCTGGAGATCTAGCTCCTCATGATTGACCCATGGATAGGATCTTGAAACACCGGCGAAGTTGGGAGACATGAAACACATCATGTACATTTGGGAAGATGACCGGTAACTCCAATTGATAAGAAAGATCTCCTCGCTTGGCCAGAACGGTGAAAGGGCCAACATAGAGGGGCCAATTTCCCTTTGATACCGAAGCGGCGAACGCCACGAAGGGGAGAGACGCGGAGATAAGCTTTATCACCAATTTCATAGTGAATTTCCTGATGGTGCTTATCATAGTAGCTCTTCTGCCTAGACTGAGCAATCTTCAGATTCTCCTTATGATTCTAACCTTCTCCTCAGCTTCATTGATCACATCCGGACCAAAGAGTGCCTCTCTCCGGTCTCGGACCAATTTAGAGGAGTGCGGCATTTTCTTCCATAGAGAACCTCGAATGGAGCCATGCCCAGACTAGCTTGATAGCTATTGTTGTAGGAGAATCCGCGAAAGGAGTACTTTTCCCAACCCTTGCCAAAAGAGATTACACATGCCCGAAGCATGTCTTCCAACACTTGGTTCACTCTTTCGGTCTGACCATCAGTTTGAGGATGGTAGGCGGTACTGAAGTTGAGACGGGACCCCATAGCAGTTTGGAAACTCTGCCAAAACTTGGATACAAAGATACTTCCACGGTCCGATATGATCCTCAGAGGGACCCCATGCAATGGAACAATACGAGCCAAATAAAGTCAGCAAGTTGACTTGCCCGTATATCATCACGGACTGGTAGGAAGTGAGCAACCTTGGAAAGACGATCAATGATTACCCATATTGCATTGTTGCCCTTTTGAGATCTGGGAAACCCGGTGATGAAGTCCATACCAATTTCATCCCATTTCCACTCGGGACTGCAATAGGGCGAGAGTGCCGGCAGGCCTTTGATGTTCAGCCTTTACCCGTCGACAGGTGTCGCATTCAGCAACATACTTGGCAATTTCTCGTTTCATCCGAGTCCACCAGAATTGTGGTCGAAGGTCTTGGTACATTTTGGTACTACCGGGATGAATGAGAGAGGTGATTCATGAGCTTCTTGAGGATAGCTCCCTCAAATTCGGTTCTTTGGCACTACCAAGCGGTCACCAAAATAAACAACCCGGATTCATCTTCGAGAAACATTTGGCCTTCCGCTAGCAATGTTCTTCTTGATTTCAGGATACCCTCATCCAGCTTCTGAGCATCCTTAATCTGGTCTACAAGAGTAGATTTGATCTCCAGATTTGCAAGGTAGCCAGAGGGAACAATTTCCAGGTTCAAACGGCGAACTCTTCATGAAGAGCAGGTTGGGCCTTTTCAATCATCAGATTGTTGCAATAGGACTTCCGACTTAGCGCGTCAGCCACGACGTTTGCTTTGCCGGGTTGATAGTTCAGACTCACATCATAGTCCTTGATTAACTCCAACCAACGCCTTTGCCTGAGATTTAAATCCGGCTGGGTGAAGAGGTACTTCAGACTCTTGTGATCCGAGAAGATCTCGCAACGGTTACCAAACAGGTATGGTCTCCATTGCTTCAAAGCATAGACCACCGCGGCAAGTTCTAGATCATGAGTTGGGTAGTTGTGCTCATGCGGCTTAAGTTGGCGAGAAGCATACGCCACCACATGGCCATCTTGCATTACACAACCCAAGCCTTGTAGAGAGGCGTCACAGAAGACGACGAAATCCTTGCTTGTGTCCGGCAGGACAAGCACAGGAGGGACGTGAGTTTGGCTTTCAGTGTTTTGAAGCTCTCTTCAGCTTCCCGTCCATACGAACTTTTTATCCTTCTTGAGAAGGTCAGTCAGGGCCTTGGCTATCTTGGAGAAACCTTCGATGAATCGGCGGTAATAACCTGCCAATCCGAGAAAGCTTCGAATGTCCTTGACTGACATTGGAGTTTTCCAATCCAAATGGACTGAATCTTGTCGGAATGACAGCCACACCATTAGCGGATATCACATGACCAAGGAAGACGAGATTATCCAACCAAAACTCACACTTGGAGAACTTGGCATAGAGGCGGTGTTCTCGAAGTCGTGTCAGAACCAACGAAGATGTCCATGCTCTTCATCGGTTTTGGAATAGATGAGGATGTCATCGATGTAAATGACGACAAACTTGTCAAGATAATCCATGAAGATGGAGTTCATGAGCCTCATGAAAGTAGCTGGAGCATTTGTGAGACCAAAGGACATGACGGTATACTCATATGAGCCATAGCGAGTAACAAATGCCGTCTTTGGGATATCCTCCTTTCTGATTTATCTGATGGTAGCCTGACCTCAGATCCATCTTGGAGAATACCGTTGCACCAGCTAACTGATCCAACAGATCATTGATGCGAGGAATAGGATACTTGTTCTTGATTGTCACCGCATTCAACGGTCGATAGTCAGAGACTAGACGAGGCACGGTAGAATCCTCTTCTTGACAAAGAGTACCGGACAACCCCAAGGTGAACTGCTAGGCTGGATGAAATCCTTCTAACAGCTGATCAATTTGCTCTTTCAACAGAGCCAACTCTTCCACCGGCATACGGTAGGGCTTCTTGGAAATTGGAGCGTACCGGGAAGTAGATCTATGACAAACTCCACACTTCGGTCAGGAGGCATGCCAGGCAATTCTTCCGGGAACACATCCGGGAAGTCACACACCACGTGTATGTCCTGGATTTCAGGAGGGGATTCGCCTTCCATAAAGCAAAGGAGGATCTCGGTGAGGGGTATGATGGAGGACGGAGGTCTTAGTGCAGACCAATACTTCACACTGTCACCGGAAGAATTGGTCACGGTGATGGTCTTGGCAGCACAGTCGAGATTAGCCGGTATTTGGCTAGCCAGTTCATGCCCAGTATGACATCAATGCCACTTGACCTCAGAGCTACCAAAGCGAAAGGAAAAGAGTAGTAACCTATAGTAATCTGAACTTCAGGAGTAACCCCATCGGTTTGCCATTTGGAGCCAGGAGTGGAGATCACCAAGGGTCGGCTCATTTTCTCAAACGGTATTTTGTGGTCTTTTGCAAAAGCTATGGATATGAATGAATGCGATGCTCCAGAGTCAAACAAAACTGTAGCTGAATTGCCGTTGATTCGTAACTCACCCATGAGAACGCCGGGGTCCTCTTCAGCTTCTTCAACAGAGACGTGGTTCAGGCGACCACGCACAATAGGTCCAGCCTTGCCAGCTGGAGTGGCAGGGGCTCGTGCAGGAGTTACGCGAGAGGTGCCTTCTGGGGGCACTCCCTGGAGTAGTGGCCAGCCTGGCCACAGGTGTAGCAAGTGAGCCCAGGTGGAGCAGGTAGCATAGGACGGTACCCACTCCCGCCTACCCCAAGTGTCGAAGTAGTGGGGCGCGGAGGGGTGGCCTGTATCCCGCGGCCCTCGGCATGAATGGAGCACGCGGCACAGCGCTGTAGGGAACAAACACCCTGCGCTTCTTGCTCTCAGAACCCGAGGAACTCTGGTGGTCCCCGTGTGCGGGCCTCTTGGAAGCCTCAAGTTCCTTTCTTCCCTGCTCAAGAGTAAGAGCCTGGTTGAACAGCTCCTGGTAGGTCTGGAACCTGAAGGGCAACAACTCATAGCGGAGCTGCGGCGTAAGACCCTTGCGGAACAGCTCTTGCTTGTCAGCATCATTGGTCACGTCCCTTGGGGCGTAACGAGAGAGATGGTTGAACTCACGACCATAAGTGCGGAGGTCCATCCGTCCCTGTTGCAAATCCAGGAACTCCCTCCTCTTCAATCCATGATCGGCTGGGGAATGTACTCCGCACGGAAGGCAGTGCGGAAATCAGCCCAGTGAAGACATGGTTGGCTGGAAACAAAGCCACATGGCTTTCCCACCAACAGCCACTGCACCAACCAAGAGGTAGGTGGCAAAGTTGACTTGCTCACCACTGGGACATGCAGCGCGGAGAACTTGCGCTCCAAAGCACGAAGCCAATCATCAGCTTCCAGTGGCTCCTTAGCATCAGCAAAGGTGGGTGGCTGCGAGCGCAGGAACTCAGTGAGAGTGTTGCACTCGTTCCTCCGTGCATTCTGCTGCACCAACTGCTCAAGCAAACGCTCATTGCGCCCACGGTTCTCCTCAATGGCCATCAAGACCTGAGCCATCGAGGGTGGTGGCGGCAGATCATCCTCATCATTTGTGGTTACCGCGACCTCCACGGCCTCCACGGCCTCCTCGAGCCATTCTGGAGATTTGACAATGACACGGTTAGTATCTTTCTCCGAATGGTCGAACAATAGCATTAGCGTCTACTCAAGTACACAGACTAGGGACGATAATACATTGTACAACAACTAACAAGGAATCAACAAGATAGAACTTGGGTCAAAGATCAGCATCATGTGCTACTAGCGTGAGCAATGGTTAAGGAACCACACTTAACACACTCTAGTTGGCACAATCCGGGACCTTATGTTCAAGTCCTTGGGTTAAAACCCAGAGTAGGAGTCAATGATTAGTCTCGGTAGGGATAACAGGGTTCAAACATCTGAGTTGATTTAGGATTGCCACGCAGCGGGAGCAACGGACACATAACACTAAAGGTCGAACCCAACCCCGTTTCTCTAATTTTGAAGTAACAGATGAGAAGTAAAACCTTTAAGTCAAATCGAGGTAAGATTGCTCCGAGATTAGAGGTAACCAGATAAGGAGTAAAAAGAATCCTAAGATGGTTTTCACAACTCATTTTTAGGTTAAAATATTTTCACAAACACTAGACTCAACGTCGACCAGTAGAAGGGTTTCCTACAGGCAGTACTGCTCTGATACCAACTTGTGGCGCCCCGACCCGACTGCTATACAGTGATGCTGCGTCCCGGTTATACGATACAACCAGGCACAACTATCAAAGCATAATAGAGAGATCAAGACTTGTGGAACAACTGGCACATCACAGACTCTACGACACAAATCATTATAGTTCAACTCTTATAATAGAGAAAGATAGCAAATGACAACCAGAGGTCACAGACCCAACATTACAACATGCGGAAGCGAATTAGTTGTTCTAAACAACAAGATCCAAATATGGCCTAAGAGGCCTACAGATAAACATCCACGCCAGCTGTTCCGGGATGTCCCAAGCTGCCACCTGGGAACCCCAGACTACTCGTCGACGTCCACAAAGAACCCACCTTCGAGGTCGGTGAAGTCCTCCTCTGAAACAAAACAAACGACGTTGAGTTCGACGAACTCGCAAGATTATATAAAGAGCTTTAGCTCGATGAAGCTTTCAAGGTTTTATGGCTGTTTTGCATAAAGCTGATTTTATTTATGAAAACATAACTCAATGGCATCGAATTTTCAGAGTATTTTTAAAAGAGATAAGAAGTAACCCTTTTCTTTGATAACCTTTCTCATCAACCACCACCATCATTGTACCTGCTTACAAAGGCACCTCCCCGAATCACCCTCGAGGAAGTCAACCTTGCAATCTTGAGTGGTACCTTTAGTACCTAGTTTTTAATCATTCCGTTCAAGTTGTTCTATGATCTTATCGTCCTTTCCCAAGTTGTCCGTAACCGTGGACACGGCTTTTCGAAAAGATTTAACCCTGCAGGGGTGCACTGTGTTTACCTTCGGTACCGCCCGGCTCATTGCCTACACGTAGCTCTCGTCCGGGGAAAGCCGGCTGAGTGGGAACGGTTACAACCTTTACCTTGCTTGAGACTAACCCAGGATCATCAGTGGCGGTAGGACAAGGGGTACCTCCAGCACCCTGTCCCGCGGCCACTTATTTTCCTGACACCACCATCCTCATCTCAGTCTGGGCCACCATCTTCAACGCACGCGCAATTGGAAAGCCAAACTAGAGGACCCTCGGCTAGTCCGCCACAAGTTAGTCGGTCGACGAGGGCTCCATATACCCCACCGAATGAAAGCGCGCTCATTCTTGGTTCAAGAGGTAAAGAACTCGCACCTAGGCGGCGAGAGTGAGACAAAGCACCACCATACCAAGTGGCCTCTCATCCCCACCTTTAAGCATCTTATTAACTGTCACCAAAAATTCTCCACCATCATCTGAACACTTCAACAACCTGTTTCCAACATGAAGTATCCATCGGATGGCTAAGCATTTAACTAAGCATGGCTAAGCATCACATTGCATATTTAAGTATTTCAGGCCCACAATACAATCCTATGGATAATAGGAGGGAAACAGTTATTGGCATCGGAAACTTAATGCAACTATAGGAAACTCTAATCCAGTAAAATTGACATTTGGAACCGCATGCAATATTATAGTGGAGAAAATATTTGTGGAAATTAGGATAAGATATGCTCAGAGGGGGATTACACTTGCCTTGATCAAGGTGCTGGTAGAACGGCTCTTCGGGGTATTGTGGAGTAACCCCGGCTGCTTGATCTATCGAAGCATAACAACGGGAGAAACAATCAATCACCACACATGCTTCACAAATGCAATGCGCAAACACATGATGACATGACATTTTAAATCCCCGGGAGGAGGATGATTCCACTATTCAAATTAAATGGAGTTCGGGTGCTTAGAGGGCGCATCCCGGATATACCGTGGAGTTAGGTCATGAATTATCTTACTTATTGATTACGGTAGTCGAGACCCTAGGATTTAACTTGTAGATGACATGACATGATCAAGTGAGAGATGCAGGGTGTAGGTGATTTAGGATACATGATAACCATTTTAAAGGTTGGTTCACGAATTTCCGGACATCTGGGTATATTACACGCATTTTTCTGATGATCCGAAGAATTACAGGTTATTACATTTTATTCCCTCTTTTAATTATGCTTGGTTATTAGTTAAATCAAACACAGTACCATTACTTAACCAAATTAGAAAGGAACAAAAGAAACAGTATAAATCTTTTGGTACTGGACCAAATCGGAATATCCGAATTTTCCAAATTCGGAATATCCGATGGACACCACGGTCTGAAATTCGGCTAAGGAAATAGAACGAACTCGCACTGGGAAACTTCGGATCATCGGATTCCTACTCCACCCGGATTATCCGATCGCATCGCTACCCCAAATTTTGGCTAAGGACCAAAAGCTTCCTCGTACTGATACAATTCGGAAATTCTGAATCCTGCAAAATCGGATTATCCGATGGCTTCGAGGAGGTGAAATTCTTCTAAGGACCAACATCGATCGCGCACTGGAAAGACTCGGAATATCCGAAAATGCTCTGGCTCGGATTATCCGAGCGAGAGGGCGAGCACGGCGGCGCACGGCGGCCGTCGGTGCTACGGCGACACAGCGAGCGAGGGGATAGGGGAAGGCAGTGGGAAGTACCGCGACCTTACCCTGAACACGTAGGAGGCGGCGGTGAGGTTGGTGACGCAGCAATGGCGGCGAATCGCTCCCGGCGGCTCGTGAACGGCGGCGGCGAAGTAGGGAACGGCTACGTCGATTTCGGTCGCCCCAGCTCGATTCCGGTGGCGTGGAGGAAGAGCACGGCACGGCGGAGCTCACGGCGGTCTCGGCTTGGCTCAGGGAGCTCCCAATCGTCGGCGATGCGGCGGGGACGGCGAGCTCGGTTGCGGCTCGTGGGGAGAGAAGAATGGGGAGCAGGTGAGAGAGGAGCGAGGGGGAGCAGGGCAAGTGGGGCTCGGTGGCGTGCTCTTCGCAGGGGAGAGTAGAGAGGAGGGCCCCGGCGAGGCGTGCTGCACGGCCACGGCGACGGCATGGCCACGGCACTGTGGCGCCAGTGCGAGGAGGAGAGAGATGAGGCAGTTTTGCGGATAACCCCCTAGCCAAATATTGTTCATCACGAACTGGTCCTTTTCTGTTTTAATTTAGAAACCTTTTAAAACCAGCAGCAATTTGGGGATTTAATTGTGGCACTTAGACATTTTATTAAAATCTGGAAAAATTTGTGTTGCCTCCCCACATTGTGAAGAAGCTCCCCACAAATTGGTGTCTCAAGATAAAAAGTTTGGAACCACTTTTATTCATAGGTTTCAATTATGGCAATTTTCTAAATTCCCCAAATTATAATCTTTTAGGAATTTTAGAGCAAGACCAAAATAGTATTTTGAACTCTTGGAACTTCCTTGACAAATATACGATGTCAAAGTATTTTGTTTGCAACCTTGAGTGCTTTCATTGTTTGAGATTGATTTAAGCAAGATTGGCATTTTAATTTTAGGTGGTGCCAAACCACCACAATTCCCTAGCAACAACAACAATTCCCTAGCACAATTCCCTAGCAACAACATGATGCATGGATGCCATGATGCCAGGAACACAAAAGTGGAAAAATTACACAGGTTTTTCAGGTTCTCAACTTTGGGCTGTTACACCGGCGGAGCGGCGCCTCCCTGAGAACGACGACAGCCAGGCGAACTGGGGTCGTTGGCTCGAGCGCTTCGAGCGCGAGCGGCAGGCGGTCATCGCCACCGTCGACGGCCCCACAGTGCTCCGTACGCGCTACAACACCGAGTGGCGCCACGACTGGTGGGACGCAACCGGCCACACGGTTGCCTCCGCGATCGAAGCCGCCCGCCGGCACGCCGCCATGGGCAGCGCCATCCCGTTCCGTCTCCTTCCTCCGATGTCGCGCTTCCCTCCACCGCGCCCCACGCCGCGCCAGGCGGTGAAGTAGGAGCGCCGCTCACCCCCGCGTGGTGGAGGTGGAGGCGGCATCGTCATCCGTGAACGCGAACACCGACGCCAGCGTTCGCCACCACGCGGGCGCCTCAAACTTCGTCACCCCAGGACAGAGGCAATGCCGGTGGAGGTAATCCCGACGGGCTACGACGTGCCGTCCGATCTACGGAGCGAGCATGACGGCGACATCCCGGGCTTGCTGGCGGCGCTCTCCGACTCAGTGGTCGTCATCGAGCTAGACTCGCCGGGGCTCATGGCGACCCTGGCGAGCTCGGTTCAGATGGCAGCCTCCTCCTCCTTCGGCGACGCCTCCACCCGCTGTCCGCTGACCCATGACTGCGCCTCCACCAGCCGTGCTGCCTCCTTCGCCACCGTGATGCATGATGACGTGAAAACACACGTTTGTTGGGAGACCTCAAGAGGAAGGTATGATGTAGTGCAACAGCAATTTTCCCTTGATATCTACCAAGGTTATCAATCCAGTAGGAGTCAAAAGTGCTTCAGAAGGTTGTCAACGGTACCAGAAAATATGGCACGGCGCAATGTCAGATGATTTAGTGGTTGACGTGGACCTGCACACAACACAATAAAACTAATTTGCCCCAACGAAACAGGAAGGTTGTTAATCTTCCCGGCTTGCTGAATACAAAGGATTAAACGTATGGTGTGGAGAATAATAATAAATGCAGAAAGTAACCGAGAACAGATGATTGCAGTTGGTGTTTTTATCAGTGTAAAAGAATGGACCGGGGTCCACAGTTCACTAGTGGTGTCTCTCCATAAAAGATAACATGCATGTTGGGTAAACAAATTACAGCTGGGCAATTGACAAATAGCAAGCGCATGACAATGCAATATATGACAAGATAGTTTATTGTATTATTTATTGGGCATTACAACATAATACATGGACCGCTTACCAGCTGCATCCATGCCTAAATAATCCACTTCCGGGATAGCATCCGTGTCTCCCGTTAGTATTAAGTTGCAAACAACAGATTATTGCATTAAGCAAAGTGTGTAATGTAAACAAACGCATTAGACTTAACAGCAGTACCCTTAAGCTAACCATTAGTTATTTTATCCCTAGTGGCAACAACACATCCACAACCTTAGATGTTCTTGTCACTCACCCAGATTACTGGAGGCATGAACCCACTATCGAGCATATATACTCCCTCTTGGAGTCACAAGCATCTACTTGGCCAAAGCATCTACTAGTAACGGAGAGCATGCAAGAACATAAATAAAACAATAGATAGATTGATAAATAACTTGATCATAACATCACTATTCATCGGATCCCAGCAAACACAACATGTAGCATTACAATAAGATGATCTTAATCATGTTAGGAAGCTCACAAGATCTAAACATGATAGCACAAAGTGGAGAGACAACCATCTAGCTACTGCTATGGACCCGTAGTCCAAGGATGAACTACTCACGCATCACTCCGGAGGCGGACATGGTGATGTAGAGCCCTCCGGTGATGATCTCCCTCTCTGGCAGGGTGCAGGGAAGAGCTTAGAATCCTCCCGCACAAGGGTGACGACGGCGGCGGCGACATAGTTTTTTGTGGTATAATGCTCAGGTATTTAGGGTTTTCGGGACGGAGGCAATATATAGGCGAAAGGGCGGCCCGTGGGGCCAGCCGAGGGCCCCACACACCACCTCGGCGTGCCAGCAAGGGGGGCCACGCCCTAGTGGTGTTTGGCTCCCCTGGGTCGCTTCTTCGTGCGCCCTTCGGACTTCGTCTTCGTGTCGGTGAAAAACCGGGCTCCGTTGATTTTCGTCCAATTCCGAGAATATTTCCTGACTAGCTTTTCTGAAACGGGAAAACAGCAGAAAACAGGAACTGGCACTGTGGCATATTGTTAATAGGTTAGTCCCTAAAAATGCATAAAAATGCTACGAAGTGTATATAAAACATGTAGCAATATGTATAAAACAAGCATGGAACATCAAAAATTATAGATACGTTTGAGACGTATCAATGCACCTCGACGACGACAACGACCGCAACTCGTGGTGGGACGAGGAGGAGGAGGATTAGGCGGCTAGGGTTTAATGAATTTAAATTTCGTTCAAATATTGTGTAATATGCAATAATATGAATGAAATTTGAAATGTTTTTAAAATTGTTTGAATTCATTAAGTTTTTTGTGGTTTGGGGGCGTCGTTGTGGGCAACACCTTCCATTCGACCGGACACATGTCCGGCACCCCCAATTGGGCCTCCATTGGGGGGGTGTCGGACACGTTTTTGGAGGCCCCCGTTGGAGATGCTCTAAGACTCGTGTTTCTCATGAAAAAATACAACCTAACACTCGTTTGAACGCAAGAAAGGTGTCAACTGGATCCCACCAATGAACCTTCTAATTCATTTGTCAATTTCTAGTTTAAATTTTACTCCTAAATTCTGAACTATAAAACCCAAAATTAGGGACATTAAAACTGCTACAAGAGGAAGCCCTCTCACGACATGGACGTTTTTGTTGGATGTATGCCAAAAGGCAATGTATTTATACATCTGATTCATATATTATGTTTTGTGTTTACTATGCTATAAGTGCGATGGTTCCTGGATACATGATTCAGGAGAAAGCTCATACGGGCATGTGTAGAAAACATGAACAGTAAAATATACCCTAGTATCTTTAACGAACTAATTTGTTGAATGCTAGATGACAGTGCTTTCCTAGTCATGGACACTACAAATGTTAGCATCAACGAGTGGCATATTGTTGGAGAACAATATGGCTGGGTAGACCCAAGTTTTGGTATGTTAAGATATTCGGTTTGTTTTGTCTTTAGCTTATCTCAGAAAGATTATTATATAACATGTCCTTGAACCATGAGGTTATTAGGGGTTGTGTATACTGAAAGAGTTGCTTTGGTGCTGTCAAACTTCATAGCCATAACTGCGTGAACATAACGGCAGTCACTGGGTGATTACGAAGGTGTGCATATATCCTAATATTCCAAGATGAGAAATTACTCCTCTGTTAAAAGAGAGATACGCCCTGGGCCCACTCGGTATGAAAGATATCCAATATGTTTTGCAGACAATGCATGGTGAAGTTAAACCATGTGGGAACTTGCCCGTTAACGAGATAGATAAAGATGTAGTGAATCAATGAATGATTCATGGTAACATCAATGGATCTATACCTCGGGTAAAGTTTTGATATCGCGAGTAATGGGAATGGTATATTAATAATCAACAGATTCAACAGAGCGTCTTCGTATAACGGTAGCAGTTATTCAGGTTGCCCAAGGACCTGACCCTGGCTGGTGATTAGATGAGTACATCTAATTATAGCTACACATTATTGAACCTGTAGGGTGGACACGCTTAAACTAGGATTGGTTGGTTGTGTATATTGGTTGGTCTGGAACATAGTGAGTGAGTATCACCGGAATGGTATCCGCGTGATAGATATATTTATATCAGAGAGATTACATTAGCAGACATTAGATGTCTCGGGGTAATAGGAATATTGTCGGATTTATTCCGAGGGTTTATATATGGATGGTAATATTTATCCAGAGGATTTGTCGGCGGACACAAGGTGTCCCGGGTCATGTAAATATGTTTATTTGACAAGTAATTAATTCCAGGAATTTTCTATAAAAGGAAATATTCAATTGAGAATTAATTAGACACAATATTAATTAATCAATTAATTAATTAATTAATAATTATTGAAAAAATATTAAATAATAAAAGCCAATAAAAAGTGGCTGCCACATGGGCCCTAGGGGCCCACATGACAGCCGCACCACCACTAGGTGGTGGTGGGCCGAAACCGTGTGTGTGTGTGTGGGGTGGGGGGTTCCCCCCTTGGCCGAAAACCTAATGGGCCAATGCGGCCCATGGGTGGAGGCGACGCTGATGGCGGCCACATGGGCCGGCCGGCCTGGGTCGGTGCGGCCAGGCGGGCCCCACCCCAGGTCGGTGCGGCGGCGGGCCCCACCTGGGGCCGAAGGAAAGGGGGGAGCCGAGTTGGAGTTGGACTCCAACTCCTCCTCCCATACCGAATTGGGGTTGGGGTTCTACCCCTTCCCCAAGTCCCCCTACCCCTTGGCCATCTATATAAACCCCCGCCCCTCCTATTTGGAGACACAAAAGTTGAGACAAGTTCTCTCTCAAGTTTAGATCTCTTCTAGTTGGATTAGAGGGAACCTCTCTTGTTTAGAGGGATCATCTCCGATTAGACTATATCTAATCTCTCTCCTTTTCATGTGTTGAGATCTCCACCTTCATATACACCAGTAGTGATTCAAGCTTGGACGGCGAATCCCTGCTGAATCTCTCCCGGCGTAGGCGTGCAACTCTCAGAGGGGTTATACTTTTGACCCTCACGTTGCTGGACCAAGGAGATCAAGGAAGGAGGAGACGGCGAAATCTCTCTACCAGGCTTGGTTGAGAGAATCTGCTACAGGCTACATCTACTACGTCATCGACACTTCTTCCGTGACTTCGGTGTTGGTAACGTATTCATCTCGATTTTGGATCTTCGCATACGCATGTATCTTCATAGTATAGATCTTGGGCTGTTGCTAAACTCGGTAGTCGAAATTTTTAAATTACCATACACACAACCCAATAGTTTTTAGCCGTCGGCTCACTCCATCTAGTCGTTTTTGTCCGTCAGATGCGCTTCAAATCGTGACCTGGGCCGGTTGTCCCTAGGGGATGCTAATCTACGCATCAAATAGACCTTCTGTGGTCAATTGGGCCAAAATAAACAGTAAAGCCCACTTAGGATTCCAGCGTTTTAATCGAACATGCATGGAAAAAACGGTGAATCCTATTCTACGCCTGTTGCAACGTTTAGCGTCAAAACGCCTACACGAAGGTCACCGCTGCAGATTTGGCCGGAGACCGAGAAAAAGAGGTGCGGACGGCCGGGGCGACAACGCCAGAGACCGAGAAGATGAAGAGCGGATGCCGGGGCAACCTCGCCGGGAACGGGGACGACGCGGCGGGCCGCGGCGTCGCCGGCGAGGCGAGGCCAGGACCTCGCCGGAGACGGGGACAACGCGGCTGGCCGCGGCGTCGCCGGTGGAGAAGAGGAAGAGACTTAACTTGGGGGGGGGGGGTGGGGTGCGGTGGTCGCCGGCGACGAGGATTCAGGGGTGGGGGGTTTAGAGGGAAGTCGCGGGCGACGGATGGAGGAGGGCGGAGCGGCGAGGCGTCGCGGAAGCGGTGCCCTCGACGGTGAACCGGCGGTGGGCGACGGATGGAGGAGGGCGGAGCGGCGAGGCGTCGCGGAAGCGGTGCCGGCACCTGGCGGTCTGGCTGGCGGCGACGGGGCGGGATGCGCTGGTACTGGAGAAGCGCTGGGAAGAAGACGATTCACATGGGCCGGCCCATTGTAAACTCGCTGCAGGCGTCGGGTCGATAGCCAGTGCTTAACGCGTAGAGTAGGACCTCCCCGGAAAAAACATAGGTAGCGTCTCTCTCGCTGCCTGGCAGTGCCTCCTCTCCTCCATAATCCCGATCTCTTCTATGGCGCCCTCGACCACCAAAACCCCCTTTGACCTGCACCAGGAGCGCCTCTCCGCAGAACCTTGATCTCGAGCGGTGGCGCACCAGTTTGCCCGACGGCGGTGCTACAATAACCGGCGACGTCCACAAGACCACAACACAGGCGAGGGGGACACACTCCCTCGAAGCGGACCTACCTCGAGCAACCTAGGGTCGTCTTGGTCGGCAACGAAACCGGTAACCTCCACACAAAATTAATGAATTACAAGTGTGATATTGACAGGATCCCACTTACTCTCTGTGCAGGACCTGCGTCACGGCATCAGAGCTAACGGTGTCTAACCAGACTGCCACGTAGGAAGTGTGAACGGCCGGGTTAGACAAAATACAGAGCTAGTGTATACGGTGACCTTATTGACCTTAATTTTGAGTGCAGTGATTAAAGTGTGATTTCGACAAAAGTATAGTGGACATTGATGCATTTTACTCGCGACGATTCTTCCTCTGGTCCCGTCACGCCACCGCCCTAGCCCTTTGGATTTTCTATTGGCGGCTCCGAGTCAGCTATGGCGTGTTTAGTACCTGCATTTGTGGCTCGGTAAGGACTGGTCTAAAAAAAACGTGACCTAACCATGTTGGCTGCCTGGTGTTATTTTGCCTGGCTCTGGAGAAACAAAATATCGACGTTTGATTGCAAACGTTTGCCCACTAATTCTCAACTCTTACCTCTTTGGTTAACTTACCTGATAACACCTACCTAACCGCCACATGAGTAGCGGCGAGCAAGACAATGGCACGTCGAGGCGGCGGAAACTGCGGTAGAAGCTGCGCCAGTGCCGATAAAGTTAGTGGCAGAAGACGCGATGGAGCGGAAGACCACAAAGAATTCTGGAAGTAAGGTGAGACACAGAAGCACACCATAAACTTGTTTGCAGATTACCATGAACACTGCAGAGTTTATAACAGCGAACGGCTGAGGTTAAAGGAAGAAGACAGAGAGGTTGAAAAACGCATGTACACCAAACTCGGTCTAAACAATCTACATAGCTGCAATATAAGATGTACTTGTATATGTCCGCTGAAATAGAAAAGTTACAATACGAAAGATGTGGGAGGCGGCGAGATGAATCCACTTGTCAAATGAAAAATTCAATTCAAACAGTAACAGTCGACTGAGTGCGACGGATTTGATAAAATTTGTCTATTAAATGGGTAAACATATGTCCGGAATTGAGAAGCTACAGACGACGAAACTTGAAACCGAGCACGGAAATGGAGTCGTCGACGCACACTTATTTCATATATAAATTATTTGAAACTAAAATATAATTATGTAGAGTAGAGAGAGTTATACAAAGCGGTTTAACGGAGGGGAAGACCCCGAAGTTACCTATCAGACACCCGCTGATTTCCTCACGTGCGCAAAGTGACAATAAAAACGGCCAGATCGACCGTTCCTCTTTAGCCAGACCTAAAATGGTTTAAGTTCTATGCGATGCAGATACGCAGACCGGTCCAGGCAATCAAACGGTCAAATTTGCATCCAGCTAATCAAACACGCATTGCGCGCATGAGAACCCTGTGCTGCTTAAACTAGATGGATCACGCATATCGGGTATACGAATTCAAGCTAGCGTCGATCATGTCGCATCGATGCTCGTACGTACGATTTTAAGTTATTTGTGAAGGCGGGAAGAATGTCAGCTTTCCAGGAAATAACGACGAGCACATGACGGTACTACATCGTACTACCAAGCGTGCCTTTGCAAACTTGTCGACGTGCGCCAGAAATTCAGATCCATTCTTCGCGCATACATGTTGCAAACAGAAGAAGAATTTCCCGTGCAGGATTTAGACAATGCCATGTGACTCCATCTCCCGGGTACAATGGCCAGGATTATCCTAACCGAACACACAAGGTTTCAACCAAAATCATCAAAAAGAAAACAGTTTTCCTGAGCCAATCTTCTATTCCATCCGTCCGGAAAAGTATATCAGTCAAATGGATATATCTAGACATGTTTTTAGTGCTAGATACATCCATTTTGGTGACGTCCTTTTCCAAACGGAAGGAGTACATTCTAGTTCTACATATAGAAACCATGAGGTACATCAGTTTCAGACTAATGCAATGAACACAAAAGGCCACAAAAACACGCAGAGACCAGCAACAACGACAAAATGCACTACAACAAAAAATAAGAAGAAATCAGATCACATGCGTTAATTCATTATCTTCCTAAGCACTAGTTTTATTCCCACATACCAAATCGAAAACTTACTTTATTTCAAGCATATTCGTGCAAGACTTTGTTCAGGAGCACTTCCACGTAGCGAATAACATCACTAGTACAACACAGTGCCTGACGACAAACTCAGAGAGAGACAGTCCACATGATTGTTTAAATAAACAGCTAAAACAGGTCCGCTCAGCTGAGCAGGACAAATACAAATGAAAAAGCAATCCACAAGATTGTACCAATGACACAGTTCTTCTTAACAGCATCAATGAACACTAAAATACATATAGAAAATAGGTCCTTCACTCTAGGTTTTAAGAGTTCTTGATGAACTTCATGGTCGAATCCATGGAGAGATCACACCCGCTGAACCATACAGTCGATGAGGGGTTTCGGCAGTCTTCCCTTTTCGCCGGCTATAATTGTCAGCCTCCGTGCTACTTTCATGAAGTCGCTGTTACATGTACAGAATGGATTAAATAAATGTCATGCAACATTACTATATAAGTACATTAAGATGAAGATATACGCTGTACATGAGTTAAAGAATGCTGCAGATATTATAAGGAGGGCTTCTCACCTGAATGGTAATCCACCAGTATGCATGATTGTACCAGCCATGTCACGATAACGGAGATGACTTATTATTTCTTCTTTCTCGATTCCAAACATGTCAGACAGACGGCCGTACAGTTCTTCGTATGACCCAAACACTGACAAGTCAATGGTGCGACCAACATCCTCCGATTCCATAAATACCTTGCAGTGCCCAGCTTCTAATCCAAGGTCAGAAGCCTCATGACTCTGGGATGAAAAACCAATGCAAATTGATGAACCAGAACCATCAGATATGTTTCCTGCCTTCATTGCATTGCCGTTAGAAGAACTATTTCCAGTAGCACCAGAGGAAAGTGTCTCTCTTGATCCACTTGAAGTTATCTGCTGCTCAGTAAGAATAGCCTTTCCAAACAACATTATGTGTGGTGTCTTTCTGTCATCAGATTTTTCTGTGCTCTGTGGTGTACCAATCGTCAACAAGCAAGAGACGCTGTCATGGGCTGGTGCGCTGCCGATCACATATCCCTTGGGTATCCGGGAAGACGGAGTTAGAGCGTCAAACCGGTTAAAACCGCCACCTTGGAACAGACCAAGGTGCAGCTTATTAAGCTGATGATCTGTCAATGGTAAACCAAATTGAGCATGCCTGGCTCCCTGTATGCCTGCAGGAGAGTTGTCCGGGTAACAGCACAAGGGGCTGTTGCTGGGACCAAGTGGGTTCCCATGGAAAATGGGATTAAACAGATGACCATCAAATGGGAAATCTGGATGCTGAGGAACCCGTAACTTTTTTCGTGGAGGAGAAAATGGTCCCAAATGGATTGGTGGAATGCTTGATACAAGCTCCACAAGCCATGGGCTGACACATTTCACATTCTGTAACAAGTCGGGTTCATCCCACGCGACCTGCAAGAATTTCGCAACCATGAACCATGTCAATAAACATACTTGCTGCGGTCACCGAGGTAAAACTCTATGAAGGCAACCAACTACAATTGATGACTCACTTTCATATTGCTATATCTGATGCTAATGTTGCAAACATTAACCTCGAATATCTCACTTAAACACTACTCGTAAGACACCATTCACTACCCCCAATTTCATTAGTTCAACATCTATTTACTGAGGTTCAAACAGAAAAACCTTATAGTTGGAGTACGGGGGACTGATCACGGAGATAAGAAAAATGTAAGGTAGTACTTTCAAGTAGAGGGAGGACCAGGTATCTTTATCTCAAGCAGTTAAAACATGGATCTTTGTCAAAGTACATCGACGATATATTGATTTAATCCCCACACTTGAAGTTTTATTACTCATAGTACAAGTATCAGGTATTGATTAAATTACATGCAGTTCAGTTTTCCTATAAACTATTTTATTGCATTTGCTCATGAAATGCCGGCAGGATTTTGGCTGTACAAGCATAAGAAAAAATTGCGGAAAAACTAGCATCGGCTTTGACGTTTGTGTTTGTGTGGTATAAGGTATCTATTTCTCACAGTACCGGTATAAGGTATTTATTAAAAAAAATATGCAGTACAATTTTCCTATAAATTACTTTGTTGCATTTCCTCATGTGCCTGTAGGATTTTGGCTGTAAACTCGTAAGAAAATACTGTGAAAGAACTAGCATGCAGCCTGATAGATGGGCTTTCAAACATATGAATGACCAGAAATGAAGCTGCTGGCAATGAAGACCCTGATCCCGGTTCTCAACTACTCCCTCCGTACCATAATATAAGATGTTAGTGCAACCAATATAGGAGTATATCGGTTGTAATAACATCTTGTACTGTCCAGATGACCAACTGAATAAATATGAAAGATGATGTAGCTTTTTTTTGGTAAAAGTTTGGAACTTTTATTATGTACTTTATTAGATTGATGTACGATTATTCCCTATCCTAGGTTAATGTCATTAGACAAGTAGCTTCTCATCTGCATTAATCAGTTCTAACCGTGCTGTGCGCTCAACAATCCCACTTCTAGTTTGAAGTTTGCCAAGTATTCCCATGTCTTCTGGATGTTTCATGCCGGGCTAAAGACCGGAAACTAAGCTATGACATTTGAGCAACTAAGAAATTTGGATGCTCAATAAAAGGAATATGAAATTTTAGGAACCCACTATTGACAAGAAGATACATACTTATAGAGCAAGCAAAATGACAATCCAAATTTGGAAGACCAATAATAAAGCTACTAAAGGACCACAAGCCTTTCGTTTCATAACTGGCACTTGTGGATCCCTAATAGCTTTGCTGATTGTTCCATCAATTCATCGGCCAGCTGAAATCTTAGCCAGCTGTTTAACTAATTCATTGGTCAATACGTAGATAACAGGGGTTTGAGTATCTTCTGGCAACATTGTGGAAAAGCAAAATAATGTATGCTGGACATATTTTAGTATGCTACCTCAAACTGTACCACCAATCAAGGCATCTCAGTGAGAGGTTTTTACACTAATGTCATGTTGACACTTCGAAAACAGCAAACGATAGTCATTAATGCAGCCCATTCATCAATTGCAGTTCCATGGAATGTAAGTAACCATGCATTAGAAAAGAAGATGAAATGCAACTAGGAATATCATCGGATGGAGCGAACCTGAAGAAGTCTCCACGGTGAATTTGGCCATCTGATGGGATCAGCAACCTGAACAGAAGATATGGTCCCCATAAACCAGCTAATCCTTGAGGAATCCTCGGTCTCAAACGCCATCTTGAATCTCATCCCAGGGCACCAGTGGATCCTCATGGCAGCCTGCATCGCCGCGGCCTTCACAACGAACTCCGGCGTGCTAGCTCTTGGGTAGTACACCACCTCAAATGGCTGCCCGTTGGCCGCAAGGCTGGCCGCCTCGACGACGTCGGCGATCTTCACCTTCCCCCTGCCCTTCACATACCCTCCGGGGCCATTCATCATCTTGTTCTCTCGTCCTTGAGGAAGGCCGAAAACCCCCCATAGCCTGGCGCGTTCCAGCCGGATATGCACTCCATGCCGCCGCAGGTGACCCGCTTGGCTCGGCGTATCCCGACGCAGAGCTCCCCGTGCTCGGTGCGCAGGAAGACGATGGAGTCCCCCGCGACGAGCTTCTTCTGGTTGACGAAGGTGCTCCATCCGGTGGTGAGCAAATGCCGGCGCGGGGTGCCCCGGTAGATGTGCCGGAACTTCCAGACCTCCCCGTGCACGTCCTTTGCGAGCACCGTCTGCACGGGCGGGTCAGCCCTGTAGTCGAGCTTGGGGAAGATGGTCTCGCGCAGTAGCGAGGCACCGAGAAGCCGCCGCCGTTGTTGGCGTCGGACTGGGTCAGCGTCTTGGCGAAGGAGGCGAGCTTCTCCCGCGCCTCGCCGGGTCGCCGCCGAGCCCCTCGGGGTCCCGGAACCCAGCCTCGCCGGCGCCGACCGGCACCAGCCGGATCTTGGCGAACACCTCGTCCGTCTCCGGATCAGCCAGGAAGCGCACCCCGGCCACGGAGCAGAGCACCAGCGCGGGGAGCGGGCGCGGGCCGACCGCCTCCGCCAGCTCCGCGGCCCCGCCGCCGTTGGCGTGCTCGGCGTGGCCCTGCGGGAAGTAGTAGACGCGCGAGCGCGCCGGCGGCATCTGCACCATGCCCCCCGCGCAGGCGTGCCACAGCTGCGGGTCCAGGCACCTCTCCTCCATCATCTTTTCGCCACCACACGCGATCACTCCCCGCCCAGCAAACCTGCCATGAAACTTGCATCATTCGCATCCTCCCAAACAACCAAACTCCCACACGCAATCCATCACAATCACGGACACGAACACGGAGGCAAAGCAAAACAAACAGGGATTGAAACATCAAAAGCAAGAAAGGAGGCAGCAGTACCTGTTTGGCCGGCGCGCATGGCCTCCAGTTGGCAGATCAGAAAGTCGAGTCCTGCAGCGCAGAGCTCTGCAAGAGATGTGAAAGCAGAAAGAGGAAATCTACATCAGGCCGCCACGCCGGCGCATCCCCTCCTCCCTCGGCCCTTGCAACTTCATCCACCGGTCAAACCAAAATTAAATACTACGGAGCAGTATCAAATCTGTGGCGTCCGGAACCCAAAAGGCCGTCCCCGATTTTTTGCGGTGTTCTTCTTGAGAGAGGACGAGGAGTGAGCGCTACAGCGGCACAGTGGTTCGGACTTCAGAATTATGGCGATGTCTTCTCGGGCATTAGATAGGAGGCGCTCGCTTCGCTGCTACAGTGTAGCCGAGTGGAACTGCGGGCCCACTGGCCGGATCGTCTGCGCCGGCCCGAACAGCTGGAACGTGGATGACTGGCGGGTCCTACATGAAGCGGGGCCGACATGTCGGGGGCGTGGTCCGTGGTTTGCTTTATTTGCTGTCGGTGGGTGATGTCTTGGAGTGTAGGAGTAGAGCAGAGGGTTTTCGTGCGTGTTGTTTTATTTCTGCGACAACGACAAATATAAAATGCAGCTGCCTCTGTTTCGTCTCGTGCTGATTGACAGGCCGAACAAACCGCTGGATTATCTCAGGCCTCAAATACATCCGCTCAAAAAACACAAAAACTGGTTTCATCCCGCCCGTTGCTGAAGCGCTAGAATTGATTTCCCTAGCAAAATTCGTAGTGATCGAAAATGCCCATGCCATTTGAAGAAGGCATCTCTTCTGGAGCAAGCAAAGCAACGACATCACTGTAATTATTTTTCGGGGAGGGAAAGAAGAAGACAAAGCATTTGTGTCCCCGTAAGTTGGCAACAACTGATTGCATGATCCGGAAATGGGCGAATCTTGCCACTCTTGTGCCTTGGTCCTCTCTTTCCTGCGCGGGGGCAAAACCGATCGCCGGGAATTCAGAGCCAGCCAGGGCTCGATCGGACCTTGCGACCGATTGGGACATGAGATCGCCTACTTGGTGATCTCTGTAGATGATCACTTCACTGCCATTGACACGTCTGCTCATCGGCCGAGTCGTTAATGGCTCTGGAGTGTCAGGCCACCTCTATCTAATCTATCAAGCCGTGCATGCTAGCTCTCCGTGGAACGGAACCACTTGCGTTGCGTGAGAATGCATGGTGTCGTGTTTTGCTTCTCGTTCCCGTTGTTGGATCCGAGAGCGGGAGGCGCCACCGCACCGCACCGCGCGCCGAGGCCGCCCGTGTGCAACTGGCCGACCGCCCAGGAAAAAAGTCGGCATCCCATCACATGATCCGACCTCCCACCGGACACGTCTCCGCTCCGGCCACGGGCTCGCATTTGTGCTTTCAAATCTTGCTCCCGTCTCGTCGTCGCTTGCAAACATCTCCAGCTGTTCTTCCCACGATTAGGCCTTTTGCGAGTAACTTGTTGAGTATACAGAAAGATGCCCCAGATTACAGTAAGAAAGAAAAGGTATTTGATATATGAAATAAAAAAATCAGGAATATGGAGGATTTGATTTTAATCAATATGAAATGTTCGTATATGGTATAAATTGATGATGTAGAAAATTGTATGGCTAAAAGAATTTATAATGTGAATAGCTTGTCTATATGGATGAATATCATTAATAAATATGGACATGGATAAATGACCGTCTCATATAAATAGTGAATGATGTGTTAATAACATGGATAAATAAACGACTCAAATAGTGAATAGTGTGAACAACTTGCATGTAGAGATATGCTACTTTAATCCATGTCATTGGTTTTTTTTTAATAAAGTATAGATAGATATCAAGTCCATTTTCCAGATGGTTAAGTTTTTTTCTTTGACGTAGCTAGGCGCTGGACCAAGAACCTTCACTGTACTTTAGGGCACTTCCAACAGGTCTCCGCAAAACATACACGAATTGTGTCCGATTTTGTCCGTTTGGAGCCTTCTGCGGACAGGTTTTGGGCCTGTGTCCATTTGGGGTTGGGTGTGCGCCCAACGGCCCACCGCATAAATTAGAAAGAAAAAACAAAATGGGCACTAAAAAATAATTAAACATAATACTTATAATAGGGCCCCACGGGAGAGAGTCACAAAATACTTCTAAAAAAATAAACCTATTGCTACTTGATTCGTCAGTGGGGAATGGGCGGCGTGGGCACCGTCGCGGCGGCCTCCTAGTCCTCGTCATCGTCGGAGAGGATGACGTATGGCGGGGGCACCAAACAGATGCGACGGTGGAGGCGTCTGCGGCACCTCCGGAGCCTGTGGCCACGCCGGTGCGGGCACCTAGGCCCGCAGGGCTTCGCGGTCGTGCCACGGTGACCACGACACCTGCCACCTGGCCGTTGCTTCCCGCTCCTCGCGGGCTCGCTGCGCCGCCTCCTCTGAGAAACGCGGAGCGCTATCCCGATCTCCGGCCACTGGGCGAGCTCCACCAAGTTGGAGGCATCGATGTCGGCCTGGAGGTCGGTGTCCTCGTTGACGGTCGGCGCGGGCTGGGCGCCGCGGTAAGCTGCCCAGTTGGGCGGCGCCTCCTCGGCCCCCTGCTTCACAATGGAACCGTCCTCGTCGTCCTCGAGGTCGGAGTCCTCATCGTCCTCCATCCCCACGAGTGTGGGATCCTCCTCGTACCCCTCCGGCGCCACCGCCGCGAAGTACGACCGTCACCGCTGGTCGTGCTAGACCTCGAACCAGCGGTCCCACAACGGTGAGTTGATGGCGTACACTGGGTCGTGGAGGAGGTCGGGCGGCAGGAAGCTGCGCCAGCTCAGGATCTCCTCCATGCACGCCCTGCCGGAGCGAGGGATGGGGGGCACTGGAATGTGCCATCGGCTAAGGTGCCAGCCGTTCAGCAGGTGCGCGTCCACCCACGGGAGGGGCGCCGCGATCTCCCAGTACAACTGGGCGACCTCCGTGGACACAAGGGCGGTGTAGGCGGTGGCGGGCGGTGACCCGCATCGGAGGCCCCTCGTGAGGAGGAGGCCTCCTTGTCGTTGCGCCCTGGCTTGAACTAGCTCGGCCTCTTCATCGCGGGTGAGGGGGCCTAGGGTTTTGGGGGGCTAGGGTTTGGGTTGACCAGAGTGGAGTGGGGACTGGAAGTGGCGATGGGGACTCGGTCGCCGGTCCCCATTAAAAAGGACCAGTGTGGAGGGAGGTGAAGCGGCGACGCTCGCTGACGCCTGGGTCAGGGGCGGACACCAACGGACACACGATGTGTCTGTGGCTTACATAAACTGTGACCAAAGTTGGTCCAGGTTTGGGGCAAGCCGCGTGTCCGCGCAGACACTTGTCCGTTTGTGGTGACCCGTTGAAGCCTCTCTCGTGTCCGTTCGGACAAAATCGGACAGGACTCGTCTATTCATGGAGACCAGTTGGAGGTGCCCTTTAATGCTCGAATATGTTCCGATACAAGTCATAATATTCGTTGTACAAAGATGTTGTATACTGCAAATATTGTAGACATATTTTTTTGACAACTACAAATATTGTAGACATTTCATATTACCTCATCATCATCATAAAATAATTACGTATTAGATTATCCGCTGCCCCGTACCAACCGTGGGAGTATAAAACGAGCACAGCGAAGAACCAAACCACCTAGCCCCACGCTCACTGACTCGTGAACAGTACGTGGACCAAGCTAGCACGATGTCAGCGAACGCAGCCCTTTCCAAGCGCACGTGGCCCCACCGTCTTCATCGAACACGCCAGTCGACGTCACCCCTCGTTGTTTTGCGGTAGGGATAGACGTACTGCTGGACCCACGTTGTTCCTTCCGCTAGCTAAACGTCTAGTGCCAGCGGCGGGTCCCGGTCTACGGCGGTCTGCCTCCAGTAGGTCGGAGCCCACGACAAAACTAAACTACGATCCAGTCTGGTATTGCAGCGACTATTATTTATCTTTTACTATCCGTTTCTAAATTTAACTTTTCTCACTTTTTAAATCTATATGTATTTAGACATGTTTGAATGCGCATATTTATTTTAATTTGTCTATAGTCTGTATTGTAAAAGCTAAAACATTTTATAATTACTCCCTCCGTTTTTTAATATAAAATGTTTTAGCTAGCTCACATGTTGACTAGGTGCACACCCAAATAAGTGTACATATACATTAAAACATGTCTACATACATGTTGACACATGTGAATATGGACAAAAGCTGAAACATCTTATATTTATGAACGGAGGGAGTAGGAACAAAGAGAGTAGTTTTAATTGTTGCATGAGGCACATTGTATAACGACGCGACGTATGTCAAGTTGAAAAAGGAAGTAGCGAGAAGACAACAGATCGGTCTGAGTCTCTGTTTTATAAATGTCATTTCTTTCCGATTACCTAGAAACTCTTTCAATTTGCTGTTTCTAGAAAAAGTCACTTTTCCCCTCAGGCCCTGTTTGTTTCTAGAGTTTTTGTGGGGATTGGTGGGGATAATACTCTAGTGGATTGGGTGAAACACCAAACTTCAAAACATCGTTTGTTTCTAGTGTATTGGACAGGTTTTATCCCCACCTTTCCCCACAAATCCCCAAACTCTAGTTCATTTTTTCTCAATCCCCTAGGGGATTCAATACACTACCCCTACCTAGTGGATTGATCTCCAATCCCCTAGGGGATTGGGTGAAGTTTGGGGTTTCACCCAATCCACTAGAGTATTATCCCCACCAATCCCCACAAAAACTCTAGAAACAAACAGGGCCTCAGCGGGAGATTTGTTCCGGCGCGCGCTCCAGCACCGGCCACACGGCAGCCGGCCGGTCGCTTCCTGTAGCCATTGCGAGACACCGACGACATCCGGACCGCAGTCAGAGGAGTAGGGACCGGAGAGCAAACGTTACTGTTTCCTCTGGCCTCTTGTTACGTTAGAGTGCTCGGTATCGTCGCACATCTGCACCGCGGCGTCTCTGTTTTTCCTTGTTGGTTCTCTGACTTGTTGCTTCGCGTGCGTGCGTCGGGCTCAACTGCACTGCACTGTGCGCGTAAGGATTGGATCCTTGGATGGATGAAAGCAGTGGCGGAGCCAGAAATTGAACTGAGCCGGGTCGAACAACTAAGGTCTAAAAAATTTAGGCAAAAAAGTAAGTGTATTCAACACAAAAAAGGTTCAAACAGAATCAATTTCATATTGCATAAAGCACAAGTACAAACTGACTACAAAAAACAAGAAAACTACATAAAAAATAGTGCTACATTTTGATAAGAAGATAGTACCATACCATTAAGTTGAATCCATGTTGGCAAGACGAAAGTGTCGAGAAAGATGACCTCTACGGTCATTGTAGGAATGGAAACGTAGCATAATGTTCTTGTCATCAATTTTTACAAATATCTCTTTCTCAACATAGCAAATCATCAAATTATTGAGCCAGTCATCCCCTATCCTGTTTCGAAAATCTGTCTTTATAATATTCATGGCCGAGAAAACTCTCTCAACTTGTGCTGTTGCCACAGGTAATGTCAACACAAGTGTAATAAGGCGATAGACCAATGGAAAGGTCAAATGTTATCTCTTCTGAACCAATTTGAGAGCAAGACCACTTAAACTATCACAAGCTATGAATTTATGACTTCTCTTCATCACATCAATACATATGTCCAGTTCATCAACCAAGAGACAACAATCATATGAAGTGAAATCAGCAGAGTACATAGTTGCAAGCTCAACTATGAAAGGACAAGGATTTCGACCAGAGGGGGGGTGAATAGGCGATTTAAAACTTTTCCGGTTTAGTCTTGATAATTGCGGAATAAAACTATGTGTTTAAATTAACAAGCCAACAAACTAAATAAACTAGGCTCACCTATGTGCACCAACAACTTATGCTAAGCAAGACAAGCAACAAGGTGATAGCAATATAGAATACTTCAAGCACGAAGGCTATCACAATGTAAAGTGCATAAGTAAAAAGCTTGGGTATAGAAATAACCCAGGCACGCGGAGACGAGGATGTATTCCCGAGTTCCTCCTTGTTAAGGGAGTACGTCTCGTTGGAGAGGTGTGAAACAACACAATGGTTCAACAACCACAAAGGTTTCACCTTCTTCTCCGATGAACCGCACCACAAAGGTTTGATTCACCTTCCACTATCGGAATCTTTCGAGGCGGAAATCCGGAGCCTTTCAACAACGATCCGGGGCACAACCCACAACGGGATTGGGGGCTCCCGAACAGCTACAAGTGACCACACAAGGGTCTCAACCACCACACGGGCGTCTAGGGTCCAAAGACCCAAGAGTAACAAGTTCACAAGCTTTCAACTTCCACGAATCCTCGTGGAGAGCACAAACCGATGCAACGAAGCAATGGCAAGAGCACAAGGCTCAAATCCTTCACTCTCGAATCCCACCACAAGCAACTAATACTTATGGGGGGAGAAGAGAGGAAGAACAACGAAGAACACAACAAATGGAACTTCAAGATCAAGATCTATTAGGTTCCCCTCACTTAGAGGAGGAATGGATTGGATGAATATGTAGATCTAGATCTCCTCTCAATTTCCCTCTATGCAAGAATCATGGGAGGGATTGAGAGGAAGGCAAGCTTTCAAAAAGGTCAACAATGGAGGAGAGTGAGGGGAAAAACTTGCTCAAAACGTTTTGTAACCGTTGGGGAAGAAGCCCCTTTAAATAGGTCACCCGAAACCAACCGTTATGCCCAGAAACTGCGAGCCTGGCCTGGGAGCCGGTTTGGCCGGCCTAGAAACCGGCCAACCACCCGACCCGGCCGGTCTGGGAGCCGGTCTGGCCGGACTGGGGGCTGGCCAGACAGACAAGACCGATAAAAGTGCAATATCTTTTTCATCCGGACTCCGATTTCGATGATCTTGGGCTCGTTGGAATCGTAACGAAGAGCTTTACAAGATCATGCAGAGAAACATCATAGTCCAACAATGGAGGATAAAACCAAATGGGGAAAGGTTGGACCTCTCGATAAAAGAACAACCGATAAAACCTCCAAACCAAAACCGCAATATGTTTCTCATCCGGACTCCGTTCTCTATAATCTTGGGCTTGTTAGAATACTCACAAGCTCTACAAGATCATGCATATACACATCATAGTCCATCATGTGAGGAGGAAACCAAAGTAGAGAGTTTGACCTCTCTTAGAAAAGACAAACCGATAAAACCTCGAACATCAAAAACGCAATAAGATATACAAATGAAATTCATTTTTGATAAACTAGAGCTTGGTATGGAGATGAACACAAGCTCTAAATTCTCACATGGATAAAAGCCAAATAAAAACCAAGAAAGATGATATGCCAAAAATGCAACGGTTTGAGCTCTCCACAAAGATGCGATCAAGTTACTCACTTGAGAGCCCCTCTTGATAGTACGCCGTCTATCCTATAACCCGGTCTCCCACTAACACCGTGAGACCGGTAAAATAGAAAACCTATCAAGATCATACATTTGCCTTGCGCATTCCACTTGAGCTCGATGATGACGATCTTGACTCTCTCAAGTTGGAACACATTTCTTGATTGTGCTTGCTAGCACATGCTTGATGAAGACTTCTCCAAATACTTCCCCATACACCATTATGGGAGAGCCTTGCTATACTCCGTCTTCATGAATCCACTTGCACTTCATCTTCTTATCTTGATATAGATGATGGCTTGGAGATAAACATGAAGTTCACTCAATCTTCTTTTCAAAGCCATGCTTGCAATAAGCTCAACTCTTCACATGACCATTCTTCATATAAACCCTTGGATGGAACCTTGGTCATCAGGTAATCTTCTAGAGTCCAACATATGAACTCCAATCTTTTCCTATGGACAAGATCTACAAGTATTTCTTAATGCAACCATTAGTCCATAGGGATTGTCATTAATTACCAAAACCACGCATGGGGCAACACATGCACTTTCAAACTAGCTTATCATTGTCAAAGCTGCTAAATGAGTCTCTAGGATCAAGGCATGCAGTGCACAATAATTGGCGTGTAGAAGTTTCAGAAAATCTATTATTCATCTCAGTTATGTTTCTGTCAAGCACCTCATTAAAGAGTTGTACCTTGTAATGATGGTAGCAAGTAACCATCTTGCGTGAGCTCTTTGAATAACCTCTAGCCAGAATGTTATCATCCATGTTTGGTACAATAATATTTCTTCCACCACAAAAGTTAGTAGCAGCAAGCAATAGATGCTCCCATCCATCATTTCTCAATTGCTACAATAGACTTTTAACTGAGACAATCAAATTCATAGCGCTCACTATGTTCTGATCCTTGGATTGCAATGCTTGTGACAAAGGATTTGTTAAACCAAACACTCGAAGCATCAAATGCAAGATAATAACAAATTCAAATCTTTCCATGTATATCATATAGCCTGAAGCCAAACCTCTCTCCTCGGCATCTGTCCCATCATGAGAAACACTGCATAGCACTTCAACAATTGAATCCCACATATGTTGAATCCGAATTAGAGTCTTGTGGTGTGACCCCAACGAGTATCACCGGGTCTTGCTAAACTTGTCTCTTGATTTTGGCCTCTTCCCGATGAGATCTCCCCACTCTCTAGTTGCGCTACCAAACGGTCATGATGCAATTGCAACAATACATCTTTCTTCTTACAAGAGGCACTCACCTACAAGAAATGTGCATGTAGAAATTAGAATTGATATATAGATAAAGAGTTGACAACTATTTGCAATTATGTACAAGAAAAACTAACCATACTAACAATCTTGTTTAGGTGACCAAAGAAGTTACCAATTGGTAGAAGTCCTTTCACAACCGCAACAATCACCAATTTAAGTTGGTGGGCAAAACAATGCACATAAAAAGCATGAGGGTTGTCGGCCAATACCAATGTTTTTAAACCATGTAGCTGCCCACGCATATTAGAGGCACCATCATATCCTTGTCCTCTTAATCTTGACATGGACAAATTATGGTCAACAAACATTGCATCTAAATATCTTTTCAAAGAAGCCCATGTAGTATCAAGAACATGCTCAACACCGAGCAATCTTTCCAAGATCTCTCCTTTTTGGTTCACAAACCTACAAACAATAAGACAAGAACATATAAGATTACAAAAGATAATTAGAAAGAAACTAGCCAATAACATATAAATATTTCAATATAGAGAGAAACTAGCGAATGACTAACCTCAAGATCACAACCATTTGCTCTTTAACCGATACATCACGAGACTCGTCAACAAGTACAGAGAAAGGGGCATTTCCAAGCTCACTCATTATGACTTTTGTAGTCTCTTCTGCACATGCTTTTGCTATATCTAGTTGGATTTCACGAGATGTCAATTGACAATTGCCAGGAGCATTGTCATTAATTACATTGGCTACATCCTTGCATCTTGCGCCATACCAATCCAACATCTCACGGAAATTACCCTTGTTTAAGGAAGTGCTAGACTCATCATGCACACGAAAAGCTAGACCTTGTTCAAGTAGAAATCTGACAACACCCACAACATCCCTCAAACGAATTTCATAATCAATATGCAATTGTTCTTCATGACAGACAAGAGCATATGCCACACTTTGCTTTTTTATTTCTGAAATCTTCACAACTATTTCTTGCATTGTTGTGAATACTATTTGGTCCACCTACATGAGACTTGAAATTTTCCGATGCTTTCTTGCAATTTTTAAACCCCGTCTTTGTGAAGACATCATATCCAAAGTGTGAACTATTGCTTGCAGATTTGAAAAGAAAACAATGGAAACAATATGCAGCATCCTTCTCCACACTATACTCTAACCAATCATATTTGGCATACCATGCATCTAAAAATGACCGGTGATCCGGACCAAATTTTGTTTTCGGAAAATTATGACCAATTAAACGATTACGGCCTCTAGACAAATATGCCCATCTCATTTTATCTCTGATTTCAGGGGTACCAAATTCATCAATTGGTCTCCGAACTCTAGGATCGGCAACAACATTTGCTAGATCAAAGATTTCAGCAACATTTGTCGGTTGATTGTCCTACAACATTGAAATCGAAATCAGTATTTGAGCAATCTACTGCATGCTACCGGTCACAACTCACAAGACAAGTAGACATCAAAACTAAAATATGAAATCCAAAGGGCAAATCTACCTGCTCATGGCATGCGGCGCGTGCCCTCTTGAGATTTCTGGATGTTTCTGCCTCTTCTTCTTGCCGAGCTCGAGCCACTGCCAGATTAATTTCCTCCTCCTCAGCCACGATCCATAGCCACTCTTCATCTTCATCAGAGTCCATCGGAGATTCGGAGGTGGCCGTGCGGCCGTGCGGGGCAGCCGGGCGAGCTCGGGGGCGAGGTGGCGCGGGGACGAGCTCGGGGGCGACCGGGTGAGCTCGGGGGCGAGGTCCTGGTGCGCGGGGACGACCGGACGAGCTCGGGGGAGATGAGGCAGGGGCGGAGACGCGAAGTGAGCCTGGCAGGACGAGGGAGCCGTGACCGGGCGGGTCAGGGCGGTGGCCGGCACCGGCGAGAGGCGGACTGGGCGGGGGCGGAGTGTGGCGGCGCGCCGGCGCGAGGAGAGAAGAGGCAGGGGCGGGGAGAAGGTTTAGGTCGGGGAGAGAAGAGGCAGGGGGTCGACGACTCGACGGGTCGGAGTGTGACTTTTCTTTTTTCCTATTTTTCCTAGTACCTAATTTTTTTTCTACCAAATCCGAGGGGGGTCGGCCGACCTGGCTCGACCCCCTGCTGGCGCCGCCACTGGATGAAAGCAGTCCAGTTCAGTCGCCTGCTTCGCTGCCCTGCCGCGTCTCCCGCTGTGCGAGTCGCGACAAACCGGAGGAACAGAGAGACATCATACGTGACATCCACAGGAGTCACGAGAGTGTAATCGTTAACTGGTTTTCAGTTTACCCATTTTATGGGAGAGTATTTTACCTCCATATTTTACAAAACCGAATCGACATGCGGTCTGCTTGATGACTACTCCGTCCGTTGCTAAATATAAGCCTTTTTAGGGTTTTATCTTTTTTTTCCTGATTTATACATATTTGGACGTGTTTTAGTAAGGTATCTAGTTCACTCGTTTTGCTCCATATTGGAATGTTTAAAATATCCTGTATTAAAAACAAAGGGAGTATGTAATAAGAATTTTTTCCCAACAGGCCAGTGAGGTCTTTTACAAGCGCAATTTTAGGGAGGTATCCCTTTCGATTCAAGGAATTGTACGCAATCTCACATATGGTCTCTTTGGACCGTTGGAATATCATAATTTTGTCAAATTTTATTTCACGGTTTTTTGATGTCATTTACATCACAAGGATGGGGTTTCAAGAATCTTTTACAATTCCGTGGAAGGCTCGTCCACGTGATTTGGAGGAAGTCTAGCTAATATGATTTCGGATATCCAAGAATTATTATTTATGGATTTTGCTTGGATCTTCTCTGTAAACTTTCTACAAAATTCAAGTGAAGCATCTATGAGGTTTTATAAGGAACGTCTATGGGCTAACTTTGTAATTTTTTGACTGACCTAATCCCTTGTTTTTAATTTTTTTTGAGTAAGATTTTTTTTGCTATGCGGGAGCAATTAAGTATGTTCAAAGCCACATGATCAGCGGCGCTTCTATGAAGTTTTACTTGTCTCCGATTTCAAAGCTGAATGGATGACTGGATCTGTCGAAGCATCATTCGTTTTTTGCAGATTGACGTAATGTGAGGTGTCACATTTCTTGTAGAGTGTTTAGATCTTTTTGCTCTACCTTTTCTAGTATTCCTTATATACGCGGCACCATCTGAGTTCCTTTCTTTCTCCATTATTTTATCATTTGTATCCTCAGATAGCTAGGTTTTGTAAAATTTGAATTTGCTATCAAGGCTATCATAGTATAATTTAATGATAAAATTTATTTTATTCTAGGGCAGTATAATGTTGTAGTTTAAGGGCTAACGGCCATATCCCAGAAACCTGACGATATCTGTAACATCACCCTTTTTGAAGACCGAAGCGAGTACAATGTTGCTGTTCAGTTTTTCCCACGGGATTATGTTGTGTTTACCATCTTCTTTGGTCTCCTGGCAGTTCTGTCTACTGGACTAGAAGAGGATCTTGGGATTATCATTTTCATTGGTTAGCACAGTACTGAATAGAAAAACCGGCGACAGAGTTTCCACGAGTGCCTTAAGAAGAGGATCTTGGGATCTGTAATCTTGACCGAACAGCTTCGTGTCGTTCAATGGGCCAATTAATCCTAAGCAATGCCTTGGATGCATGCCCTGTATTGTGCAATGGGACGTGTTCAATAACCGTAATTTTCTGGGTAAAACCTAGGGAACATCACTCTCGGAACTGGCATCTCAATTTCAGGGTTGCCCACAACCACGCCAATCTCCAATTTCGCGGAGAAGATTGGTTGATGCATGTGTTGCGAGTCTCATTTCATCAGTCACTATATGCATATTGTGTGAGTGTCGTCCTCGTTTCAAAAGTATTGTGCGAGTGTGGTCGAAAGTTCAGATTTACGAGTCGGCGCACAGCGGATGATCCATTCCAGCGACAAGCAAAGGCGGCGCTGCAACGGCAAACAGACCCAGAGGCGCGCGTATTACACGACCTCGCCTCGCTTGCGCTCGATAGCTCCGCCTGCACGTGACCCGCTGACCACCAGCACGGAGCCGTGCCTCGCGCGGCCGACCCGACCTGATCGCCGCCGCCGCCGGCGACGCGCCATGCGCATGCGCCATAGGGATCTGCCCACGTCAATGGCATTAAGAATCCTGTCCACAGCGCTTACGTTTACGTGCACTTGCGTCTACTTTAAGCGTTGCGGGAGTTGGGCGGATCGGGTGGCGGCTCGACGCCGATGGTCTCCAATCGTCAAGATTCTGGCGCATGCGGCGGATGGCTCTTGCGGCTTCTTCAACAAGGTTGGTCGAGCTGGCTTCCTCGGAGTGTGGTTTCCTCGTCTCCTTCTTCCCCGGCGGCGTGCTGCTGGTGGTCGTCGGCGACGTGTGGCGTGGTGGATCCGTGTTTCGCTGTGTAAGGGTGGTTCTTGCTGTGTTCGAGCGTGTGTGTGCGTTCTTTGTTCTTGATCTTGTACTCGAGCTCTCTATCAAAAAAAAAATCTCCCTTTCTTCAGTTCCGCGACACAGAATTATTAGCAAGCAAGCGGCGCTCCACGCCACCCTCTGCTCGGAGTGTCACGTCTATGGATGAAAACGGAGCGGATACGGACGAAACTGAGTGGTGCCATATTTGTTTTCATATTTTTTTGCGGAAGCAGAAACGAATACAGAAACCCCGGAAACAAATACAGAAACAAATATTGTCGGAAACAGATACAGTCTAAATACGGTGCGGACACTGAACATAAAGTAGATGTTTGCCGGAACCAAACGACCCCTTGCATAATGCAGGAAAACTCAAGCAAACCAACAAACTTATTAATTTAATAAGATGAAATAAATTAAAGTATAATATAGTGTTTCTAAGTTATCAACTTTGGCAAAAAAAAAAAAAAACCTACTATCATCCCTAAACCTAGTGCAATACTGAAATGCCGAACCGGGAATGCCTTGAGAGGGAGATAATATGCAAGTACGTAGGGCCTAAACATGGTCACTTCATATATTTTACTTTTTTTTGTTTAGATCTTTGGTTTTGCCTTGGTGTTCTCACTAAAATTGTTAGCCCTGCTGCAGATAGCACCATGTAGCAAAAAACGGAAAGTTCCGCATTGCCGGAAACGGAATTTCCATTTCCGTGGTCGTTCCGCCGGAATACGCTGTTCCGTTTCCGTTTCTGTTTTGCAAAATTCCGTTTCCACTTCCGTATTTTCGTTTCGTTTTCGTTTTTTTCGCGGAAAAGTCGGAAAGTTTCCGCTCCGTTTTCATCCCTAGTCACTTCAACTGCTACAGTTGCAGCGTTTGGCCTACACGGTTAGGCAGGCACAGTGATCTAAATTCAGGATCACAACGAGCTGCGATGATGACACCATCATCTTCACTCCCCACTGCTGTCCTTTCTCGGGTCAGGACCCAAGAAATGCCAACTCCACTAATCCTGCTTGTTCCTTCCGTCTCAAGTGATAACAAAAGCGAAGAGTGAGTGACCATGACACCATTCCACAAAACACTGACCATGGTAGGGTGTTCCCGAAGATAATCACCGCCGTTGGTGTTGGGCTTGGGGTCGAGTCCCTTTCGATTCTGGACGAGTGTCTCGAGGGAGCTCCTGGTCCTCGGATAGAATCATGGCAGATGCCCATCATCCTCAGCTAAAGGGTCAACGTCCAGTAATGGGATGGTATGGTTTTGGATCTGATTATCTCTGATCCCAGATTAGATTCACAATGAACGACACGTTGTCAGGGTTAGAATGCACTTTTCTTCTGCCTGAATCTTTACTTGATGACGAGTTGTCGGCCAGAGGATGGCTTTGTACTCCGTAGAGCATTACAAGGCAATGCTATCTCTCTCAGCAAAGGAGAAACGAATGAAGTGAATGAATGTACAATGCTGCGGGCCTGCGGCAAATCAAGGCCCAACTTCTTTGGCCGGCAAGGAATGTATGGCCGGCAGAAGGAATGACTTGAGCCTTTTTGTTTTGTGTTCTGTACTCATGCTTCCATTTTTTTGCAACCTAGCATGCTTCGAGAAAGAATTGGGGTCAAGCTGACGACTCCTTCAGAGATCAGGATTCGTCTAGCGATATGGCTTTGGAGGAGTCGAGATAATTCAGTCGGCAGGTGCCTAAGAGGAACTCGGGGAGCTCTTCTTGCGTGTTGCCCTGCGTAACGCAAGGAAGAAACAATGCCTGTCAGTTCCATTCTAAATCTTGAGCGGAACAAGAATGCATCTAAAAAATCGGCAAGGTATGCGACAACAATTACCTGTACCAAGAAGGCCATTTCAATCACCAGGTTGTTCAAGTACCCAAGCACAAGGCTCACTACACCTCGTGCCACTGTTGACGAGCCTATATCAACTCCAAGCTGAAAAGGTTGCATTTCAAGTTGTTCAGAGGATAATGTTGCAATTGTACCGTCGGTAAACATATATTCGATATGTCACAAGCAAAATGTTAGCCGGTTATCATTGCAAAAAACCGCTAGAATATATGTTACGGTTATTGTAGATTGTGATAAACCAACAGTTAGCTTCCATAATAGTTCAGTCAGATTTTGCTCCATGGAGAAATCTTGAAATAAAATCAAACAAGTAAAAGACAATAATATTGACCGAGATTGAAGCAATTAGGACAAGCAACTGCACGATTCAAAGCGAACATATCACGACATAGACTGCTTCCTGAACACAGTAAATATGCAAAATATACCAGCCCTCATTTATCAATGATCCACAGAATCGAACCAAAGAAGCTGATTTCTAGTGGCATGCACAGGACGTACCTCGATATAGTTGCTTCCACGAAAATAATTGATTTCTAGTGCTTGACCAATCAAACAAGCTTTCTTGCCCACACTCTGCTTCACGATCCAAGATCCCTGAATGGACACATTCAGAATTTCCAATGAAAAACCATTGCGGCTTTCTGTTTAACACGAAAAAGGACTTGTAGGAAAAATAGGTACCTTAGAGATATAAGGAATGAGTTTGAACCTCGAATTTCTAAATGTATCATCTCCATTTACAAATGCTTCAAGTAGGGGAACCTTCTCCAATGGGGTATCCATCATATAATACAAAGCCAAGCTGTACGTGGTAGAACCAGGAACCTGCATACCCATCAGGGTTATAAGTAAGAAGACATATGAAGCCTCCATACATATACAAAGCTGAAAAAAATCCCACCTGTATATTCACAATGAAGAAAAATTTGTTGCCTCCCTGTGCTGCATATTTCTGCAAGAAATTTTGGTTGTGAATTTTTTGTTCTTTTCCATTTGAAGGGAAATTACTGGCGTCAGTAGAATCTACCTGGACTAGTCCCCCAGGACGACCAGCGAGATCATCCTCACGCTTATCAGATTTTATCCAGTCAGCACCTACCATTTGCATTTGTGTACTATTTGCTTTTATCTGTTCAAAATTGCAGATACTTTCATCATTATGGATAGTGAAGCACACAAACCCAGACTGTCAACATGTTGACCGGATTAGTGAAACATGACTATCAACTATCATTGTAAAATATATGATCCCTTATATTCTGCAGATCAAGGACTTGCATTGCCTCCCTAGCCTAGTGAATAAGAATAAAAACAGTAGTAAGCCACCTTATGACGATCAACCAAATAGGATTCTCCCCGTATCAAGAATGTTGTAGGATCTGTCATTGACCAACTGGAAGGCATTGTACAGCTAGAATCTTTAGGGAGAGTATGTCCATAGTAACATGGGCCATTATCAGCATCTGCAGCTCCCTGTAAATCAACGTACCCTCTCTTTTGGACTAGAATATATGAAATGAGAATAATTAGAACCAAAAATAAATGAAAATACTGAAAACTGTAGACCATACAGCAGCCGTTACGAACCTGCAAGATCATGCAACTTCCGTACGAAGACAGCAGCACTGGATAATTTAGTATGCCGTTGGTCCTGCCATGTCATGCCAAATATTAAGCACATGAATGTAAAAATCGATCTGAGTTCTGCCCTGTTTTCCTGAATTATGCTAACATCGTGAAATTGACATTTCTTGTGATTAAATTGCAATACTTAGTACTTATTGATGACTCTAAGTGCTCTATCTTTTCGAGTATGAGCAAATTGTGTCATGTTAAGACTTTGACACAGAAAAGAAATAATATGTTCTTACAATAAAATACTGGCTGGCCGAGGGTTTGTCTTTGCAACATATCTCTGAGAACAATTCCCACTTTCTGTTTTTTTGTTACTGAAGGGAAAGAGAGAAGTCACAGTACAGGCTAGCGGAACAACTGAAAAATAAAGGAAGTTTTCTGGATATTTCAATCTGATTAATCTTTACATTTCAAAGATCAACACAACATGGTTAAAGCATACTAATATGGATACAGCAACCAATAACCAGTCATTCTAGAGATGAATGGAAACAAAGGACCATCTTAATCAGTAAGAAAAGTAAATTAATTACGTAAGATCCTGCTTTCATGCAAACACAAATGCAAAGCTCTATGTGTAAGGAACTCACCGCAGCATGTGTGCTCTCATCTGAAGACCACATGGCTTCTCTCTGATCATATTCTGATTCATCTGGGATATCAAAGAACTCATCTGTTGCATCATTAAGTTGAACAAGGGAACCAGAGCTTAAGTTCCGGTTAGAACCACCCAGTGATCCTTCTGTGGTATCCTCGAACGTTTTGCTCTCATTTGCTGACTGCATTTCAATTTTTAGTCGCTCATTTTCACCCTGTGGCAGTCTCATATCCCTTGTCAGCTCACCCGATGAGAACTCAATACAAGCACAGTTTCCATTTTTTGCTCGGAAGAATTCTCGTAGGGCTGCGAAAAAAATGTAAATTAGCTTACTGAACACTGAGGGTAAACAAACTTGATAACTACAACAAACAACAAGTCATTGATCTATCAAAAAACATGCCTGCTACTCTTCCTAGCATACGTATGGTGATGTATTTTGCGGATGAGGCAAGGAGATAAGACTTCCAGAATTTCCAGTCTATAGCAAGCATATGCTTCACAACTGATTGTCTTCCTTGACTAACTGGTGATATTACGTATCCTCCACCTATTATATAAAACCAGATCTTAGTTCATGATAAACAAAAGATAAACCCCTTACAGAGATAACTGAAAAATCAAGCATACATTACTTTTAAGACATGCACGGATGTAGCCTTTCTCAGGATTGCATCTGTTGTGGAAAACAGAGTGGTACAGGATAACTGAAAAAAAAAGAGAGAAGGGTCAGGTCAAGATCATGGCAAGCAGATTATTTCATTTTCTGTCAACAATTGTACCATAAGTTCCATCATCTTCTCTCCTCCAATATCGTCGAAGTAATAGATCTCTCTTTCCCATTCCCCTGAAAACTAAATATCATATATAATATTATAACTTAACGATAAAGCGTGCATGCAGAAAACATGATAGATCCAGCACCAGACCATGGTAGCCAGTCCCCTCTTAATTTCTTGTGGATTATGTCCGAATGGCCATCTAGGTGCTCAACCACCCGTCCTTCCCTCAAACAGAAGTCCCACCTACAAACACTCTCACTGGTTGATTGGTGGAAAAAGAAACGATTTCACATAGATTTTCATGTAGTAATGTCATGCTTTTAGTGACATGACATGCATAGTTTAAATTTAAGTGAGGAAGATTTCAATAAAAAAGAATCACATACTCCCTCCGATCCGAAAATATTGTCGCTAGCTGTACTATCAAACTAAACGTACTCAGTTCATTTTGTCCGACACTTAAAAGGGATCGGAGGTAGTATAACATATTTCTGCTTAGAAGGCAATACCATAGCTGTAGCTGGTCTTTTGTAATAATACTGAGCATTTTATGCATTTGTTTGGAGTAGGCTACCAAACAATAAAGCCCCGAAATAGGAAAAGTAAACCATTTTAATAGGGAACGTCTATCTTACTCGGATCTTGATTGACCAAGAGACATTAAAGTCTGGAAGATATCCTCAGTATTCGCATCAACAACACCAACTGCCATTATAGCCGGATGATCATCCCAATACTGGAAAAACAAGTAAAATCACTGTGAATTGAATAGCTCATCCACAACATAATATGTTGAGAACAAGAAGTACCTTCCCACGTGAGCCACCATCCTTTGCCTCGGTAAACAAACGTAATCCTAAATGTCAGGAAGTCAGAAGTTAGCAAAAGTTCATTGATAACTATATTGCTTGCAAAAATGTGGCTAGCTAAGTTTATCGTATTATTTCTCTCATACACTACAAAAATAATATAACTAAATTTGATAACGTTAAAATGTGTACTGTATGAAACAATCAAATTGAGAAAGACCCCTCATAATTGCACTATGGCTCTGGTTTTCCGGACTCATACATCTGTGTAATCTGCTGGTACAATTTCAATCTACTCCCTCCTTGATGTACGAAGAAAGACATCCCCATTTTTTTTCCTATATACCCATTGCAGAATAGTATGAAATAAACATTTCTCTCTTTGTTTCTAGAGAGAAGTGAATTAAAAACATGGTTTACAAAGCGTGAAGCATCCTCAAAGCGATGGGGGGGGGGGGGGGGGGGGGCGCTTTGGCGCTTAAGCGACGCCTAAGCGGGCGCTTTGGCGCTTAAAGTGCCCAAAGCGGTCATTTTTCCAAAGCGGAGGGGGGGCGCTTTGACGCCTAAGCGTCGCCTAGGCGTCCCAAAGCGGACGCTTTTAAAACCATGATTAAAAATACTGTAAAGATTGTGCCGTGCTGTAGAAGACAATCAGATGATGACAATTGTGGTTAACTTGATCAAAATGGTAATTTGGAAGAGCTAAATTTTGTACTTAAGGTATATGTATTGTATACTTCTGTACTATGCTGTCAACCTGCAAAGAATCAGAGTCACAACTCACGAATGCTGATATTTCATTACTTGTAATTTTATTAATTTGTATGGCTTCACAGCCCTATAACAATATTTCGAACTGTGCATTGTTACCATGATAATATCTAATCTGCGCTCCTACCTTCAAAGATTAAGTTTTCATCTTATTTCTTCATGTACTATTACTACATAATATCCACCCTATTTAACAGAAGAACTATACATCCCCACTTCTTAAAAAATTGTGCTGAGACTATTTGAAAGTCCAAGTATACATAAAGACGATTTCCCATGGGGGCTGGGGAGGCAGCAAAGGAAATTGAAATGTTTGCTTTGATACCTATTAAAATCCTGCTTTCTTAATTCATCTCAACATCTGACACAAGGCATCTCTTTCTAATAGAACATGATAAATGGAAGGTGCATTCAATCATCTTTCAATCCTTCACCCTTAATTATAATATACAATGGATTTCCTCACACTTATCTCAATTTTCGCTAGCGGAAGTTAGCCAACGATATATATAATTTTCTAACCTATTCCCCCTTAAATATCTTTTATTCAGTACAGGATGAAGGATCCACACCATATACAAACTGCAGAAATCTCCGGGCTGACTTCCCCGGCGCATCTACTTGTCTTGGCCAGGTTATTCAGTCTTTATTTATTACAGGGTCATACATACTATAAACTCTGGTGTTTAGGATTTCCATCACAGAGTTGCAAAAGCTATGGGTGTTTGGTATTGCTAATAACAGAGTATACAGTTAGTGTTCGTCTAAATTTGCTGGCCCCGTTTGATCTATACCAGTCAAATCTGGATCAACCATTCCGATGAGTGTAGATTCCTCTAGTTTTTACTTGTCTAATGCGCTCATGTGGATATGCATGTTTTTAAGCACCATACGAAATACCTGTTGTGCTAAATTTGGCTTATGTACAGTTTAAACATTTACATAGAAGTAAATGTGCATACAGCAATTACATTTGGAGCTAACGTATGAATTAGGACAAAACCAGAAAGGCTAGAAAGTCTTACATTTTGCAACGGAGGAAGTAATAGAGAAGGGAAGGCAATTCATATACTTACCATTTGTACAGCCAAATATTGTCCATGCAGAAGGTGCAATAACATCAGATGCCATGGGATCATTATTAGCAGATGACAACGCTGTCCAATCTGGTAAAAGTTTCACACAAACAGAAAAATCAGGGGTGAAATGACACTAAAGCGCACAAATAGATTTATTATTTCAATAAAAAAATCTAGTGACAATACTAACTCTCTATTAAGAGAATCCATATATAGTTAGATAATAAGTTGTTCACTAATATTACTTGTCTATCACAAAGTATAAGAACACAATACTTACCTATTGAATGCATGCGGCTGCTGCGGCGGCTTAATCTGCAATGATGTAATAGCTAATTAGCCAATAGAATAGGCGGATATCATCTTCTTACAAAAAGAATCAGCATGAATAATATATAAACTGAATTTTCTACCCCAAAGCTTGAAGAACAGATCACTGAGCATAAAACTGTAAAAACCAGCCGTCAAACTCAGATCGAAGCATCCATGTATAACCATACAAGTATACATGAAAGCATGTGCTGACATTTGATAACATTCTTATGAAAATATGATCATGCTAAATTATGACTTCATGAGTTATTTGAGAATTTTCTAAGATGCATAATTAGGTAAACCTAAACTCGAGCACCCACCCTTGCATGTACACTACCTTCTCTCATAAGCTATAGTGCGACATCATTATTTCCCTTAGCTCTACAACTCTTGAAACAAATCTAGCATAAGCATTAACCACATGTTGCAATCCAGTACAAGATCCATGGCATTCAGTTCCAACCTACCACATGGCTTATCTTCAGGCAATAACATAGGATACAAGTTTATCGATGTTTGCTAGCTCAAAAATCTGGTAGTACCCAGTAGATTATGTGTGTCATTTTCAGTGACAAAGACAAGTTTCTAATAAAAGAACGGTAGAGCCAATGGGAAAAGGGGGTATACTAAAATAAAAAAAAACTAATTGTACGAACATTAACATATAGAAAACCAAGACATGCATCCCCAGTGCACACACTAAATAATCAACAAATGTACTGTGGATATTACCTGAAAGCCTGCCATCTTCTATGTGAACAAGCAACAATATGCTCATCTTTTCTTGGAGACTGCTCTAGTAAAGAAATTATGTTAATGCTTTTCCAAACATAATCACAATGAAAACAATAAAATAATCAAAACACTGACCTTTAGGGCAGACTCCATTAAGCACCTGATCCACCTTGCTGCGTCTTCTGAGCTTCTAGCACCCAACTGAAAAGCATCAGTCAATCAAAATAATCTTTGTATCAAAAACCAAAGCAGAAACTTAGTTCCAACATCAGGCATGCGACATAACAGTTAACACCAATGCTTACCTTCAGCTGATCATAGTGGTTAGAAGCATTGTAAAGCGTGAATATGTAAAAAACCTGTCAACAAAATGATGACGAATAGGTTCAAGGTATTGTCTATATTTTTGTAAGTAAGGATGTAAAACAAAAAATAATGAGCTTACACTTCTATGAACACTTTCTCTCCCGTTGTCTGTAACACGTATAGAAGAGTCAATTATTGCACTTCTAACAGGATCCTGTACCCCCAAAAAAGAAAGGAAAAATACATTGCGTCATGTTTCAAAATAAGGTAGAAGCCGAGTAAACAAAGTTTGTGCGAAAATGATGGTATAAGATCAGTACTCAGATATTTTTTAAGTGCAATACAAAGCTTGGAATAGGTTATGCATGATCAATATGTCATTCAAGTTTAAATTTCCCTGCAATGATCAGTGTGCTTTCATTGTTAAGCACAACTGGGTTGCATAGAAAACTACCTACCGTTTTCACTCAAAATTGGCAATCAATTGAGCATATGCGGCAAGCCAGGCAAACAGGGCAACCACCATAATCCAGTTGCTCATCATGTTCCCCAACCATCTTAGCTCTCGTTTGATAGAAACAGAAGCAGCCACTTGGAAGCTGCTCAGGCGGAGGGCCATCTCAGACACCATCTTAGCTTCTAAATCCAGAAAACAACTCCTTGACGCTAAGCTATCCTACCCTTGTTCCTTGCACAGTGCGACAGACATTATGTTTTGCTCCTAATCTATTGCGTACAGCTGCGTGATCCTTCCTGTCTTGGCAACACGTTACTCCATGAGATGAGAGGGCTTTTGAAGTAACCGTAACACAACGACCTTCCATACTAAGAGAAACATCGCGGACATGGCACCGGATTAGGTGCGACACTGCAGGTAATCCGAACATTCTGGGGAACAATAGTACTAGCCTCAAGCACGCGGAAAAGTAAGTAATCATGCGCCTCTGCGGCACGCGCAAAGCATTGATGGTTCATCTCACCTACCGGCCGTTAAAATAACAGAAACCAACTCTTTCTTCCCCTCTGGAATTACTAGCGTTGGTGGCGAATCCAGTTGAGGATCCTCAGCGGTATTATTACCACGGTAAAGAAATCGCTCAAAATCGAATCAGAATTGTCCGAGCGGCCAGAAAATGTCGCAGAAAATCGCCCCCCGAAAAAACGGCACCCAGAACCAGACGACAGGTACCTCGAGGTTGGAGGCGGAGGTGGAGGGCGCCGGTGCGGCCTTGAAGCAGCGGAGCACGGAGTCGTGGAGCACGAAGTACCTCTTGCGGGAGGTCTGCAGGCCGAGCCGGTTGGATCGGATCAGGTAGAGCCAGCCCTCCATCCGCCCCTCCTCCCCGCTCGCCGCGGTCTCCGCCGGCGCGGCCTCTGCCACGACGACCGCCTCCGGCCCTCCCATTGCCGGCGCAGAATTCGACCCAATTGGTCTCCCTTTCCTCTTCCACCCAGCCGGGAATCTCCTGTGGGCGCAAGCAAGCAAAGTTTTCAAAACGACGCTCCTCTGTTCATCTCATCTGGTGCGGTACCGGTGGCTTGTAGGCTCGGGCCTCTGCCCTCTTTCTGCTTTTGTCCTGTTTTGTTCGTTGGTTGCAGTAGAATTGAATTTGGACGCCCGACGCCGTGTGGGTCCTGGTCCTAGGTGGGCCCGGCGTCTTTTATAAGTTTCTTCTCAGGATTATACTGTATGTTGGGCGTCGTGGATGAGCTGTTATCCTTGTGCCTGCCAGGTGGCGAGCGGGTAGTTGAGATTTGGGACTCTCCTCTTTGACGGAGGGAGGGAGATGGGCGAAAGGGAGAGGAGGAAGAAGGCCTGCTGATGGAATGTATTGTACCGTGCGTGTGTTCGTAGCTCTGGCGTGCGCGTCTCTGTTGGACGAGAAAGGTGGAAGAAGAGGAGGTGGATGACTGGATGTGCTCTCAATTTCCCAGAGAGGCTCTCAAAAAAAAAAAATTCTATGTTGTCTCATCTCGCACGACATGGCTGATGAGGATGTTTCAAACACTGCGCTCTCATTCATTCAAACTTTAGTAGTACCGCGAACAGATGGGATGGGAGGTGGTTGTTCAGGCCGAGATTTTTTTTTATACTAGAGAGAGAGCAAACCCATCACGCTCCTGCCGCTTCGTTTGAAATGCCGAATGCACCGTGCTTTAGCTTGTTACTCCCTCCGTTTTTTAATATAAGATGTTTTAGGTGGTACACATGTTGTCTATATCCACACTAAAATGAGTGAACATACACACAAAAATATGTCCACATATATTTGTATGCATGTGCATGTGGACAAAAGCTAAAACATCTTATATTAAAAAACGGAGGGAGTATATACGAACATGCTTCGAGAAAAGTCAATTTGGCTCCCTCTAATTTTTTAAAAATTAAGAAATATATACAAGCATGGCCGGCTCTGACCCTAGGTGACCTTGTACGCCGCACAAGGGCCCACGTCTGAAAGGGGCCCATCACCGCATATGTAAACCTGCTGATAGCGTTAGACCATTGAGGAGAGGAAAACCTAAAAGACACGACCGATCGATATGACGATCTCTTCGCGTCAGCCATCGTCTCGTTGATCGATCTGAATATCTAATCGACGCGAAGTCACGAACGACGCGTCCGCCATTTTCGTGTATCTCGAAATGCAAAATATTTTCAAATTTAGATTTCGCACGTTGAAAATGCATGACTTTTTTTTCAATTGTTTCAAAAACTATTTTTAAAAAAGGGATTACTCGAGCTCGGGACTCTGAAATCTTCAGTCCATGCGTCGAGCCATGTTTGATCTGCCCCTTTGAACATGTCATAATCACGATTCCTGCCTCTACCTCGACGACGGTTACATGCCACCTAGAGAGAAAGTAAGTTGCGGACAAGTTTAGTCACGTTGGGCTAATTCAGTTCCTTGTTTGTACACGGAGGGCGGCAAGAGGTTGGGTTCCAGTGACTTGCTTCGCCTCCGCCTTTTCATGCTGATTCGCTAGCTGTTGGCTCTCCTCTTTTTTTAGCTCCGGCTTGCGCTCGAAGATGGGCACTTCCTCCTCCCTAGTTCGCTGAAGATTTGGGTGGCGGCAACTACAATCGGAAGAGGAGATGCGGGGGAGGGGAGCGGAGTGGTTGATGTTGCTTACTGGTGTGTCAGAGACGGACTTGAAGTCGGATACAACGATCGCATGTATGGCATGGATGGCGGGTGGAGGTGTGTCTCCGGCGGATCTCATGGGATTCGTCAGTGTTTGTCTTCGGTAGATCCACTTGGATCCGGTTTACGTTCGTACACGATCGTGTGTCTACAGGTTGGATCCTTCCGATCTATGCTTTTTTGATCGGCGACGGTTGTTGTTCTGGTGCGCGGTCCTTGGTGTCTTAGCACGACGACTTCCCGATTGTCTACTACAACAAGTTATGTCCGACTTGATGATGGAGGGGCGATGACAGCGGCAGCCTTCGGCTCACTCTAGTGCTTGTAGTCGTCGCTTGGTGGTCTACGGACCTGAAAGTATTTTTTACTTCTGGTGTTCTTTGTACTATCTTGTATCTTGACAGTTGATGAATAGATTGGAAGTTTTCTCGAAAGAAAACCGACCCCAAGTTTAGAGTTGGTTTGGGACCAAACGAACCAAAATCGGACAATGTATCCGCCTAGACGGCGCCGTTAGGTCATGCGTTTTGTCCACCCAACCCACCTAAGCTAAACAAACACATGGGTTGGTTTTCGGGGCTTAAACAATCTATGGACGAGTTGTCTCCGTCTCACCGCGGGGAAAGTTTTTTCACTCCCCGGCGTCAGCTTGTCCTAGCAGCCGGCGATCCACTGAGCAAACACGTCATGGAAACAACTCAGGTCTATGTTCAGTCAGACTTCTTCAGTTTGAATATAGGGTCATAGGACGTGTGTGAGTTGTATGGAGCATTATACAATTCCCGGACGTGGGTTTTGTACACCTTGACTTGGCATATATGCTCTATTAAACTGGACAACAACTACAGTTTTATAATCAAGTTTGATATGAATAATTCGGCGATAGGTAGGTTTGTTTGGACTGCTGCGCTTTTGAGTCCCTACCAGTGTACTCACGATACATTATAAATTTAGAGGAAATAACCTTTCCAAAATAAAAATTACAGCAAGGAAAAAAATCGTGGAAAGCAAGAGAAAAGTCTCTGTCCCGGACACCCACCATGGAATAAAATTCCTTCAATACTGTAGTATACTCCGAACTGATAGCAACACTAATATTTTAAGGACCAGTTGCTAGAAAAAAAAGGAGATGCCCCAATGATGAGGCACGGAAGAAACAATATAAATTTGTGTATTTGCGCAGTTGAGGTTTTAAAACACCGTCAGCAGGAGCACGGTTTGAATGACCATGTGGACGATGACGTGGTTTGACCAATCACACTAGATTTCAGGAATATATTGTTGTAGTTCTAGATTACCTGCAGTAACATTACACGGGTAATGGTACTTATAATATTACGGGAGTGGTGTTTTGACTCCCGGGTGCGTATGCACCCTTTATTTAAAATGCATTTTGCACATATTTTGAAATATCAAAAAATTTGGAAAAAAATGTTCGCGCATAGATCTTAACATGTTATGTGTTCACAAAGTTTCACGAAAAACCGATATTTTTTGTGCTTGTATAAAAAAGAAAAAAATTGGTGCTAAAATAAGCCTTTTCACGACACTTGTTTTTGTCTTTTTAGACAAGGCACAAAATATATCGGTTTTTGGTGAAACGACTTTGTGAACACATAGAATATGAAGATGTATCCGCGAAATTTTATTTCAGATTTTTTTACATTTTATAATATGTTTTTCAAATACCGGGTGCATATGCACCCGGGTGCCAAAGTGAATTTCTGTAATATTACTTATATCTTTTTTTTTTGGCCAAAATTGTATGGCCGTTTATAGTACATATAATATTACTCCACCAACCAGTGGCGGAGTGAGAAATTGAGACGGGGGCAACACGTAAGGTATAAACTTTAAGTCACAAAAACAATTCTATTAAACAAAATAAAGGTTCCACAACGATTCAATTTTAGTTTTTTGCGTATTTTATGGATTAGTACCGAAATATGTTCTTTTATTTAGCAATTAATCTTTTCCACTCTATAATTGGTGTATGTGATTAAAATATCAAGGCTACCGATTTGTAATATGTATAGATGAAACCACAAACTGCGACCGTATTTATTTATGCACGACTCAACTTCAGTAGAAATAGATATTGAAGTATTATACCAATGAGTTCTTGCATCTCAGTTTATTTCTGTCAGTGATGATCAATAATGGATCGAACATATGTGAAAAGCAACATGATATATTCTCTTTCAGTACCTCCATTATTTTTGTCCATATGGTTGCGGTTCCGGTCTAATGGTCAAGTTCCGAAATTAAAATATCAAATCGTTAGTCTGTTCTATTATTTGTGACGACAAGATTTTACCTGCAACATTGGCTGTGGTTTTAGTGTTGAAGATCGATTCGAAAATTTTGCGGTATCATCAAGCAAAGGCATCAATAGTTGTTGTTACCTTTTTTTAGATTTTTATTATTTTGAGATCAATCTTTTTTTAGATGTGTTGTTACTATGGATGGGCTTGTCCCTTGTCTAGCTGACTCGATATTTTTGCTCAACTAAAGCCCATATTTCTCAGCCAAGCGCGTCCAGGACAGCTCCCTCACGCGGGTATTGGCGCCGCCACCGCATGATGGCTGGAAAGGGTGGTGCTGCTCGGCCCCGGGGAGCCAGACGGCCTCCCTGCTCGCCCTCATGGTGGCACCGCCCCTTCCACCAACCAATATAACTCAAAACGTTTAGTGATTGGATGAATGAGATTGATAAAAAGACTAAGGCTCGAATTCCTATTGTAGTTTCAGCTTTATGTTGGTCAATATGAAACTTTTGAAATAACCTTGTTTTTATAGGACATGAAACTTTCACGTCTGGAAAGTTATCAATATGACGGCCCATTAGATTCAACTATGGGCATTCCTCCTCCTGCTGGACCAGCGGAATCTTATGGTTACTGCCTGTATACACAGGTCGGTCCCTCAAGATATATACATCAAAGCTTCCTGACAGCATATTAGTCGACTTTGGGATGCCTAGTTATTTTATGTTGTCATTTTTTGTTAGTTGATTCATGTTTCAAACTTATGTAATCCGTGATTTTGAACTTCATACCACTCCCTCCGTCCCGAATTAGTTGGCGTAGATTTTTATCTAAATACGAGTGCATCTACACGCTAAAATAAGTATAAAACATATATATTTAGACATTTCTGCGTCAACTCATTTGGGACGGAGAGAATACTAAATTATGCTATGTACATCACTTTATGCAGAGGCCAAGGTCATATCTCTATTTCGGATAAAAGCGGGGAGTCTGGACGAGCCATCTGTTGTGTGCTGGCGAGTGGCTACCCGGACATCCATCTTCCGGGTGCACACTAGATTTTTTCATGAGAGATTGACCAGTCAAACCACCAAAATTATTTTGGCTCTGGGTCCAGTGATCCCACTACTTTATAAAATTCAGAAAACATATTTAATTTTTTTAAAAAATTACGCATGTTGTCAATGATCTATGCTATACGTGTGCAAAATCACAATGCAAAATTGTTTGTATTATGGGTACACAAAAATGATAAAAGTTGGGGATTTAAAACTATATATTGTCCACTATTTTTAGATATGTACATTTGTCATTTTTTTTAGCCCAAACCGCAATGTATTTTGCATTGATATTTTACATGCTCTTGGCATATATCATCGAGAAGATGCATGATTGTTTTCAGATTTTTCTGAAACTTTTAAATTTGTTTTTAATTTTCAAAAACAATGAGATCACTGGAAATCTCCGCTCGTAAACTACAGCTTATGCAAGGAACTAGTAATAACATCCTTGCCCCATTTTCGATCGAAGTATTTCCCTATAGAACACTGACTCCTAGAAAATGTATTGCGAGATTGCCGCACTACTGTCTATGACTGTTTTGGATCCAAAATCACAATGCAACACCGCCTTCAGAAGCTCGAGAAACAATACATTTCATCATAGGAAAAACCCCAACGAGAAAAGAATACATTTCGCTGTCGCTATAAGGTACATACCAATCCTAAGCTACGCATTCAGCTGCCGGCTAAACGCGCTCTTCGCCGTCCTCGGCACGTCGTCAAAGCTCTCCAACACATTGCTCTCCTGCCACGGCGAGGTCTTTGCACCGAGAAGCGGTGCAGAGTCCTTCTCGCTCATCTGCAACGGCGCAAGCCGGTTAGTGATATGCCATTTCGGGATACAGATACCAAACCAACGGATCAGGAAAAGTATGAACCTGGGTGCTGACGGGCAGTGTTGCGCCGACCTCGTTCTTCTTCCTGCTCTCGGAGACGGAGAAGAAGGAGTAGAGGCCCATGCCGAAGATGGCGACGAGGATGCCGGCCACGTTCCGGAACGTGAAGGGGTCCTTGAGCAGGACGTAGCCGAAGGAGAGGATGAGGCACGTCTTGAGGTGGCCCAGCACCTGGTATGTCACGGGCGATGTCGTGCCGATCACAAGGAACGTGCTGAAGTTGACGGACACCGCGATCGTGCACGACAGAACGATGAACACCTGCCGCAACAGAAATATTAGAGCTCAACTCAACCCCATAGGTACGGTGTGCACTTTCTTCTTTTCCGTTAAGTTTAACTCCTCGTTCTGCAGCCGCGCAGCACACACATACCACGACTTCGAAAGTGTAGGCGAAAGCAAAGACGTCACGCTTGGTCAGGAGCTTGTCGACGAAGGGGCCGGTGATGAGCAGCACGGCGGATTGGTACAGTGAGGACTGGTACAAGAGCTGGGTGGAAGACACCTTGAGCCTCCTCTGGATTTGGTTGGTGAGCTTTGTTCAAGGTCAAGGAAGATGTCATGGGCATGAAAATTCAGGGTTAAAGAAACTGCACATGTGTAGTAATCCTGCAACAGGGTTCATGTGTAGGCAGAGCAAGGATACAATCTGGCAGACACACGTCGCCGCGATGGTGAGGGCTGCGATGATCGAGCCGAGGAGATTGAGCTGGAGATCCGTGACCGATGCGATGCCGACTCCGAGGAGGAGGACCATGAGAGAGGCCTTGATGCTCTGGCTGCACGGTTAACAGTTGTGAAGCATGAGGACTGAACTTGTTACAAGATCACCAGTGCAATAACGTTCTGAATTGTGAGAAGGAATCTGAGAAGCACCTGAACTTCTTGCTCAGAAAGATGGTTTCCAAGACTATGGTGAAGGGTATAATGGCCAGCTTGGTCATCTGTAGCAAGAAACCCAAATAATTAGATCAACGCAAGAGAAAATTCATTGATTAGAAATAAATGAAAGGGTATGCGTGATTGGGGCCAGCCGGCCAACAAACGGAGTGAGCATTCTTACCTGGTAGAAGCCAACCGAGTTGAACCCAAGGCAAAGGTTGAGGAGGCCAATGGAGATCCCATTAAGCAACCCAAACGAGACGACTGTCTGCGCGTCGATTGGCTTCGCCTCGAAGAAGCGCAGGCGCTGCGCGACGTGCAGCGTGCAGAAGGTCACGAGCAGGTGCCAGCTCGTCAGTGTCGTCGCTGCATTCCCAAATTGCAACCACACCGAAATCAAAAACTTTTCTCTACTTACAAGATCAAATGCATTTTTCTGTGCATTTGTCGGACGGAGTAAACAGCAGCAGTACTGAAGCCTTAAACCCTGAAAGTAGTACTGACCGAAGAGGAAGCCAAGTTTGCCCATGAGGTACTTGTTGCAGATGACAATGGCCACCGACGACGTGACCGAGAGGCCCAGCGCGCCCAGGACGCCCTTCTGGGAGCTCCCACCGTCCGACGACATCTCTTCTTCCAATGATCACTCCTCCCTGGTTGAGCAATAAGCCCCAAATGGTGAAGCAGAAGCTTTGTGTGTGTGTGACAGAAGAGGAATTCTTCGAACAAGCAAACAATGCATAGGAGTAGGAAGCAAGAACCGGTTAGGTTAGATAATTTTTCTACCATTGTACACTACTACTCGGCGTTGGGAAAGACGTGAGATCGGCATGGGAAATGGAGCGTTGACATGTCTCGGCAGCAAACGTGCAAAACTACGTTCGAGCTGTAAGACTGTAAGTCGAATTTAACTTTCATCACGTGGCTTCATCTGTAAGCGTTTACTTTTCTTAGAAAATGGAAGCTTTCGTGTAGCTAGTGTAGTACAAGTACAACGCAACCATAATTAAGAACAGACAGTGGCAAATAATAGCCAAATAGTAGTGGTCCTTGGAGCTTGAAGTGTCAGTTTGAGTGTTTCGTACTGATAACCAGCCTGCGCATTCGTTGGGTGGTCACATCACGTCAGCATCGAATGAACTGGTACTTCGATTACTGGAAGATGCTTATACACTCCAGCATGATTCTAATTAGTAGTAATACACTCATTCGTCACCACAGTTGAGATCAGGTCACCGAAGTAAATCTGCTAATGAGTACTCAAAGAGTGTCCGTTGGACAGCACTGAACCTAATTAATCGTACAACAATTGCTCATCCACTTGTTGGTTTGATGACTTCAGTAGGTCCTAGTTTGAAAAATGGAAATTTTTTTTTGCGAAAAATGGAAATTTGAAGTTTAATTTCTTCAAGATGACTTAGATCAGCTGTGGGGAGTAACTGCAAAGTCAAACCTGACAGACAGGAAGCAATGGAACACATGCAAGGCAATCTCGAGAGCGACGTGGAAGCGAGTGCGAGGAAACAAAGTGAGAAAAAAAAACCTATGGGGGCAATTTAGGTAGGCCGATCCACCCGAATAACACGGAAGAAGAAGAAGAAACAGGCGGAGATATTTCCGGCCGAACGGACGGGCGACATCGGCCACGAATTAGGCAATGTGGTTGTGGGACGACGAGGGTTCGGGTAGGGACAAATGGGGGAAGTTGACCTCTGGCCAGTCAGTGCGCCGCTGCCACGCCAGCCACCGACGGCTGCCACGTGCCTGGCCGAAGAGTTAGTTCGCGGCGCACGCTCTAGCCCGGCCTTCCGGGAACGAGAAGGTCCGTAGCCGGCGGCGCCGCTCGTGCCGCGCGACGGCCCTGTCCAATCTAGCGGCGCCGCAGCAGTGCCGCCGCAGAAGGATCGAGGAACGAGACCACGGACGCGCGGAAGGAAACATATGTCGCGGGATAAGCAGCGATAGCGCCGCCCCCTATCGGCCGCTGATCGACCCGTACCATCTTCGACCGTAAACAGCTACGCTCTATCGCGGATGGGATTGAAAAACCCTCTCAGGGGAAACGAACGGACGTACCTCTTGCTCGATCAGTCGGCGCGCGTTGGTCCTCGTTCCCCACGAGATCGTCCGGCCGGCGCGCGCGAGAGAGTTGCAACGCTTCCGGCGAGATCTTCAATCGGGAGACGGAGAGATATGTGTGGGGAGGGGAGGAGTCGTCGTTCTCCTCGTGTCTCTCTCCGGGGAGGAAGAAATGGGTCGTCTTACCAAATATTGTTCGTGGGTTGCGCCTAGCTGTAGCTGGTGGTGTGATCAGGTTGGGTGGAAAGTCTTCGAGAGACGGGGCAGGGTAGGTGACGAACAACTCAGACGCCCGCGCGCCGTCACAATCATCATCGGCGCCTCGCCTCGCCTCCAACGTTCTCCGCCACTGAGAGGTGGGGCGCTTTCACGCTAAACACGCACGGGGAAAAGCTCGCCACCGCTTAGCTCTGTGGGCCCACCGTGTCATTGAGGATTTTGATCCAGCACTCGTTTTTTGGGTCCTGTTTAATACGAAGGTGCAATTATTTATGTATTGCTAAGAGATAAAAATGAGCATGTGTGTATTGTGTTGTGTTTTAGTACGAGTACTCAATTTATGTTATTCGGAACCATGAGTCGTGAATACTTTGGCTGCAAAGAATGTGCTTTTGCCGGTTCTAAGTACCGGTACGCAAATCCGATCTCTAGGCAGCCCTTTATTAAAAAAATAAAAATAAAACAAATTTAAAGTTTGAAAAAATTCTGAAAAAACCTTCTGAATGTAGACTATGTTATATCCTATCAAGCTGTAAAATTTCATCTAGAAATGTGTTGTATTTTGGGCTGCGGAAAACTAACATTAGAAATTAGTGAACATTGCAAAATTTCAACTCTCCAAATCCGTTAGATTATTTATTTCGTGTTGCCCATAATATGAATTATTTTGGGTTAGGATCTTGTATCATTGTCTACATCCAGTATTCTTTCCGATTTTTTTGAAACTTCAAAAATATGATTTTCGAATTTTTTAAAATAAAGAGCTCCGTAGAGCTTGGCCTCTATTTGCACTTTCCGGAGTTAGCTCGTACATCATAGAGTTTATGACTATGTGAGGTCTCACTAGCTATGCACAGCAATACACCATGTAGGGGTTTTGGCTCATGTGAGAAGTGGAGGGAAACCAAAAAAAAAAAACAATCTCCTGGCATTGTTATGATCCTACTAACTATGGCTTCAGCGTGCTCGTAGCTGTCCTAGCCCTGCAAACTTTGACGATAAACACTTGACCAAGTTTTTTTTTAAAGTTACCACAAGTACACACTGACCATTCAAGCAATGATTTTATTTTATTTTGACATGAACCAATGGTTGATTCTCAGGACATTTTTGCTTTGATGACAACATCATTCGTTTTGATTCAAGGGTGTTGAGCAAAGGAAAAATGAAAAAAAAAATCCTACAAACTAAACAACCAAATTTAGGAAATTTATTAATATTCAAAATTAAGCTACTTGTTTTTGTTGGATGTATGCCCAAAAGGCAATAAAGTTTAACATCTGATTCATAATTATGCTTCATGATTCTATGCTATAACTGCGGTGACTCCTGAATATGTGATTCAGAGAAAAACTCACTCGCACGTGTAGAGACATGAACAGAATAAAGTATACCCTAGTCTTCCCTTTTAGACTAATTCGTTGTTTGCTTGAGACCACATTTTTCTGGTCTGGAACATTGTTTATGTCAGCATCAATAAGTGACATATTATTGGTGGAAACAATATAGCCGGGTAGACCCAAATCGTTGATATGCTAAGAAGATTCCAAAGTGTCTTTTTGTCCTTAGTGCAATATCGCAGATGGTTATTATATGACATGTCCTTAGACCATGAGGTTATTAGGGTTGTGCATATTGGAAGAGTTACTTTGGTACTGTCAACCATCACGGCCGTAACTAGGTGATCATAACGGCAGTCAATGGGTGATTCCGAAGGTGTGCATATATCCTAATGTTCAAAGATGGAAAATTACTCCTCTGTCAAAAGAGAGATACGTCCAGGGCCCACTCTGTATGTATGATATCCAATATGTTCTGTAGACAATGCATGATGAAGTTACATCATGTGGGATATCGGATTATGGGAACGAGAATAGGAAACTTACCGATAACGAGATAGATAAAGATATAGTGAATCAGAGATTGATTCATGGAAATATTAGGAATACTTTATCTCGGGTAAGTTCAGTATCATGAGTAATAGGAATGGCGAATTAATAATCAACAGGTTCAACAGTGTGTCATTCGCATAACGGTAGCAGTTATTTAGGTAGCCCATGTACCTGACCCTGGCCGGTGATTAGATGGAAACATCTAATTATAGCTACATGTTATTGAACCTGTAGGGTAACACGCTTAAGTCAGTTCTGGTTTGTTGTGTATATGGTTGGTCTGGATACCGAGAGAGTATCACCGGAATGGCTTCTGCGTTGTAAATAATATATCAGAGAGATTGGATTATGCAGACACTAGGTGTCTCGGAGTGATATAAATAGTTTCTATCACTAGTCGGATTTATTCCGAAGGGTTTATATGGTGAGCATGAGATGTTCTGGGATGCCGGGAAGTGTTTCCGACATCAGTGGATAGAGTCGATGATTTTATCTATAAGGTATATTTGGTTCCGGGCAAGTTTCGGAGTCATACCAGGAAGGGGGGAGTGCCGGAGAAGAGAGGGGGTTGCCCTGCGTGCCACACCACACCTAGTGTGGGCCGGCCACATGGGCCCCACATCATAGGCCGGCGCACCTCATCCTTCTCCTCTCTTTCCTTGTCCAATTTGGATAAATAAAGGATGGACTAGGAAAGGGAAAAGAGGAAAAGGCAAAAAAGAGTAGTTCTAGGGAAGGACTCCTAGTTGGACTAGGAGTCCAACCCGAATTGGACATGGGGGAGGCGGTTTGGGGGGGACCTTGTTGGACAAGGACTCCTCCCCCCACAACCGAATTGGCTAGACGAGTTGTCCAACTCCCCTAGGGCCGGCGCATCAAGGGCAAGGGGCAAGCGCATCAAGGGCAAGGGCTTGCCCCTTGCCCAAGCCTCCCTACCCCTTGGCCACCTATATAAACCCTCCCATCTCCGTGGGAAAAGATACACAAGTTTAGATCTCTTCTAGTTGGATTAGAGGGAACCTCTAAATATTTAGAGGGATCGTCCCCGATTAGATCTAGATCTAAATATCTAATCTCTCTCCCTCCTTCCCATGTGTTGAGATCTCCACCTTCATATACAACAGCGGTGAGTGCTTCAAGCATGGACGACGAAGCCCTGCTGAACTAGTTCCGATGTATGTGTGTGAAACTCAGAGGGGTGTGCTGTCTACGATGGCGGTAGACCCTCACTCTGCTGGATCAAGGTGGGACGCAAGGAGTCTACGATATTCTATCGGCTAGGCTTAGCCGAGGGAGTTCTTCCACAAGCTTCATCAACGTCGTCATCGACATCTCTTCCGCTTCAACGGTATCGGTAACGATTTATAGTTGCAACAAATATGCATGTCTTGTTACTTGTATCTTCATAATAGATCTTGGTTGTTGCGTAGTAGTGGCGAAATTTTTATTTTCCATACACGCAACTCAATATTTTTCTAGATTTTGCTAAATCTCGGACGACTGAAATTGTCAATCTGGACAAGTGCATAGTTTTTTTTTTATAGAAACGGAGGACAAGTGCATAGTGAAACGTGCAATTGCAATTTAGTTGTAATTTTTCTAGAAAAAGTGCAACTGAGTGAAAAGTTACTATTGTGGTTTAGTGGATGTATGTAACCGTACTTTAGTAAGGTACAACTTATTTTTTCTTAGAAAGTGCAGCTAGATGGAGTTACACTTTTCATTAAACTAGAGCTGCATTTTTCTGGATCAACCGAGAGTTAAAGGAAATCTGGTTGAGACTATAGAGTTGTAATGTATCAATTCTTCTTTGATCTTCATGATTATAGCAATGCAATGATAGTAGAAAGTCAGGATAAATCCTACAAAATTTTGTTTGGTTAATCGCTTCACGGAAAAATTAATGAATAATTTTTAGAAGATTTGAGTGGATGCGAATCAAACAAACAATATAGATAAAAATTATCGACGCTGGGAAAAATCGTTGTGGCACCAGAGTACCAGTGAGCTCATTAAAAAAAAAAAATCATATTTCTGGGTCCCAAAATATCTGTCAATAATGTATATGGATACATATAAACATTTACTAATGTGTCACAGTTTTGTTTAAAAATACGTCATATTTTGGGTTACACCAAAAGACGAATTTCAGTAAATTTGTCGTTTTTTATTTCTTTACACAAAAATACGTCGTTTTTTACTTCTTTATACAGCCACAAATTTGTTATTTTTCTGTAGCCCAATATAAAAAACTCGGAAATTTTGTAAACTCTAAAATACCTTTTTCAAATTAAAAAAAGAGCACCAGTTAAGGACCCATTTGTCCCACTTTTACTCCATTTTATACTCAAAATTGTATACTAAACTAGTATAAAATGTAGAAAAATTGGGACAAACGGATCCCGCATCCCTAGCACCGGTGTGCCCGGTACGGTGCTGTACTCCATGCTCTATGTGCGTTGCCTCTTCAACTCATTGCCCGTGCTCCAGTGCCATTCCAATTCAACGCATCCACCTTCCCTGCATGTTTGTTTCGGCTTCGGGCTGCTTCCCATGGAAATAAGCGGATGAAACCAACCAAACGCACTGGCTGCGCTGCGAGCTTTGACAAAGCCGCACTCGCGTTTGCACTGCGGAGAGAAAGCACCTCCGGAGGTGCTTTCCGCCGCTTCCCGCAAAGTGAGACGAACCGTTTTCGTAAATAGACATGTTGTTCGCTGGAATTACAAGCAATGCCACCGCGTAGTCATCCTCCATCGCATATTCCCCAATCCCCACCAACCCCGACCCCGACCGAAGCGTGCTGCTCTCCCCACCCCGACCGAAGCGTGCTGGGCGAGCTAGGGTTCCACGCCGTCCCCGCCACCAGCTCGCCCTCCTCCCGCCGGCGCCGCCAACTTGCCCTCCTCCCGCCGGCGCCGCCAGCTCGCCTCCCACGCCCAACCTCCTCCCCGCGTCGGATCTGCTCACTCCGCTCCCGTCCCCGCCGCCAAGCTTCTCCCCATCCCTCCGCCGCCGTCCTCGCCGTCCCCGTCGCCAAGCTTCTCCCCGCCGTCGTCGTACGCCGCATGCTCACCAACTCACCTCATCCCCGCCGTCCTAGCTCGCTTGTTGATTCAGGTTATCCAAATAGGAAGGGATTCCTAGCTCCCTTCAAGAACAACACGTACCATATACCAGATTTTCGTCGAGAAGGGCAACCAACAAAAAGGGAAGAGATTTTCAACTATCTACATTCATCGCTTCGAAATGCTATTGAGCGTGTTTTTGGTATCTTGAAAAACAAATGGCGCATATTGAAGTATATTCCTTCTTACGAGCTGGATACACAAAAGAGAATTATCCTTGCTTGCATTGCACTTCACAATTTCATTAGGGACTCACAGATGCGTGACAAACAGTTTGATCGATGTGATGAAGATGAGAATTACGTCCCTAATGTCCAAAGGCGGTCAACAACACTACCCGGTGATACTGCCCCGAGTGGAACAAACACCGATGACATGAAAGCAAGGCGTGAAAGCATTGCTACCGCATTGTTCAATGCGAGAAGAAGATGATCTACTCGATGCTAGCTAGTTATTATGTTTGACGTCATTGATATGTAGTTTAGATTAATATATATTAATTATGAACAATATCCTATTTGTGTAATAGTACGATATGTATTTTGTACAAATCTATATTCTATTATGTTTAAGGTATGTATTACTGACAGACAAATACGATTTATACTCGAACCAGTAAATAAATATGTACTCGGAACTCTGTGAAGGTATTTTCGACAAATGCTCAACACACAGCTAGACAGACAGCCAAGTCGTTAAACAGTGATATTCAGAAAAGCAGCTTTCCCTGCACAGCTCCACTGCCAGCCACATCCCAAACAAACACACCCTCCGTTTGCCCGTCGCTTGGATTGGCTCACCACAACTCTTGTTAGTTCAGATCGGCGCTGTTGAAAGCTCAGCTCGAGAAAATATCAGGCCTCTGGGACGTCAATGTCTCGGATCGGTGGCAGAAAGTACCTGCTGAGTGCTGACTGCTGTACTGTTTTATACTACTCCCTCCGTCTCAAAATAAGTGTACTGTTTTATTTTTGGATGGAGGGAGTAGTAGATTTCTGCAGCTGATTGACACCAAACCGTTTACAATATGCTCCGTTCGGCAGCCTAGCGGCAGCGCGGCCGAACACTGGACCATCTCCAGAACAGACGAATAAGCTTCGCATTGTTAAAACCAAATTTGTGTTCCTGGCTGCCGCTGTCATCACCAAATATCCGGATGATGAGAGAAAAATGGTTAGTCCTTCTGTGGTCTTGGTGGTGCACTAAGTCTTGGTTATAAAAACTTGCGCCATGTTTGAGATAAAGTGGAACTGATCGCTGTTAGGTTGCGGCTACTAAAACCTGTAGCTCTGTTAGTTCCTTTTCAAGTTCTTCTTTTGGTTTGTTTGCCCTCTGGCAGCGGACGGCAAGCTTCTGTTCCGATGACAGTGGTACCTGGAGCTGTTTAGCGGTATGGGAAAACAAATGAGAGAAAATGCTTTTATTTCCACGCGAATGGATATCAAATGGACCAAAAGTGTGAGCACCATATGGGTTCATGGGATATTCAAATGAATACAATACAAAAATAACTTCAAATGTCGTGCAAGAGTTCAGTGGTAGCTCACAAATTTAGTTCTCTACAAATAACACCGTGGCTATGCTTCATTCTTATTGATGATACAACAACAGTGACCGTTGTTGGTATGTACATTTTTCTTAAGAGGGGGAAAGAATATAGGTTACAGTGTAGCTAGACAGAGGACCTTTAAGCTGCAAATTCTAAGTTGGAGTTCCATCTTGCTTGTTGTTTTGGTAGACGTTTTCTAGACACTCCTTGGCTCGGTGAACCTTCGATTGGAGGTAAAAACTCCCAGATTTTGCATTTCTCTCGAATAACTTATCATACCGCTGCATTGGACATGGTTGTTAAGAGGTTGTGGTCAGGATTACGGGTGCAGATAGTGCAAGTTGTACAGGAAACAAGTGAAGATAAGAGAAGACCTGTGCAATCTCTTCCCATGTCGACTGCTCAGTCACACCTAATATCTGCCTCGCTTCTTGCTCGGTCATTGTCTTGCTGCCCCTACGGATATTATTTATAGCTTCATGGGCCACACCAGTTTTATTTGCGTCTGGCAGAATACAGAAGCAATACCACATAAGGAGGTGCATATACAAAAAATAAGTTGCTGCTCCCTTTACGGAAATAGTACCACAACAAGGTTTCAAGGTAACATCCATCTCGTACAAACTCATTCAGGAAGAATTCATAAGGCGGGGCTGAAAGCACATACGTATACTTTTCGTATGACACTGATAAACAAGCGATTTCACTATCACTATCTAACGTCCAATCATTATCGATTAATCCAGTACACTACATGAAGCACAATGCGTTTTGATCACCAAATACGAGGGAATAGCACTAAATCGTGATACCTAATTATTTACCCATTTCCTTTTTATGGACTCACACATTCCCCGTGATAAACATGCACTCTTGTGATACATTCTCAATAGTAACAAAGAAATATTTCATATTTTTAATGTTCACACGCGAAAGTAAACAATGGATGGAGAGGTTTAAAGAAAATTCTAAGTACAGCTACACTCATGTTTTTTCCTAAATAAAAGGTTTAGTATATTGCACTTAGAAACTACACATATGTTGACGTGACAAAGTTAAGAAGATAATCCTTTTTTATTTTCAGGAAAGAGATGGCACAATTGGCTGGCCTGTTTGCTGCTGACGGCCAACACAAAAATCCTAGTTAACGGAGAGCTTACTGACATCATCAGGCACAGGAGAGGCCTTCGCCAGGGAGACCCCCTGTCGCCACTACTATTCACAATTGCTTCTGATGTCCTTGCTGCTCTATTCGCCTTCGCTGACCAGATGGGTGCCCTAAAAAGGAACAGAAACCTCCTCCCGAGCCGCAGGATCTCAATGTACGCAGACGATGTTGTCATCTTCACCGAGCCTGACATGACCGAACTAAATTCGGTTAAGCTGCTGTTGCATTGCTTTGGAGAAGCATCGGGCCTATACACTAATTTCAGCAAAAGTGCAATCATCCCAATCCACTGCGAGTCCTTGGACATTCATGATTTAGCAACTGTCTTCCAATGCCCTATACAAGCCTTCCCCTGCACCTACTTGGGCATGCCTCTCTCTGACCGCAGACTGTGCAAAGGTGACCTCCAACCTGCCTTGGACAAATTGGGAAGCAAGGTGAAGGGGTGGAATAAAGGAAATTTCTCCCTTGATGCCAGATTGCTGTTGGTTAAGCATGTCTTGTCAGCCATGACAGTCTTTCAGCTCATGGTGATCGACCCCCTGTCTGGCTGCTAAAGGCAATAGACAAACTGAGACGCGGTTTCCTTTGGAACAATGATGAAATTGCAAAAGGGGGCAGTTGTTTGGTTCGTTGGGACTTCATATGCAGACCAATGGACTTTGGAGGCCTTGGCATTCCCAACTTGCAGGCCAGAGGCAACGCTCTCAGAGTGAGATGGCTTTGGCAATGGTGGACTGAAACTGACAAACCTTGGCAACACCTACCATTTGCCACCGATAAGTCAGCTAGAGCTCTATTCAACGCTGCTGTTCGTTTCAATCTTGGTGATGGACGGAAGATCAGCTTTTGGCATGATCCTTGGCTGGAGGGTGCCAGCCTTGCCTCCTCTGCTCCAGCCTTGTTCAAGCAGTGCACCAAGCGCAACCTGACAGTAGACCAAGCAATTCAAGATAATAAGTGGATCCGGCACCTCAAACGTGAGTTGCCACTTGATGCCATCAACCAGCTCCTTTGGCTATGTGACAAGATCGCCAACATCAACCTCCAGGCTGGAACACCTGATACTGTGACTTGGAAGTTCACATCTGACGGCAACTACTCGGCGGCATCAGCATATGCAATTCAGTTTGAGGGATCGCAGAGGTTCCAATTCAGAGACATCATTTGGGCTTCTGATACTCCTCTCAAGTGCCGTATTTTTTCCTGGCTTTCAATCTTAGGAAAGTGCCACACCGCCGACTGTCTTGCAAAGAAGGGATGGCCCCATAATGCTGCCTGTGTCCTCTGTCTTAGCGAATCTGAAACTGCGCTGCACCTCTTAGCCAGTTGCCCAGTTGTAATCAGAATCTGGGATCGTGTGCTTGCAACTGCTGGGCTCCCAGCATACTGGCGCCTACCACAAACACCGATTCGCTGCAAGCCTGGATATCCTCAACACGCCAACTCCTACCAGTATCGAGAAGAAAGTCTTGGATTGCTCTCGTGCAGCTTACTTGGTGGATGACTTGGAAGGAGCGGAACGCTCGTATCTTCCAGAACACTGCTGCCCCCTTGAGTCGAATTCATGCGAGCATAATTGAAGAAGCTGACGCTTGGCGAAACGCCGGAAAATCCCAGGCCAGTGACCTGCTGAACAGACCCAAAGAACCTGACTGAATTCATCGTCAGCAGCCATAGCTACTAGGAGCTCTGTCTTTTTTTCCTAGCTTTCCTGTTGTTTAAATTTCGCTTTGTACATCTTGTACTCCCCTTCTAATATAATAGAAAAGCAGGCCAGACTGCCTTTTCGTCAAAAAAAAAAAATTCAGGAAAGACCAATAATCAACTTGTAAATTACAAATGAGACAACGCTGAACGGCGGTGCAAAAGAAAATTAAATAATGATGAAACAATAGAGATATAACATGTTAAGTTGCAACACACCAGTAACTACAACCCCAACTCAATCATCTACAAACAGACAAAAGTGGGAATACTATGAGAAAACGATGAAAACTAGGATACATTATAACACACTAAAAGCTACAAGAACCTGAATGCAAACATCTGTATCTTACTATAAAATGCCCTAAGACAACTGAAACTAAATAAGATAGTTACCACAAGTATCTTAGTTTTAAAAGCTGACGAGTTACAAGCATAACACAAAATTATCATCTCATTTTACTTGTTTTAAGACAAACTTATTCCAGATAAGTGAGCAAAATTTTACAGCTGCCCATCCATTTCTGTCCTCTAGGAACAAGGAGATTGAGGTACCATTAGGTGTGGGTTAGAACAAAGCTCATAAGGAAGGAACTTACTTTCAAGTGCTTTTCGGTATGCCTGAAGCATAGCTCTTCCTATAATCCCAGAGCCCATGACAATAAGGTTTGCAATTAGCTTCCCAGCCTGAAAAGTACAAGAATAAACTATATGTAAGTGAGCAGAAAAATGCAAATGAGTCTATCAAGCTTTGGATACATGCCTCAGTGTTAGGAAATAGGATTGTGGTCCAGAATCTACTCAGTGAATCAGAGCACTGTGGCCTTAAAAAATTAGTCGTGCAAAAAGTGCAGGAATTGAGTTGTAATTCACCACCACACACTTGCTTGTTTCGTTTGAAATCGTTTCGGTTGTTGAATCAAAGAAGCAAGAATGAACTTGGCATGCTAATCTTTTCATAGCAATTGTGTTAGTTCTACAGTTCCACTTGGTGTTCAAACAAATATTATACTATTGGCACAAGTTAAAAGAACCTTCCATGGTCACTCTAAGATGAAATTCTCCGATTAATCAGAGACGACAAGAAAGATGTGCACTGCTTAATTATTTTGGTTGATCCAGACTATAAATGTATACACAAGTTTAGTTGCTTAAATAAGTACACAGTACTCGAGCACTGATTGGGTTTAACTTTTGAGAAAGGCTATCCTTAAGTAAGAACGGACATACAGTTATATGGTATGAAAATCTACACTGTAAATAAAAAGCAAGCAGTCCCTATATGTTACAACAATGAAAATATGAGAGTGCACAAATACTGGCTGGCCATAAATAGATCCGGGAAAAGCACAAGTATGGCATGCACTAAGAACACATAGGAACCAAGAGATCAAACTCAAGTGGAAATTGATCAAGGATTTAAGAGAGTAAGCTGTGATAAAAGGGATACAAGATGTCATCAACGTTGTAGACTCATAATTCTGTTGTCATGTGGGGACAACATATCTCTGAGAAAGTATTGACGATAAATTGCACCCGTTATCAGAAGGGAAGCATGGGATCGGAGCAATGACATCATTGCAACACCGTCAAGTGGACTCGCCAAACAACTGCACCACAACTGGCGACACAACACAGACGAGTGTGCCAACGTCATGAAAAGAGAAGAAAAAATAAAGGTCTAGTCATAAGAGGAGAATAAAATGACAGTTTCTCTTAATAACTTGGATTTAAATTGAGAATTTTATCATACCAAATTATTGAAATATTGGAATTCTACATATATTTCTAGATATGAGGCATTTATAGCTCACTACATGCGTCTAAACACGTGGTGCTGAGACAATCAAACTACATAATAGCAACGCAATTGTGTAGGTTAACCTGCTACCCACTATTTACTGATAATAAAACCAACAAACTCAAGGTTTACATCCAAAGCATCAAGGGAAAGGGCTGGGGCCTTCCTCGGTAAACAGCATACCGATTTAATATTCTACATAAAAAATATTTAGTCCTATATAACTAGATAGATAAACTCCACTCACTGATTTTTCCTGGATTCTTAGATTTTTCCACGTACCCATCCTCCCATGTCATCTTTTTTTCTTGCGTGAAAAAATAATTTTAACGCAACATTCCCCACAGGTGCAGACCAGCAAATCGTGTCCATTTATCTCATCTCTTCCATTAATTTCATGAGTTCAGCCACAATTCTAGAAACCGTCGGAGGCATTTGAAGAAATAGCCTACTCGAGAAGTTATCCTAACGTTTTTTAATCTCCTCTTCCGGCATCCTCACCACCCGCGCGTTGACTCCTCTTCGCCCAAGCTATCCCCTACTCAGCAACTACCGCATCTCCATCTTCCCCTGGTCATGTGGCTACGATGAGCTGTTCGGCTGAGTACATTCCTCCAATTCTCCGGTGACATCCGATTGAACAAACAACCCGGGGCCTTTCTCCATAGCAAATTCAATCTTAGATCACAGCAGGTAGGTGCAGATTGCTTCATCACTTCATCGAGGTCTTTCTTGGTTCACCATGTGCTTATTCGAAATCATTCACATGAATATTTATCTTTATTTGGATAATGAAACTAGGAGGGAGGTGGGTGGATTGGATTGGGTTTATTTAGTTTTCTGTTTGTGTGGGAAGGTGCATGGCAGAAGTGAAGATAAGAGTTATCCAGATGTGCGCCATTTTGGTAAACTGTATTGAGGTAGAGAAACTAAACTGAGGACCTGTTTTACTTTTTTCCTGGTGAGTTTTCTTTTCATATCATTTTTCGTTTTGTGTTCTAAAGACTGCGGGGGAGAAGTATTCATTCCGAAATGCAAACAGCAAGGGACTAAAGTCAGCAGTTGCAGGAATTGATGCAAAGGTGAAACTTAGCTGCTCTGTTTATTGCCGCTTCCGTTTCCTGAAGTTACCATTGATCATCTTCTGATGCAGCTCGAACACTTCTAATTGCATTCTCATGTTACAGTTTCCAAAAATTTAGCCCCCATTATCTTCAATGTATGCTTTCACGATTTCAGCTGTTACTCAACATAAAAAAAGTTTCCCTAGTTCCTTATCGTTCATTGATTTAGTTTACTGGAAATGGAGATACTATGACGGTGTCCATGCATATACTAATACTTGATGCAAACTTTCGAAGGAGCTTCCTCAGACACTTATATTCGAAAATATTGGTTAAATATTCAGGCAATATCACCTTTCATTACTTTGCATATTTCAGTGATGGATGTATCATTGCAGGCTGTAACTCGTTTCTTTCGTAGTGGAGGAAATTGTTTTATCCATTGTCGTGTGGCCTCTCCAATCCTCCTATTAGCAGTTGGGCATGCAGCTGCTATTTGCAATTTTTTCAGATTGTGATGAAATTTCTTATCTAAGTATTTTGATGGTTGCATACTATTCCGGCCTGAACCCCTATCCAACAATCCATCTCTGCTGTCAATTTAGTGGTTGCGGGCTTCCAGCACCCTCAGCATCACATCGGAAATCCGACAGGACATACCCACTAACAACCGGCCCGTCCCTAAATCCTGGAGATCACGGCCCCATTTAGCGCCAAGAATTACAGATCTCAGCAGCGCGACAAGGCGAACGCACGAACGTGAGCAACCTCAGAACTGGGAGAAATCGCATGAGAAGGTAGCACGGATCGGAGGTTAGGCAGGAGAGACGCGAAAACCATACCATGGCTGGTCGTGTCAGGAACCGAAGCTCTTCTCTGTACTGAAGAATATCATCGCTGCTAGCTGTTCTGGGATTCAGTTAACTGTAGCTCGTTCGAAACTCTTTTCAGCCGTCCATCGTCAGATCAGCGTCTATCGTTGCAACATACCGCTTCGCGCTATGATGCATTGCTAGCTGTCGATCTGAAGATAGACGGACAGGGAGCTCCGGCGAGTCGCTGTTTGAATCAGCTTTACTGCTGACACATTGCCGTGCTTTTCTCCCGCTGAGCTTTATAAGCAGTGGATCGAGATGTAATAGAACCATCTAGGTTTAGGGTTTAATTCCCCCCTTTTTCCACTGCCATGTCCTGGCCGGCGCAGCTACTGTAACCAAGCATTCCTCCGAACTCAAGCATTCATCTGTAATAAAGTAGCTGAACTCTGAATTCGCTCGATTTCTGCGTTGTTCCTCCGAAATTCGCTAGGATCGCTAGTTGATTCCTATCAAGTGGTATCAGAGCCCTACGGTTCTTGGCGGCGACTGGATCTGGAGCGAAGAGAAGTTGGGATCTCTCGTGAAATCCTTCTCGGTTGCTTCCGATCCCGGCGGCGGTGTGGAGCTCGTCGACTCAGAGCTGGGAGGCGGCGGCACTGCTCGGACACGGATCAGGTACGGATCTGGTTGCTTAGGAACACTTCCTTCGCTGTAAAATCCCACCCATCCCACCCTGTTTTGCGTGTCTTGGGAGGCGATTGGATTGGCGTTGGTGGCGGTAGAATCATGACGAAGACCTTGGAATCGTCGACTGACAACACAGCGTCTCTCGAATTGAAATCACTTCTTCTTGATGTCAAGACCCTCCAGCGAGTCCGTGAAGAAGATAAGCAAGATTTCACTGTTTTTCAGAAAAGTAGAAGAAAACTTTGTCAACATCCAAAGCATTTTCGACACTATTCAGGTTTGGATAAATTGCTAGCTGCTTTACCTGTGCCGCAAACTGACCCTCCTCCGGCAGCTGATGGTGTGGTGGATTCACCTGCTCAAGGGAGTGTTACCCAATTGCTGCCAAGCCTACGTCACAGTGGTGAAGCCATTGGACAGGCATCACTGCATGATGCAAATGGAAAGGAACTAAATTTAGATGGCACACCTAAAGTTCCTTACAGGCATCCTAACCAGAGACCTCTTGTGCCACAGCAGCAACCACAACAGCAAGTAAATGAGGTACCTTTGCAGCAGAACTTGATACAAATACAGGATGAGGAGGACAGAAGGGACATGCAGCCCAGAAACAGAGCCTTGTTTCAGCAGCCTGACAATAGAAGGAGTTCCCCAACTGTCAAGCCAGCTAGAATGAATATTCCTGAGTTTTCTGGTGAAGATGCTGATTCGTGGATTCAGATCATTGAGCAGTACTTTGATGCTGCCAGAACTCCCCTGGAACAAAGGACAGAAATTGCAACAACTTACCTGAAAGGACCTGCAATTCAGTGGTGGCGCAGTACAGGCATTCAGCCTGGTAATTTGCCCTGGCACCGTTTTTGCAGATTAGTGAGTGATAGATTTGCAGAGGCATCCATCTGTGACAATATCAGGAACTTCCATGCATTAACACAGAAAGGATCTGTTTCACAATACATTATGCAGTTTGAGCAGTGTATGAATCTAATGAGGCGTGATAACCCAGCTCTATCTGAAGATTACTTCCTCAATAGCTTCATTTCTGGCCTTACTGATTATATCAATAATCACTTGCAATGCCACAAACCTAAAGACATGCAAGAAGCTATGTGGATGGCAAGAAGAATTGAGCAAGCAAACATTACAAAAAGAACACCATTTTATCAGGGCCAACCCTATGCAAAAAAGCAGACAACAGCTGAGCCTTTTAAGGCACTCACACCACTGGCTGCTGTCATTGAAGAGGCTAAGTTGAATAGAAATTGCTATAGATGCAAGGAGCCTTGGTACCCTGGCCACAAGGCAAAGTGCAAAATGAATCAAAAAGCACAAATACAAGCTCTGCAAGCTAGTGAGGCCCCTCCTACTGGTACTGTGTTTATCATTGAAACAGATGATGGTGATATAATTGAGACAACAGAGCCACCTCCTGATCAAGAATTAGTGGTTTCTATGCATGCTTTATTGGGTCTGGATTCCAGGAAAAATACCTTTACACTGAATGTGTGTGTTAATGGCAAAATGGCCACAGCATTGGTAGATACTGGTAGTACTACTACATTTATGACACCACAGTTTGCTAGCATAGCATCTTGTCAGGTTGTTCCTAGTGCTAAGTTAAAGGTGAAAGTGGCTAATGGTGAAACAATTTACACTGAGTTTGTTTCTCCTAACTGCAAGTATGATATCCAGGGTGTACATTTCTCCACTGATTTCAGGCTGCTGCAGTTAAAAGGATATGATCTAATTCTGGGAGCAGATTGGATGTATACTAATAGCCCTGTAGAGCTTAATTACAAAACAATGGTCATGAAAGTAACAAAACCTGATGGTTCTTCTCACTGTTTTGTGGATGAAAGCTTGCCTGTTCATGGTGAAATTAAGCAGAGCACTGAGGTTAACAAGCTGCTGCAGCAAGCTGTGGGTGGAGTATTTCTTTTGCTGCATCAACTGAAAACACAGGAGGCAGATAGCACTGTTGTCCCCCCTGAGATAGCTCCTTTGCTGGAAGAATTCCAAGATATTTTTGCTGAACCAACTGCATTACCTCCAAAAAGAAGCTGTGATCACACAATTCCATTAGTCCCTGATGCTAAAGTGGTAAATCAAAGGTCTTATAGATTGCCACACCACCAGAAGGATGCTATGGAAAAGATTATCAAGGAACTATTACAGAAAAATGTAATAAGGGATAGTTGCAGTCCCTATTCCTCTCCTGCACTGTTAGTGAAAAAGAAAGATACTACTTGGAGGGTAGTGAATGATTTCAGAAAGGTCAATGCACAAACAATTAAGAACAAGTACCCTATTCCTGTTATTGATGATTTATTAGATGAATTGCATGGAGCAAAGGTATTTTCAAAAATTGACCTTAGAAGTGGCTATCATCAGATAAGAATGGATGAAAAAGATGTGGATAAAACAGCCTTCTCCACACACATGGGCCATTATGAGTACTTGGTTATGCCTTTTGGGCTCACAAATGCACCTGCTACATTCCAGCGGCTGATGAACACTGTTCTAGCTCCTTTTCTCAGAAAATTTGCTCTGGTTTTCTTTGATGATATCTTGATTTACAGCTCATCACTGCAAGAACACATGAAACACTTGAGGGAAATATTTCTGGCCTTAAGGAAAAATCAGCTCTGTGCTAAGCTATCCAAATGTGCTTTTGCCCAAAAGCAAGTGGAATACTTGGGCCACATTATCAGTGAACAAGGGGTAGCTACTGACCCAGCAAAAATTGAAGCAATGGTGAAATGGCCCCAGCCAACAAATCTGACTGAGCTGAGGCAGATTTTAGGCATGACTGGGTATTACAGAAAATTTATCAAGAACTATGGACTTATTTGCAGACCTCTGTTCCAGGCTTTGAAAAAGGAAGGATTTATTTGGGGTGAGGAGCAGCAAATAGCATTTGAAGTGCTCAAGGAGAAAATGACACAAGCACCTGTTCTAGCATTGCCTGATTTCAGTTCACCATTTGTGTTGGAAGCTGATGCTTGTGGTTATGGTATTGGTGCTGTATTAATGCAAGGAGGCAGGCCTATTGCATTTCTTAGCAAAGCCATTGGCCCTAAAGCTGCTGCTATGTCCACTTATGATAAAGAGACTATGGCTATAATTGAAGCACTAAAGAAGTGGAAGCACTACTTTGCAGCTTCTTCTATCATCATCCGAACTGATCAGCAGAGTATAAAATATATTCAGGACCAAAAATTGACTGAAGGTATCCAGCACAAGTTGCTAGTGAAATTGCTGGGCTACAATTATGTGGTAGAATACAAAAAGGGGAAAGAAAACAGAGTTGCTGATGCATTATCCAGGGTAAAACACCATATCCATGCTCTATTTACATCTTCTGTACAGCCTGTATGGGTAACTGAAGTTATTGCCAGCTACAAAGATGATGTTAAATGCAAAGAATTGATTTCCCAGCTTGCTATTTCTCCAAATGCTGTCCAGCATTACACATTTTCTCATGGCCTACTCAGGTACAAAAACAAAATTGTCATTGGCAGTAGCACTACCTTGCAGCAAGCTTCTCTCTGCTATGCATGATTCTGAATTGGGTGGCCATTCTGGTGAAAGAGCTACTTTCCAAAGAATGAAACTTCTGTTTGCTTGGCAAGGCATGAAGCAGTCAGTAATGGAATTTGTTAAAAATTGCCCTGTCTGTCAGCTCAACAAGCCTGAACATTGTAAGTATCCTGGATTATTACAGCCATTGCCTGTCCCTGACATGGCTTGGTGCCACATTAGTATGGATTTCATAGAAGGTCTGCCTATGTCTGACAATAAGGACATGATACTAGTGGTGGTGGATAGATTCACTAAATATGCTCACTTCATCCCAATGAAACACCCTATCACAGTGCAAACAGTGGCTAAAGCATTCCAGGAAAACATCTTCAAATTACATGGCTTGCCCTCTGTAATGGTAACTGACAGAGACAGAATTTTTACTAGTAAATTGTGGCAATCCCTCTTCAAATCTCTTGGGGTAAAACTGCATTTTAGTACTTCTTACCACCCACAAACAGATGGTCAGACTGAGAGAGTTAATCAGTGTTGGAGCAATATCTCAGGTGTATGGCTTTCCAATTACCAACTAAGTGGAACAAGTGGTTGGCCTTAGCTGAATGGTGGTACAACACTTGTTTTCACACTGCTCTGCAAATGTCTCCCTTCAGAGCCTTGTATGGTAGAGATCCACCACAGTTAGCTGAAACTTTATTACCTATAGATGCTGATGTTCCTCAACTGACAAATGAGATAATATCTACTCAGATCAAGGCTAATTTGGAAAAGGCACAGAAGAGAATGAAATTTTTTGCTGACAAGAACAGGAAAGAAAGGGAATTTGCTGTGGGTGATATGGTGTACTTAAAGTTGCAGCCTTACAGACACACTTCCTTGAGCATTCACAAGTGCCTGAAATTACACTCCAAGTATTATGGTCCATTCAGGGTGCTGGAGAAAATTGGTGCTGTGTCTTACAAGCTCCTCTTACCTGATGGCTGTCAGCTGCATCCTTCTTTCCATGTGAGCCAGCTCAAGAAACATTTAGGTCCTAAAGCAGTCCCTTCTCTCACCTACCTTTGGTCAATCCAGATGGCACAATATTGGTGGCACCAGAAAAATTACTCGAGAGGAAACTTATTCCTCGAGTTCAGGTGACATAAGTGTGCCGGTGGTGCAATGGCTAATCAAATGGGAGAACATGCCTGAAGAACAAGCTACATGGGAGGATTCTGCATTCATCCAGAAGATCTTCCCGGGATTCCAGCCTTGAGGGCAAGTCTGGTCTCGAGAAGGGGGCATTGTCAGGAACCGAAGCTCTTCTCTGTACTGAAGAATTCATCGCTGCTAGCTGTTCTGGATTCAGTTAACTGTAGCTCGTTTGAAACTCTTTTCAGCCGTCCATCGTCAGATCAGCGTCTCTCGTTGCAACATACCGCTTCGCGCTATGATGCATTGCTAGCTGTCGATCTGAAGATAGATGGACAGGGAGCTCCGGCGAGTCGCTGTTTGAATCAGCTTTACTACTGACACATTGCCGCGCTTTTCTCCGCTGAGCTTTATAAGCAGTGGATCGAGATGTAATAGAACCATCTAGGTTTAGGGTTTAATTCCCCTTTTTCCGCCGCCATGTCCTGGCCGGCGCAGCTACTGTAACCAAGCATTCCTCCGAACTCAAGCATTCATCTGTAATAAAGTAGCTGAACTCTGAATTCGCTCGATTTCTGCGTTGTTCCTCCGAAATTCGCTAGGATCGCTAGTTGATTCCTATCATCGTTCCCGATAGACACGATCGATCCGATGAGGAGAGGTGGCGCCGGAGGTGATTCGCAGCTGATGGGAGGGAGGGAGGAAGCAGGAAGGGAGACATACTCGAGAGGCCGAGAAGAGAGCGTGGCGCCTATGCGTTCACCACTTGACACCTGTCCGGCAAACCCTATACATCGCCCTACGGCGACCCTTCAGGCGGATGCGGGATGGCGACGCTGGTGGGCCGGCTCGATTCTTTTTTTCCGTTTTCCTTTTTTCTTAGTTTCTTTTTCTGTTTTCTCTGTTTCTTTCATTTATTTTTATTTATGAAATTTTCTTATTTTGAAAAAGTTTCAGATTTTAAAAACCGTTGGATTTTTTGAAAAAAATTCAAAATTTCAAATTGTTTTGATTTTAAAAAAAATTGTCCGGTTTTAAAAATTGTGCGGATTTGAAATTTGTTCAAATTTGAAAATTATTCAGATTTTTAAAAAATGTTCAAATTTTCAAAATTGTTTAGATTTTAAAAAATGGTCAAATTTTGAAAATTTGTTCAAATTTGAAAATTGTTCGGTTTTCAAATTTGTTCGAATTTGATTTTTTGTTTGAATTTGAGTTTTGTTCAGATATAAAATTTGTTCAAATTGAAAAAGTGATTACGAGCGCTAAAGAAGAAAACGAGCTGTGCTTTCTGTTGAGCCAGTCCACGAAGGAGTTGATTGAGGTGACGGGGGCGAGTGAAAGGACAAGGATGTCGCCTTGGCGGGGGAGGGGGAATAGGCGATTAAAAACTTTTCCGGTTTAGGCTTGATAAATGCGGAATAAAACTAGGTGTTTTAATTTAACAAGCATACAACCCAAATATACTAGGTTCACCTATATGCACTAACAACTTATGCTAAGCAAGACAAGCAACAAGGTGATAGCAAGATAAATGACTTCAAGCACGAAGGCTATCACAATGTAAAGTGCATAAGTAAAGATATCGGGTATAGAAATAACCGAGGCACACGGAGACGATGATGTATTCCCGAGTTCCTCCTTTTTAGGTGAGTACGTCTCGTTGGAGGGGTGTGAGTTTCAAACTCAAACGCCACAAATGGCCCCACCCTATTCTCCGATGAACCTTGCTCAAAAGCTTGGTTCACCTTCCACTATCGGAATCCTTCAAGGCGGAATCTGGAGTCTTTATAACAAACTTGAGGCACAACCCACAAAAGGATTGAGAGCTCCCAAGTGACCACAAAAGGTCCCAACTAGCCACAAAAGGCCTTGACCATAAAAGATCAGAAGAACACCGTCTAGGGTCCAACGACCCAAGAGTAACAAGCTCATGAACTTTCACTTCCAAGAATCCTCGTGGAGAGAGCAAACCGATGCACAAAATGCAATGGCAAGAACACAAGAAGTGCTCAAGTCCTTCACTCTCAAATTTCAACAAAGCAACAAATGCTAATGGGGGAATAAGAGAGGAAGAACAATGGAGGAGAAACAGTAAAAACTCCAAGATCAAGATCTACTAGGTTCCCCTCACTTAGAGGAGAGATGAATTGGAGGAAATATAGATCTAGATCTCCTCTCTCTTTTCCCTCAAAGATATGCAAGAATCATGAGAGGAATTGAGAGAGAGGCAAACTTTCCAAGATCAACAATGGTGGAGAGAGAGAGAGAAAAACGTGCTGCAGAAAAGCTTAGTCTCTTTGGGGAAGAAGGGGCCTTTTATAGGTCCACACGAAAAATAGCCGTTGCAGGAAAAATGGGGCCGGAATATCCGGCCTGGAAACAAAAGGACCGGCCCAAAGGTCCGGCTCCGGCCTAGAAGCAAAAAGTCCGGCCCAAAGGTCCGGTTTTTCCAGAGACTTGCAAAACTGGCTGTAAGCTGGTCCGTAGCCGAAAATCCAAGGGACCGGAATATCCGGCCTAGACCCAAAAGGTCTGGCCCAATATTCCGGTTTTTCCAGAGCCTCGCACACAAGTTCCTTAGCAGAAAATCCAGCACCCCGGAATATCCGGCCCTGACTCAAATAGTCCGGCCCAATATTCCGGTTTTGCAAACTGACAGAAACAGCAGAACAAGCATAACTATTGTAAGGAAAATCCAAATGGGATGAAACCAATTTTGTTGGAAATATTAAGAACCATAAATAGAGTAAAGTCACCACACATGGGAAGGTGTGAAACTTTTCTCAATGATAAACCGATAATATTTCCAAACCCGAAACACAACAAGTTTTTCAACCGGACTCCATTTTCTATGATCTTGGACTTGTTTCGAAGATAATCACAAGCTCTACAAAATCATGCATATACACATCATAGTCCATTATGTGAGGAGGAGACCACAAGAGGAGAGTTTAACCTCTCTAGAAAAGTCAAACAGGTAAAACCTCCAACATCAAAAACATAACAAGATATTAATATGAAATCCGTTTTTGATGAACTAGAACTTGATATGGAGATGAACACAAGCTTTAAATCTCACATGGATAAAAGCCAAATAAGAACCAACCAAGAAAGATGGTATGTGTAACGACCCGGATTTCTAGACCTAGTTGAGAGAACGTGGTATAGATTTAGACTTGTTGTGCATACACCTCATGCATATTGCATATTCATGCATCTACACATTAATTTAAATTGAAGGAACTCAATCACATTAAGTTACCAACATTATACTTTTGTAAAATATTTTTAGTTCAAAGTATCCAAAGGGGTATGTTAATAAGACCCTTAATTGGACAATGAAAAATTGCTATATTTAAAATAAGAGAGGTAAGTGGTAAAAATATTATTTCCTATTTATGCTTTTAATTTACTTGCAAAAATTCTTTTTAGAGAGTGTCATTGCAAAGTATTTTGGATGGACATTAAAATCCATCGTTGGAAGGGGCAAGCAGCAGCAATAGCTAGTTCCAGTTCACACCACGTGAGCTGTAGCAAAAATGAATTAGCTAGCAGCTACAATATCTATCCATTTATCCAATCCTGTAAAACATCTTGGACAGGAATTGACTAGAGCAAATAACTTGATATGCCGTACAGCAGCATACCACCTATACCTGGCCATGGGAAGCCCGGCCCGGCCCGAAATACCAGGGCCTGTGTCGACCTGGGCTTGTCCATGGGCCAGGCCTGGGCCTCAGATTTTGGCCCGACAGTCACGCGGGTCTAGGCCTAGACTTTGCATATTGCCGTTTTAAGGAAGAGGCCCGGCCTGAGGCCCGAAAGCCCGATGGGATTTTGCTGTTATGGGTGGGCCTGTGCCTTAAATATAGGCCCGAAGGTCGGATGGGCCTGGGCCTGGGATTTCGCCCGTGGGCTTTTTTAGGCCTGGCCCGGCCCTGCCCGACACATGGCCAGGTATAATACCACCCACCCGTCCTTATCCCCATCGCCTCACTCTGAGAAACAAAGAACCGAACCCCAAACCCGAGCCATGGCGGTGACCTAAGAGAGTTGTGCACCAGGAAGGAGAAGGTCAGGTTTAGTCCTAGGTCCACAAGGAGAAGAAGCGGCGGGCTGCAGCCAGGGAGAAGCCAAACCAGTCATCCGAACAGGGAAGAAGGAGCAGACCTAGAAGCAGTGGCGGATCCAAAGGGTGGCCAGAGTGGTCCATGGACCATCCTGTGATTTCCACGTATCATATATACTCCCTGAGTATTATAGAGGGAAATTTAAAAATAAATATTTTTATTTAAAGAATTACATGGCTGGACCACCCTGGTATGTTCAGCTGGATCCGCCACTGCCTAGAAGAAGTAGAGCAAGAGACCCCAGGAGCTGATTTGAAGAAGACCAAATCGATCACCAATATTTTCTTGTTCTCTCACCAAGTGTAAGGTACGACCGTGGGTTAGTACTTTTTTTTTGCGAAAACTCTAGATACATTAACCCAACTCAACAGAAACGCACCCAATAAAATAGAAAATTACAACCAGGTCCCAGGGTACCAACTCCTCTGCCACCACCGACGCGGACCGGAGACGCCCCGCCGCAGCTCCTCCGCCGCTCCCTCCTGGAGCCAGCGATGACCTTGAAACTTGAGGCAGCATCAACACGGACGGGAAGTTTGCGTGCCTGCACGACGACGGGGAAGAAGAGCAGAACGCCGCTGAGTCGAAGTCGTCTCCCTCACCGGAGAGGGAGGAAGATCTGGAGCTCCTCCAGGCACATCACCTCACGTAGCTCATGCCGCCGCCGGAGGAAGCAGCAGCACGCCGACGAGCCGGAGGACAGAGCACCCCATAGGGGGAAGACAGCAGTGCCGATCCGCCGTCCACCCGGGGGGGGGGGGGAACTCCACAGATCAAGAGATCGTGGACCTGCAAAACCACGCGACCCAGAGGCCGGTGGGACAAACACGCCGTCCACCCGCCGTCGCCGGCCAGGGAGAGGAAGGGCGGCAGACTTATTCTTCCTAGGCAGCAACGAGCTCCTCTCCAGCTCGACGCCGCCGGAACCTAAACCTACCCTATCTACACCCCGGAGGCAGAGGAACGGGATCCCGACCACCACCCACCGCCGAAGTGAGCGGAGGAGGCCGGGAACCACACCCTCGCCGCCGGAGAAAGGGGATCTGGGACGACTCTCTTTTTCGCCTCTGCGCACTGTAGAGGGAAGAGGAGAGACGGACTGGTCGTATATTATCATATGACCGTGGGTTAGTACTAACATGAGATTGCTCTCTGAAACCAAAGTATTGGCTTTTTGATTGCTAGTTGTTTTGGTCTGAATGCGTAATCTATACCTAATAATAAAGGAAGGAGTGTTTCTTCCCCCAAATTTTCGTCCGTTCGGGCGTTTCTTGTCGTCGTCGTTTGGTTTCGTACGTCCTAGCCTTTGTTTCCCCGATAGAAATAAAAAGATGAGTACGTGCAGGACAGGATTTGGAACCCGACTCGAGTACATGCAAGATCATGGCTGTCTCGTTGCTGATCTGGACTCTAACTCCAGATGGAAGCAGGATATGAAGCTCTCCCATAAATACGCTCCCAAGAGCGTCACACAGCGGCACGCGGACACAGGAGACGGGCTCGGCGATGATCGGAGGCGTCCTCGCAAGCCGAGCGGCGAGCGGATGCAGGAGACCGCTAGGCGGATTGGAGCTCCTTCCTCGCCGGCAAACGATGCGCTGGTGCTGTAGCAGGATTGGTGTCCGCTATGGCTGTCGGGACAGGATTTTTGCTCGAGCAATTTGGTGGTGGCGTGCGATGGAAGAAGTAGAGAGAAGAGGAAAGGATCAGTTCTGCTCCAGGCTCGAGACAAACAAGGGGCATACGACGAGCTGCGCCGGAGGATATGCGGCGACAACGCTTGAGGACGGCAATGACTTCACACAAAACGCAGGAGCTCAGTTCGTTCATGTGCAGGCGCCGCCGTCGCTAGCAGACACTATCATCCCCACGGAATCGTCGTCTTCCCTAACGTCTTTCTCAAGCCGACTAGAGCTGCTCGATCGATTGCATCGAGTAGAGAGATTCAGAAACTTTGTCAAATCTATCAATTTTTCAGAGGGTTCGTCGATGTTCCAGATGAATTTTGGGAGGCATACCCACTAGCCAACCTTGCCGACCAGTAGCCTGAGCACGACCAAGAAGTACATCTGCAAGATCCTCGAGTCGGTGCGTCTGCAAGATCACAGGCTAAGACTGTCGCTAAGCCCGACGGGGAGAGCACGGAGGACACCAGCCGCCGCCGCACGCTCCGGCTTCTGTAAGGCCGCGGCTTCCTCACCAGTATCGCCACCTATACACGCTGCCAGCTCTCTCAGATCGTCGCAACCTGAAAAAACAAAAGCTCTCTCCGGTCTCTACTGCTTGCACTCGAGAGCGGAGGTGTTGATGAACTACGGTACGTTTGAGTTTGTAATTTACAACACTTCAATTTCATCTTGCCATTTAGCCATGTCATGCATGGGACATCAGCACAATTTTTTGATTGGAATTAAATCATAGCTCTGGAAGGTTTGAAAGAAATTAGAACAATAGATTAAACTAAAAACAGAGTCTAAAATAGTAGATTCAATAAAACCTCTTTAATCTCCCGCTTCAAAAAAACCTATTTAATCTTAAAGTATATAAAGAATAGAGTATATCAAATAGAAAATATTAAATAGATTAAGAGAAACTAAGGTTACGTGCCTTTTTCGACAACGAGTTGATTTTTTCTGCAACGCTCGATATCTTTTTGTCTTTTCCCACGCCGTCGGAGGAAGAGGCGTCAGGGAAGCAGATAGTTAAATGGTGTCAATGGAGGGGAAGCATGATACGTAGTGACGCATGCGACAAATCCGGACATCATTTGAGAATCCGCATAATAATAGATAGTCAAAGGGGAATTCGTTAAGTTAATTTTTTGCTCCCGTTGCAACGCACGGGCATGTTTCCTAGTGATTTTAAAAGGTGTATTCTCTGTTTTAGCACTAGTCCAGTGTTCCCTTCTAGGAATAAACTGCTTGTCATCTTGTTTATCTTTTAGATAAAAACCTTTTACTGGGCACATTTAATCTGTACTGATATGAGGTGCTATATTTATCGTACACACACTTGCTGATTCAGTTTTAGAGTGAAGAAAATGCCATGTTCAGTGAGGGAGAGAGTTTCAGTTAATTTGAGAAATGAGCTACAGATTTAGGGAGCTTATTCCTGTAACCTCTAATCTAGTATCGTACAGAGCTGAAGTGACCTTTTGCTTACAGTTTCTAACCTGAGAAGGGTAGACTTTATGTACTAGTGTGAAGCTAATATCACTTTGCTCACGCACCTAAGTTATCAGGATTTTGTTTTCCATTTCAGAACCTTTCCTGTAGTTGTGCGTACGTGTGTTTGCTAATTGAGCATGTACGTGTACAATTTCATAATAGCCTAGAACAGATCTGATTGCTTGTCTTGAATTGTTGCTTATTATTCTCTTGGCTAAGTGTGAAGTTTGGAGTTGAGCTGAACCATATTTCTGGAGGAAAGTAGAACTGCTACTGTAGCATATCATCAGTTCTTGACAACAGACCCAAGCTCCAGGAAATGATCAAACTGAGTTGTCTGCCTTCATTTTTTTTGAGTGAAGTAAATAAATAATCTGAGATCTTAAATATTTAGAATATGTACCTTTAAAACTATAGTGGAGATTAATCATTTTCACTCCTGTTGGTTAAAAAATAAGTCAAAATGAAAATACATGTTCATGAACAACTCATATGCATTTCATATGCATCATTTGCATTTCATGATTTGAATGCATATTTTCTGGACACGTCCTTATCGGACTTTATTGGTTTTTCAGAAGCGGGAGTTCCTCAAGCAAACCTATTGAACTTCATTACCTATCCATCACCAGGCAACTCCAGTTCATGTCCGCTTGATTATTTTTATCAAAGTGCTTGTCAAAATACTATTGTGATATCACCTGCATCAAAGAAAAGTATATGTTATAATTAATATGAGTTGGATCTTGTTGATCGACTGATGGAACAGTCGGTGAACTATTATGGTGGGTAGTTTGAACCCTTGTTTGGAGGCTGTCAAGCCATTGGAAGGCGGGTTCGACTACAGTGGATATCACCAGTAGGTTTAACAACAATTGCCTTCTTGCACTCAAGCGCTGTAGTGACCGCCTTGACCACATATCCTTATGGGCGGGGCTTGGCCGAAGTACATTTGTCCTATGTCATGCGATCCCTGGGAAGGCAAGGCCTTAGTAGTTGGATCCGTAGTATCAATTACTGGGAAGGTAGTCTGGTCTTGTGCCAGCTACAGTAATGCTGGATCCGGAGTATCAGCATTGAGACTGGTAGTCCTGGCCTGTCGTGCGGGACTACGACGCGGTGTATGACAGAAAGACAGTGAAAAGACTTTGTGATCTAATGGTCTGGTGGTGAGTGCGATGGCATGAACGCCATGGTTGTTGGTCATGTGTGGGTAAAGTAACGCACATCTGCAGAGTGTATCAAATTGTGGCATTTTCACTCCCTGTTCCGGGAAGGAGCTGCGAACGTGGTGAGAAAGGAATCCACAAAGGATTCTAACAGCTCGTGAGGCAAGAAGATCATAGATTTCATAAATAAAACTTGACCTTTCACATAAATGTTTTTGAAAATCATTGAACTTCTGGACCATTGGTCCTAGTAGATGATAGTGCATTCAAACACTTTATACTAGTATGGACTTGATGAGTACCTCCGTGTACTCATCCCCGTAAATTCCCTCCCCTGCTTAGGTTGTGAGCTGACTACATAGGAGGACACCGTTTACATAGAAGTCGGAGGAGAAGTTGTTGAAGAGCAGAGTCCGGTGAAGGATGAAGACAACATGGACTACTACTTTGAGTACCGTCAGGACGACATCAACAAGTAGGGATACATAGAGATGCGAGATGAGAGTGTAGTATATGACTTTGCTATACTAAACATAAACGGTTTTAAATTCCCCATACTTTGGGAATTCGGTTTGTAAGCTTTATGTTGGCACTTCAGTTTATATGAGTTGTATTATAAGTTTGTAATAATGGACCGCTGCAATGCTACTGTTCTGCTACTCTGTACGATATGTTGTTGAGAAGGCACTTCATCCTCAATATGTCAAAGACCAACATAATACTCGGAAGGGTAGTATGAGGGTCGCCGCAGTATGCCAAGAATGCAAAGGTTTGAGCTCTCAACAAAGATGCGATCAAGTTACTGACTCGAAAGTCCCTCTTGATAGTACGTTATCTATCCAATAACCCGGTCTCCGAACTAACAACATGAAACCGGTAAAATAGAAACCCTATCAAGATCATATATTTGCCTTGCGCATTCCACTTGAGTTAGATGATGATGATCTTGACTCTCTCAAGTTGGAACACCTTTCTTGATCATGCTTGCTAGCACATGCTTGATGAAGACTTCTCCCAATACTCCCCCATACTCCATTATGGGAGTGCCTCGCTTAGCTCCGTTTTCATGTATCCATTGCAAGCTTCAATCAAATGATATGTTCCGAGATGGATCATATTGAATTTGCACTTCATCTTCTTCTCTTGACATATATGATGGCTTAGAGATAAACATGAATGTTCCCTCAATCTTCTTTTTCAAGCCACACTTTACCATGTAAGATTCTAGAGTCCAACACATGAACTCCAATCTTTTCCTATGGACAAGATCTACAAGAATATCTCAATGCAAACATTAGTCCATAAGGATTGTCATTAATTATCAAAACCACACATGGGGGCACCGTGCACTTTCAGCGAGTCTCGTCGCCTCAAGGCAATATACAAGAGCTCCCTGTCACTTGTCCTCTCGTGTGGTTCTTAGATGGGCCGGTTAGTGTGAGAGGGAAGGCTCCGGAAGGATTAGGCGTCTATCCAAGAAAACGAAAGGCAGGCTGGGCTTGGGCTCGGCTTTATTTTCAGCACAGAGTTACGGGCTAGTGGACGATTCAGCAGGATTAGGGGAGCGCCTAGTTCAAACGCTACGCGGAGCGCAATGCGCTCCACCCGCTGCGGATGCTTCATGGGCCGCTCCATTCGCGGCCAGTAACAGGTACTGTTCTCTTTTTTCTTTTCTTCATTTTCATTTTCTGTTAATTTTCTCGTTTTCTCTCCTTTTTATTTTTATAAAAATGAATATTTTCCAATATATGAACATTTTCAAATTTGAATAATTTTTTAGAAAACGGAACAATATTTAATTATGATAATTTTCAAATTTTAAACAATTTATAATTCTGATTTTTTTCAAAAACAAAACTTTTTTCGAATTCGAACATTTTTTGAAAACTAAATAAGTTTTAATTCTGAATAATTTTAAAAAATTGAACATTTTTAAAATTGAAGAATTTTCAACTTTTAACTTTTTTGAAAAGAGAACAATTTTCAAATTTGAACATTTTTTAAAATAGAACAATTTTTAAATTTGAACATTTGCAAAATTTGAACAATTTTTAATTCTGAACATTTTTCAAAATTTCAACGCTTTTCAAAAACTGAACTTTTTAAAATTTGAACATTTTCAAAAACTGAACAGTTTTAAATTTCGAACAATTTTTAATTCTAAACATTTTTCAAAATTAAAACAATTTTCAAATTTGAACTTTTTCAAAAACTAACAATACTTAATTTTGATATTTTTCAAAAACTGAACAATTTTCAATTCTGAAACATTGCTTTTAATGGACACACAAAAGAAGCAGAAAAAAGAAAAACGGAAAAGAACAAGAAAAAGAAACTCAAGGAGAAAAAAAGTCCAGCCGGAGGACCTCCTATTGGGCTGGCCCATGGCGCGACGGGGACGTGTTATGCGCAAATAGGTTTTCCCAGGATTTGGCGGCAGATTGTGATGGACACCGCGCAGCGCTCTGCTCTCTACAGCATGGAAAAAAATAGCGCGCTATGGCGCTGCTAATAGCACGCTATATCGTTTTGAGAATTGTCTCGCTAAATCAATCAGTGTACATTGTCTTGCTAATAGCACGCTATACCGCGATATAACACGCTTATAGCGTATTTTAAACCCAGCGCTATTTTGTTATAGCCCGCTATTTTGTTCGTTGCTCTACAGTGAGGCGACGACTCATACAGTAATACTTGTTGCGTGTAAAACTATGAGTGCATCCTACTCCTGCCAGTGTGAAACTATGACCACGTGCCACATCCTGCATATATAGCGATGTGTGACGACTTTGACCATTTGAGGTGGTACGACTTGCGAATGGATCAAAATGAGATTTTGCCTCCACCAAGACGTACACCGATCTTCTTTTTTTTTAAATTTTCTTATGGCGAAAGAGGTGCCGATCTTCAGCGCAAGACTAGGTTTGAACTTGACGCTATCTATCTATATATAAACGTAGCGTATAAACTGGTGAGGTTATCCAAGAGGCAAGACAATCACAAAGTTTTTGTCTCAGTACGTAGGAGACCACCACACACAGCTCTAAGAAAGATCGAGATCATGGGGCGATCTTACTCTTTGTCTTCCTCCGGCGCACGAACTGTGGCTATCCTGGCTATCATATGCTGCTCCCTGCCATTCTCGGCGGCTACCCAAGGTAACAAACATACCGAATTCATATCATATTAGGTTAATCAGTTAATTATATGTACTAGCGCATGCAGTAGCGCGCGGTAATAAATCTTTCTAGCTAGGCTCAGCCGCACGCAAGTCCTTTTGTAGTCTATTTATCATATTTGTGTGCATGCAGTTCAAACGGACGGAGACCGATCGGAGCTGAGTCATCTACCGCTGTGGCACTCGCCGGCGCCGCACCCGAAGATCACACGCAGGCAGTTGCGGGCGTCCCTTGTTCATACGGATGGAGCTCGGCCAGCGGTGCGTCCTCCATCACCGACGGCCGCGGGGCAACCAAGTCCCGTTAACCCAAGTCCATGTTGCTTGTAGGATTAAACTTTGCACCCTTTTCTCTGAACTTTGCTCTGCCTCGTAGCTGCTCGGTTCAGTTAAACTTAGCTGAATAAACGGTCCCTGTAGCGTGTATTCTGTCCACGTCTGGGTCACGTCCTTTGCCGTTTGAACTTAGAGATAAGGTAGCTAGTTTCTGCGGACCCTCTCTGTTCAAGAATTTTCCCGGTTTCATGTATGCCGTCAATGGAGGTCGCGTGCCGGATCGCATCAGCTCAATTCGTTGAGGATGGCGCGGATTGTTTGCCGATCGCAAGTGAAAAGAAGCAAGTACATGTTCAACGTTTTGTTTGAAGCACTGCACACTGCGATTACACTTGATGAAGTCACTGGATTCAGGAGCTTGAAACTAACATTCACATATTGATACAAGATCGATAGATGCTACAAGTAGTACTATATTTAAGCAGGTAGAGACTGAGGACAATAAGAGAGAGCTGGAACCGGTCAGGTTTTACAATATCCTTAATCAGCCGTCCCGGATCGAAGCAAAAACATATACAAAACGGACCCACGCACGCACCCTCACTTAATTTGCTACTACTAATACATCAATCAAACACCTTCATCAATCCAGCACTCCAAATCTTCATCAAGTTAATTAAACGCTGCAACCCCGGCTCAGCCCTTTCGAGTGACTGTCAGTACCCTAGGTGCCCTATCTCCGCCGCTATCTCCCAGTTGAGCTTCGACGCAACCCTGTCGTGGTAAGGCACGTAATCCTGAACAAAACAAGCGATGGCTTCAGATACATTCAGGGTCGATCGGGATAGGTTAGATCATGCAAGAATTAACATCGATGCAAGAGCTGCAGGCGTACCTCGAGCTTCTCCATGAGCTCCTCCGCGGTGGGGGCGAGCACGATGATGCGGCGGGCGCAGGTGTTGATGAACCCTTCCTCCACCGCCTTGTCGATGAATGTCAGCAGCGAGTTGTAGTACCCGTCCACGTTCAGCAGGCCAACCTGATATCCAGGAATCCGAGATATTTTCAACACATTCAGATAAGAGCAGAGATCGACAAAAGGATAGGGGAATGCAGGACGGTACCGGCTTGTGATGGATGCCAAGCTGCGCCCATGTAATCACTTCCAGCAGCTCCTCCAGTGTACCATACCCTCCTGCATTGACATGAGCAGATCTCAGCAGCTTGACACATCCATGTACGTACTCTGAACCTTGCACCAATTATTGGTTACAGACACTACTAGGTAGGAAAGTAAAGTCTCCTCACAAGCTGGACCCAAATCTATCCAGCCTTCATTTCTAGATAGACATGTGCAAAACGCCACAAGTTTTACAGCCCGATCCACTACTCGACTGTAATAACTTGTCACGGATCTGTTCGCGGAGCCTTGAATGTACTTCTATCCACCTGATCCCGGTGAGCTAAATACATAAAACGAATGCATGTGTGCTGAGTTTGTGTGACTCACCAGGCAGGGCTATGAAGGCGTCAGACTGCCTCGCCATCTCTGCCTTCCTCTGGTGCATGTCCGCCACTGCCCTCACCTCCCCCACTGTCTGACCACTTATCTGAGAAAAACAAATGAGCATTGGTTTTCAGCTACTGATCAACCGTAAAAAATAGTGTCTCTTTGACATGCCATGATGCTTGGTCTGTGTTCAGTTGTTTACACATTCCCAAGAGGGCTCATGATTGTGCTCAAACGGAGCAAAAATGTAACTAGATGGTTTAAAATGTTCACTCTTCCAGCCCTTTTAGGTAATAATGGTAAAATGACCAACTAGGAAGAGGACCACGACTATAACCAGGCCACAGCCAAGCATAAATCAGTGAACATGCAGGGGATATGGGTTATCTGGACCATGAATTGATTGTTGTTTGTTGTCATATGGTACGGCATCTTCCATTTCGAAAAAAAAAAAATATATATATGGTACGGCATCTTTCTATTAGTCAGTGATACGGCATATAAGATAACTACAAAAGTACAAAGAACAACTAGGATACTCTAGTAGTGTCTCACATCATGGGTCATCTATACTTTTCTCAAATTTATATTTTGTTGCTCCCTGAAACTGAAACTCCACAGCTAACTACAAAGATATTTATTTAAACTTGACACTCAACTCAACACAACATTCTCTGTTCTGAGCAGAACATCAGCGGTAGTCAAAGACAATGAGTGTCCTCTACTTGTGCTAAAACATGCTACCCTTATATCAAGAAGGCGGCCGCCCTGTTTCCCAAACCAGGCAGGTCATGGATGATGCCATGGCAAGACTTTTTGGGGGAAGAAAAGAAACCAGCAAGCATCTGCAAAGCTGCGCTTTTGCGGCTTGTTTACCCTCACACCAAGATCTGGATTTGCGCCAAAAAGCGCCTACTCTCGATCAGATGGACGTACGGGATTCTTTTCCACGCCAAGTGCCGTGTCCCCCGGGACTCCAGCAGCCGGTGTTCAGAGCCCAAGCTCACTTGATTATTAGCACTAGTACTGGAGTATGGCCTACAACAATTTCCTTTTTAAGGCTTTTGTTTGGAAGACCCCTAACACTAATAACGTAAACAATTGCAAAACGTGAGCGCGTTGTCCTCTCCCAAGGGAAGCAAGCACTGCTTGCAGGTACGGACAAGGCCGGGAGGGGGGTGAGACATTCGTGTAGTGTACTCGAGTTTTACCATTTTTAGGTGAAAATTTTGCGGAGAGCCAGCACCGTTTTCCTGCTAGTTTTCTCTACCAGAATTTGTATAACTTAAACTAGTCATTGATTTGACGCTTACTCGTTGCCAGTTTTAACTATTTGCAAGTTTTTTTAAAAAGTAAAACATGCATCTGGAGAGGATATTCCCTCCTAGAAGTAGTACTAGTAGCTTGTAGACATGAGTAGGAGGAGGCGAGCACGCTAGCTGGGAACAGACATACCTCTGGGGTCATGAGAGTCTTGGGAATGACACTGCGCGTGGACAACAAGATGACAAAAAGAAGTGATCAGCACATAACCCAAGTAATTAGCATAAAATAAATAACTAAGCAACATTCTTCTATGGATGGCAGACTTTTGTGATGAAGTGCCTAGATAATTACTACGTACCCTATGACGTGCCTGCCGCCGTCGTAGACCGCCTGCGAGACCATCCCCATGAGGCCGATGCTTCCCCCGCCGTACACCAGGTCCACGCCCCTCGCCACCTGCACCAACAACAACGTGCAAAAATCATTCATCAGTAAATTGAACACGAGCGGTCGAGCGCCACCACACTCTTCAATGGCAACGAGCTCGAGCTGGCACGGCAGGCAGAGACGCAAGCGACATGAATTCTACTGCGGTCGACGTGAGGATGGGGACAGAGCAGAGCTTAGCTCTATAACTTCGATTTCATGGATCCGTGAATGCAGTAGGGCCTGCCCACGTTAGTTTGACGACCGCATGCAGGAGGAGCACATAAACAGAGAAGTCCCGGGGGATGGAATTGCTCAAGCAAGCAGAGGAAGGAAACATGGCGGATCTGCCAAGAATTAAGTTCGACAGCGAATGGCCAGACTAATTACGTCCGTCTGTATGTACACCAGCTGCTAGCTAGCTAATTCTCCGTGCTATTTCGTATTACTGCTGGTGAATTTGCACCCGGGTTACTGCCACTCTAGCTAGGTTATGTTACTTTTACATTGCAAATTCATGTGGTGAAAGTAAATGAAGTGGACGCGGAGGTCACGAACAGAGGAATATCTATCGCAAGCTAGAGCTACATATGGGGGTGTCGTGAACTATGTAAGCTGCTAGTAAGCATACCAGCTCGTTGCCGAGCTCAATGGCGGCATCATGGTAGCTCCTCTTCTTGCCCTGGCTGCTGCCGCAGAAGACGCAGATCCTCTTGAACCTCGACTGCCTCATCTCTCTTCTTCCTCTCCTATATATCCTCTCCTCTCGTCTCTCTCTGCTTCACTCTAGCAAGCAACGCAAGCAAGACTCGCGCTTGTGATTGTCGTGGACTCGTGGTGGTTGTTAGGTGTGTAGTGCAAACAAGCAAGGCGCACGCACTACTACAAGCACAGACACACACAAGGCCTTGTTGGTTCTTGCCGATGGATGGAGCTGTGAGTTGCGAGTGCGCCACCCATGGCTATATAGTAGTGGGGAGAGAGAGGAGGGAGAAGATAGAAGGGGGTACGGGGAGAGATGAAAGGGATGGATGCTGCGAAAGCGAAGCAAGATAAATGCGCGCTCATGGTGCAAAAAACACTCCAGCATCAATCCACCCAGCAGGCTGCAGCGACGATGGCAAGGGCTTTTCGGTGAGATGGACGCGGGATGGGCTCAGCTATTGACGGCTGACTCACCTTATCAGTTTTCCGGTCCAACCAGCGGTAAAGCTAATCGTGGTTGCCTCTTTTTTTCTGAACGGGTAAGCCCCTTGGGTTTAGAAACTGCATTTATGTGGTTCACAAATTACGGAAAGGACCTTAGCAGAAAACAAAAGTACAGCAAAGTTGTTTAACTTTGCAAAAGGACACCAACTGTCGAGGTATTGGTAACGCGGAACTACTATATAGATTCATACGTACCGTAGAAGTGGTGGGGAAGAACGTAGAGGGTTCCAGTGACGGGATTGCACACACGATCTTACCTAGCTTCGGATTTCACGACGGTGGCGAGATCCTACGTGCTGCTATAATTCACTCAAGCAGAATATGTGTACATGTTACAATGAGATTGTATGCGTGCCCTAAGGCTGCTGGAAGGCTGGCTTATAAAGGCGCCAAGACTTCCCCTACAAGGAAAGCCTTAACCGACATAGATCACGAGTCCTAGACTAACACGGTAACAAACCCTAACTTTCTCCCTAAGGCGAACGCAGCCTGGCCTTCGTCTTGGACTTCACTAAACCAGCCCAGAGCTTATCCTTGTGCCTAGGCCCATGAGGCCTTCTCCATTAAGCCCTCCGGCTTTATCTGATGGACCTCCTTGGTGGGCCAGGTTTTATCCACCGTGGCAGGTATACCTGTTCGGCATAATCTCCACAGTAGTCCCCGGAAAGGTTTAAGTTCTTCGTTTGCCGTCTTTGTGAAACACGGGCTTTCGCCTTTGCGCAAGGCGGACAGAAGAGGTTGGAGCATTCCAAAATGAGACATTCAGTCTGCCTTAAGGATTAAGCCGAACTCTCCTGCACTTTGAATAATCTGGCAGAAAGATTCTGTCAGCGTCGAGTCTTGTCATGACGTCACCGCAGTCAAAGCCAGTCCACGACAGTTTGGATAAGCAAAGAGACGTTGTGACGCCATTACTGCTATTTTTCCGCACACGATCTCCGAGGCGTGCGGGAGAAGATGCCCATTATCTGACCGTTGCGGGACGCGTGGCGAAAATCGCCCGGACGTTATCTCACCGCACTAATCGCGGCGCACGGCCCCCATAAAAGGGGAACTGATTTTCTCCATCTGGTTCATTTCCCAGTTCATCGTCCTCCTCGCGCCCATCCCATCTGAACTCCGGCGAGCTCCACCACCACCTGCGCACCCACCCATGGAGAGCTCCGATGCGACCGCGGGAGCGGCAACGGCGGCGGCGTCGGCGGCGACGGCGGGACAAGATCTGGCCATGAAGGGATCGAGCACCGCAGATGCATCTGCATCTCGCGCGGCAGCGGCGACAAGTTCTGCGGCCACCTCCATCGAAGCAGAGAAGAATGCTGCCCTCCGACGAGGGCGATGCGGCGGAAGCAGAGGAGGAGGGAGAGGAAGCATCATCCCGCAACTGGGCAGCTTCCACCATCACCGACGCGGACCTCACGCAGCTGCAAAAGGAGGGTATCCTCCCACCAAAGGAGAACTGCCACTGGCGGTCAGCGTACGGCCACCCTGCTCCAGATCCTGCCGGCGATGAACGAGTGCTCCTCGTCTCACATCTCCTTCGCGGTTTGTCTTTGCCTCCGCATCCTTTTTTCCAATCTGTCTTAGACTACTATGGCCTTCAGCCTCATAGCGTAGGCCCCAATAGTATCTTGTACATAGCTGGCTTTATGGCCTTATTCGAAGGATACTTAGGCATAGAGCCCAGCTTAGAATTCTTCAAGTACTGCTTTACTTGCAAGCGCCAAACAGAGAAGGAAGAACTGCTTTCCTTAGGAACAGTTAGCATCAACCTTCGTAGAGGCAGAGACTGGTATCCTAAGGCGGATTGAGTACTTAACAAAGACTGTTGTGCCCAAACTCACGGGCGCAGACACCATCCTATGTTGGTTGTCAAGGCGAATCCAGCCTTTGAAAGATCGCAAAGGCCTCTTGTGCCACTACACGGACCAGAAGAAAGATCCCCTCCGTGTTAGTGAGAGCGACCTTACGCAAGACGCCCTTGTGTATCGCTTTAAGAGGATTGCCAAGGAAAGGATCCAGCTCACAGAGCAGCGTCCTATGTACACAGCCGCCAACCCGGCTCCCAAGGTAAGGCATTTACCATTACTGTTTTTACACTTCCACAATGTTTGCCTTACTAACACCACTTTTGATTTCAGCTCGCCCTTTTGCCGGATAATCTGCTGGCTCCTTTGTTTTACGTGCCTGAAGCGGCACCCGAGCCCCAAAGACTCGGAAACGAAAGGCTTCAGGAGCTACTGCAGCAACTTCAGCAGCAGAAAGGCGGAAGCGTGAGAAAGCCATCCCTGTTAACGCCGAAGTGCTCGACATTGAGGACGATGAAGATGCGGCCTTCAATGCTCCAGTACAGAAGTAAGCCGAACCTCAATTTCTTTAGTAAGGCGAACAATGTCTATGAATGTTATCTTATTTTGTATGTGATTTGCAGGATCAAACCAACTGCACCTCTCAAGAGGAAGAAAGTAATTTCTTCCAGGCAAAGAAGACTGAGCCTTCTCCGCCATCGCTCCCCCCACTCCCTCCGTTCAACAAGAGACATCCCCAGGCCCATCTGAGATCATCATATAGATTGGACTCAGCCGTCTTACCTGATAAGACGGAAACTGAAAAGTTGGCCAGGGCTGCCGCTGCTGGGAAGGCGGCGGTATTCAGTCAGAAGAGCCGAACGAGCCCATTACTCGTGAAGCTATCCGCAACATGGTGAAGCAAGAGCTCTTTGACGACGAGGGGTACATCTTACCCAACATCGCCGCCATGCTTGCCGATGAGAAGGAGCGCAACGAGCCGCCTCCGAAGCTAAGGCCAGTTGGCCAACATTGACCATCTTGAACTGGAAGACAATTGTGACGAGCTGTACGTCACAATGAAGAAGAGCTACAAAGCCTTGAAGGCCATGATGCAGGTAAATATTCCGTCTTTATGTACATACTAGTCCCCGGGCATTACGTTGTGCTTTGACTAAGCCGACGTAATGGCCTTTCTTTAATGTTGATAAAGACTCAGTCCCCAAGCCCATTGTAGCTATACCTTATTGTCTTTACCTTTTTACTTACTACTACCCTTGCCTTAGCAGAGCAGTGAGCAACTTACATGCGATCTATGGTACTCACTGAGTAACCAAAGGCAAGTGCTCAAGCAAGCCGTCGCCGAAAATAAGGCGAACAAAGGTAAATGTTGTTCTTTCACATGCAATGTGACTTTAGTTCATTTTAAGGCATAAGATGCTCAACACATGCAATGTGTTTTCACAGCTGTTGTGGCGAAGGCAAAACAGATCGTCAGCGAGACTGGCGATATAGAAGTTGTGAGGCGGGAAAATGCCGCCTTGTTTAAGCAACTGGAGGAGAACCGAAAGACGGCCGAGGCCAATCTTAAAGCCGTCCAAGACAGCGCCGCTGAAGAACAAGACAATGAAGGCAGAACTTCTGAAACTGCAGCGACAGGCTGAAAAGGATGGGCTCCTAATCCAGAGCTTACAAGGTCGTCTTGAACGCCAAGCTGATGAGAGCACCGCCATTGACGAGAAACTGCTAAGTAAGCCTCTCTTCTTTTACTTCTCGCATTTCTGTCACTTTTCGCCTTTATTCAACACTTCAGTACGCCTTAATTTTTTCCATTCCTCCTTCCTCAGTTCCAGCTGGTTTGGGGAAAGGCTTACCTCTGAGACGCGCCTGGAGCTTATCTTGGAGTGTGGCGAATTGTGTCAGGGCTGTATGCTGCGGGAAGAGACGTTGTCGCCAACATCTTCCCAAAACAGCTGCCCCAAGTGACAAACACCAGCAACTTGCTGCCACTTCTTCAGAACTGCGTCCCAGAGGTGGTGGAGCGTCTTCGCTCAGCAGCTAGAGGCGGAGCAAAACTTGCTCTAGGACTTGTTCGCGGCCACTACCCCGAAGTCAACATGTGGCGCGTTATCAAGTGTTTCCCAGCCAAGGACAGAGACGGCAACGAGCTCGTCAAAGAAAAGGTCTATGCCTCTGTCTCTGGCTTTGCCTCAGCCGTTGCGAGATGGTAGACTTGTCTATCTTCTTCTCCAAGAAGCCTGTGCCTCCCCGTCCTGACGACGTGTCTGATGACGAAGCCGAAGCACCCACCACTGGCAATGGCGATGAGTCAGAAGACGGAAATGAAGAAGAAGAAGGCGAGTCTGAAGCTACGCTGGATCCATCCAAGTCCCCTGCGTCTTCGCCTCCTCAGTCCCCTGCATAAGATGCAGGAAAAACTTTGCATTAAGCGTGTCATGAAAGATGGCACAAAAGACTTGTTTTATGTTTTGTAATGGCAGGAGCCTTTTTATCTGTTGAACATGTTTGTTTTGCACGCATGCACTTATTTTTAAAAGGCTTGCAAACTATGCTCCTTATCCGTCTTCAAGTTTTCTGGCTTATATGCTTTAGCCTTTTCGTATGCTGGCAGAACCTAAGGCACGGAACACTTCGCTGGCAACAGGGTTAGTAACCAAACTGTTTAAACACAGAAACGGCGCCGGCTTTTGGTGCGTAAAGCATCTACTAAGACAAGCCAGCATATACGCGATCAGATAAATACTCTTAGACGGATGCAATTTTAATTTTTGTAAGGCCTTAAGGCAAAAGCATCATGTGAGTAACCACAAGCACGAAGCCAATTCGGGTTAACATTGATATTTTTATCGAAATATATGATCAAATGGAAATAAAAGACGGCGAGAACTCATGCATAAAAATAATTGAGGGAACCAAAGACTTTTATTTCATAATCATATATGGTGTGATTACAATAGAATTGCTAAGTGTAAAAAGGACGTAGCTGCTCAATGTTCCAAGGACGTTTCGTCTCCTTGAGCACTGCTTCTTCGTTCCTTTTCCTTTTGCGGCCTCTTTTCTTCTTCTTCTCGATATCACGGAGGTCCACAAGATAATATGCCCCGTTCTTAAGCGCTTTGCTGATAACGAAGGGTCCTTCCCATATGGGAGATAGTTTGTGCTCCTTTTGCTGAACAAGGCGAAGCACCAAATCGCCTTCTCGAAACGATCTCCGTCTTACCTTGCGACTGTGGTAACGCCGCATGTTCTGCTGATAAATGGCGGAGCGCTGAAGCGCTATCTCACGCTCTTCTTCGAGAAGGTCTAAGCCATCCTGTCTGGCTTCTTCTGCGTCTGCTTCAACGTAGGCTGTTACACGAGGTGTGTCGTGCAGGACATCTGTTGGGAGTACCGCTTCAGCGCCATATATGAGAAAGAAAGGGGTATAGCCTGTTGCGCTGCTTGGAGTTGTGCGTATGCTCCATAAGACAGCAGGTAATTCTTCTACCCATGCTCCAGCTGCTCTATGCAAAGGCACTTCTAATCTTGGCTTTATTCCCTGTAGATTATACTGTTGGTTCGCTCAACTTGGCCATTCGATTGTGGATGAGCCACAGATGCTAAGTCCAAACGAATACCAACTTCACCACAGTACTTTGCCAGTTCTCCTACGGCGAAGTTTGTCCCATTGTCCGTAATGATACTGTGGGGGACGCCAAATCTCGTTATAACCTCAATGACGAACTTCTTGGCTGTTGCCCCATCAAGCTTTTTTATGGGCTTAGCTTCAACCCACTTGGTGTATTTATCCACCGCAACTAAGAGATGTTTGACGCCGCCTCGCGCAGTCCTGAATGGACCTACCATGTCCAGTCCCCAGACCGCAAATGGCCACGTGATTGGAATGGTGCGCAATTCCTGGGCTGGCATCTTTGGCTGTCTTGCATACTTTTGGCATCCAACGCATTTCTTGACGAGTTCTTCTGCGTCTTGCTTTGCTGTGAGCCAGTAGAATCCATGTCTAAAAGCTTTGGCGACAATTGCTCGGGCAGAGGCATGATGACCGCAACATCCACCATGGATCTCTTCTAGTATCTCCTGTCCTTCTTCCGGCGAAACGCATCGTTGATATACACCTGTGGTACTCCGCTTGTATAGCTCTCCATTTATTATTGTGTATGCCTTAGCTCTGCGCACAACTTGCCGCCTTAATACTTCATCCTCTGGCTCTTCCTTGTTAAGGAGGAAATTTATGTAGGGCTGTGTCCATCTGGCTTCACCAGCATGACGGAAACAGACTGCGAAGCCATGGGGTCATCCTCATCTCCGCCTTTAATAGACGGCACGTACAGGTGCTCCAAAAATATATCGGAGGGCACCTTCGATCTTTTCGAGCCCATTCTGGCTAAGGCGTCCGCTGCTTCATTTTCCTCCCTTTTGATATGCTTGACTTCTAAGCCGATAAAACACCGACCAAACTCGTCTACCGTGCGTCGGTATTCAGCCATTGTAGGGCTCTTCGCGTCCCATGCCCCTTCTAATTGTTGAACAACGAGGTCTGAATCGCCATAGCACAAAAGACGGCTAATGCCCAAATCCTTTGCGACGTGCAATCCATGCAACAGAGCCTCGTATTCTGCAACATTATTAGTGGCATTGAAGTGTATCTGCAAGACATAGCACATCTTGTCTCCTTTAGGGTTCTTCAGTACCACGCCAGCTCCCGATCCCTGCAACATTTTGGAGCCGTCAAAGTGCATAACCCAATATTCTCGTCAGGGAGGGGAAGTTCATCCATTGCTTCTGTCCAGTCTGCGATGAAATCAGCTAAGACTGGGATTTGATGGCTGTACGTGGCTTGTACTGGATGTCGAAGGCTGCCAATTCAATTCCCCACTTAGCCACACGTCCAGTGGCATCGGTGTTGTTTATAATGTCACCCAATGGCGCCTTACTGACTACCGTGATTGGGTGCTCTTGGAAATAATGGCGTAATTTTCTGGCTGCGAAGAAAACTCCATAAGCCAGCTTCTGATAGTGAGGGTATCGTTGTTTGGATTCGGAGAAGACTTCGCTGATATAATATACCGGCCTTTGTTCCGGTAGCTCCTTTCCCTCTTCCTTTCTCAACAACAACCACTGCACTAATAACTAGGTTGGTAGCCGCCATGTAAAGTAGCATCGGCTCTTGTGGTAGAGGAGACGCTAATATTGGTGCTGAAACTAAGGCGTCTTTTAACTGTGCTAAGGCTGCATCTGCCTCTTCAGTCCAGACGAACGTCTTAGTTTTCTTCAACAACCTGTATAGGGGTAAAGCTTTATCCCCAAGCCTACTAATAAATCGGCTTACAGCTGCTGCAGATCCTGTGAGCCTTTGGACATCTTTAAGACAAGTAGGCTTTTTGATGTCCATGATAGCTCGAATCTTTTCTGGGTTAACCTCAAGACCTCTTTCTGAAACAATGAAGCCTAAAAGTTTTCCTGCTGGGACGCCAAAAAAGCATTTTCCCGGATTTAGCTTCATGTTATATTTTCTTAAGTTATCAAAGGTTTCTTGAAGGTCAACGATGAGATCGCCGCGTTTTCGCGACATAACGGCAATGTCATCGACATAAGCGTGAACATTGCGGCCTATTTGATCGTGTAGGCAACGTTGTATGCACCGTTGGTACGTTGAGCCAGCGTTTTTAAGCCCGAAAGGCATAGTTATGTAGCAAAACGTTCCGAAAGGTGTGATGAAGGAAGTCTTAATTTGGTCAGACTCCTTCATCTTAATTTGGTGGTAGCCAGAGTAAGCGTCCAAAAAGCATAGTAATTCAGAACCTGATACAGCATCTACGACCTGATCAATTCGCGGCAATGCGAAGGGGTCTTTAGGACAGGCTTTGTTTAAGCCGGTGAAATCTATGCACATGCGCAAGTCTTTCACGTCCTTCTTAGGTACTAATACAGGATTTGCTAGCCAATCTGTGTGGATAACCTCTCTAATGAAATTAGCGGCACTAAGCCGAGCTACCTCTTTTCCTATTGCTTTCTTCTTCTCTGGACCGAAGCGACGAAGACCTTGTTTTACTGGCTTGGCACCTTTGGCGACATTAAGGCTGTGCTCGGCAAGTTCCCGGGGTACTCCTGGCATGTCTGATGGTGACCATGCAAAAATATCCCGTTGCTCACGGAGGAACTTGACGAGCGCGCCTTCCTATGCGTCACTGAGGTCCGCGCCTATGTTCGTCGTCTTGCTTGCATCGCGTTGTCCAGCACGATCTTCTTCGAGTTTGAGCTGGCCTTGAAAGTGACATCCGAGGCGCAAGGAGGCTTCTTACCATCCGGCATTTCATTGGTGTTAACTTCTTTCTTGTACTGCTCCAGCTCTTCCTTGCTGATGACTGCTTCTGCTAAGACGGCGTTTCCTGCTTCGCATTCCTTCGCCTTCTTGAAGTCGCCATTGACCGTGATGACGCCGTTTGGTCCAGGTATTTTGAGCTTGCTGTAGATGTAACACGGGCGTGCCATGAATTTGGCAAAGGCTGGGCGGCCAAAGATTGCGTGATACGCACTTTTGAATTCCACCACCTCAAAGGCAACTTCCTCAGTCCTATAGTTTGTTTCGTCACCACGTCTAAGACATTGTTCCCATAGAACTGGCCTGCCTGCCTGGCACTATGCCGTGAAACTTGACTGTGCTATGTTTTAGCTGTGTCTCAGAAAGGCGCATGCGCTTTAAGGTTTCAAGATAGAGGATGTTGATGCTACTCCCTCCATCCATAAGCACCTTAGAAAGCCTGCATTGCTGCACAATTGGGTTTACAACGAGCGCGTAATTCCCTGGGTTCTGTGGAATATGATCAGGATGATCGTTGCGGTCCCATGTAATGGGGTGCTCGGACCAGTTGAGATACTGGGGAACCGCTGGCATAGTGGCATTGAGTTCCCTCCAGGCTGCCTTTTCCTTTTTGGCCGAAGGAGTGGCAAGGAAAGTGACAAGGCTTGTTTCGACCCTTGGAAACTTGTTGCTCCTCTTGTGCTTTGGCTCCTGATCTTCCGGCTCCGAAGCACTTTCCTCGTTGTCCTTCTGCTCTTTCTTGTCTTTACGGTTCTTGCGCTTGAACTGTTTTGCCTTGAAGCCAGCGTCCGGATCCTTCTTGATATCATCGTTAAGGCGGCACTGCCTGTTGGTATGGGTGCATTTGCCAAGCTTGCTATGATGGGCACAAGGTTCATCTTTGATGTCGTCATAGGTGATTTTAATGGGTCTTGACCCTTGACTGTCATCGCTCTTCTTCTGCCATCTGCTAGCCCCGCTCTGGCCACCCTTCTTATTGGCAAAGGCTACCTCCTTTGATGGTCCTGGCGCATCGTTGGCTTCCTTCTTTTTCCGGCTTTGATTGTTGTTTCGCTTTTCCGGGTTAACAGCTATGTCCATGCGCAGATCGCCGTCGTCAGCTCGAGCGTCGTCTTCTGCTGCAGCGTAATTGTTCGCGCTGTCTAAGAGCTCGCCGAGGTGTTTGATGTTTTGGCTGGCTAACATATATCTCATCATGTTGCCTTTCTTCAGGCTGTTCATAAAAGCATGTATGGCCTGGATCTCAGAAACGTCTTCGCATGCATTCTTTGTCTCTGTCCATCGAGCTATGAAAGCTCTGCTTGACTCCCCCTCCACTTGAGCGCACTTTAGTAGATCTGAGTAAGCCTTTGGACGTTTGTATGTGCATGAGAAGTGTTGCATGAATGTTTTCTGCATGTCTTGCCAATTGTGGATACTCTTTTCTGGCAAAGTGTCGATCCAACCGGGCCGTTCCCTCCAACATGAGTGGAAGAAAACGTACAGCTGCATTGTAATCACCGTCATTAATACCAACGGCGTGGATGTAATCAGGCAGCCATATGTCCGGTTTGTCAATGCCATTGTACTTGTCCACAATTTTCTTGACATTGCCTAGCGAGGATGGGAGTTGCACCTTGCGAATCGCCGGTCCAAAGCACACAGGGCCCAGGTAAGACTCCTCTTTGGCCGCTTTAATCTCATCGAGACGGATGCGGGCGTCTGAGATATGAGTGTTTTCCCTGGCTGGCCCTTTGTTGGATTGGCTACGCCTTGGCTCCTCCTGACGGCTTTGGCGATGAGGGGAGCGGGAGCGAGATCGCCTTTGAGGCGGATCTCTGTTGCCCCTATTTCCTTCGTCTCTTGCCCGTGCTGCGGGCGGAGGTGGCATGTTAAGCCGGTCACTCCCACGCCGTGCGTCCTTCCCCTTGTCTTGATCTCTTTCACGGCGAGGCGGATCATTCTTCTTATGGCGTGTGTTATCCTTTTGCCGGTGGTCGTCCTTGCCTTTGTCACTATGGCGATTGGACCCAGTCTTTGACTCATCCCTGTGCTTGTCAGGAACTTTGTCCTTCCTGGGTTCCTTACCCTTATTGCCATGGCTACTGGAACCAGCTGGTTCCTCTGGATCCCCACCGCCGGCAACGGCTGTCTTGCAAAGACGCGTGTCGTCCGCCAGTTTTGAGTTTGAGTCCGCCTTAGCCTGCTGCTCTACCGCCTTTTCGATGAGCATTTTAGAATAATGGTGGCGCTCTTCAATTGGGACTGCTTCGTCTCCCATGATTTCCCTGGCCGCCTCTAGGTTTTTGGCCGGGGTGGAGAAGAATATGACTCCATCAGGGTTAACTCTGAAAGAGTATTTCTGCCAAGGCTTTAAAGGCTTTTGGGCAGAAGTCTTCTCGAAGTTTCCCTGCAGATCCCGATGCAGAAGAGGGTCACGTATACTTCGTATTTTGCGGAATTTCTCAACATCGCGCTCACGCTGGTACTCTTCCTCTTCTAGAGCCTTTCCAACTAGGATTAACTCTTTTTCCTTGTTCAGGAGGGACAACTTATACTTGATGTTGACTTCAGTCTCAGCCAGGAGCGCTTTCCGTCTTTCCTCAAGTTCAACCGCGGTTGGATTTGGTCCCAAAGGTGTTTTGAGAGCTCCAATGCGCGCATGTGTTCCTCCTTTGACCGCTCCAGGTCTTCTTCAATAGGCGTAGCCGGGGGAGGCCTTTTAGGGTCCAGCACATCCTCTGGCTTTTCCGCCTTGTCACCAATGTGTTTGATGCTAGAGGAAACTTCAGCCTCGTCTGGCTTAGCCGCGGCCGCACCATCCTCCATAGCTATCTGTGCCGGGAAAGTCATTAAGACTTCGTTTGGATCGGATGAGCCATAGCCTCGCGCGGCAACCTGTGCTGCAAAGTCTTCCTCCTTATGCTCATCGAGATCTGAATCTTCCGCCATTGGAGCGGTGCCATCAGATCCGGCTTCTGAGTCTGCTCCTGTCTGTAAGGCAGGTAATATTGACTCAGGGTCAGATTCGGCCGGCTTAGGGCCAGATGCGTCAATGACACCGACAAAGCGAGAGGCGGGCTCCATAAGCTCATAAGAGCTGGAGTCAGAATCGCTTTGGGTATCAGAGTCACTCAGATCGCGATAGACAAAGGCCTGATCCGATCTGTGTTGTTGCTCGATTGCATAATCGATGGGGTGGTGGGTGGGCCAAAAGGCGGCGGATCCCCTGGGGAATCCATACGCCTCAGCCGTAAAACCCATGAAGATGTTGATGGTGCCGAAGGGGACGACGAAGCTTGACACCAGTGCGTCGTTTGCTGGGACGTAGGACCCGTCGTCTTCGATGCACCCAAAGTTGTTGATGATGCGGGCGCGACCAACCGCCATAGTCTTGCCGATCTCGCCCAATGCTCCCGCCTGAAACAAAACTCCCGACGCCTTGGGCCCCACGGTGGGCGCCAACTGTCGAGGTATTGGTAACGCGGAACTACTATATGGATTCATACGTACCGTAGAGGAGGTGGGGAAGAACGTAGAGGGTTCCAGTGACGGGATTGCACACACGATCTTACCCAGCTTCGGATCTCACGACGGTGGCGAGATCCTACGTGCTGCTATAATTCACTCAAGGAGAATATGTGTACAGGTTACAATGAGATTGTATGCGTGCCCTAAGGCTGCTGGAAGGCTGGCTTATAAAGGCGCCAAGCCTTCCCCTACAAGGAAAGCCTTAACCGACCTAGATCACGAGTCCTAGACTAACACGGTAACAAACCCTAACTTGCTCCCTAAGGCGAACGCAGCCAGGCCTTCGTCTTGGACTTCACTAAGCCAGCCCAGAGCTTATCCTTGCGCCTAAGCCCATGAGGCCTTCTCCATTAAGCCCTCCGGCTTTATCTGATGGGCCTCCTTGGTGGGCCAGGTTTTATCCACCGTGGCAGGTATACCCGTTCGGCATAACCTCCACACCAACAGATAAACCTAAAACGCAATTGGGTCCCTGGTGACCACCACAATACGGCAGGTGCCGGCAACGTCATCGGGGATGAACCAATTGGGGCGAAACCAGCGAACACTTCCAGGTTGAGAGCGAAGAAGAACCTCCAGAACATGGAGGAAGAAGGAGCTCAACTTCCAACGGACGACCGCGGAGTGGGCACTGTGGCCATGGATAGCGTTGGCAGAACAAGGCCTTCGTGTAAACTCCGCCAAGGCATGCGGTTTTAGGACTGCAAGGCACTCCATGATCTTGAACGCTAGCAACAGGTACCATGGAGGCAGCCTCCACTTCTTCACCCGTCACCTCGATGCGGAGAAGCGGAAGCAACACCTCCAGATCGCCTAGAGTCGCACGAAGAATTGCCATATGAATTCATTGACCAGCACACCCACCCCAAGAGCACGCTAGTAGATAGCACCCGACACCGTCTCGCGCGACGGTTGGGCAAGACGTTTCCTCCAAGACCCCTGGAGAGGGAAGCCCTCCTTCCACCCGTCCATCACCACGACCACAGGGAGAGAGAAGGGGAAACTTTAGATCTCCTTGAGCTAGAGTTTCGGGAGCGAGCTTTATTTGGAGGGTTGCAGAGGAGGCGTCAATGCTCGTTATCTCCAACCTCTAAGAAACTTTGAGATGATTCACCGAACTAAATTTATGAGTTTGGATTGTTGTTTTTTGTAGTTCAACCGTGTAAATTAAAAGTTTTTGCACAAAAAAAAATTATAGTAAATCAATCAAGAAGCCAGCTGAAGCCAGTCTAAACCTGAGCCACTATACTCGGAAACTTGTAGTCATCTCCCGCGCGCGCGGGGACTGGGCACGGCCACGGCCACGTACAACATGTGTCTATCGGCACCGCCACTCTGAAAGACGTACAGCGTGCTTGCTGCCGTGCGTGCCATGGCCTCGGTCTGGGCCGCGCCGAGAGAGCTGCGGCCGGGCGGCACGTAACGGCAGGATGGGGAGGAGGAGTGGAATTCCGTGCCTCGCTCGAGTTCTTGCCCGCCATTACCGGAGTACTCCAGTCTACCTAGCTAGTAGTTTTTCATACTACTCCAGTAGCCCTCTGGGTGTTGGTTTGGAGCCTTGGAGTTTGGACTCGTCCGCTCGAGGCTCATTCGGCGCCGGCCTGCCTCTCCTCCCGGCCGCGCGTGCGCGCATGCCGTGGCGTTGCATCGTAGGCCGGGAAGCACTCTCGGTTCCCCCCGCCAACCTCGCTCGCTCCCTCCCCGACAGATCGTCGACGTGCAGTGCAGGCACCAAGTCGTCGCGGCTGCCGTCGCCCTGCGCGCGCGGACGCCATGCTGCCACGCCGCCCACCGCGCCCGGCACTGCCGGCCGACACGGGCTTTAATTCGCTTCCGTGCCGCTAATCACCCCCTCGATCGTGCTGTGTTCCATGATCAGCACAAGTAGTGTTGTTGGATCCCGTACGTGGACCCGACTCGATCGCCCGCATCGATCATCAGCAAATAAATCGGCCACACTTTGTTGCATGCCTCTTATGGTCGCTACAGGATCTGATCATCTAATCACCAAAAAAGAACTACTGTAGATAAAATAAATAAACCAAGTTGGGATATCTGATTACACCCAAAAAGTAAATAAACCAAGTTGGGATATCTGATACACCGAAAAAGTAAGGCACGATCGCTCCGATTTCTCTGGTGCACTTTCTTGCATGCTTGTAGCGGAGGAAGACACGGACTGATCAGCCTCAGTGTTGCATCGGACATACGCATCGATCAGATGCGCCTTTATACATTAACAATACGATCGACGATGATCGAGTTTCAAAACAGACATTAAGAACCCAAGGGAGTACCTGCAGAAAGCATAACTTTCCCTCTCATCACACGGTTTTCGGTGGTAAGGTGACAATGAGCATCCGGTCTCCGGAGTTCTTGTCGCTCTCACAGCGGGATTAAATGAATGATTAACTGACTGCCCATTAATTTGACCAGCTCCTATCGTTGTACTGCATGCCTACGGAGCAACCACTCATCCGACCGTAAGCAACAAGTTACGTTCCGCTCTGCCCTGCCCCCATGCATGCCACAAGGTGCCAAAACTCCAGCAGCGAGCGCCAGATAACGTACTTAAGTTTCTCTTTTCTCAGCGACAACCATCTGGGAAAGGTGAAGAAGATGCAATGATCTGGCCGGGTGAACCTCGAGTAAGATGGCCGGAAAACGTTGATCATCCTCCAATGATCAAGGAGGCGAGCCCATCCATCCATCTATCCATCCGGCAAGCCATGGCCCATGCGTCCACCCAACCACCCGGCGAGAGGAGACACCAGTCGCCACCCACACGCGCCTAGCCAAGCTAGCAAAAGGAGGAAGAAGACGACTACACGATGGTGATCGACGATGCTGCGCTGGCTATGGTTCATTGGCCAGTCTTACAATATGGACGGGTCATCCTGCTGCCCCCCTCGTGCCCAGGGGATAGGAGACATGCGCCTTTTGGGTAATGCCGCGAGGTCTCACCCACTCACACACGGCCGCGCACTCCATGCCCGCCCTGAATTGCCATCTCTATCGACATGGCCGGCCGGCCGGCCAGATCAAGCATGCGTTGCGCCCACACCAACGCCTCTACGCCTATGCCGATGATGCCACCCCTTGGAGTTGCCGGGCTCGTCTCGTGTGGGCGTGCAAGGCCGGCCACTTGCAACTGTGCCCGGCAGCGCCCATGCGTCCTGCAGGTCTCTCCCACACCTGATCGCTGCCCCAACATCCAACACAGCCTGATGGGCACCTGTGTATGCGTGATCTTGAACACTGAACTGGCATGAATATTCCTTTACGGAGTGGATTGTTTTTTGCAAGACCTACCTGCTCGAGGGACTTGATGAACCAAAAGAATATTTGATATTTTCACGCCTTACTTACGGCCTAAACATTCGGAATTCACTTTGACTCCCGGTTCGTTCATATGCACCCGGTATTGAAAAAAAAACATTTCAAAATGCCGAAAAATTTCGAAATTAAATTTAGCGGATACATATTCACATTCTATGTGTTCATAAAGTCGTTTCTTAGGAAACCAGCATTTTTTGCGGTCAGTGTAAAAAGACAAATAAATGACTCGTGGAAAGGCTTATTTAAGCACTAAATTTTATCTTTTTTACACAGGCTAAACAAAATGTCAGTTTTTTATGAAACAACTTTGTGAACACGTAGCATGCTATGATCCATGAGCGAACATTTTACTACAAGTTTTTAGATATTTTGCCAAGATTGCAAATTTCTAGGCCGCAATTTCGACCTTAGATGGATGCTTTAACTAGTACTCCTACTATACACGTCCTTTTCGCAGGTACAATGATCGATTTTTGCTGGCTTCTGACCGCATTGCCACCGGCCGAGCAATGGGCAATGGACTTGAGAGTTCCTTCAAGTTCCAACATCTACAATTTCAAAACAAAAAAGTTCCAACATCTACACCTGCTTGGAATAATTTGGCCCTTGTGTGTTCAGCACTATTATATTGGGAAATCATGGTGTATAGGATCCAAGAATTTCCAAGCATCCAGGTTCCCTCTTTCTTCTCTCTCAAGGTTTCTCCCTCTCCTTTTGTCTTACTTTCCCTGAATGATTATTACTACTCCTTGTTTATTCTTGCGGTGATCCGTGGTGCAACGACAGTTCATTTGGGCTCTTAAGGTGGGATATGCATGACATATAACAGCTGTTCCAGATATACTTGAAAGTAAAGAGTATAAGCGCACGAATAACAGGATATGATGCCCCTAAAATGATTTGACTTTGGAAGGTACATGGCACTACAAAAGTCAGCTCACTTTTGAGACGTAATGAAGTAGACTGGGTTTGGAAAATGACATACCCTCTAGCACCATTTCTCAACAACAGTTTTTTTTTAGTGGAGTCGACAACAGCTCTCAGGTAACCATTGGCTCTCGTAAAAATGAAGTTGGGTGTCCAAAACACAGTTAACCAATAAATATATGGTATGCCAAATAGAAATATTTGATATACACTAAATGCATGCTTGAGATAAGTAACCTCTCAACATGGACACTGGCTTCGTTATTATTCACATCCAAAAATCCATCCCTCTTTGAGAGTTGTCTGCATCTGGGCACCATCCAAGTACTGTACGTAGCATCGTTCTGAAGACCAATACTGTATATGCAACTGAAAGGTCAGGCTCATTTATATCAATGTTACGGTCGCCATGGGTTAAGGTTGACTAGTCTTTGTCATCGCTCACGGATTAAGATTCTCTGCATTTAAGATAACATAAGGGAGGCCACACGAAAAACACATGAGGGCACCGTATGGATAGTTGGCCAGCGTCAGTGCATCGATGAATGAAACGGACCACGAAAGCAGAAAAGCACTTCCGTTCCGTGTCAGTGTTGGCTCCGGTGGTGATGGAGCCAAACAGCGACGCTGTCTCGGGCCTGCACCGAGCCCAGTGGTGGCCTGACCTCTGCGTTCTGTCCACGTTGGCTCCTCCATTCCGAGCATCTTCGATATATTATCCAAGAGCTTTTTCTACGTAAGTGCCATTGCCAGGGTCCATTCGGTGGACGAATTGTGCGCGCGTGTTTGCTGCAACTCTTTACTAACCGCGTATTATACCAGTCACTATCATTACTGTTTATGTCCAAACCAAAAACAACTGATACAAACCGTGACCGAAGTGCGGTGTTTGTGTTTCCCAAACAATTTCTCAAGATAGAGTTTTCTCAGCATCGATCAAAACAGCTACCCTCTCCGTATCAAATATAACATGTTCATGTGCAAGATTCATGTGAATAGGGAGGGAGTACATGTGGTATCTAGATACATGTGGGTCTAAAAATGCTAAAACATTTTATATTTTGATACGGAGGGAGTACCTTTCTAGTCTCCCTGCTCCATATTACAAGATGTTTTAACTTTTATGGAATCGGATGTGCATAGACGTATCTAGTGTGTAGACTTCATCAAATCCACAAGGTCTGTTTTTCATTATAGAGTCGAGCAATAATCGGATTGTGAATTAGAATTGTGTGCAAGAAGGGATTCGAAAACAAGAAAGCGAGTCGAGTGATCCGAATACGTAGCCACTCTCATTCTAATGCTTATATCCAGAGCTAGCTAACTAACCTAACAAAGGACATAACTACTGACTAAACTGTAGCGAGCTAATACCTAAACTTCAACTCTGAAATAGCACTCATTCATTCAATTATATGAAGCTAAGGTGCGGGAAAAGAAATCACAAGGTTAGATATGAACTAGTTGACTTTTTGATTCAGGGACTATGGTACATTTCACTCATGTTTTTATCCCATTTCAGGATTCATACTCGATCATAACGAGACTCAATAACGAAACTACGGCCTTACTCATTTTACTCTGTATTTAGTCCGTATTAAAATCTCTAAAATATTATAGTAGTATTATGGAAGAGAGGGAGTAGTAGCTACCAAACCAACAAACAAAGGCGGTGGCGGCAACTCACGGTGACGCCTCGATGGTGAGTGCAGGGCAGGGCAAGTGCGAGACAGAGATAAAGATAAGGAGGGTGAGGCGCTGCATCTGCATGTAGCCGCGCCGGGCCGGAGCCGGGGACAGGACAGCGGCAACCGGTGGGACAGCGACGGCCGACGGGGTTCCCAGACCCCGGCAGCCGCGCGACAGAAAAGCGGTGAGGCGTCCTACGTCCAGCGCCCTCCCGCCGCATCATTTCAGACAGGAACCCTGACCTTCCTACTCGATCGATCTCTGTGTGTGGGTGCGTGTGCCTAGATGGATGGATTGCGGATAGGTAGGGGGCTGGGTTGGTTCTTGGTTGGAGAGTACGCCGTCGTGGGTGGTGAGACGGACGGCCGGCCGGCCGGCCATTGGCCTGCGGAATCCCGGTGTTCAACCGGCACCGTCCCGTGGAATCAGGGCTGCTCTTTCCATCAAGTACTGTTCGTCCGGGAAGTGACTCATGACGACGTAAGGAGAACCAAGCATCAAATTCAGAACCGCCCCGCGAGGTGTAAGTTAAAGACCTGAAATTGTGCATTTAGCGATCAGCCATGTAAACATGATGAAACTGATCAGGGTTCCCAACGTCCTTCTCCTTACATACGTCGTCAAAACTTTGCATGTGCTGACGGCTGAAATTGTTGAATTGTTGAATAGCGCATGGAGGGATGAATTACCGAATTGCGAGCAGTAGCTATGATGAAACTCGACGACATGACTCCGACCTAAGCCATGCATATCCTGTGCCATGTTCTTGCCACAGCTTTTTTCGATAAAGCACGTACACATGCTGGCCATCGATGCTCAAGCTTGCACTGTTGAAAAGGCAGCGATGCTCCGTGGCGGGTGGCGGCAAGCAGAATGATCCCAGGAGCCCGTGTCCCCGCCCTGACGCGTACGCACACGACGGCGGTCGGCGGTCGGGAGGGACATACATCGGTCGTCATTGCCGGCGCAGCACCTGGCCCATGATTCTGCTCGAAGCCACCACGGCCGGAGTTCGCCCCATTCATCCATCATCTCGCAGCAAAATGTGCGTGCGTATACAGCGATGCCAGATGCATCTTGCTCCCTGGCTCTTGGATACTAGACACTGCTGTAAGTTGACTTGGGAATGGAATCATCTCCTCACGTCAGTGAACACTGTAAATATGGGATACATTTTCATCAGCCGTGGTCAAGCGTCCGTCCCCTACAAATCAACTTTGGGAGCCTTGATTGTCATCTAGCATTTCGTCCTCCACCGCGTTGGGCATATCACATCACAGTTTGGCGCCATCTCAGTCCCATGCTTCGGCAATACCAAGCTTTCTAGTCCTGGCTCTTTATTTTGCTTCAAGAGAAATCCAGCTCTTGATTTGTTTATTTTATGCAATTTTTCACTTCTTGTTACTCTCTCCGTTCCAATTTAATTGACTTGCTACATCCACAATAGCAAGTCAATTAAATTGGAACGGAGAGAGTACTGTTTACAAAAAGGTGTAGGCGTTCAAGAAACACAATCTATTCTATACACATCGATAAAGATTCACATCGGTGTTGATTCTCACAGCCCAACAAGTAGAAATTTACGATATGTTGTCTGTTCAGTGGATCTATACATACAGTTCGGCAATGCACATCATTCATTTCGTACGCCTTAATACAAAGCACTGTTGTCTCTGACCAATAAGCATAAGCAATGATCTGACTACAACATCAACAACGAATACACTGTACAAGACCAACATCAGCGTGTGCAACTTAGACAAAACTACATAAAGACGGAAACACAGGAATCTCACTCAGTAAAGGATTGAAAACGACTACAGCACATCAAGGACCAACATGACAGGAATGTGGGCAGAGTTAACAGGCCACCGCCCATGTAGAGATCCCTGAAGTTTTGGCTTTCGGTCATGCACTAGATTGCTCATTTAGATCTCACGAGAAGAAATCTTTGTCCAAAAGATCATGGGGGCCAGCCACCCTGCCCAGATGCCCTTTGGTGGAAGAGCTAGCCTCGGCCATGTCTTCTTCCATCCGACAAGTGCTTTCGTGCTTCATGGATTTCCTAGGATCAAACTTGGTTTCGGTGAGGATGCTCGCACAATGGCCATTGAACGGTGAAGTGAAATTGTTGTTACATGGGCTCATGTTCCACTCGCGGGCTGGCATCTTTGTGTACACGTTTGAAGTACAAATTCCCCGACCTGCAGCATGTCCAAGTCCTTTCTCAATGTTGTACCAGCATCATAAGGACAAACTGAAATAGCCAATAAATCGGCACCTTCTTTCATTTCTCGACGACGCTTGTGCATTCAAGCTCTGTTTGTTTCTTCTTCCGTTGGTCCAGCCACCGACGAGGTAGGGCTGCGCAATGGTGACAGCTCACCTTAATGCCATCTTCCTATCCGCCTCATTGATGGACCTAAGAGTAAGAGAATAATCTTTCTTGAGAAAAGTATTGCAGAACTCCTACACTGTGTCTACAGAAAGCGGACAGTACTCTGAATTTCTCACCCCCAGTGAGTGACAACAAAATTGAGAAGACATGAAGTGACACGTAGCATTCTTTGCTAATTCTTTTAGTATGACTCTACGTACTGTTTGTAACTTTGTATACACAGACAATTTTGAGACAAGGGTACATGGAACTTGATTTATCACAACACCTGAATGAACTAATGTTTTTTATCTCCCAAAAAACCAATGCATTTACAACTATAAGCATTGTTCTAAAATTCGGCCGAATCACCGATTAACTGGCCGAGTAATCGCTATTCAGTGGGTTACTGAATAGCCGATAAATGCTGATTACCCGATTAATCGGCCGATTAACTGGCGAATAGGCCGATTATTCGCTATTCAGTGGCCGAGCGAGCCGTTACCAGTTAACGAATTCCTGAACAATGACTATAAGATGATAAATTGATGTTTTTATAAAAGAAAACAGACAATATTGCCTCGTCTTATTTAAAAGATAGAAGAGAATTGAGAGTTAATTAGCGGGAAAACTGGCGGAACCGGTCAAATGTCTTTTATAACAATGTGTAGAATGCAAATAAAATATTCATACTCCCCGTTCCAAAATAATTGAAATTCTTGATTTTTCCTAAATCAAACTTATCTAAATTTGACCCAGTTCATGTGAAAATGTATCAATATCTACTACGTCAAAGTTATATAGTACAAACAATATAATGTATGATGAATCTAAAAAAACTAAATTGTTGTTGTAGGTGTTAATATATTTCTCTACAAACTTGGTCCAACTTAAGTAGTTTGACTTAGGAAAAACCTAGAACTTCAACTATTTTGGAAGGAGGAAGTAGATAATTAATTAAAGCAAATCTACAAAGTAAGTAAAATACATGAAACTAGGTGAGGCCTCGAGGGAAAATGAATCTCTTTAACCTATTTACAAAAACAAATGTAACTTAAGCGTTTTTGCCATCTCAATCAGAGTTGTACTAAGAATCAGCTTAATGCTAGCACATCATGTCATGAAAGGTTTCAAAAAAGAGTAAGCCAAGTTCTTTTCATTGAAGAGTCACTTCATATATTTGATTGTTGGGGCAACAAAAGTGATTAACTCCGTATTTACTTATATGCAGGTAGCTGCTTTGTATTGTCTCTCGAAATGTGTCATTTTCTATATATGCAAGCATGCTATGAAAAATGTTATACGAACCTCCGTCCCAAATTAAGTGACGCTGAAATGAGTGAACCTACACACTGAAACACATCTAGATACACTCATTGCAGCGTCACTTAATTTGGGACGGAGGGAGTAGATACGCTTTAATAGTTCGACAAGCCAGAAAATATGACTCCAAATTGAGCAGACACGAAAATAATCTATTATTGTTGGACTGTACATGGGCTGTGTCTTCTACTGCAGCCTCGCTAGCTATTCTGGCCCATGTGGCCCATTAACTCAAGTGACCCAGAAGGGTATATAAGTGGAGCTCTCTCTCTAGAAACCCTAAGACAAGATACAACCAGGAGCTGGCGGCTGCTCTCTGTGTGCCAAGAAGGTTAGCCACTCTCTACCTCTATATGGTATCAGAGCCACCGGCGACGATGGTGGCGGCGCCGGCGACAACCAGGGCAGAGATGAGAGTGCTCCTGTTGTGATTTATCTGAGGAGCTAGCGTGGGGTGGTGTGTGGTCTCCTACAGGCTCGATCTGAAGGAGGCTAAAGGCAGTGGTTCTCGTGGTGGAGCTGTGCTGCTGTGAGTGGAGATGGGGGACGAAGTCGTTGTGACAAAGGTGCTTGAGCAGCTTGTTAGCCTGCTCAAGAAGGAAGATGGGGTTTCTTCTGAGGGAGGTAGGCAGCCAAACCTGCGTGGGGAGGTGCAGTATAAACTTGAACTCATGCCAAATGAGATCAAGCTGGATGGGGTAGGAAATTATCTCAATTGGTCCAGGAGAGGAATGTTGATTCTGAGGACGAAGTCGATGGAAGGGTACGTGCTAGGAGAGGTCAACGAACCAGAGGACAAGATTGGGCAGGAGTGGAAGAAGTGGAATGCTACAGATTCGCTTGTTCTCACTTGGTTGTTGAATTCCTTGACACCGGCTGTTGCAGCATCTGTTGAAGCTCTTTCCACATCAATGGAGGTATGGGATGCTCTGTCCAAAATGTATTCAGGCAAGGGAAACGTCATGCTGATTTCCCAGATTGAAGATACAATACACGATCTGAAACAAGATGGAAAAACATCGATGGCATATGTGGGAGAGCTGAAACATGCATGGGCGGATCTGGATCATCTTGCCCCCTTGGTGCTACCTCATTCTGAATGTGTGGCAGCAGCAAAGAAGTGGATTGAGGACAGAAGGGTGCTGAAATTCTTGAAGGGACTGAATCCTGCATTCGAGTGCAGGAGGGCTGCACTAATACATCTTCCTCAGCTGCCTACTTTGGAAGAGGCCATTGTAGCTATGGGACAGGAAGAAACTAGGCTGAAACAGATTGAGAAAGTGGAGTTAGTACCTACACCAGCCTACTATGTGTCTAATAGGCCAGAGAACCGTGATTGTCACAATTGCGGAGTAAGAGGGCATATAAGTTACAACTGCACTGCTCCAAGACGTGGCCAAGGAAGGGGGTACAACCGAGGAAATTACATGGGAGTTAGAGGCAGGAATATGGGGCACTCCAATTATCAAGAGAGTGCTAGAGCAAACATGTCAGTTATGGATGAAGGATCATCACAGACTAGTCTAGGCCAGAATGAAGTGAAGAAGGGGAATCAACCAACTGATGCCAGTTTTGGACATTTTGCCCACTTTGTCTACACCGATGAAGGTAAAACTGAATGTGCCTCTCTAGCTACGCATAGATTAAATTCAGAATGGGTACTAGACTCTGGGGCATCCAAACATGTTGCTGGTTGCATTGGGGAGTTTGAGTCATATAAGCAATTTCCTTCCATGCATAAAGAAACAATTCAAACTGCTGATGGTACATCACAGAAAATCGAAGGAACAGGAATTGTTCAGTGTACACGAAATATTAAGCTATCATCAGTTCTGCATGTACCTGCATTTCCTGTGAATTTACTCTCTCTGAGTGCACTGGTTGATCAGATAGACTGTCGGGTTGTTGTTGACAGATACGTATTCTTTATACAGGAGAGGCTGAGTGGAAGGAAGATTGGAACAGGAACCAGGCGTAGAGACCTTTGGTACATGGACTGTGATGAATCAGGCAAGCTTGGAGGTTCAGCTCTTGTTGCAGCTCTGGTGGGGAAGGAGAAACTTGCTATGATTCATCATTGTAGAATGGGACATGTAGCTTTTGATAAAATGAGTAAAGTCTTTCCGGATGTAATGAGTGAAGTTGATAAGAACAACCTTAAGTGTGAAGCATGTGAGTATGCTAAACACACAAGAACCACCTATGTGAGTAAGGGGCTGAGAAATATATCCCCGTTTATGCTTGTGCATTCTGATGTGTGGACATGCCCCATTGCATCTATTAGTGGGATGAAGTACATTGTGACATTCATTGATTGTTATTCTCGAGTGGCATGGGTGTACCTTATGAAGCATAAGGATGAAGTGCTATCTTGCTTCCAGAATTTTTGTGCATATGTAAAAACCCAGTTCAAGGTGCAGGTCCAGATGCTCAGATCAGATAATGGGACAGAATACATCAACAAAAGGTTTGGGGGGTTCCTATCTGATCATGGTATTTTACACCAGACATCATGTCCAGACACTCCACCTCAAAATAGAGTGGCAGAGAGGAAGAATCGACACATACTAGAAGTGGCTCGATCCTTAATGTACACTATGAATGTCCCAAAATTTCTCTGGAGTGAGGCAGTGATGACGGCTACTTTTCTTATCAATCGCATGCCCTCAAGAATACTAAATATGAAATCTCCCTGTGAATTGTTGCTAGGTGAAAACAAGTTTGTGGTTCCACCCAAGGTGTTCGGCTCAACTTGCTTTGTTCGTGATCACAGGCCCTCGGTGACAAAGCTTGACCCTCGAGCTATTAAATGCATCTTTATCGGCTATCCTCCTGGACAACGCGGATACAAATGCTGGAGTCCTTCTGAGCGGCGCACATTTGTAAGTCTTGATGTTACTTTCTGGGAATCTGACCCTTTTTAAGGTGAAAAAACAGATTTGAGTACTATATTTGAAGGATTTGACCAGCCACTTAATTTTACTGGTCAAGAGGGGGAGAGTGCAAGCAGCAGCAGCAGTGCTAGTGCCACCACCTCTACTGGACAACAACAACCTCTTCTTGTTGGGTCCATACCACTTGTTGTACCAGACGTGCCACAAGCAAGAGGTTGGCCAAAGCCAAATGAAGAAAATGCAACACGTGTGTACTCACGGAGGCCAAGGATAGAACCACAGGGGGAGCAACAACCACAGGGGGAGTCAGAGGTTGTTGAGACTGATTTGTCAGAAGAAATTGTTGAGCCTGAGTTGACAGATGAAAGTTCAGTTGACAGCACGGTGGCGTCGTTGGATTTGCCTATTGCTTTAAGGAAAGGGAAACGAGCAACTACGTTGACCCAAACCGATAGAGCAGGCTTGGTACACAACATTGATAATTATGTATCATATGAAGCTTTATCCCCTTCATACAAGGCATTCGTTGCATCTCTCCAATCTACTGAAATTCCAAGAGATTGGAGGGCTGCCAAGCAGGATCAGAAGTGGTTTGCTGCTATGAAAGAATAATTGGATGCCCTGAGGAAGAACATGACTTGGGAACTTACTAGTCTTCCTAGAGGAAAGAATGCAGTCAGTTGCAAATGGGTCTATACCGTAAAGCAAAGTCCTGAAGGGAAGATAGAGAGGTACAAAGCAAGATTGGTGAATAGAGGATATAGTCAAACATATGGGATTGACTATGATGAAACCTTTGCTCCTGTGGCGAAGATGAACACCGTAAGGGTCCTGATCTCATGTGCAACGAACTTTGGATGGCATTACACCAGCTAGATGTAAAAAATGCGTTCCTACACGGAGATCTACAAGAAGAAGTTTATATGGAAATTCCCCCAGGCCTAGCTTCAGAAACTGAAGGTAAAGTGTGCAGGCTAAAGAAGGCGCTCTATGGATTAAAACAATCCCCTAGAGCTTGGTTTGATCGATTTAGGAGAGCTGTGTGCGAGATGGGATATGGACAGTGTAATGGTGATCACACTATATTCTATAGACATTCAAACCAAAAGATTACAATTCTAGCTGTCTATGTGGATGATATTATAATCACAGGAGATGATGCAGCAGAGATAACAAGGGTGAAGAGCTGTTTAAGCAAAGCCTTTGAAGTCAAAGATCTTGGACAACTTAGATACTTTCTTGGAATAGAGGTGGCGAGATCAAAAAATGGAATAGTTCTATCGCAGCGCAAATATACCTTGGATCTTCTCAGTGATATGGGAATGATGGAATGCCGTGCAGCTCCAACACCCATGGATCAAAACCAGAAAGTAACAGCTGAATCTGGGGAACTCGTAGACAAGGAGAGATATCAAAGACTGGTGGGAAGGTTGTTGTACTTGTGTCACACAAGACCAGACATTGCATATGCTGTTGGCATAGTGAGCAGATATGTGGATGAACCAAGTGGACATATGGATGCAGTCCATCAAATCCTGAGATATTTAAAAGGAACTCCAGGGAAGGGATTATGGTTTCAAGCAAATGGACACCTAACAGTTGATGGTTACAGTGATGCTGATTGGGCGAGTTGTCTGGATGATAGAAGATCAACCTCTGGTTATTGTATTTTTGTTGGAGGAAATTTGATCGCATGGAGGGGTAAGAAACAAGCAGTAGTATCAAGATCAACTGCAGAAGCTGAATACAGAGCCTTGTCTCTAGGATTAAGTGAGATGCTATGGGTAAGAAATCTCCTAAGTGAGTTGAAGGTCCTAAAAGAAGGACAGCTGAATGTATGGTGCGACAACAAGTCTGCGATCTGCATAGCAAATAATCCAGTCCAGCATGATAGGACAAAGCACATTGAGATTGACAGATTCTTCATTAAAGAGAAACTTGATGCTGGAACTATCAAGATCAACTATGTGAGCACAGGGCAGCAAATTGCTGATTGTCTGACGAAAAGTTTGGCTGCCAAGGAGTGTGATCGAGCTTGTGACAAGATGGGGATGATCGATATATATCACCCATCTTGAGGGGGAGTGTTGGACTGTACATGGGTTGTGTCTTCTACTGCAGCCTCACTAGCTATTCTGGCCCATGTGGCCCATTAACTCAAGTGACCCAGAAGGGTATATAAGTGGACCTGTCTCTCTGGAAACCCTAAGACAAGATACAACCAGGAGCTGGCGGCTGCTCTCTGTGTGCCAAGAAGGTTAGCCACTCTCTACCTCAATAATTATCTACTCCCTCCGTTTTCAAATATAAGATGTTTTAGGTGTTACACATGTTGTCTATATACATAATAAAATGAGTGAACATACACATGAAATGTGTCTAGATACATCTGTGCACATGTGAATGTGGAAAATGCTAAAACATCTTATATTTAGAAACGGATGGAGTATTTGAGATCTCTTATCTATTGCTGATTGTGCTAAAAAGATCACCGCCAGGTAGGCCTGGGAACTACCAAACTTTTTATCTATTAAAACCAAATGCTAATTATCACATCAGTCTCTCAGCATTCTTGATTAAACTATACTACTGATCATGTAGCGCAAATGCATGTAAAAGGTTTTATCTGACCTTAGGCCTCGGAACAACTACACTGATCCTGTGTCGTCAATCCTCGTCTATGCAACCATTTGACGGCATAGCACCTCTGTTCATGAACTCTTAATACCTATACACCTACAAAAGGTAACAGAAAATACGATAAGATTTAGTCATAGAAAGGAATGTTATCTACACAAAAAATGCAATATCACTTACATGATTAGGGTACTAAATACCAGTTTTGACAGCAAGTGCGTTCAATATGGGTAGATAATAAAGCTCGTTACTTTTCCGTAGAGCTCTAACAATCACGCGATAAACTTCAGTGTCTAGGAAAACACCAACAGATAACATAATTGGGATGAACATAATGGCTTCTTTAGGGAAATTCCATTTACAAAGTCGATTGATTGCAGCACTGAAGTCTTCAATAGAAGCCTCAAACCCTTCATCTATAAGCTTACCAATTAATGAAATGGCCTCATAAGGCATTCCTTTTGCACACTGAGCTTTGATAAGTGTTGTGTATGCAAACTTTCTCAACTCGATGCCCTTTTCTCTGAGGGATTCCAAAAGCATTTCTGCTTGAATAACTTTTCCCTTCAAGCACAGCACATTAATAAGCAAGTTATAAGTAACCGGTGTTGGCACTACACCACAGCATACCATACGATCATATATGTGGAAAGCCATCCGAATGTCCTGTGCTTCGCAAAAGCCTTGTATAAGGTTATTGTAAATTATTGGGTCTGCAATAACACCTTTTACATGCATATTATCCAGAAATTGGATAGCATCATGGAATCTGAGCTGCTTACAAAGTCCTTTAATAATAACACTGTAAGTTACAGCATTTGGCTTGATCCCTTTTTCAACCATTTCATAGAAAAGACTGAGCATGCTGTTAACTTGTCCAGCTTCAGAGAGTGCATCCATAAAGGTGGTGTATGTTACCATTGTTGGACATAGACTACTTATCTGAATAGCCCTAAAATAGCTCTCCGCAGCTTGTAAATCCCCAAATTTACAATAGCCATAAAGAAGAGAATTACAGGTGATAATGGTTGGAAACATACCAGCTACAACAATCTGATCATATAGATGAACAGCATTACCAATATCACCGACCTTTGCATAACCATCAATAACTACATTATAGAGTACTACATCACCTGGCTGATATCTGCTAGCTACATTTTCCAAATACCATCTTGCTTCAACTAACAGCCCTTTCTTGCAAAGTCCTAGAAGAATAGACAAATGGTTCAGTGAGGTTGGCATCACCTGAGAATAGCACATAACATCACAAACTTGAAGCGCCCTTTCAATTTCCCCTAGCTTGCAGTACCCGTGTATGAGGATGGAATATGCAATGACATCCATATCTAGACCAACGCTGTCTATCTCACCAAGTAAGTTTTCAACCTCATAGACCAAACCCTTTTTGAAGAGAGCATTGAGAAGGACGCTGTATGTAACAATATTCAACTGCAGCCCTTGGTCTAGGATGTCCTTTCTTATTTTCATCCCTTCTTCAACATCACCACTTTCACAGTGACCAGCAATAAGTATTGTATAAGTAACAAGATCAGGTTCAATGCCTTGGTATCTCATAAACTGAATTATTTTCAGAATTTCTCTTGTCAAACCAAGCAAGCGGTAACCATTAATAAGGCTGTTGTACGTGACAGTCTCGAGTTTCATTCCTTCTTCTGTCACTCTTTCAAAAAGATCCACTGCTTCATCTATGGAACCCACTTTACACAGACCATGTATAAGAGTAGAATAGGTATACCTGTCAGGGTTCAATCCGTACTTCAGCATCAGACATAAAAACGATTTTGCAGGCTGAACAAACCCCCAATTACACAATGCGGACATCAGAATGTTAAAGGTCATTCCCAATGGTTTAAACTTCCCCCCTTCCCTTGCTTCCTGAAGGAAAGATAAAGCCTCTCCAACTTTATCTTGCTTGCAGAGACCATCGATGAGAATGGTATGTGAATATTCACTGTGCGGGATACCATATGCCTCCATTTCTTCAAAAATCTCCAATGCCATATCTGTCCTCCTTAGACCATACAATAAACTATCATAGGTGGAAACAGAGATTTGCATGTTCAGGCTGTTCATTTTACTGAGAAAGTAAAGAGCATCATGAATCATCTTAGCTCTTGCGTAACTATTTGCTAGAGCATCCCATACAACACTGCTGGAATCGTACTCTCTGAATTCACTCCACAAGATGTCGCAGAGAGTGGATGCAGATCCGGATCCTACAATAGAAAATCCAATTTAAATGTGATAACTGTGAGCTTTAACTGTTCACAGTTGCTACAGATGTCACAACAACATGTACTATGACCCAAATTACATTACAGCTGACAATTATAATGTAAAAGACATATGGAATAATTTATATGCGTGCATATGATGATAGAATGAATTTTACGATGCAAAAGGACAATTTTAAACACCCATGTATTCACTGCTGGTTCGGCTTTTGACCTGTTGTGTGTGATAATCATGACCATGGAATAATATAAGCTCTTTCACACAGGGGCGGAGTACCTCCCGCACCTCCGCGCAGACCGATAATCATGACAAAGGAGTACTATCGAACATTGCTGCCTAGTCGCAATTGCTAATTATTGTACAAAAATTCATAGAGAGCTCACCTTGTTCACTGACCATCTGCGCCAATCCGTCGCGCATCTCCCGCCACCTCCTCTGTCCCAGCAGTTCATGGCAGAGCCTGATCCGCGCGGCAATTGACGCCTTCCTCTCGAGCTCTGTCCTGTCTTCCCCAAACCTAGGCGGCCGTCCTACCCGGTCATAAGGAGGCGCTACCAGTGCGTCCCTGGCAACAATCACATCCTCCTCGGAATCCGTTGCCGCCACCGCCACCGCCGCCGCGGAGGGATAGGAGGATATCGGTCTGCGCGGAGGTGCGGGAGGTAGCGGAGTGCGGCGCTGGAGGCGAGGTAGGAGAAGGCGGAGGGGAAGGCGCGGTCGGAAGCGCATCCGAAGGGGCAAGGTCTCATGGCGGGGGCGCGCGTGGCGGACTACGGTGTGGAGGGTATCGAGCTAGCCACGGTGACTTGGAACATGGGCGGCGGCTTGCCGGCGGCGCGTGGTCGGGTTTAAGTGAAGGGCTTTGCCGTTTCGATCGAGGAGGAGAGGGGCAGAGAGAGGCCAGAAGGGAAGCGGGCCGAGTGGGTGTGAGCTAGAAATTCCAGTTTAGGTTTACAGTGGCCCGGCCGCTGCTGGGCCTCTCGGACTATGGCCTGGATGTGCTTTGATCACACGGGGTTCGATTCCCGTATAAGATGGTGTAAAAAAACTAGTAGTAGTAAAAAGAACTACTCCTAGTTCACTCTGAAAGAAAAAACTACACAAACTAGCTGGATAACCCGGCCATGTTTGGTATTAATTTCTCCTAAATACAAATTGGGGCACTGAGGTTCGTGGCCCACTATACAAAATCATTCTTCCTCACTAATCTTCGGTTTTAACCTCTTCCCCTCATGCTTCGTCTCGTGTTTTCTATTTTCTAGGAAATATTTTTTTATGTTTCTCCACGATGGTTTAATTTTAAAGATGGTTGATGGTATATAAACATTGTGTTCCTTTGTTTTTAATTATCTTTATACTTATTTTACGAAGCTCGAAGGTCATATATTAAAATCAACCAACCTCTATAGAACCATCCTTGAATAAAAATAAATTACACATAAGTTCTTCCTCCTGCACTCTTCGGTGTTGCGTCGTGGGCGAATCCGAGCACGATGAATCTTGTTCCTACAAATAAAGGAGTGTGATTGTTGTTCTGTTTAACCGCTCCCTCCTGGAGTTTTGTCCTTCCCTCACTTGCAGACCCTTAGACACTTACCGATTGACTCGAATTTCACCGTTCACTTCTACATTTATATCGTTTAGTTCCTTCTCATGTTCGGTCTGATCACGCTTTGCCCCATTGATGTTTTGGCCTTTCTCTACAAGGCGGCGAGGCCTCAGAGGCTTTGTCTGTCTTGTCTCCCGATCTTTCAAGACTGAAGTCATCACGCCAGTTGCTAATTTTCATTAATTAGGAACTAAATCATCGATTGCGCTATGATCATCGATTCTCGATCAATTCATCAACCAAAACTGCACTCACTCGTTAGTCATCTAGAACGACCAGTTTACTATTTAGTGCTACATTTACTCTTAGCATTAATGCTATTTAATGTATTTCTAAACATTATAGGAAACAGCATATAATGAAGTATTATAAGTATGAGAAAAAATGATTTATTATAGTATAAAATAGATGAATGTTTCAAACTTAGGCCCTCATTTTGTATTTTGCTTTGGCCCCAAATTTTATGCAGACAGTCCTGACTATCTGCAGAGATAAAATTTGGTTGCTTTCTCATCACAAGATATTCTCAAAGTGTACTCTAACACTTTTTTTTGAACAGTGGGTCAGTCCAAAAGGATCGAGAGCTTCATTCATATCGTCAGTGGACCAGTAGAAAACGGTAAATAACGTACAACTCCTCACACTTTGCACAAAGGACACTTAATAAAAAGATGAGAACGCAACCGGTCCTGCTCCATCTCCACCGCGCAGGATGCAGAGCGGACAAACCATAATCCTACCAACAACAAGATAACAAACCCTAATTCTACCACTAAGGATAGACGAGCTAAACCTAGTTTATACCGAGGGCCCTGACCACCATCTTCAGCTCCACTCCGACCGACGAGGCTGGCGGAGGAGGAGAGAAGCAGCGTCAAGCGAGAACGCGTGACTCTCAAGGCTAGGGGAGGAGAGAGAAAAGTAAAGGGGAGATGAGAGCCTCCCTTCCGACACTTTTTGGTAAAACATTCGTTGTTGTAGGCCTGAGCTAAGCCGAAACAGTATTTCTTTTTCTCGTGAAAAAGGAAAAAAAAAAAGAGCCACTGGGCCGGCCGGGCGAGTGGATTAAGTCGGCGAGCATGTGTACGCCTGACACAGCTCATTCTTCTGGAGAGCTAAACATGCCGACATGGAGATGAAACGACGGATAGCTAGGGCCACGACTCGCCTATTGCTACTTTGATCCACTGGGTACTTAACCAACGATACTTTCCAGCGCAAACCATTCCCCTCTATTGATTCCTTCGCTTTCCCCTCACTTCCATCTCTACTTAACTCGCTCTATTTGCTTCGTTCTGCCTCACCTCCTAAGCTTCTCACCATCATCTGCTGGAGAGATCGATAGCTCAAGCATAGCAACAAGAGCTACATTTCACTTAAATCAGCTCCCACCTTCAGTTTCAGGTATGTACATGCTAATCTGTTTTAAGTGGGCCGAGCTGATTTTGTTTTGTCAGTAGCACACTACAGTCACTACTAGTCCTACCCTATGTTCGTCAGTGAGATGAAATGTTTTCATATTTGCAGGTTGCACGCATCACAAAATCAGCCGACAACATGCAGCTGGCACTGGTGATATCGCTGCCTCTCGTGGTGCTGGTCATCATCGTCGCCGTCATCATCTGCCTCGTCTGCCGGCGGCGTTAGGTTCCGGCGCGGCTCGCCGGAGGGACGGACTGATTCCACGTCGCTGCATCATCTAGTCCCCTAATGTTGTTTACTGTATCGTAATGTCGTTGTTTATCCGTCTGCACCTCTGCACGGTGTGGTGATTTATGCCTCTTTTCTTTTGTTCTAGTTTCTCGACGTGAAACGAGTTATTGATTGATCTGTGTGTGTGTGGTGGTGGACTGGTGGTGATACTACCGTGTGATGTAACGTAACCTATTTGCGAATTTTTCCATCTATTTTTTCCAGAGAGATTGTCATGCTCTTTTTTGAGAGGGGATTGGCCTGCTTTTAGCTGAGTGTAAGAACATGCATGGTTAATAATACAACCTGCAACCGGCTATATAGAGTTACCACGTCACATAGATCCAATCTAATAGCACACTCATACTTTGTTGGCTACATCATTAATATGCGTCCTCTCACAAGCAGTAGTGTTGGAGCTCATGCTAGAGCTGGCTATAAGTTTATACCTCGTTTCTCTTCTCTCTCCTATCCTCTTTTCTTCAACTAAGAAAAAAAGAATGTGGCATATCCTATATCATCCTATTGTAATTACTCTAATGAATGTTTTTTCGTTTGTAATGCATTCATATTTGTCTGTCCAGCCAGACGAGGCTCAGTGGCTAGGCCGAGGTGAGGAAATGGACACACACGTTTGTAAGGCCGTGCCACCATCCACCTCCAAACCTAGACACATCTCTCAGAGTCACACATCTGGCCACCGTGACACCTGACTCCTCTCGTGTTGTGTTTTTTCGCTTCTCTTTTCTTCTCCACCCTACTATCCACGTTGTGCAAGGAGTGGCTGGTTTCGGCCGCCCGTGCGGTCTCCCAATTCAGGCTCCATCGTCGAAATGGTTGAGTTGGCAATTTCCAGCGGGGCTGGGACCCCGCTGCTCTACGTATGGCAAGCCGGCCCGAGGTTTCTTGCGGCTAGCCAAACGGTCGACTGAGCGCGGGGTGCAATTTTGTTATATATTTTGTTTTATCGATTGCTTGGTGCACATAGAGCTACCGCTTATGATTTTGATGCTATTAGTCTAAAATGTACTTCCTCCGTATCAAAATATAAGTCGCACTAGTCACTTACCACACATATGTATGTAGACATGTTTTAGTGCAAGATTCATGCAAGTGACTAGTGAATCTTATACTAAAACATGTCTACATACATGTGTGTGGTAAGTTACTAGTGTGACTTATATTTTGACACGGAGGGAGTAGATATTACAATTGGGCATTAGTTCTTGCGACACGCCGTCGGTATAGCGCGACGTGCCGCCGCGCCAGGCTTGCTAGTTTTGCTAAACATCCGTTGTTGTAGGCCTGAGCTAAAGCCAGAATGGTACATTTTTTTCGTCAAAAGGGAGAAAAGGGCCACCGAGCCGGGCGAGTGGACGAAGCCGGCGAGCATGCGTACGCCTGGCACGGCTTAGATTCTTCGGGAGAGCTAAACCTGCCGACATGGAGATGAAACGACGGAAAGCTAGGGGCACGCGTCGCCTTTGCTGCTTTGGTTCTCTCGACTCGGTACTTAACCATTAACCAACGATACTTCCAGCTCAAACCATTCCCTTCCATTGATTCCTTCGCTTTCCCCTCCCTCCCATCTCCATTTAACTCCCTCTCTTTGCCGCGCTCTGCCTCATCCTCCTGGGTTAAGCTTCTCATCATCAGCGCTGCTGGGACTGGGAGAGCTCGACAGCTCAAGCACAGCAACAGGAGCTGCACTTTCAGTTTCAGGTATGTACATGCTACCTCTGTTTCAAGTTGACCGATCTGATATACAGTTTTGACAGTAGTACACTAGAGTCACTACTACTGCTAACTACGTATTCCCTATGTTCCTCAGTGAAATGTTTTCAAATATGCAGATTGCTCGTCACAAACTCAGCCGGCAACATGCAGATGGTACTGGTGATATCGCTGCCCCTGGTGGCGCTGGTCATCATCATCGCCATCATCCTCTGCATCGTCTGCCGTTAGCTTAACCGCGGCTCGCCGGAGGGACTGACCGGTCTGATTCCACGGCGCTGCATCATGTAGTCCCCTAATGTCGTTCTGTCGTTGTGTATCCGTCTGTAACTCTGCACTGTGCGGTGATTTTTGCCTTTTTTTTCTCCTTCTATTCTAGCTTCTCGACGTGAAACGTACCATTGATTGATCTTTGTGTGCGTGGTGGACTGATAAGGTACATAGTGATACTACCGTGTGATGTAACGTAAGCTATCTGCGAATTCGTCCAGCTTTCATATTTTTCAGAGAGACTATTTTGATAGGCATTGTGCTGCTTTCAGCTGAGTGTAATGGCCGTCTTTTCGACGCATTCACGTTTTGTCTATCCAACCAGACGCAGCCCAGTGGCGAGCGGCGCCGGAGTCCTCGGTTCACACTCGCGAACCACACGTCACGCGTTTCTCCGCTTCTCCTTTCTTCTCCACCCTACTCTAGCTGATTTGTTTAGCCCACGGACGCACCCCGAACCACTTGCTCCTCCACCGCCCCTTGCTTCCCCCCCACCGCAAATCTCCTGCTCCTCCCCTCCGCCTCCCTACCAAGTCTATCGTCTTGAACAGATTAAGGGGCTTCAGGAGCACCACCAAGATCGCCAGATCGGCAGCTCCGTTCGCCGCAGGTACTAAATGATTTCATGTCTCTGTCAAATCTTGTGTTTTCTGTTTTGAATTTTTTCGTCAGTGAATTCCAAGACTCGCGCATGGCATGACTAACTGGCTCGTGCCCTGATCTAGTCAACACTGCTCTGTGGCTTAGCATCTGTCCAGCTGCTGTAGTGAGTAGTGAGTTGCACTGACTAATTAATTTCTCGAGGGCAGAAGGAGACTACCAGATGTTCTGATCTCAGCCAAATCCTAGAAAGGTCCAGTAACTAATGGATCATGAACCTGTAGACCCATCCCGTACAATCTTCTGTGATGTGTTCTGTTCTAGAAAGAGTTAGCCAGGTTTGACCCATGCGAGAGCATGCATACCCCGTCTACGAGGAATCGAATCAATTCGTGTCACTAATAATTGATGCAGTAATTCACGGGAATTAGATCCCTCCGTCCCCACCTTTGCTAACAAAGGCGATGTGCTTTGCCTTTGCTGAGCATCCAAGCTCCGATCATGCCTCGAAGAAGCCAAGATGCAGGACAGCTGGGCAAGTTATAAGCCCTTTCGGTCTAAAAATGTGTCAGAAATCCCGAGTTCTTTCCACTTTCCAGAGTAGGCAAATGATTTTGCAAGATTCTATCGTGACCTGTGTGATGGTGTAGCAGCACGAGCTGTACAGCAGCAGTTTAGTTCAGGGAGAGGGAAAAGCAATAGCCTGGCATTTTGTCATGGCAAACACAGGTGTTTGCTCGATGTAGTAAAAAATAGCAAGTGAGGCTTAATTTTTTTTCGTTGTCTATTCTCTGTGCAGGAAAGAGCTGATGGAGTTCGTGCTCATCATATCCCTGCCGCTCCTCATCCTGATCCTCATCATCGCGGTCGTCCTATGCATCGTGTGCCGCTAGCCAGATGTCAGAGTCAGACGCCACAACAATCAGCAGATCGTCTCCGCTGTGACTGTGATCGTAGTACCATATGTTAATTAATCCAGATATTACATCATGATGACTCGATTAAAAACAAATATTTCTTCCTCCTCCATTTTTATTCTCCTGTTACTGTGGCGTGACTAGCTGGTTCTAGCTTTCATGGTGGCAACAACGACACTGATTCCGTGCGTCGATACCCAATAGTACATACTGTATTGTGCTGTAAGAAGAACAATTCCCTCCCTGCTCTGATAGAGATTGGATACCTGAAAAAGTGCCATAATTTTTTTTTTCATCACATTCTTCCCAACTCTTCGAGATCAGAATGTTGCAGTTGCATGAGGCTGATTTGCCCTGACACTTTGGGAGTGCGAATCTGCTGCGTGCCGTGCTTTCGTTTGTACTTTGTGCCAATTGTCGTGCTGCCCCACTAGAAAAGGCGCCTCAACAGAGAAACTCAACACGAAGCTTGCCTGAGTCGACCGAGTGGAATGGCTGATGCGCATTGCACCCACGCATTTCTTGTGATCTTGCCGACTTCTGCACCTACACTCCGTTATATGCTGTTATGGCCCATGCGGAATCCTGGTTAGTAATTTGGCATGTGTTGTTCAATGTTCACACAAGATAGAAATGTTTCGAGGTGTTTGGACGATGGAACAGTGTTATGAACAGTACTTAACCCCGATCTAGACCGTCGGTGGTGACTTCGCCACAGCAAGTTAGAGAATCCGCGCCATTTTTCCAGGAGCTTCGGTGTTTAGTACAATTTGATAAAACTCTGCAAAATACCTCCTATCAAAAGATTATGCGTGCTGTTCTGAGCAAAGAAAAGGTTGCTGACAAGATGACAAGATTATACAAGATCACAATGTAGTTGAGAGCAGATATCTAGCTAATGGTCTTTGACAGGGAAAGATCACCTACAACAAGCCTTTTCAACAACTCAAAACTATCTATATGAGCATAAAGCCTCCCCTTTCACAGACTAGCTAACGTCGCTTCTGAAACATCAGCCAAGATCTGAACATATCACTCACTGTTAGTGAAATGTTCTTTGCCTTCAGTCCTCTCATGAGCTTTGCCACAAAATACATTTACATATTGGAGACCTTGGGAATCAACAAACCAGAGGGTGCAAGACCGAAATGTAAACAACTTAGCCTGCAATAAAATAGACAAGAATTAATTGTGAAGGTTTGAAGCATTGCAAAGGCCACTTCAAACATTTGGAAGCTTTTTTACTGCTATGCACGCAGTACTTGAGCATTATGAACATTTTGTAGTCAATCAAAATTTTGGTTACAAGTTTTCCAGTAGGACAATCAAGTCAAAGTTTGTTAGACATTGTTCTCTCCAAAAGACAAAGTACAATAAACCGAAGACATATAGTGCTTTTGTAGTGTAATACACGCAAGGCCGATGCTGCCCCTGCAAGAGGGTCCAGGTTTTTTGATTTCCGCTAGTTAGGATTCTAGGTTTTTTGCTAGTTATCTTTCCTGTTTTTCCTAGATTTGGCTAGTTTTGGCTCCTTGTTTGCTGTTTTTCAAAAAATGAGCTGGTCCTAGGAGGAACTAGGAACCAGATTTTTAATAGGTAGAGGTGAGGCTCGAACCCTGGCTGGCTAGCTCACCAACTCATGTGCTAGCCAGTAAGCCCCAGGGCCATTTCTCGTTAGCTGTTTTTCAGATTTCGCTCTGTGGCAGGCATTTTCTAGTTATGTTCTTTCTAGTACAAAATGGCACATACTTTGCTCCATTTTCGAGAAAATAATAACTAGAAGTCAACAGTAGTCACAGAACATACATAACTATCTGATGAAAAAATTATTCACCACCACTTATCTCTCTAGATGGATTGGTGGACATAAGGAATGGGAGCAACAGTAACAACTAATACTCCACTAACACGGACAGTTTGCTAAAGACCTGTTAAAGACTCGTCACTTCTGCATAAATATCACATCATTAAAAGAAGCCACCCACGATTGCCTGTATCTGCAACATAGGACTAGGATGGCAATAATATATATTTTCTTCCAAATTCACTTGAGAAGGAAAATGAGATTTATGCGCAGCACACTCAAAAAAATGAAATACACAAAACAAGTATGCACATTATCTTCTTTCATTCATCTAAAACGTTATATCTCATGGATGAAAGGAAAGATAAGGAACCAATTTGCACTTGCTCATTGTACACACAATTTGACTCATGGGTTACAATGTTTTCTGTCACACCATGTTGTTTTTGAAACTTCATAGTTTGCAAAGGTATGAGGGGAAAAATCTAGTTGGAGACCATCCAAGTCACAATATGCCTTTTCCTTATAAAGGCAAGGATCATTTGCAATCTCATTGAAATGGTGTACAGGCTAGAGGAATATTTTCTTTTGCCAAATGTTAAATGAACACATAACTAATGACCATCTTGGCAGCAGCGAAGGCACGATCAATCTTGGCTCACTAGGCGACCCTCGCCAAACCCTAGCCCCATATTCACCTTCTCCTCTCCCCCTCGTCAAACTGATGATCATTTTGGTACCAGCAGTGTCGTGGCGCTCCAGGCAAAGGCCTTGCCCAACTTTTGACGGTGCCAGAGACAGCAGTGCCCTCAAGCATCGTTCCCTCCATGGCAGCGGTGTCCAGGAATCCTGATCCACCTCCAACCATCGTGGTCTTGTACTCTAGGTGAAAACCAAGACCGGGTTTGCCAGATAACAGAGGCAGTGTCGATGTCGCTCCATCCCTGGAGGCGATTTTCTTGGAGGTCTGGCCACTAGTTGGTGTCAAGCATTGGCTCTAGCATGCAGATCCTAGGTGTGCCGGCAACAGGCCATTACCTTGGTTCGCATGCGTTGTGGATCACGGAGGATCCTGGGTCGTGGCACCTTGGTCACATGAAGCACTCGTCGGGTATCAGCTGACAGCTGCTGGCATATGTCAGGCGAGCTGTGGCGAGATGTAGTGGTCCAGTTTTCAGCAAGCAGCGATTGGTGGTTTCAGGACATCTGCACCATCGGCGGGCGGGATGTCTTTCATACCCATTTGGACCTGCATGGGCCACGCCGGATCTGTTAGAATTTGGGCCAATTTGTGGGCAGCCCAAATAAGCAATTTCTGAAATCTCAAATTGGCCCATGTGCATGTGCATGGCTGGTTGTGGGAGGTGCTAAAGTTTAGTCCCACATTGCTAGTTGGATGAGAGTTGCACCACCTTATATAGTGGAGTGCTGTGCTACTTGGTGTGCTTGTGAGAACAAAAGTCTCTCTCCCGCGCACTCCTCCTCCTCCGCCGCCGCTCGCTCGTCTCGTCACGACGCGCCGGCGTGAATCGAGTCGTTAGCCAATTCGGGTCGCTCCCGGATCGTGGGCTGATGCAACCGACTCAAACGTGTGCGACGTGGCCGGCCCACGTTATACCCGTTAGGGTTTTTCCGAGCCACACTATATATTACCGTGCACTGCGTGCGCCGTCACACACCGAACCAATCTAGGTTTTGCCAATCTCGTGCCTTGCGCCGCCACCATAGTCTACTCCATCCCGAGCGTCGGCGTGCACCGGCGTTTGGGAGAGCAGGTCTCCGAACCAGTCGCTCTTGTGATCCTGTACGGGAGTGGGCGAATTAGTTTTTTGGGAAGCGCTCCGCGTGACTGCTCGCCGCTTCCACCACGGGTCGTCTTCAAGCTGCTGTTGCGGATCGTCTCTGCAGGCGTCGTCTTCTCCGACCCGTCTTCACCAACGTCATCGTCAACAACATCACCGCTGCTCTCGGCGCGGTGAATCTGTCTGCATCGACTGTTGCTTCCTCTACAACCGTTCGGTACGTGCGGCGTATTCCGAACTGTTTTACTATGGATATGTTGGCGTGTATGTTGATGTTGTTCATGTTGCTTAGTACATCTAGTATGTTCGTATTTAACATGTTAGTAGCTGTGCTTGTCATGTTTAATATTCTGGAATTAATCATGGAATTATTTCCTAATTATCCAACAATCCAAAAACCTAATTGTAGGCAATTTCGTGATTTAAATATGGATGGATATATGATGCAATGAAACCAGAAAAGTTCACCGATGGTATAGGCTTTAAGAGATGGCAGCTGAAGTGCCAACTCTGGCTCTCGGCCATGAATGTGTGGGAAGTTAGTAGTGGTCTTCCTGAAGGAACTATACTGAGGAAGCTCAGAACAAGTTCAAGAAAGACACTACTATTTCCGAGGATGCATTCTGAGTGTTCTTGATGGTCATCTGTGTGATGTGTATATGCACATAGAAGACGGCAAAGAGCTCTGGGATGCACTGAATGCTAAATTCGGTGCGACCGATGCAGACAGTGAACTGTATATCATGGAGAGCTTTCACGACTACAAAATGGTGAATAACCGTGGCGTGGTCGAACAAGCTCATGAGATACAGTGCACTGCGAGAGAGCTCGAGCTCCTCAAGTGTCCCTACCTGACAAGTTTGTGGCTGGATGCATTATTGCAAAGCTACCTTCTTCATGGAGGAACTTCGCCACAACTCTCAAACACAAGAGACAGGAGATATCGGTTGAAAACCTGATAGCGTCTCTTGATGTTGAGGAGAAGGCTCGGGCTAAGGACACTGCTGAGAGAGGTGGTGAAGGTCAGTCTAGCGCCAACATGGTGCAGAAAAACCATCACCACGGCAAGAGCAAGGCAAGAGCAAGCCTCCTTCAACATGCCTACCAAGACTACTTCTTTCAAGAAGAAGAAGAAGATGCTGAACAAATCTGAGCTAAAGTGCTACACTTGTGGAGAGCCGGACACTTCTCTGTGGACTGCCCAGATCGTGCAGACAAGAAAGGGAAGAAGCCATGTCAACGTCGTGACCGCTAGCAATGCTGATGGGTACGGTAATTTACCGATTGTGCTTTCAGTATTTCAATCTCCATGTTGGTGGATTGATACGGGTGCTAATGTTCATGTGTGTGCTGACATTCTATGTTCACTTCTTATCAGGTCGCAGATTCTTCGTCTAATGGGGAATGGATCACATGCTTCTGTTCGTGGTGTTGGCACGGTAGATCTGAAGTTTACTTCGGGGAAGATCGTGCAGCATGTCCCTACTATGAACAAGAATCTCGTTAGCGGCTCTCTTCTATGCAGAGATGGGTTTAAATTAGTCTTGGAGTCCAATAAAGTAGTTGTGTCAAAGTTTGGACAATTTATTGGTAAAGGGTATGAGTGCGGAGGCTTGTTCCGCTTTTCATTATCGGATTTTTGTAATAAGTCAGTAAACCATATTTGTGGCAGTGTGGATTCGGATGCCAATGTTGGCACTCTCGTTTATGTCATGTTAATTTTGGTTTAATGAGTAGACTTTCCAGCTTGAGTTTAATTCCTACTTTCACCATTGCCAAAGGTTCTAAGTGCCATAGCTGTGTGCAATCTAAGCAACCTCGAAAGCCTCACAAGGCAGCCGAGGAGAGAAACTTGGCACCTCTAGAACTCGTACATTCGGATCTATGTGAGATGAATGGCGTGTTGACAAAAGGATAAGAGATATTTCATGACTTTAATCGATGATGCTACTAGGTTCTGTTATGTATATTTGTTGCACACTAAAGATGAAGCTTTAGACTACTTTAAAATCTATAAAGCTGAAGTAGAAAATCAATTAGAGAGAAAGATCAAACGTCTTAGGTCGGATCGTGGTGGCGAGTATTTCTCCAACGTATTTGATGAATTCTGTGAGGAACATGGTATTATTCATGAGAGGACGCCTCCCTATTCGCCCCAATCAAACGGGGTTGCCGAGAGGAAAAACCGCACGCTGACCGACTTGGTGAATGCCATGTTGGACACTGCTGGTTTATCTAAGGCATGGTGGGGGAGGCTTTGTTGACTTCGTGTCATGTCCTGAATAGAGTTCCTAACAAGGATAAAGGAAGACACCTTACGAGGAGTGGTCTGGGAGAAAACCATCACTTTCTTATTTCACTTGGGGATGTTTGGCGAAAGTCAATGTTCCAATTCCTAAGAAACGTAAACTTGGACCGAAGACAGTGGATTGTGTCTTTCTAGGCTATGCTCAGCGGAGCATTTGCTATAGATTTTTAGTGGTTAAATCTGAGATACCTGATATGCATGTTGATACTATTTTGGAATCTCGTGATGCAACATTTTTTGAGAACATGTTTCCTATGAAGGATATGCATAGCATTGCTAGAATTTCTTCTGAGATATTTGCTGAATCTAGTACATCTGTTGATCATTCTGAACAACCACATGTTGAGGAAGTCCTTGAGAAGGATGACAATGAATCAGCTCCCAAGAGGAGCAAGAGACAGAGGACTGAAAAATCCTTTGGTGATGATTTCATTGTGTACCTTGTGGACAATACTCCCACGTCCATTGCAGAGGCATTTGCATCTCCTGATGCTGATGACTGTCCATAATGAGATGGACTCGATTCTTTCTAATGGAACTTGGGAATTATCTGAACGACCCTACGGTTGCAAACCTGTGGGTTGTAAGTGGGTGTTCAAGAAGAAGCTAAGGCCTGATGGTACTATTGAGAAGTACAAGGCACGGCTTGTGGCCAAGGGCTACACCCAGCGCGAAGGCGAAGATTACTTTGACACCTATTCACCTGTTGCTCGACTCACCACCATTCGTGTACTACTTTCCCTGGCTGCCTCCTATGGTCTTATCGTTCATCAAATGGACGTAAAGACAGCTTTCCTTAACGGAGAGTTGGAAGAGGAAATCTATATGGATCAGCCTGATGGGTTTGTAGTAAAAGGTGAAGAGAGAAAGGTGTGCAAATTGTTAAAATCTTTGTATGGGCTGAAGCAAGCACCTAAGCAATGGCATGAGAAGTTTGACAGCACTTTAACGTCTGCAGGCTTTGCCATTAATGAGGCTGATAGGTGTGTTATTATCGCCATGGTGGGGGCGATAGTGTTATATTATGCTTGTATGTTGATATACTTATTTTCGGTACAAGCATGATAGTGATAAATGAGGTCAAGTCTTTTCTGTCAAAGAGCTTTGATATGAAAGATCTGGGACAAGCTGATGTGATCCTGAACATTAAGTGATTAGGGATGAGAGTGGGATTACGTTAACGCAATCACACTATGTTGAGAAGGTCTTGAGCCGCTTTGGTTATATAGACAGCAAGCCTTCTCCAACACCCTATGATCCCAGTGTGACACTCAGAAAGAACAAGGAAACGAGAGATCAATTAAGATATTCTCAAGTGATCGGTTCACTCATGTACCTTGCGAGCGCGACGAGACCTGATATCTCTTTTGCTGTGAGCAAGTTGAGCAGGTTCATGTCTAACCCGGGTATTGATCATTGGCATGCACTTGAAAGGGTCATGCGCTATCTGAACGGTACAATGAGTTATGGGATTCACTATTCAGGGCACCCTGCGGTGCTTGAGGGATATGTGATGCGAACTGGATCTCAGATGTTGATGAGCTCTACGCCACAAGTGGATATGCATTTATTCTTGGAGGTGGCGCAGTGTCATGGAGGTCTTGCAAACAGACCATTTTGACGAGGTCAACCATGGAAGCAGAACTTACTGCTTTAGATACAGCTTCTGTTGAGGCAGAATGGCTGCGTGAGCTCTTGATGGACTTGCCGGTGGTTGAGAAACCATTACCGGCCATCCTTATGAACTGTGACAACCAAACGGTTATCATGAAAGTGAACAGTGCTAAGGATAATGCGAAGTCATCAAGACACGTTAAAAGACGCTTGAAGTCTGTCAGGAAAATGAGAAACTCCGGAGTAATAACTGTTAGTTATATTCAAACTGACAAAAACCTGGCAGATCCCTTTACGAAGGGACTATCACGTAATGTGATAGATAGTGCATCGAGGGAGATGGGGTTGAGACCCGTGAGCGTTACACCATAGTGGTAACCCAACCTATGTGATCGGAGATCCCGTGAATTAGGACCTGGGAAGAACAAGCTAGTGGTTTAACTGAGGAGAGTTTTTATTTAACCCTCTCCGTGGGAAGATGCATAACTCTCACATTCTGTAAGGCAGGTTGGCAATATGCCTTAATGTGTTTCTGTTGGCTATTCGTAGCAAAGGTGCTATCCTACAGAGCGACCTTGAAAGAACACACCTATATGAGTCCGACTGTTAAACGTCGCAGTCTATGAGATTTGGGTGATCTCTAGTAAGCTCATGAAGAGACCAGGGAGTATGACGCATATGCTCCACCCGCGGGGTAGGCTACTGGCAGCCACGTACTGGTTATGACTTTGAGTGAAGTCTATTGGCACCAAACTTGCAATTCAAGGTTCGTCCATTGTTCAAGTTGCTGGTAGATGTAGCTTGAAGCTCTAGGCGGAAGTTCAACTTAACAGTCTCTGCTGAAACACTGGTATATAAACAAGAAACGAGGTTTGGCAAAATCTCTAAATGGAATTTGAGATCTGGTGGGGGATTGTTAGAATTTGGGCCCATTGTGGGCAGCCCAATAAACAATTCTGAAATCTCAAATTGGCCCATGTGCATGTGCATGGCTTTGTGGGAGGTGCTAAAGTTTAGTCCCACATTGCTAGCTGGAGAGTTGCACCACCTTATAGTGGAGTGTTGTGCACTTGGTGTGTTTGTGAGAACAGAAGGCTCTCTCCCACGCACTCCTCCTCCTCCTCCGCCGCCGCTCGCTCGTCTCGTCATGTCGCGCCGCGGGTTGCGGGAATGAGCTGAGCCGATGCCTATATTTTTGTTGTTCGGAAAATCAGTCGTTAGAGTACGTATACAGCTTAGCCAATTCGGGTCGCTCCCGGATCGTGGGCTGCTGTAACCGACTCGAACGTGTGCGACGTGGCTGGCCCACGTTGTACCCGTTAGGGTTTTCCGAGCCGCACTATATATTGCCGTGCACTGCGTGCGCCGTCACACACTGAACCAATCTAGGTTTTGCCAATCTCGTGCCTTGCGCCGCCACCGTAGTCTACTCCATCCCGAGCGCCGACGTGCATCGGCGTTTGGAAGAGCAGGTCTCTGAACCAGTCGCTCTTGTGATCCTGTACGGGAGAGGGCGAATTAGGTTTTTGGGAAGCGCTCCACGCGACTGCTCGCCGCTTCCACCACGGGTCGTCTTCAAGCTGCTGCTGCGGATCGTCTCCGCAGGCGTCGTCTTCTCCGACCCTTCTTCACCAACGTCATCGTCAACAACATCACTGCTGCTCTCGGCGCGGTGAATCTGTCTGCATCGACTATTGCTTCCTCTACAACCGTTTGGTACGTGCGGCGTATTCCGAACTGTTTTACTATGGATATGTTGGCGTGTATGTTGCTGCTGTTCATGTTGCTTAGTACATCTAGTATGTTCGTATTTAACATGTTAGTAGCTGCGCTTGTCAGGTTTAATATTCTAGAATTAATCATGAAATTATTGCCTAATTATCCAACAGGATCTGCTCTACTCGGTGGTATGTGACGTGCGAGGTCGCCTCAAAGCCCCAACACGGATGCTCCTGAAGGTTAAGTGAGGCTGGCAGTCCACCGCGTCATCGACTTGCTACCTTCTCCAAAGTTGCAACGGCCCAGTTCTGCACTTCTTTGCAGAGTTGGATCTACTCTTGTGGCAGGGATGCTAGTAGGTTTAATTCTTCGTATGCTTTTGTGTGGATGGACCCTAGGCTGGGAGTCATTTGGTAGTGTCGGTTGTAATGTCTGTCTTGCGTCCATTGGTCGGGATTTTGTCTTGAGTGATCGGTTGTTTCGGCATAGTCCTAGGCTTGTAACTATGATTTCTATCGATGCACTCAGACACAAGCTTTGTGTTTTCTTGAGAGAAAGAAACTTGCAAGCCCAATTTATATCTAAAATTTGAGGATGGGGAAGGATTTCAGATTTGTACTAGCAAAGAAACTCATGTGCAAATAATATTTTGTTGAAACTTCTTTTTAAGATTCAGGCCTTTAGCCCAATTGGAAAAATGAAAACTTCAAGCCAATTTAGGAAGAGAGAAGCCTTGAAATAAAGCGTAGTACCAAGCAGAAATATAAGAGAGGAGAGCAAGCAAAAAAGGGGCAAGGCCGAAGAAACAATAAAGGACAAATACAGGTTCAGTAAATGTATATGACACAGGATCCAGCTCTGTTGAGACCATGCTAACAGAAGAGTCGGTTATCAAAGTCATGCCTAAATGAAAAAAAATTAATGCACAATACTCTTTCCATTTCAAGATATAAGGCATATTCAATTTTGGTAAGATAATGGTATATGTGATACAAAATCACAATCATAAGTAAATATAGTCAAATATGAATCTACTGAAATGAATTTTATGTCACATAAATTGCACATTAACGGAGTAATTATTAGTCAAACCATATTTTGAAATGGAGGGAGTACATGAGACCGTAAAGAATATTGAGTGGGAGCATGTGATGCCCTTGTAAGCTCAAACAGTTCTCTTCAAAATATAGTGCCAAACCAATATCACGTTAGTGGTTTAATTCGTATCAATGTTCACAAGGACGCTTCCATGACACACAGCGCCTAACAAAACCACCAAGCACAACACATTCACTCAGAAAATGCAGATAATCATATTCAACAAGGATCAATGGTTGCATAAGTGTTGGAAACTACAATCATGATCCACTAACATATCCACCAAAGTTATGTATGCATCATCATCATCCAACATCAAGTCTAGGTCTAGCTCTTTGGTCCACATATATATTATGAGGCAAATACTATCATAAACTGCTCTTCGGCAAGTTCTTCACCAAGGCCAAATCGGACTGAAGCCCCAAGGCCAAACTCACTAACAAGAACAACTAAGACCATGCTGGTAATACTGAATAACACTACCAACGACAACGAGAAGGAAGAGCATATGAGAAACGTGTAATACCGCGACTGCCGCCTAGTGCTTCTTGCTCCGCGCGGGGTGCTTGGACCCGTCGGTGGCGAGCCTGTAGATCCAGTAGCCCTGGCACAGCACACCAAACACCCAGGTTTAGCCCCAAATCCAACCAGCGCCACTCCGAGGAGGAGGTGGAGGTCTGGAGGAATGTTCAGTAGAGGAGAGGGCGTACGAGGGCGAGGACGTGCGCGGCGATGAGGAGGACGACGACGAGGGGCACGGCGTCGACGAGCAGCCAGGGCCGGAACGCCGGCGCCACGGAGACGCCGCGCGCCATGGCGATTCGGCGGGCGAGGGCGCCGGGGTGGCGGAGGCCGAGCGCGAGGGCCGGGTCGGGCACCGCCGGGCTGCTCGAGCCCATTCCGGGTGGCTGGGTCGGTCGGAGCTCCTCAGCTCGAGGCAGCTCGCGGGTGGCGTGACTCCTCTGCCCCGCTCGCTGCTGCGGCTGCTTTTGTGGGGGATCTCCTCGTCGCTGCGTGGCGTTGCACGGCCGGGATGGGAAGGCGGTGGTTGGACGGATCGGACCAGGAGCGGTGGGGATCTTTTTTGTTCCTCGCCTGCGCGGCGCGGGCGATGGGACGGAGAGAGGCGCCAACTACATGTCACTATTTTCTCAGGTGGCACCTAAACCAGGCCGCACCGCACGGACTCACCACCGGCGCGATGCTGCAAGGCGGAAAGGACGCGTCGCCCGAAGAGACGAGGACGCACGCGAGCTGGAGTGCAACCGACGGCAGGCGTTGAATGGCCGTCTCGCGGCGGTGGCGGCCCCGAGCACTGGCCGGAATGTGACAGGACTGAAACCGGAATTCAGTACTGACAGGGAGAAATTAGGAGAAGACAGTAAAATAGTGCCGAATTCCGGGAGAGGGACGACGCCCTCGTACGCTGGGACGACATAGAAAGGTACGCGACAGAGCGCCGCAAGAACTGGTGGCGCGGCCGCACGATGGAAGGCGTGCTCGCCTAGACGCGCCAGCGTGCCACCGGAGCCGCCTTGCCAGGTCGCACTGCGGCATGTTGCTCCGCTCCGTGCCGTGAATGAGGAGCTTGGGAGCAAGTTGCGCGGCGGTGGCAAGCTCCTCGCCGCCGTCAAGGAGGAGCCAGGGAGCAAGCGTCGCACTGGCGGCGCCGTTAAGGAACAGGCCTAGCCCGTGCTCGAGGAGGACCTCCCCCAAGAATGGCGCGTGTCATCGCCTCTCCGGGACGCCGTCGGCGATAGAGACACGCCCGGCTTTATCGTGGCCCTTCTCCGTTCTGGCAGTGACCCCGTGTCGCCGCTGCGCCACCCGCTCGACCCGGAGGACTGCCCGGGCTTCTACCTGACGATGCGTGCGTTGCTGGAACAACATCCCTAGACGAACCAGCAACCGCCAACCATCGTGAAGGCGGAGCCAATCGACGGCGTCGTTGAGCAGGGCGTCATGAAGGAGGAGGCAGGGCCGTCGCAGTAGCCGGAACCCTACGACGACGGCGTCATCTGCATCTCCGACGACTACTAGAGGCAGGCTATGGTTTAGGCTAGGCAAATTTCTTCCAAATTTATGTAAAAAGATGTCAAAGTTGAATGAAATTTCCCCTTTTTAATTTTTGTCAATTTAAATTTTCGACTGCATTTTGATTTTGGTGGGTGCCGATGTGGGAGGCGGCTTGAGAATGGTCGGACATGTGTCCGGCACCCCCAAAGCGGACACAATTTAGAGGTGCCGGACAAAAATTAGGGGGTGTCGGTCGAGATGCTCTTACAAGGATTCGGCCGGACCTCGAACAGAGATGCCCTAAACCCTAATGAAAAACTCAGGCTAAATAGCACAAAGAAAAAGAATACAAACAACTAGACAACTGAGCTGAAATGAAATGATAAGTGTAAAACTAGCTTGTTGGATTTCACATAGCGACAATCGGAGGAGTCTGTGTCGTTTGATGGATGGTCGACGACGTACGTGTTGGCCTTTGCACGAAACGGTAAGGAGCAACCTGGAACGTTGGATGGAGGATAGACAGCTGAACACGGTTCCAACAACGTGAAGCGTGCACTGCGGTGCTAATTGAAGAAATAAGGGCTTATTTGGATTGCAGGATTAGAAAACACAGGAATTTGATAGGATTGCAGGTGCAACACAGAGAATTACAAAACAAAGAGAAAACTGCAGGAATGGTCATTTGGATGGAACACAGGAAAAGTGTCTCAATCCTACACGAATGAGTGTGAAAAAGAGGTTAGAGTGGATGTTGAAATTCCTATGGGATTGGGGCATAGGAATTCAATCCATATGAATTTTGGAGGTGTGATTCCTTTTACTTAGGAAAAAATCATATGGATTGGAATCCTCCAATATTTCTATGAAGATCCTCCAATCCAAAGATGTCATGCCCTAAGACATGATATGATAGTTCATCAGGTCTGACATTTCCTCCTTTCTCAAGAACAGGGTTGTCCACAAGGCTAGAAAGACGGAAATAGAATCTGAATGTAGCTGGAGTCCTCCTAAATTACTGCTCCAAACCGAGTAGTAATTCAAGTGGATACCACCACCTATACGTATATATGATAGAAAATACGGGACATTATGTATGTTTAATCGGGCATACTGACATTTATGAATTGTATAGAGAATCGAGCGGCATTTTCTGAAAAAAGAATGTTGCAATGACGTTTCTAGCCGGAAATTGCAGTGGCATCTATCCAATTAACCTTCATCTAAAAAACGGAGTGTAATTTCATGGATAATTTTTGTTCTTCCCGTGCGTCGCTTAGATTTAGTTCATGTATGGTCGTGCGTCTATGTTGTATGATGAAGAGGAGGCCTATGTTCATCTCTTGTTCTGGGTGTTCAAGAGGACGCCAGCACTTGCTGATGATGTTCAGCAGGCAGTGCACTTGATTTCAAGAGTTTTCAACTGGGAAAAATATGAAAGATTATTTTGTGCAGCTAGTTTCCGGTGCAACCCATAGTCCTTTTTTTTTGTGGATTTCCAAAAGGCTGAGAGCCTGAGACCCTGGAAACATCCATGGAAACATGCATGAAACTTCTGTACCATCGGCCCATGATACTTGCCCGCAACATTTTAGTACCCATAATAGTTTTTAACTACAATCCATGATTATGGAGCTCAAATGTCAATGGATGCACCGCTTTGAGAGAAAAAAATACTTGGCCTAGTTTGGCAGTAAAGTTTTCCTAAAACTGAAGTTTTAGGAAACTGCAGTATCCTGGCGCCTGGCAACACCATACCACAGTATCGCCATACCAAAGTATTTTAAAGTATTTGAGAATACTATGACCTGTTTGGCGCCGTCGCCAGGAAGTGGTTCGGGGACTCCCGGGTGGGCTACGCCGGCAACATGGCCAGCGCGGCCGGTGGCAGAGGCCACATGGTCGCCGCCAGCACGTTTATCTCCTGCTGCAGCTGCGAGCATGGCTTCGTCTTCAACTTCTTTGGTGTGCAAGCTCTAGAATCTGGATTGGATGGAGCAGTACAATCTTTCAATGGCAGAGGGGAGAGCACGGCGATAGCTAGCTACTTCTGGACGATGTTGACTACGGCGGTGCACGTCTCATCATTAGTCGAGGACTCTCGGGCTTGTGCACCACGCCGTCGGCAAGTGAGATCGAGCACCCAGTCTTCGCACGGCGACGAGTACGCGGCGGAGCGGCGCCTTAGCTTGTAGGGCAGGTCGTTCATGGCAGGGGCGCCGGCGGACGCCGCATCACACACCTTCTTCTTGCCCGACTTGGTGAGCCCTGCCTCGAGCTTAATTTGGAGGCTTTGGCCTAGACGGCACGGTCCCTCCGAGGTCATCTCGCCTCGGACTTCGCCGTTGTCTCGCGTGTGTCCCGCAGGAGCGAATCGATGGTGAGCACGAGGCTTGTAGGCACTGCTTGAACCGCTCGTGCCGTCGTGCATCTCTGTGTTTCTTCCTAGGTACGCCATCGCCGTGCCACTACAGCTAAACCAAAGCACAGTATTCAGATCGCGTCAGCTCCTGGGGGATGAAAGCATGGCGACAAAGATCAACGAGAAGGATTTCCAGTTTTCTCCCCGTTGCCGCATACATGTTTCTCCATGGCCGCCGACGAGGAGCTCTAGAGCAGATAGTATGGCGGCCACGGCTTGGAAAAGCGAGCGATGCCTTACGCGTTGCTTTCCTCGTTTCTCAGTTTTAGAAAAAAGAGGGTCCGACCTCTTTTTTCAATACTTCAAAAAAACCGCAGTTTAAGGAATACTATGGTTTTGAAAACTGCAAAACTTGTTAGAGCCAAACACTGCTCAGTATTCTATACTGTAGTATTTCTAAAAACTGCGGTATTTTCGGAATACTCAAAAAAACAGAGGTAGCAAACGGGGCCTAAATCTGCAGGTATACGTGTACATGAGCTGTTTATTGACATTATCAATGAGCCTGGTAGTTAAATGACGGGCAAGAACTCAAGACTTGGGCATATTGTGTCATCTGGAGCATAATAGTGAAGTTAAATAGGGATACTTTCTTTTATTGACCCATACTTTTTAGTGCCAGCAAACTAATTCAATTCCATCTGTCTTGCACTTGTACTGTAACTGGTCAGTTTTAGAAACATCAGACAGACGCGTGGAAATTCTCGGTGATGTATAGCACAATTTTCTTTCATCAGTTTGCCTCAGTCCGAGTTGTCCAAACTCCCATTGACAGAAGCTAGCAGAAACCTCTCCCATTGGCGTTGAATAATTCTGGCATACCTTTGCCACTCTACAAATCTCTATATGTAGTGCAAAATGACATTTGGTACGCAGAAAGCACATTGACAGAACTGTAATAACCGATTATCCATGGGTGCCTCTTCGTCTCGCGGTCTGCAGTTGCAATTTTTTTTTTTTGAGTACAAGGATTACAGATCTAATGAAAACCGAAAAAGCAGAACAACCTCAGGATACAAGAAAATTGCAAACCAGTCCTTGAGGCCCAGCTCCCACCGACGCCGCCGCACCACGGTGACCGCCAGCCGCGCGCTGCCGCCGCGCTCCACCCGAGCCGGCGAGATGCAGCGAACCGCGGCCAGAAAGCCGCCGGCGAGGCCGCCGTCTTCAGTCAACCGCCTGGGTCTTGGCGGTGAAGCGGGAGGCTGGAAGTCCGCCAGATCGAAGCCATCGCCATGGACCGGCGCGGATGCCCGACGTCAATGACGACCAAGAAGATCTGGAACCTTGATCTCCCGCACCCCCCCAGAAGCTCGAACCGGCGCCGGAGAGAGCACCGGCGGAGCAGTGGCGCACCTGCAGCCCTCCAGCACCGTCGAAGACGACGCCGAGGGGGGGAAGCCGCAGAGCACCAGATCGAGACGGCGCCGCCCTTCCGCCACGGCAATGCCGCCCGCAGCCCCCACGCTACTCACCGGAGCGCGGATCTAGAGGTTCCCCGTCCTCCCGCCGCCGGAGCGACCGTCGGAAGGCGAGAAATCTCCAGATGCGCCGGCGGGAGCTGGTCGACGCGGAGTCGCCTCCCCGTCGCCTCTGTCCACTGTAGCACGGGGTGGTTCCAGAAATAAGAGGGGAGTGGTCTGCAGTTCTAATTTGAGCTGCCGTTGTCATGCTTTGATGTTTTTACTGATGTCAGAAATTTTGTTCCAGGTCGATCAAACCAAGGGCACAACAAGGAATCCAAGGGGGCTGTGGCAGGGCCTGTGTCACCTTCTCCCATGGCGCAGACAGCCTTCAAGTGGAGGCTCGATGGTTTCACCTCGCTTCTTGATAAAGATGAGGGATGGATCTACTCCAGGGTGTTTGAGATCAGCAGGCTTAACTGGTATAGTTAGCATGCTGTTTGTTTCAGCTATTCTGACAGAGACAACATGCTGGTGCTCACTTTTTTGTTTCCCTTTCCCTTCTCTTGACTTGTTTTTCAGGTATTTAGAACTGAATCCGAGGGACAGAAAGAGCGGCGATCAAAATGAATATGTTTCTCTTAGGCTTAAGCTGGACAATTGCTCTGTGAGATCCGACACAGCGGTGGAGACATCTTTCAAGTTCTTGATATATGACCAGTCAAATGGACAGCACCATGAACGTCAAGGTAGCTTAGCAAATTACTCCTGAAAAAAAAAGCAGGTTCTTTAACCTTCCAGCTGGTTAGTCGGTTGCTAGACTGCTAGGTGTAACTTATACCCTGTTTTACAAGAGAAACACTACAGTTGTGTATGCTTTGCATTTCAATATTCTGTTTGCAGTGAGCCACAGTTTCCACACTAGAAGCACAAGCTCTGGGACGTCGTGCATGATTCTCCTTTTTTTTTTGAAATGGGGGTGCGGATACCGGCCTCTGCATCAAAATGATGCACACGGCTATCTGCAATTATTCAACAAAGACTTACAAGATACAACATTGATCAAACCGAAGTCAGCCTCTCGACAACAAGAGTCGCTACAACTATAATGGGGTGACCATGATCAGAGCCGTATGCCTTGACCTCACACCTACGCGCATCATCTAAAACCGGAGCACCGGTCCAGCAGACCCTCAACGCGCACCGCATGTGCGCGCTACAGAATTCGCTACCGCCATCTTCCGCGAACCCATCTTCAGGAAAATCAACGCAATGACTTTGCAAGGCCAGCCGTCGACGCCGCCATGACGCCAAACAGCACCACCTCCCTGCGCTCGTCCATTCGCACGCATCCACGCCGAGACCCCACTGCACCATGTTGCCGAGCCACCATTGTCGACGTGAAAAATGGCACGCCGCTTCACCTTCTCGAACACCACCATCTGCCACTGGTCCCACAAGCCATGTCCAACTCCCACACGTTGCCCCCAAGGGGGAGAACGACGCTAGGCGCCGCCAACATCTGACCCAAAAGTCTAGGGTTTCCCCTGGAGCGATCTGGGCAGGGATCACGTATTGCGTCGCTGATGACGTGAAAACACATGTTCGTTGCGAGACCCCAAGAGAAAGGTATGATGTAGTGCATCAGCAATTTTTCCTTGATATCTACCAAAGTTATCAATCCAGTAGGAGTCAAAAGTGCTTCAGAAGGTTGTCAATGGCACTAGAAAATATGGCATGGCGCAATGTCAGATGATTTGATGGTTGACGTGGACCTGCACACAACACAATAAAACTACTTTGTATTGGATGTATGCCCAAAAGGCAATAAAGTTTAACAGCTGGTTCATAATTATGCTTCATGATTCTATGCTATAACTGCAGTGACTCCTGAATATGTGATTCAGAGGGAAACTCACTCGCACGTGTAGAGACATGAACAGAATAAAGTATAACCTAATCTTGCCTTTTAGACTAATTCGTTGATTGCTAGAGACCACGTTTTTCTGGTCTAGGACATTGTTTATGTCAGCATTAATGAGTGGCATGTTGTTGGTGGAAACAATATGGCCGGGTAGACCCAAGTCGTTGATATGCTAAGAAGATTCCAAAGTGTTTTTTTGTCCTTAGTGCAATATCGCAGATGGTTATTATATGACATGTCCTTAGACCATGAGGTTATTAGGGTTGTGCATACTGGAAGAATTACTTTGGTACTGTCAACATCACGGCCGTAACTGGGTGGTTCCCAAGGTGTGCATAATACCTAATGTTCTAAGATGGGAAATTACTCCTCTGTCAAAAGAGAGATATTTTCAGGGCCCACTCGGTATGTATGATATTCAATATGTTCTGCAGACAATGTGTGATGAAGTTACATCATGTGGGATATCGGATTACGGGAACGAGAAAAGGAAATTTACCAGTAACGAGATAGACGGAGATATAGTGAATCAGGGATATATTCATGGAATATCAGGAATACTTTATCTCGGGTAATTTCAGTATCACGAGTAATGGGAATGATGAATTAATAATCAACAGGTTCAACAGAGTGTCCTTCGCATAACGGTAGCAGTTATTCAGGTAGCCCATGTACCTGACCCTGGCCGACGATTAGATGGAAACATCTAATTATAGCTACACGTTATCGAACCTGTGGGGTAACACACTTAAGTCAGTTCTAGTTTGTTGTGTATATGGTTGGTCTGGATACCGAGAGAGTATCACCGGAATGGTTTCTGCGTGGTAGATAATATCTTTATCAGAGAGATTGGATTATGCAGACACTAGGTGTCTCGGAGTAATAGAAATAGTTCCTATTACTAGTCGGATTTATTCCGAAGAGTTTATGTAAGAGGGAAATATTTATCCGGAGTATTTTGTCTGCGGACACTGGGTGTCCCGGATCATGTAAAAGTGTTTTATATGATAAGTAATTAATTCGGGGAATATTCTGTAGAAGGTAATATTCAAATAAGACTTAATTAGACAAAATATTATTTAATTAAATATTAATTTATTTATTTAATTAGTAAATAATTATTGGAAAATATTAAAATTGGAATTTTGGAGCCCACCACCAAGGGGCTACCAAGTGGGCCCATGGGGCCCACAAGGTAGCCGCACCCCTACATGGGGCGGGTGGGCCCCAAAGCCCAAGGCGCCAGAGGGGGAGTCTCCCCCTCACCCAAATCCTAATGGGCCTAGGGCCCGTTGGGTATGGCGGTTGGGGAGGGGGAGTTGGAGGAGGACTCCTCCTCCTCCCCAAGGGAGGCGCACCAAGGGGCAAGGGTTTGCCCCCTTGCCCAAGCATCCCTACCCCTTGGCGTCCTATATAAACTCCCACCCCCTCTCCTTTGGAGACACACAAGTTTAGATCTCTTCTAGTTGGATTAGAGGGAACCTCTAAATATTTAGAGGGATCCTCCCAATTAGATCTAGATCTAGATCTCTAATCTCTCTCTCTCCCTCCTTCTCATGTGTTGAGATCTCCACCTTCATATACACCAGCGGTGAGTGCTTCAAGTGTGGACGGCGAAGCCCTGCTGGACTAGATCAGATGTATGCGTGCGAAATTCAGAGGGGTGATCCGTTGAGAAACGGTTGACCCTATCTCACTCTGTTGGATCAAGGCGGGACGCGAGGAGTCTGCGACATTCTCTCGGCTAGGCTTAGTCGAGGGAGTTCTTCCACAAGCTTCATCAACGTCATCATCGACATCTCTTCCGCTTCAACGGTGCCGGTAACGATTTACAGTTAGATCAAATATGCATGTCTTGTCACTTGTATCTTCATAGTAGATCTTGGTTGTTGCGCTGTAGTGGCAAATTTTTGTTTTCCATGCACGCAACCCAACACTTTGTCCCAACGAAACAGGAAGGTTGTCAATCTTCCCGGCTTGCTGAATACAAATGATTAAACGTATGGTGTGGAGAATAATAATAAATGTAGAAAGTAACAGAGAACAAATGATTGCAGTTGGTGTTTTTATCAGTGTAAAAGAATGGACCGGGGTCCACAGTTCACTAGTGGTGTCTCTCCATAAAAGATAACATGCATGTTGGGTAAACAAATTACAGCTGGTCAATTGACAAATAGCAATCTCATGACAATGCAATATATGATAAGATAGTTTATTGTACTATTTATTGGACATTACAACATAATACATGGACCGCTTACCAGCTGCATCGATGCCTAAATAATCCATTTCCGGGATAGCATCCGTGTCTCCCGTTAATATTAAGTTGCAAACAACAGATTATTGCATTAAGCAAAGTGTGTAATGTAAACAAACGCATTAGACTTAACAATAGTACCCTTAAGCTAAGCATTAGTTATTTTATCCCTAGTGGCAACAGCACATCCACAACCTTAAATGTTCTTGTCACTCACCCAGATTACTGGAGGCATGAACCCACTATCGAGCATAAATACTCCCTCTTGGAGTCACAAGCATCTACTTGGCCAAAGCATCTACTAGCAACGGAGAGCATGCAAGAACATAAATAAAATAGTAGATAGATTGATAAACAACTTGATCATAACATCACTATTCATCGGATCCCAGCAAACACAACATGTAGCATTACAATAAGATGATCTTGATCATGTTAGGCAGCTCACAAGATCTAAACATGATAGCACAAAGTGGAGAGACAACCATCTAGCTACTGCTATGGACCCGTAGTCCAAGGATGAACTACTCACGCATCACTCCGGAGGCGGGCATGGTGATGTAGAGCCCTCCGGTGATGATCTCCCTCTCCGGCAGGGTGCCGGGAAGAGCTTCAGAACCCTCCCGAACTAGGGTTGACGACGGCGGTGGCGACGGAACTTTTCGTGGAATAATGCTCGGGTATTTAGGGTTTTCGGGACGGAGACAATATATAGGCGAAAGGGCGGCGCGTGGGGCCAGCCGAGGGCCCCACACACCACCACGGCGGCAGGCAGGGGGCCGCGCCCTAGTGGTGTTGGCTCCCCTGGGTCGCTTCTTCGTGCGCCCTTCGGACTTCGTCTTCATGTCGGTGAAAAACTGGGCTCCGTTGATTTTCGTCCAATTCCGAGAATATTTTCTTACTAGCTTTTCTGAAACGGAAAAACAGCAGAAAACAGGAACTGGCACTGTGGCATCTTGTTAATAGGTTAGTCCCAGAAAATGCATAAAAATGCTATGAAGTGTATATAAAACATGTAGCAATATGTATAAAACAAGCATGGAACATCAAAAATTATAGATACGTTTGAGACGTATCAGCATCCCCAAGCTTAGTTCCTACTCGTCCTCGAGTAGGTAAACGATAATAATATAATTTTTGGAGTGACATGCTACCAACATAATCTTGATCAAATAGTAGTGTAAGGCACATGAACTGAATGAAGTGATCCAAGACAATTGTCTATAGTTGCTAAAAAGTAAACAAGGAGTAAACATAATATATCATACAAGTAAAAAAACTTTTCATGGATAGTACTTTGGAGACATGAGCTATGAGAATTTGCATAAAAGTTAGCTCACCAAGCAACATTTTCGAATTAAAAGTGTTTGACCAACACAAAGAAGATTTAAGTTTCAGCATTTGCTTCAACTTTCAACATATTTATCTCATGGATATTGTCAACACAAAGTAGCATAATTAGTCTAATATGCTAACATATAACAATTCTTGTACCAAAGTTGACACTAGTGTTTGCTTGTGGAGAATAGACAGGAGTAGGAAAACTGACTCAACATAAAAGTAAAAGAAAGGCCCTTCGCAGAGGGAAGCAGGGATTATGTCATGTGCTAGAGCTTTTTAGTTTTTGAAATCATATAGAGAGTAAAAATATATTTTGAGAGGTGCATGTTAATGGTCAACGAATGGTAGCAAACAATACAGTATTACCCCTGCCAACCAGACTTTTTAAGAGCGGCTCCCATTGAGGAACGTTATTTCTGCAGCAAGCAGATCATTCCTCTTTTCTCCTTTGTTTACACATGCAGATGTTTGACTGAATGCTCAGGAACAAAATGTGAGGAGAGTTTATGATGAAAGTTGTAAATTAAGGGGGCTGGGCACCCCGCTGCCAGCTCTTTTTGCAAAATTATAGATAAGCAGATGTAAGCTGCTAGTCTGGAGTAAAGTCTGATTGACAAGTGTAATAAAGATGATCTACTACTTCCTCATGAGCTGGTAAACAGAGACACAAATAAGAAGTAGTAACAGTTTTGAATAATTTAAAGGTAGCACATGACAAATTTACTTGGAGTGGCAAGAAAATACCACATATAGGTAGGTATGGTGGACACAGATGGCATGGATTTTGGCTCAGGGTTTTGGATGCACGAGAAGCATTCCCTCTCAGTACAGAGTTTAGGCTAGCAAGGTTATTTTAAGCAAACACATAACGTCAACCGGTATAAAAAGAACCATATGATGAACATATAAGAAAAACTATAAGACTCCACACTGTCTTCCTTGTTAACCAAAGCATCCTTTTAACAGAAAATATCTAGACTTTGGAACTACCAATTATGACAAATCAAATAACTTCAAGCTTTAACGGTAGTTCTTCACTAATGAGCCTTTACTTACATGATACACAAGTTTAAACATTACTTACTTGATAACTCAAAACAATTGAAAAGTATCAAGTTACTCAAAACAAATGATCTACAAGACTATGTAAGCATTTTCTTTATACCATTACCACATGCATAGCATTTTCTGTTCCAACCAAACACCAATCAATTTTTTTAACAACTCTCCAAACAAATATAAGTGAAGCAAGAGAGTACTTTCTTCAAAAGAACTAATAGCTCTGAACAAGAGATACATGAAAAACAAGAGCTAGAAGCATAGCAGCGCTAGACAAGAATACTCAACAAGTATAAGTGAAGAATAGGAGTATTCTAATGAAAAAGCGGAGCGTGTCTCTCTCCCAAACAAGAGTGCTAGGGTCCAACTAGTTATGACCAGAGAACAAAACATAAACAAACTGAAAATAAAACACACAGACGCTCCAAGAACAGCACTTAAAATGTGAAGAAATAAAAATATAGTCTCACTAGAGATGACCTGATAATTTGTCGATGAAGAAGGGGATGCCTTGGGCATCCCCAAGCTTAGACGCTTGAGTCTTCTTGAAATATGTTGGGGAGGTCCAGGGGAGCCTCCCCAAGCTTAAGCTCTTCACTCTTCTTGATCTTATTTTATCACCCTTCTCTCTTAATACTTGAAAACTTCTTCACACCAAACTCAGAGTAAACTTCATTAGAGGGTTAGTGCATCAAATCATAATCTCACTTGGTTCTGTAAAGACACATTATAAACATCATTTTAAACATTAGCTACTGTTTACTAGCCTTATGTGAAGCTCTTCCACCTTTAAAGAATTTCACTTAACACTTGTAAAAGAGAGAATGCAAAACTAGACAGAATCTGTCAAAACCAGAACAGTCCGTGAAGACGAATTTTTTCGAGGCACTTACGTCGCTCAAATCAGAAAACGCTGAACTAACGAAAGATAGGTAAAAAGCTCAGGCTTCTGCACAAAAATTTGCAGATTAAAATACTGTTCCGTGATTTTTCACGAATTTTTACCGTGAGGCACAGAAATCTGTTTCTGGACAGCAAACTAAACTTTTAGTGCTATCTTGCTATTAGAGGCTCTTCTTGGCACAACAAAACGAAAAATAAAAGATACAAAGGAATTATTACAGAAGTAAGCTAATTCCTTGACTCAACAAAATAAAATAACAGAAAATAAAATGGGTTGCCTCCCATAAGCGCTTTTCTTTAACGCCTTTTAGCTAGGCACAAAGCATGAATCAAGTATTATCAAGAGTGGAAACATCAAAATCATCAAAATCTCCCCCAAAGTGCAGCTTGTCATAAGAGGGTTTTTCAAAAGCCTTTTGTTATCGAGATCTTGAGAAGACAATTTAAACAATTCTGTGTTACCAATGCATGATTTACTAGCAAGTTCACGAAAAACCTTTTCAGATTCAAAAACATCATGTGGTGTAGATTTCGGTTTTGGACCTTTCGGTATATATAAATCTTTGTCCTCTACCCACTGGACTTTCTTGCATTTTTGGTTTAATGGAAGAAAAAGTAGCACTTAAAGTATCAATAGCTTCCTCTAATTTGCCAATCCTAAAGATTTGATTATCTTTGACAGTACTAGCTTCTAAAACAGTAATCCTTTTATTGATATTTCCCAGAGATTCATCACATTTACTAGTACTATCAAGCAACTTCTCTATTCCATTAATCTTATCCATGTTTGGCAAATTCTTTTCTATAGACTCCAATTTTTTCATAACATCTTCCAGAGTAATTTCAATTTTAATGCCATTAATAGGTGGAGTTCCAACCAAACTTTCTATGATATTATTTGCTTCCAACGCTGGAGTACCAAGAAAATTACCTCCAGTTAAAGTGTCTAAAACATACCTATACCAACTAGTGATACCAACATAAAAATTCCTAAGAAGGATAGTAGTGGAATACTTTCTAGTACATCTATGATGAGCATCACTAATTCTATACCAAGCATCTTTTAAACTTTCTCCACCTTGTTGCTTAAAGGAACGAACTTCAACTTCAGGAGTTAAAACATAACGAGTAGAGCTAGACATGATGATCGAAGCAAGAAGTAAAGCTAGAAAACCGAAATAAACTAGATGCAAAATTTATTTTTTTTGTGTTTTTTGATTTTTAAAAGCAAACAAGATAAAATAAAATAAACTAAGCAAGACAAAAACAAAGTAATGAGATTGGAAGTGTGAGACTCCCCTTGCTGTAGCCTCTTGACTCCCCGGCAACGGCGCCAGAAAATGTGCTTGATGACGTGAAAACACACGTTCGTTGGGAGACCCCAAGAGGAAGGTATGATGTAGTGCAGCAGCAATTTTCCCTTGATATCTACCAAGGTTATCAATCCAGTAGGAGTCAAAAGTGCTTCAGAAGGTTGTCAACGGTAATAGAAAATATGGCACGGCGCAATGTCAGATGATTTGGTGGTTGACGTGGACCTACACACAACACAATAAAACTACTTTGCCCCAACGAAACAGGAAGGTTTTCAATCTTCCCGGCTTGCTGAATACAAAGGATTAAACGTATGGTGTGGAGAATAATAATAAATGCAGAAAGTAACAGAGAACAAATGATTGTAGTTGGTGTTTTTATCAGTGTAAAAGAATGGACCGGGGTCCACAGTTCACTAGTGGTGTCTCTCCATAAAAGATAACATGCATGTTGGGTAAACAAATTACAGTTGGGCAATTGACAAATAGCAAGCATGACAATGCAATATATGACAAGATAGTTTATTGTAGTATTTATTGGGCATTACAACATAATATATGGACCGCTTACCAGCTGCATCCATGCCTAAATAATCCACTTCCGGGATAGCATCTGTGTCTCCGTTAGTATTAAGTTGCAAACAACAGATTATTGCATTAAGCAAAGTGTGTAATGTAAACAAACGCATTAGACTTAACAGCAGTACCCTTAAGCTAAGCATTAGTTATTTTATCCCTAGTGGCAACAGCACATCCACAAACTTAGATGTTCTTGTCACTCACCCAGATTACTGGAGGCATGAACCCACTATCGAGCATAAATACTCCCTCTTGGAGTCACAAGCATCTACTTGGCCAAAGTATCTACTAGCAACGGAGAGCATGCAAGAACATAAATAAAACAGTAGATAGATTGATAAACAACTTGATCATAACATCACTATTCATCAGATGCCAGCAAACACAACATGTAGCATTACAATAAGATGATCTTGATCATGTTAGGTTGCTCACAAGATCTAAACATGATAGCACAAAGTGGAGAGACAACCATCTAGCTACTGATATGGACCCGTAGTCCAAGGATGAACTACTCACGCATCACTCCGGAGGCGGGCATGGTGATGTAGAGCCCTCCGGTGATGATCTCCCTCTCCGGCAGGGTGCCGGGAAGAGCTTCAGAACCCTCCCGAACTAGGGTTGACGACGGCGGTGGTGACAGAACTTTTCGTGGAATAATACTCGGAAATTTAGGGTTTTCGGGACGGAGGCAATATAGAGGCGAAAGGGCGGCGCGTGGGGCCAGCCGAGGGCCTGGCCCCACACACCACCACGGCGCGCCAGGCAGGGGGGCCGCGCCCTAGTGGTGTCTGGCTCCCCTGGGTCGCTTCTTCGTGCGTCTTTCGGACTTCGTCTTCGTGTCGGTGAAAAACTGGGCTCCGTTGATTTTCGTCCAGTTCCGAGAATATTTCCTTACTAGCTTTTCTGAACGGAAAAACAGCAGAAAACAAGAACTGACACTATGGCATCTTGTTAATAGGTTAGTACCAGAAAATGCATAAAAATGCTATGAAGTGTATATAAAACATGTAGCAATATGTATAAAACAAGCATGGAACATCAAAAATTATAGATACGTTTGAGACGTATCAGTCGCCAACGCCTTCAACAAGGTTACGATGCCCACGGGCGCCATCGTCGATGGCTCCGGCCGCTGCCAAAGCCTTCCCGCAGTCCCACATCCCTCCTTGATCCAGACTGGCTTGTCTACCTAGCGCTCCACTCGCGATCTGCTCCACCGCACGGTGCCAAGCCCAGGCCATAGGTGCCCGCAACCAATGGATCTGGCGATCCAGATCCAAGGCGCAAGGCGCGCAGAGCTGCGCCACGAGGACGCCCTACCGCCGCCGAGCACGCCTTGCTTGCCGCGTCACGCTGCCCATCACAAGGAGGAGCAACACGTCGCCGCGCCACAACGCCGAAGAGAAGCCATCGATGGGGGTCGCCATTCTTGCCGAACTAGTCGGCGCACCCGCTGCGTAGCACCGCCGCGGCCGCACCCTAGAGACACGATGGAGGAAGGCCTCGCCGCCACCATCATCACACGCCCGGGCTTTACCCAGCAGCGTTCCGGCGGCGGCGAGGAGTTGGTGGCGGCGGCTAGGGTTAGGAGCGTGGGAGGGGGGAGGGTTAGGAGCGTGGAAACAGAAAAAAAAACAAAGCTGTAATGCATGATTCTCCTAAGGACACTGAAGGAACGGTCCTCTGGGTTCCTCGTCAACCATAGCTGTGTTTTCGCTGTCGAGTTCATCGAAGTTGTCACTTCTAAAGCTAATGAAGCGACCGAGACGTTGTTTGTTCAGAAGATGACCAACAACTTCAGTGACCCCGAGGTCTACACCTGGAACATTGAGGACTTCTTTGCGCTGTAGAGTCGGGATCACTCCCCAGAGTTTGAACTCAATGGATACAAATGGTGATGACAATAGACTATCAAACTTATATAATATACTATTTTCTATAAAATAAATATTATATCTTATAATTGGAGGCACCATACGAGGCTCCACGTTAATCCTGGAGGTTAGAAAATTTTGTCCATCCGATCCACCTAAAATCTGGCTAAAACACCGTTGGATTAAAATTGTTTGTCCAGCGCGCATACGACTCTTCTCGCCTGTATCCTTCTCCACTTCAGTTCGAATCCCATCTAGGACCAATACATGGAAAATAATAAGATATCCTCCGTTTGATGGCACGCTATCGGTGTCATACCTCCGTGACTCTTCTCTCTGTAAAAGAAGGAAAATAGGAAACGGATCTAATCGTCAACTCGGTTGTGATGCAGGCGGCGCATTACTTATCCAGCCTTCACGCACGCCTAAGATCGATCAATCTTCTCATCCGATGCATGTCAGGTCCGTGCTAATTCTTTCTCACTACCATGCGGCCGGCGACTAGATTATTCGTTGATTTCGTCTGATGCATGTCAGACAGGAGCGTGTTGTTCTTTCTGTATGCTGTTCTCTTCTGATCGACCTCCGCCTCTGGACATGGAAGGACGGACCCAGAACCAGCAGTGATCATGTAGATCGGGATTACAGGGAAATAATATTCGTGGGGGCATGGCAGTGTTTCTCCAGCAACTCTATCAGTCTCTAACGTTCAGGTTTGGTCTTCTGACTTAATTAATAAATACCATACAATTCTATTTGGGATTTCGCATGCATGATATGCACGTACATGGAATTAGTGGATGCAAATTTAGATGGTTCGCTGCTTCATGTGTGATCTGTGACGGCCAATACGTTTAGATGGGGAAAAAATAACTCCTTATGATTTTGTGCCAAATACACACATGTAAGGCATCGGCTGAATCAGCCTATGCATAGGCATCGGCTGATTCAACCTATGCATAGCTCTCAAGCGACCTGATATTTTTTTAATTTAATGTATGAACAATGGATAAATAATACCAGCTCAGTGGTAAATAATCAGCATCGGAGCATACGGTTTGTTGTGATGTGGAAATTAAACAACATGCAGTTTGGTTTGATGTTGAAATTAAACAGCCTCTCCTTTATAAAATTAATATCACAGGTGTTGATCCTTTGTGCTTTTACACCGTGCAATGGTGAAGGTGGATGCACATCATCGTCAGCTGTAATTGTTCTGTAGCTTCACTATAATAATTTATTACCGTTCACCGATCTTGGACATGGCACGTAAAAGATTTTATGATTTCTCCCGGTGATGCAAAAAAAATCAGGCTTGATATTTATTTATGTGATATGTATTCTTTCCCCTTATTAGCTCAAGGGTTTGCCTATTTCGACAGTAATATGCATGTAGGAAAAGTCCTTATCTTTAAGGGATAAGTGTTGACCTGCTTAAGTTCTTCTTGGTGTAAAAATGTTTGTTCACTTTCCCTGTAGTTTGTCTAATAGGCTTTTATCTATGTTATTTCGTAACATTGGGCTTTCATTTTCTCCGTAGACACTAACAAAAAAGGTAATAGATTGTCACAATTTCAGTCAATAACACTTGGATTTTTCTTGCTTAGATTGCTAAATATACAAGCTTTCAAGGTGGTCAAAATGGTTAACACATGCATGTAGTTGTCCCCTCACAATAGCGAAGCATCATATGTACAAAGGGTACATTATGATACAACAATTAAGTCAAAGTTAAACTTATAAGGTATATATTTGGTTAAGCATGTTTTGGAGTTATTATTGGTAAAAAAATTGGTGCCGATTTTGTTGTTGTAAATAGTACTCTACAGGTAAATACAAATACAATGCATGTTTGCGAAAATACATTGGAGAACCTGGTACCATATACCCTGATATTTGAATTTAAAATTTCCAAAAAAAATCAAAAATTTCCAAAACTGACATTTGGGCAAACATTACCAAATATTGTATGCGTACAAATAGTTTTGCCGAAAAATAACTTTTACTGCATCCTACGTAAAAGATTTGCCTGAAGTAGCGATATATACACCCTATATTCGTCACAAATTTTACTTTTTTGTCTAGAAGTCAACGAGAATTACTTACTATCCAAAAAAATTACACGAGTATAATACTTGGTAATCTCTAATTATATAAAAATACTGAATTGTTTGACAATGTTTGGAATTCCTAAAAACAATTCCCGCATATAAGGGTAGATGCATGGTACCCGAGAGTCACATGTCCACGTCCAAGTCCACGTCCACGTCCTCCATGTTTGTTGTTATTATGTAACGCAAAGTTTGTGATGTTTCGGCAATGACAAACGACTTACACTACGGGAATGCCATGATACGCCGACGGCTGGAAGCCGTCGGCACAGGACTGTTTGCCCTCGGCGTACGCATACGCCGACGGCGGCGTATGGCCCTCGGCGTTAGACGCCCTCGGGTCAGCCCGTTTGGCCGTCGGCGTATATATACGCCGAGAGCAAGTCCAGGCCGTCGGCGTACAAAAGCCTTCGGCTCAGGTCTGGTGGGGTCCACGCCAGGAATCTGACGATGTATAGCCTACGCCGAGGGCCAAACCGTCGGCATATAAGATACACGTGTCATGATCTGGGAGCTCTTCTGGCAGCCAAATGCCGACGGCTTTCACCTGGTAACCCCTATGCCGACGGCTTTGCCGTCGGCGTATGAATGCCAGATTTTTTTTTTTCAATTTGCTGCTGGCAGCTCGTTTTCAGCAAAAATTACAGCACAATAATAGCAAAATGACAGCAAACAATATCAAAAGCAATACCACAATAAGATCACACATAGGCTAATATCAAAATGACAACAAACAATATCACAAACAAATAAGATCACAAGCAATATCATGAAGCAAAGTGCTACGTCAGAAGTGTAGATACACACATAGGTCATAAGTGTAGATACACACATAGGGCTATCATCCTACATCTAGGGCGGCGACGGCGACGGGGTGAACCCCATATCTTCCTTGGTGAGAGTAGGCGACCGACGGACCGGCGCAGGAGTAGAAGTCCCAGAAGAAGGCGAAACAGCAGGGGAAGCACCACGTGAAACACCAGGGCTAGGACCACCGGAATGTACCGGTGTGATCTCACGGGAACCCGGGGATGGACCACCATCTCGATCAAACGGGATGATCTGATGCGAACCCGGTGTGTCACCAGGAGAAGCAGAAGCAGAGTGTTCGCTCTCTGAACATCCCGTTCCCTACATGTTTGAGCAAGAGTTAGCAACTTGCGAGGCAAAGGAAAGAGGTAACCGGTGGTTTGTCAAAGAACTTACCATGGTCGATGAGTAGTATGTGAGAGCGAATTTTTCCCTCGATGGAAACCGTGGGCAGGGCCCCGGCCTAGGAGGCCGCTCTCCTGGCATGGAGACCCGCACTCCAGTGCTCATAAACGACACCACCGACTGCAAGATAGTTTAGATGTTAGACGTTGAAGAAATAGAGGTTCAAACTAAGGGAAGTGGGACTTGTCATGTTTTGCAAAAATAAAGGCTAAAACTTACAACTGACACCAACTCTTGGTACGAGTCGCAGGCATCACGACTCTGCTCCCACTCTTCATAGGTGTCGTCATACTTGGCATGAGCGGAAGCATAGGCCGCCTCGAAATCGGGCTACAATTTCAAAATTAGTGAATATCATCAACTTAGCCATGCAGGAACAAATGTCAGAAAGAGGATAAAAATGACAAAAACTTACATCGATGGAGGTGGCGGTGGATCGAGGAGGCGGGATAACGGAGATGTCGGCAGGGAGGAGGGTAGCTTTGATACACGTGAAGCTCATGCCAGGCCTGACCTTGGTAGGCAGAACGCGCGTACGGCCATGCTGCAATCCGTGCCCCGCCAGGACCACCGAATTCTCGTCAGTCTCCTCACGAATGGGGTCATCCACCTCCGGGTGAAAATGCTTGACCACCTTGCAGTAGGCATCCAAGTCCTGCTTGGCTTTGCCGTAGTACTGGGGAAACGAGGGCTGAGGCAGACTTAGATCGAGCTTCTTCTCCTTCATCTGGCGCCATGTTTCCAAGTTAGTTTTTGGCTCCCCGGAATCGGCCTCCTGCATCGTGAAAACAAATGTTATGCGTATCAAGTAGGAACACAAGTGGGAACATGACGGGAAATAAATGCAGATCGTTCCATATATATACCAGCTTTTCCTTGAAGCGGTCGATGTTGCGGTTTCCCACACTGTGTGTTCCTTCGCTGCCTCGGTTTGCCTTGTTCCGCTTGCTCACGACGTCAAAGTCGGGGTCGCCCTGACCCACCTCGTAACCAACGCCTCCCATCCGTCTTCTTTATTGTCGTCCCATATAGGGGCAACCTGAAAATGCAATGCTCAATTTCAAGAATAGATAATGCAATGGCAACTTAGCAGCAATATAGAATCACATTGACAGTTACTTACCGACATGTAATCCTCCTTCGTCAAATTTGGCCGCTTCTTGACATTTTCCGCCTTCGTGGTGGTCTTGCCCTTCTCAGCCAAGAAGTTGTTGGTGGATGTTTGCTTTTGGTTGTAAAACTGCTGTGGTGTCAACCTCACACAAGCCGCAAGCAAAGTCTTATCCGCGCTTGCCTTATGCTCCGGGAGCACACGATAATGTCGCTTCAATCATGCATAACAAAATTGTGAGATTCAAGAGTTAGCACGGTGGGGTCATGAACTATGAATGAAATTTGAGTAATAAGCCTTACCCAAAACTTGTTGATCACAGCGTCAGAAGCTTTCCCGAAGCCCGTGCAATCGGCAGCCTCATAGTCCGCCCAATAATAGGCTAGCTTCTTCTCACCGCCGGGGACCGGCTCGTACATGCCCGGCCAATACTTCCTAATCAGAGCTCCAAGCATGCTCGCAGGGGTGCGGGGAGGCTTAACCTGCCATTTAAAATTGCTGCACAATAATCAAACATTAGTACATATGCTAAATTGTTATGCCCAAAATGAAATTACATGTTCAAAATTACAAAATTTGTACACTTACTCAACGCCGTTAGGCTCAATGAGGGCTTTTGCCTCCTCGGTTTTAGGCTCCTTGTCCTCATTGGGGACTTTCGCTTCCCCACGAAGCCGCACCTTCTTCGGCGCCGCCTCCACCTCCACGCCCGTCTCCTGGGTAGATTCTGCCTCGTCTCTATACTCCGTCTCCGGATCGTCTGTAGACTCCACCTCGAACTGCAACTCGGAAGCCACCTCGCCAGAAGCGGAGGGCAACCCGGAAGCCTCCACCTCCAACTCTACTCCACCTCCAACTCCTCCTCCACCTCCAGCTCGTGCTCCACCTCCAACTCGTCCTCCAGCTCGTCCTCCACCTCCACGTCATCCTCGTCCTCGTCCTCCTTGCGTACCCTCGTCCTCGGCATAACGCGAGTAGGGAACGAGTGGTCACTCACTTCGTCTAACTAGTAAAGGCTTCTCTTGGCGCAACATAGAAGACAAGGTCGCCGCGTTCTCCTTGCCTTGGCTCATATTGTTCAATCACCTGCATTGAGAAAGGGAAACAAGTAAGCCACTGAGCATTGCACAGAAAAGTTGTAAGATTTTTGCATGGATGGTATCCGACAGTTTTTCCAAGTCATTTTAACCAATCAACTTATAAGGTCTAATCTGGGATGAGCTAATTATGCATACTTCAAGCTAAATTAAAGCAGATTCTTAATATTGCTTCCAAATATACAATACACAAGTTTGTGGTATGTCCAATATTTTACATACTAGTCTTAGCTATTTTATTACTCGTGTGCTACATTGCTACCATATAAATGTAGCAATCAAGAACTCTAATTAGCTCCTAGAAAATAACAGCTGCTCATGGACAAAACAGTGGGCTTATTAAATACTCTAGCAGTCTATTGGTTCAAACTCTCAAGATTCAGTCAATTATTAGCATACATTTGCCATAGTCACCAGAATGGAGTCTTTCGCAGTGTTCATGTATGATAAACAAATTAGCTTGCATTACAAATGTACTGAATGTGCTACATAGGAATATTGCAAATCCTCTATAAGTACAAAGGAACCCACCACTGCTGATTTTCGATGAAAGTCTTCAGGACTTCAAGGCTATATTAGCAATTAAATCGATGACTCGTTTAACCACTATGTTAGTAAACTAAAAATCGATTTGCCTTCCTCTCTCATATCTAGAAGTGATGAATTTATGGGAGAACAACATCAAGTCCAACTCCACAAAAATTGTGCCTGCAACATGAACACTTTGCATCACAAAACATGATGCTATGTCTGTTTTTCATCAAACTAATGGAAAACTGAGTTGGTACTGGTATCAAGGCAATCGCAAAGGACCCTTCTAATCTCCACATATGACAACAGTGCTATACATCTACTCATAGAGCAAACGGGAAAAAAGGGCAACACTCCAACCGACTGGCTACTAATTTGCTGCAACACCAAGTAGGAAGAGGTCGAGGCGACGAGGCGGACGAGCTGACGCCTGACTGCCTGGAGGAAGAGGTCGAGCTGTCGAGGTCCCGGCGTCCCGTGCGGCGGATCTCGTCTCACCGCCGGCTAGGGTTTAGTGGCGCCGGTGGAGGTGGGGTGTCGGGGGCGGCAGGTGGAGAGGAGCGGCGGGGGCGGGCAGCGGCAGCGGTCACAAGGTGGGGCAGCGCTGTGACGGCCGGCGGCAGGGTGGGGCGGCGCTGGGACGGCCGGCGGTAGGGTCGGGGCGGGGTCAATTTGTATTTGGGGCTGGGGCGGGGTCGGGGCGACGGGGTCGATTTGGATTTGGGTCTGGGCGCGCGATTTGGCGATGTATACATGAAGCCACCCAGGACTATAGCCGTCGGCGTATGGTTTTGCTTTTTTATTGCTTTTTTTAAAAGAAATCAAATATTATTTATATAATGTATAAATTTATCTCTACTATATAATATTGTTAAAGGTGATGGTTGGCGGTACGTCAAGAGAACAAGCAAAACTATACGGCCATAGCGGCGATCGGAAAACCAGTGTGAAAAAAATCTCTAAACTACGAAGAAGACGAACCTGGCTGGGGGAGAAAGGCGACATTGTGTGGGGAGTGTGGCATGGTCCCCAGATTTGTCGTGAGCCTCGCACAAAATTTTACACCGGCGCTCCGAAGCCGGAGCCCCGCTTCGGCGAAACCCTAGACCTTTGACCGGAGTCGAAAGGGGGTAGGCTGGTGGATTTTTTTACTTGGTTGTGTTAGGTTAGGACATAGGAAGACCCAAAACCAAGATTCACCCCAGCCCTTGCAAGGAACTCGGTATGGAGAAAGTGATGCCGGTGAAGCCGGTCACACACCGGAGTGAGATCTCGGACATGTACAACACCCAACACACTTGTATACATATTGACAAGACAAAACACAGGATTTTCCATGCATACAGCCCAACGGTGGCTCGTGAGTGCCTGCATATCAAATGCACCGTTGGACGTATGCAGGGAATCCGAATGATTTGTATTCGGTCGATGAACTGAAAGATTTCTAGATAGAACAAAACACACGATTTCCCCTGCATATAGCCAAACGGTGGCTCTTGAGTGCCTGCATATCAAATGCACCGTTGGACGTATGCAAGGAATCCGAATGATTTGTATTCGGTCGATGAACTGAAGGATTTCTAGATAGAACAAAACACATGGTTTCCCCTGCATACAGCCCAACGGTGGCTCGTGAGTGCCTGCATATCAAATGCACCGTTGGACGTATGCAGGGAATCCGAATGATTTGTATTCGGTCGATGAACTGAAGTATTTCTAGATAGAACAAAACACACGGTTTCCCCTGCATACAACCCGACGGTGGCTAGAGAGTGCCTGCGTATCAAATGCACCGTCAGATGTATGCAGGGAATCCGAATGCTCTGTATACCAAATGAACTACAATGAGTACACACTGAGAGTGCCGAAGATGTCCGAGAGGTGGGCTATATATAGGGTCGCGTGGCTCACGAAGTGGTCGTGATAGTGCTGATCCAACGGCTCACCAGCGCTCAAAAGAAACACACCGCTGATCCAACGGCTCACAAGCGCTCGAAGAAAACACACGATCCGTGTGCTTCTTCCTGATTGGGCATACTACAGCTCACAAGCCCTCAAAAGAAACACACACCGCTGATCCAAAGGCTCACCAGCGCTCGAAAGAAACACACCGTTGATCCAACGGCTCACAAGCGCTCGAAGGAAACACACGATCCGTGTGCTTCTTCCAGATTGGGCATACTACTGCTCACAAGCCCTCAAAAGAAACACACACCGCTGATCCAACGGCTCACCAGCGATCGAAAGAAACACACCGCTGATCCAACGGCTCACAAGCGCTCGAAGAAACCCCCCCAACCGTGTGCTTCTTCCTGATTGGGCATACTACAGCTCACAAGCCCTCAAAAGAAACACACACCGCTGATCCAATGGCTCACCAGCGCTCGAAAGAAACACACCGCTGATCCAACGGCTCACAAGCGGTTCGCCCGAAGGGGGAGTTTTCACCTCTAAGTGCAGAAACTCACTAGAGAGAAAGTGAAATCGGTGAAGCCGATCACACCTCGGAGTAGGATATTGAACATTTACAATACACAACACACTTGTATACATATGGTATGGCACAACCTAGGTTTTGGTGGGGTTCCGACGCTCCAGGGACCCGCTTCGGTGAAACCCTAGACCTGCTGGAAAAACCCTTACGTTTTCGTCTACCCCCTTGACCGGAGCCGAAAGGGGGTAGGCCAGTGGACTTTTTTGCTTAGTTGTGTTAGGTTAGGCCATAGGAAGGTGAGAAACCAACTTTTGTCACAAGTTGTCACAAGGTTTCCCCTTGTTAGCCTGAAACGGGAGTTTTCACCTCTAAGTGCACGAACTCACTAGAGAGAAAGTGAAGTCGGTGAAGCCGGTCACACCCCGGAGTAGGATATTGGACATTTAAAACACACAACACACTTGTATACATATGGTATGGCACAACCTAGGTTTGTGTGGGGTTTCGACGCTCCGATGCCCCGCTTCGGCGAAACGCTGAATCCGCTGGAAAAACCCTAACGTTTTCGTCTACCCCCTTGAATGGCGTCGAAAGGGGGTAGGCGAGTGGACTTTTTTGCTTGGTTGTGTTAGGTTAGGCCATAGGAAGGTGGGAAACCAAAGTCTACCCCAAATAAACACAATATTCCTTCCGGTTCGCCCGAAGAGGGAGTTTTCACCTCTAAGTGCAGAAAATCACTAGAGAGAAAGTGAAGTCGATGAAGCCGGTCACACCTCGGAGTAGGATATTGGACATTTACAACATACTTGTATACATATGGTATGGAACAACCTAGGTTTTGGTGGGGTTCCGACGCTCCGGGGACCCGCTTCGGCGAAACCCTAGACCCGCTGGAAAAAGTCAAAGTTACCGTCTACCCCTTGACCGAAGCCGAGAGGGGTAGGCCAGTGGACTTTTTTGCTTGGTTGTGTTAGGTTAGGCCATAGGAAGGTGGGAAACCAAAGTCTACCCCAAATAAACACAATATTCCATCTGGTTCGCCCGAAGGGGGAGTTTTCACCTCTAAGTACGGAAACTCACTAGAGAGAAAGTGAAGTCGGTGAAGCCGGTCACACCTCGGAGTAGGATATTGGACATTTACAACACACAACACACTTGTATACATATGGTATGGCACAACCTAGGTTTTGATGGGGTTCCGACGCTCCGGGGACCCGCTTCGGCGAAACCCTAGACCCGCTGGAAAAAAGTCAAAGTTACCGTGTACCCCCTTGACCGGAGCCGAGAGGGGGTAGGCCAGTGGACTTTATTGCTTGGTTGTATTAGGTTAGGCCATAGGAAGGTGAGAAACCAAAGGCTACCCCAAATCAACACAAGATTCCATCCGGTTCGCCCGAAAGGGGAGTTTTCACCTCTAAGTGCAGAAACTCACTAGAGAGAAAGTGAAGTCGGTGAAGCCGGTCACACCCCGGAGTAGTATATTGGACATTTAAAACACACAACACACTTGTATACAAATGGTATGGCACAACCTAGGTTTGTGTGGGGTACCGACGCTCCGATGCCCCGCTTCGGCGAAACCCTAGACCCGCCGGAAAAACCCTAACGTTTTCGTCTACCCCCTTGAACGACGTCGAAAGGGGGTAGGACAGTGGACTTTTTTGCTTGGTTGTGTTAGGTTAGGACATAGGAAGGTGGGAAACCAAAGTCTACCCCAAATAAACACAATATTCCATCCGGTTCGCCCGAAGGGGGAGTTTTCACCTCTAAGTGCATAAAATCACTAGAGAGAAAGTGAAGTCGGTGAAGCCGGTCACACCTCGGAGTAGGATATTGGACATTTACAACACACAACACACTTTTATACATATGGTATGGCACAACCTAGGTTTTGGTGGGGTTCCGATGCTCCGGGGACCTGCTTTGGCGAAACCCTAGACCCGCTGGATAAAAGTCAAAGTTACCGTCTACCCTTTTGACCGGAGCCGAGAGGGGATAGGCCAGTGGACTTTTTTGCTTAGTTGTGTTAGGTTAGGCCATAGGAAGGTGGGAAACCAACTTTTATCACAAGGTTGCCCCCGGTTGGCCCGACGTGAAACTGTGAGAGACCAAATTCGTGACATCATTTTATGTGGGTGGAAACCGCTATTCAGCGTAGCTATATAAATAAAAATGTATAAAAAACATATTAAACTTAACTGAGAATAATAAATAAAATACATAAAATGAATATTAAAAAAACATGGTAACTGTGCCGACGGCAAAGCCGTCGGCGTATAGGAGGCATCTATCCCGGCGTAGGAATATAATCAAGAAAGAATGTTTTAAAAATCGAGGAACCTATGCCGACGGCAAAGCCGTCGGCGTATAGGAGGTATCTATACTGCCCTTTAACTACGCCGAGGGTTGTATATACGCCGAGGGTTGCCGTCGGCGTTATCTATCTACGCCGAGGGCGTTTCATACACCGACGGCCACTTCAATGGGCTGGCCTCCTCGCCCTATACGCCGACGGCCCCGAAAAATGGCGGTTTGGGTGGGGTTCCGACGCTCCGGGGACCCGCTTCGGCGAAACCCAAGACCCGCTGGAAAAACCCTAACGTTTTCGTCTACCACCTTGAACGGCGTCGAAAGGGGGTAGGCCAGTGAATTTTTTTTACTTGGTTGTGTTAGGTTAGGCCATAGGAACATGGGAAACCAAAGTCTACCTCAAATAAACACAAGATTCCATCCGGTTCACCCGAATGGGGAGTTTTCACCTCTAAGTGCAGAAACTCATTAGAGAGAAAGTGAAGTCGGTGAAGCCGGTCACACCCCGTGTAGGGTATTGGAAATTTACAACACACAACACACTTGTATACATATTGTTTGGCACAACCTTGGTTTTGGTGGGGTTCCGACGCTCCGGGGCCCCGCTTCGGCAAAACCCTGAATCCGCTGGAAAAACCCTAACGTTTTCGTCTACCACCTTGAACGGCGTCGAAAGGGGTAGACCAATGGAATGTTTTGCTTGGTTGTGTTAGGTTAGGCCATAGGAACATGATAAACCAAAATGTACCCCAACTCAACACAAGATTCCATCCGGTTCGTGATGTGCAACTGTGAGAGACAAGATTCGCGACGTCATTTTATGTGGGTGGAGACCGCTATACACAGTAGCTACATACATAAAAATGAATAAAAAACATATTAAACTTAATTGAGAGTCATAAAAAATGAAGATTGAAAAAAAACATAGTAACTATGCCGACGGCAAAGCCGTCGGCGTATAGATATACATAAAAAATAAATATAAAATGAAGATTGAAAAAGCATATTCACTATGCCGACGGCTTTGCCGTCGGCGTATGGATATACATAAAAATAAAGTTTTTGAAAATCCAAAAACTGACATATACACCGACGGCCAAAAATACGCCGAGGGTGGCCGTCGGCGTAGATTATATACGCCGACGGTTTTGTTTACGCTGAGGGCCACCTCGACGGGCTGGTCGCGGTGGGGCCTAAGCCATCGGCGTAGGAGGCCATTCCCGTAGTGTTATACAGGTATGCTCATTAATATACTCCGTTGTATTTATATCTTCTTTAAAACTACTAGCCCGTGCAGGTGCACGGGTTAACGACTAGTAATAATAATGCTACTCCATGCTGGACTAAACTATGTGAATGTGATGCTCTCACCAGGTACATCACTATCAAACCATCCTCCGGTAACAATGGGAACTTCCTCTCATTGACCCTGAACATGAAGAAGCCACATACACTCGATCAGAACTGCACAATCCTGGTACAATTTAGCATTTGTATCAAAGACCAGGAAACTGGCAAGCACAAGAAACGAACAGGTTTGCTACTTAGCACAAGTTCTGCACAATGGAGGGGTGCTGAAATGCTATATCAGTATGATCACATTTCCTTGTTGACATGTTGTTTTCTCTGGAACTGTAGGACGGTGCCAATTCGGAGAGAATTCTACCAAATGGGGATGGGACAAGTTCATAACGCTGGAAAATTCAAGGACCGGTCATATGGTTATCTTGTGAAAACGAAGTGTTGTGTTGAACTTGAGGTTGCAATCATTGGTTCCTCCAAGATGGAATAGGTTATTTGTCTCCAGATATGTGTGAGTGCGTGTGTGCTTGACTGAATTGCACTTGTGCTATGTATCTTAGTTGATTACTTGTTGAAGGTATCAAGAGTGCTGATACCCAATAAATAGAGTCGGTAGTGCGTATGTTTCTCAGGTTGCTGCTTTGTGTTGTTGGTTTAGAGTGATCCGTTGTATTCTCAGCCCGATGTGTAAACCACTGCGTTATAGTTGCTTGCCTTGCGCATGTGCTTAACTGAATGCATCTATTAGTCGCATTTACATCATGTGATTTTCCATTTTTTGCCAGAAAGCATCATGTGTCCCAGGAATAACCTTGTTAATTTGTGACACTGATGATAGGTGTAGACTCTGTTTACTATAGTGGTGGGTTATGATAGTATTCTTATCTTGTTTGTCCAACTAGTATTTTTCCTATGCTGTTGTTTAACCAAATTTGCTTTTAAATTTGCATTTTTCTCAACTGGCTACAAACTAGTACTAAGTTCGCATGACGCAGTGAAACCACCGCAAATTGAGCCGTGATCACAGTTGACTCTTGTAGCCATGACTTAACGCTTGCACGCACGCTCATGGTAATTGTGCTTGGGGTATACGAGTATGCGAGATCAGCTTAAAATCCAACAAAGCATTGGGTTTGACTATGCACGAATGCCAAATCGAGCTTCTCCATGACTGAATCTAGGAGTTGATGTGATTAATATCATAGTTATGAAACGTTTTGCTGTTCCTGCCACCGGAAGATTCGAGCGGGTACCAGCTGGTGAATGCTAGGTGCTGCGTAGAGCTGATCTCGATCATGTTGCTCAAATATCCTGGTCATGTATGCAATCCGCGTCTCCCCTGGGCGGAAATGCTCGATGAATTGCGTCAGACGTCTCGAGCAGCAAGTTAACTCCCACACTTCCGGCCCGCTCTCCTGAAGTGACATTGCCATACAAAGCATAAACCAGCAGAGCCTCAACTTCTCTTTCCTCTCAACGCAATCTGGAAACAAAAAAAAGCATTGCTTACAGATGAAGCATTCCCCGGTAAATTTCTCAAGAAGACACTTCAACAGCAAGAGCAACACCGAGCTACATACAGAAAAATGTGGTAGCTTTCAGAGATAGGGGGTGGATGCACAAATCTCTTGTGATACATACACCTTCAGCATCAAGCGAGAAGTAATATTTCTGGGGCATTCATCTCTTTTGGAACTGGTCGGTGCTATGTAAATTTCTCTGCACTTTCCCAGGCCAATTTAGGCACAACAAATGCTGCAGACGCTTCCCGTCTTATCTTTCCTCTTTGGAGTAACTCGGCATGACCATCCCTGTTTGATCGTCCACGAGCCGTCTAGGGCTGAGAAAGCAGGTCACATGTGATGTGTGGAACTTTGGTACAGAGGTTTGACAGAATTGATCAGGTTTAACGGCAGATTACCATTTGGTTAAACAACATACATGTGTCTGCAACAACTACAAAATAGAATTATTAATGCTCACATACATATACAAGTGTGTGAAGAACAAGATTAACTAAAAGGAAGTGTGGTGAAAAAATGACATCCCATGTTATTGTCTTTTAACTTACAAAATCAACTCTTAGCCAAGAGAAAATAAACATCTTTTAATTGTTTTTAAAAACATCTTTTATCCTTATCTCCCGCTTCCGTGTCAATTATCATGCTACCTAGTTTCGCTAGGCAGGTCGTCTGAATGGACTCTTTTGCCCCTGTGCAGCACACTACTTGGCGCACTCAATCGAACAGACTGAGCAGAGTGGAACCGCGTCTCCCCTGCGCCTCCTCCATAAAACCCTCCTTTCATCCTTTCCTCCAAGCCACCCACACCGGCGAGCACACGGAAGGCACCGCGTCTAGGAGCTAGATATGCTACGTGCCCCCCCAAAATCTCGCCCTTCTCTCCGCTGTCTCCTCCCGATTCGCATGAATGTTCCCCCCAAATCGCGTTTACTGATGCGGTGAACTGGGAAGAAGAAAAGGGAAGTGAAGAATTTGCCACTTGCGGTGTCCTGGTTTTTGTGTTCCCGAGTTGTTTCATGATCGTGGAGGTTTGGGGTCTTTCTAATGCGAGTTCTTAGCTTCCTGGGATGTTAGAGATCTTGACTCTCTTGGTGGGTTGGGGGTTTTCCGTTTGTGGAAAGGATGTTTGGGGTTTTCTGATTCGCGATCAAGAGTGTGTTTTTCTTTCCAGCTTGCAGAGTAGGACTTTTAGTGCTGAGCTCTGCACTTATTTTTCTATTTTCTTGCAGGTAATTATTTTGTTCAGATCTGCATTGTCTTGAAGATTTTCAACTTCTTCTGTTTCTTTTGTCCGAAATTGTGTAAGTTCTTACTCCTATGGCATGCGTGCTTGATTTCAGTTGCAGAGGATTCCCAGGGAGAGGAAGTGCAAGATCTATGGGCAACTCGTGTGTTGTTGGTGGCAGTAAGGATTTATTTCGGGCTTTTTCTGTTTTTTTTTCAATGGTCTTCTGCTTCCTTCTTGCTACAGTTATTTTATATTTTTCATTCCAAGATTCAGGCTATTCCTTATATTGTGTACATCTATACGCCCATAGTTTTGGCAAAAAATCGAGTATGTATGCACAACTAGTATATGAAATTGTAGATACTAGTAATATACACCAGATATTCATGTATTCTTCACTTCCCTCTTAATTTGATCAGGACATATTCTTTGTCCTCTCTCATGTTGAGTTTTTTCTTTTGACATTGTGTGCAAATTGCAGATTCTGTTTTGCTGGAAACCCACGAACCAGCTTTCACGTGGAAGATTCATGGCTTCTCAGCTCAACTATTGAGGGGAGCTATATCATCATACTCTGCTTCGTTTCATTGATGCGGATACAAGTGGTATGCATCGGCTCTCGAGCTCCAGTTATCTCTTTATTCTGAAAACTAAAAAAGTATGTAAAGTTGCATAGAGGCTAAATTAGTTTCCACATATACGTGTTGGAATATACTATGAAATATTGCTGCTGTTTTAATATTAAATGAAAACATTTTTTCATGAAACTTTGCATACATGTAGTATATTTCAAAAATGTATATGGGATATTTTGAGCTTGTGAATAAAGTTTCTTATTTTAATTTTCAGAACTAAGGGAGTCACTAAAATATACTAAAAGCAACTAGCTATGAATTAGTTGTGTCTTGATAAAAATAAGATCTGAAACATCGATAATGTAAATAGAGAGTTGATCAGTCACAAAACATGTAAGAATAATAATTCCACAGAGAAGAAAATCACAAGCTGAAGGTAGAAATTTATTAAACAAATTAATTAGGCAGCCGTCTGTGCTTACTTTCATATATTTGGTCCGACTTGCTCTTCTGCTCATTAATTCACTTACAGGTACTTGGCAGTGTCTCCAAAACATAAAAAAGTAGGTGCTGGAACTCCACAAGTTGCTCTATGTCTTGGGCTAGCCGAAACCAGTTTCAAGCCAGGTGACTTCTTGAGTGCAGCATTCGAGTTGTCAATGTACAACCACTCAAATGGAACATATTTTGGACGCAGAGGTAATTTTGCTGAGCTTGTTTTTCTAGCACGGCAATCTTATTACAGCCGGGAGCCCTTTACTCCTTAGTCATTTATGCTTTGTAAACATGAGCGGCAAGACACTAAAATATTTAGATGTATTGACCATCATATCTATATTCTAACATTACAACTCAATGTGTATGCTGAAATATGTCCAATGAGTTTCACATTGTTTTTATTTTGTTGTCGAGCAATTAATGAAGTCCCTAATTTGTATTAATGTTGAGACACTTCTGATTTTATCAGCATTCCATATAGTACATATTCGTGTATTAATTTGTTGTTCACCACTGCTAGTTGCATTTTTTTTTACTTTAATCTTTAGAAGAAAATGTTTATCTGCTGTTGAAAGCTTTATACCATATACTTGGGCTTTTTGAAACCTACATGTTCTCATATCTTTAATTCGTTCACCTCTTGCATATGAGCAGCTAGCTATATCTTCGATGTCAAGAACATACAATCGGACAGGAAGTGCTTGATTCCTCTTGCAGAACTGTTGAACTCCAGTGAGTTTCTGGTTGATGACAGCTGTGTATTTGCTGTGAAACTGTATGCAAAGGTCTATAATCTTACAGTGAAAACTGCTCCTATTGCGCTTCAAAACAAGCCTAGCACAACTCAGAACCTTTACCTCAAGAAGGAGGGGTTCATCAAAGGGACCTATACCTGGAGCATGACTGACTTCCTTGACTTGGCATTGAAGCCATCAGTCCTTTCACCTGTGTTCGAAGTAGGCGGACATAAATGGTCTGCATTGTTTTAGTTGAAGTGTAATTTATAAGTTTAATAATAATAACATGCATATTTTGCCCTATCCGTTAACCTGATTCATCAAGTTCATACTTCTAGAAACACTAGGAATAATTTTTGTCTGTGGATATTATTTTTGAAGATTTTAAGTGCATCACCCATGGCCCTTGGTCTTGTGAACTTGGCTGAAATATTGGTACTTGCAACTCAATAGTTATCAATTAGTGTACAAAGTATTTGTTTTATGCTATGTTTATGCATGATACAAGCTGTATTGTTGCTGCATATATTCATGTATTCCAGTCAAAGTATGCTGCCCTTATCTCCAATCATGGAACCCAACTACAGTAGTTTTTGTACAAGTTTCAGATGGGTGAAGATTTCTTTCTGGAGGAATATCATGTGCATCATTGATCCTAACATATTGGCTTCATCTTGTCGTAGGCACATCAGGATGGATCCACGTGGTAACAAGTACAGCACCAGATCCATGTCCTTGTACTTGTGCCTGCAGTCCCCGGATGAGCTCCCTCGCGAGTCTGGGAGGATGATCGAACTCACACTAACTATCCTGAACCAAATTCATAAAGGAGAACGCTACAACTACAAACGTCAAGGTTCGCCTCACCATGCTAGCTTGTTGATCTTACTGGAACCAACTTCTAGCTTGCAGCTGATGTTACTTTATGAATATGTTGCAATCGCAGGCCGGCTTGTGTTTGCTGGTGTGAAAGGCTGGGGATGGCCCAACTTTATCCCGCGCAAAACTCTCAAGAGCAAGTCCGGTGGCTATCTTGTAGGATCGAACTGCATCGTCAAGGCAGATATCTCCATCATTGGGTTCTCAGGTGAGGGTTTAGCCGGTATGGCCTGACGAAGAAGCGATGCCCTTGCATCTTACTGACCGGTATCTGAGTGTGTTATGGTAGCAGTATTAAGAACCCTTTTAATGAACTTGTTATGGTAGTAAGGAGTAAGGATGAGCTGATCATTGTCTCACTGGGATTGAGAAAACTGGAAGGATGGCTGGCATGGTTTATAGGTATTTAAAGTGATGTGTTCTTTCGGAGTACTTTAATGTCGATGTGCACGTATGATTAGCCTTGTGGTGCTATAGCTTGTTTTAGATAATGAAGATCGCTCCCCAGACTATGCACACTGTTCCTATATATGTCCAGTTTCCGGTAAATCTCAACTGGTATGTTCTCGGGAAGAAACTACGCTATGAATCACTTCGCATATTTCTGCCGGATTCAGCTTAATCCACGGTTCCAAATTTTGTATTGAGAATATACGCGCAACCGTCTTCCTCTTCTCCCGCTTCCTTTTTTTTGCGGGTACAAGGGGCTGAATACAAGTTTAGCAATTACAGAAAGGTCCTCAGAAAGATCAAAATTACAGTCCAAACCTTACTGCAACTCGACTCCGTCTTCGTCCTTGGCGCCGTCGGTAGCGCGCCGCGGCTCCTACTCTCCTTGACGCCTTGGAACGAGAGCATCCCCGAGCGGACGGGAAGTCGCCGATCGCCGGCCACAGAGGACCTACACCAGCGGACGTCGTCGTCGTCGAACTGAACTCCACCAGCCACCTGCACAGACATCGTCGACGCCGGATCCGCCGTCCCGCGGCATCCGACGAAGGGGAAACCGCGCACGGCAACTCCGCAGAGCTGCGAGCGCGGGTGCGGCGGGAGATCAGCGCCAGAGCTCCGTGGAGCGCCGCCGCCGAAGAGGAAGACCTCCACCTGCAAAAGCACCACCGGCCCCGCCTCCTCCTCCATGGCGACACCGGCAGAAATCCAACTCACACCTACATACATATGCACAGATCCGTCGATTCCCCGTCCTCCCGCCGCCGGAGCGGCCGTCGGAGGGCGGGGAATCGAGCGGATCAACGGCGAAGCGGTGGCGCGAGACGGAGGACCCAAAAGTCACCTTTCGTTACTGTGGACGGGGAAAGGAGACGCTCCAAGGTGCGAATGCGTGTCTCGGCATTCCACAGAAATACGTTCTCTCTTCTCCCGCTTCCGCAACGCCTTTGACACCAACACACTCTGTATCGACCTAGTAATGCTTGAATTCTTTGCTGTGACCCTGCTCGAGGTCTTCCTCTCCACCTCTGGCCGCCTTCAGGCTTGTGCAGCCTCTGCGAACCCGCTCGAAGTCTGCCCGGTGTTTACGTGCCCTCCCCGCACCTTTACTTAAAATTGTCGAAGGAAGAAGAAATAAGGGGATCAAGATTGGGAGGGATGACATGTGGGCCCCACATTTACCTACATGTGGTGTCAACCTGTGTGGCCCGGTTGACCCTGAAAATGGGTCCCATCTATCAAAAATGTTGTCAAAACGCGATTAATCATGAATCGGTGCTATTTGTAACTTCTGGTCCAAGACTTGGTAGTTTTTGAAAAAATTACCAAAATACTCCCTCTATTGCTAAATATAAAATGTTTTATCTTTTCTCTGACTCGTATGCATCTAGACACGTTTTAGTGTGTATATTTACTCATTTTAATCCATATATAGTCCACGATTGCAATATCTAAAACATCTTATAATTAGGAACATAAAGAGTAGGTAGTCACTTGTTACTCCAAACAGGATCACTTCGCTAGGTTTCCTCCGCGTAGCGTCGCCAGGAAAAAGCGATCTAACACCAGCTTTCCGACGCCGACTTCCGGCGGCTCTGTTTAAGCGGAGATGGCATGGCTACGGCGACATCCTTGTGGTGATCTTGTGTCCTCGGGCTCCATCATTGCGACGACGTTCTCTCCAGCGTCAGAGCGGAGCTCGGAACGACATATGCGTAGATGGTTGTCTGTGCTGGTGACAGCTAGAAAATGTTGCATCTTGTGCTGGTTCGTGGTTGGAGGCTGACAGTTCCGCTTTCCTTCTCCCACGTCCTCGTGCGGGGGTGTTAGATCTGTAGTTCGATGGTGTGTCCGGGGTCGTGCTGCTCCGGTCTGATTTTTTTCAACGGCATTGGTTTTCTTCTGGCAAACTATTTTGTAGGTCCGTAAAGATGATGATCGAAGGAGCCACGTCGAACTCGGGTGAAGAGGTGATCTGTCCTTTTTTCCCTTGGTGGCTGCTACAAGGAGAGAGACATACGCTGGTATTTTGCTTAGGATTTTCCTATCTTTTCAATTCTGTAAGTTCTGTAAGCAGTAGCGAGTGTAGCGTAGCTAGGATATAGCAAAGACCCAGGCCAAGCTCACGCTACAGTGTCAAACAGTACATAACAGTAGCTCCAGTACTTCAAATCACCAAAGAAACTAGCTGCCACGCCCCAGGCCATGGCCAGGGTAGCCTGGGGCCTGGCTACGCCCCTGTCTGTAAGGCCGGTGTTTACGTGTCTTAACTCGATTTTTATTTTAAAACCGAGACACGTATTACCAGAGAAAAGTAGTAATTTGTTAACCTAGCTCCAAATATAGTAGTACTAGTTTTTAAAATTTACTCCTTCCCCATCTGAATGGACTCATTTGCCCCTGTGCAGCTCACTAGCTTGCCCCTCCGACTTGGCGGACGCAATCAAACCGAGTCAGCACAGTGGAACTGCACCGCGTCTCCCCTGTGCTTCCTCCATAAAACCCTCCTTTGATTCTTTCCTCCGGCGAGCACGCGGAACGGCGGAAGCTACCACGTCTGCGAGCTAGGTATGCTACGTGCTCCGATCTCCCAAATCTCGCCCTTCTCTCTGCTGGCTCCTCCCGATTCGCACGAATGTTCCCCCACAAATCGCGTATTAGTGACGCGGTGAACTGGGGAGAAGAAAAAGGAAGTGAAGAATTCGCCACTTGCGGTGTCCTGGTCTTTGTGTTCCCGAGTTATTTCATGATCTTGGAAGGGTTGGGGTCTTTCTAGTGCGAGTTCTTAGCTTGCTTCATATGAGGGTATTTAGAGATCCTGACTCTCGTGGTGGGTTTGTAGTTTTTTCCGTTTTTGGAAAGGATGTTTGCGGTTTTTCTGATACGGGATCAAGAGTGGAGTGTTTTTCTTTCCAGTTTGCAGAGTAGGATTTTTAGTGCTTACCTCTGCTGCAGGTAATTATTTGGTTCAGATCTGCATTGCCCTTGAAGATTTTCAACTTCTTTTATTTCTAATGTGCAAAAAGTGTGTAAGTTCTTACTCCTATGGGCTATGGCATGCGTAGTTGCAGAGGATTCCCAGGGAGAAGAAGTGCAAGATCTATGGGCAACTCGTGTGTTATCGGTGGCAGTAAGAATTTATTTCGGGCTTCTTACTACAGATAGTTTATATTTTTCGTACCAAGATTCAGGCTGTTCCTTATATTGTGTAGTGCATTTTTTTAGACCATAGGCTCAAGATGAGCCCGGCTTTAACTAAATGAAGCCACCAGATATTCATGTATTCTGCACTTCCTATCTCATGTTGAGTTATTTCTGAGATTCTGTGCAAAATCCAGATTCTGTTTTGCCGGAAACACACCAACCAGCTTTCACGTGGAAGATTCATGGCTTCTGAGCTCAACTATTGAGGGGAGCTATATCATCTTACTCTCCTCCGTTTGATTGCTGCGGATACACGTGGTATGCATCATAATTTACAAAACATTGATGTAAATAGAAGACGCCTTAGACGTATGTATGATGCATACTGTCCAGGCATGATTCAACAACACATTTGATTTGCTTGGACATAAAATAAATAAAAGAGTAGATTTCCGTCTATCGAGCTCACAGTTATATCTTTATTCCAAAAACTAAAAAAGTATGTAAAGTAGCATAGATCCTAAATTAATGTCCTCATGTATGGGCTGGAATTGACTATGAATCTGCCAAAGTTGTAAAAAATGCTACCGTTTTGATATTAAATGGAAAAAAAATTACATAAACTTTGCATACTTGTAGTATATTTCAACAATGTATAAGTGGAATATTTTGAGCTTGTGAATGAAATTTCTTATTTTAATTTTCAAAACTAAGGGAGTCACAGGAGCAAGTCCACTAAAATATGAAAGCAATTAGCTATATGAACTAGTAGTATCTTGACAAAAATAAGATTTGAGACACCAGTAATGCAAACCGAGAGTTGGTCAGTCATAAAACATGTAAGAATAATAACTCCATAGTGAAGGAAATCACAAGCTGAAGGTAGAAATATATGAAACAAAGAAATTAGGCAGCCGCGTGTCCTTACTTTGATATATTTAGTCCAACTTGGTCTTCTGCTCATTAATTCACTTACAGGTACTTGGCAGTGACTCCAAACCATAAAAAAGTAGGTGCTGGAAGTCTACAGGTTGCTCTATGTCTTGGGCTAGCCGAAACCAGTATCAAGCCAGGTGTCTTCCTGAGTGCAGTGTTCGAGTTGTCAATGTACAACCACTCAAACGGAACATATTTTGGGCGCAAATGTAATTTTGCTGAGCTTGAGTTTTCTAGCACAGCAATGTTATTACAGCCGGGAGTCCTTTATTCCTTACTCATTTATGGTTTGTAAACCTGAGTGGTAACACACTACATTTTGAGATGCATTGACCATCATATCTATATTCCAAGATTTTAACTCAATGTGTATGCTGAAATATGACCAATGATTTTCACATTTTTTTCAGTTTTTATTGTCTAGCTATTAGTGGAATCCCTAATTTGTGTTGAATGTTGAGGCACTTCTGATTTTATCAACATTCCATATAGTACATATTCTTGTATTAATTTGTTGTCCACCACTGCTAGTTGCATATATGTTTTACTTTTATTTATAAATAAAAGAAAATGTTTATCTGCTGTTGAAAGCTTTATACCATATATATACTTGGGCTATTTGAAACCTACAGGTTTTCATATCTCTAATTCGTTCACCTCTTGCATATGAGCAGCTAGCTATGTCTTCCATGTCAAGAATGTACATTCGGACAGGAAATGCTTGATTCCTCTTGCAGAACTGTTGAACTCGTGTGAGTTTCTGTTTGATGACAGCTATGTATTTGGTGTGAAGATACTGAGTGCAAAGTTCTATTCTCCTATAGTGAAGCCTGCTTCTATTGTGGTTCAAAACAAGCCTAGCACAACTCAGAACCTTTTCCTCCAGAACGAGGGGTTGATCAAAGGGACCTATACCTGGAGCATCACTGACTTCCTTGACTTGGCATTGAAGCCATCAGTCCTTTCACCTGTGTTCGAAGTAGGCGGATATAAATGGTATGCATTGTTTTACTAGTTGAAGTGTAATTTATACGTTCCATAATAATAACACGCATATTCATCAAGTTCATAGTCCCAGAAACACTAGGAACAATTTTCGTCAGCAGATATTATTTTTGAAGATTTAAGTGCATAGCTCACGTTCCTTGGTCTTGCGAACTTTGCTGAAATATTGGTACTTACAACTCAATAGTTATCGATTAGTGTACATAGTATTGGTTTTATGCTATGTACATGCTGTCATGCATGGTACAAGCTCTCTTGTTGTTGCATATGTTCACGTGTTCCAGAATACGCTGCCCTCATCTCCAATCATGGAACCCAAACTACTATAGTTTTAGTACAGGTTCAGATGGGTGAAGATGTCTTTCTGGAGGAATATCATGTGCATCAGTGATCCTAACACATTGGCTTCATCATGTCGTAGGCACATCAGGATGTATCCGCGTGGTAACAAACGGAGCACCAGATCCATGTCCTTGTTCTTGTGCCTGCATTCCCCGGATGAGCTCCCTCCAGAGTGTGGGAGGATGATCGAACTCACACTAACCATCCTGAACCAAATTCATATAGGAGAATGCTACAACCACAAACAACAAGGTTTGCCTCTCCATGATAGCTTGTCGATCTTACTGGAACCAACTTCTAGCTTGCAGCCGATTTTATTTTATTAATGTGTTGCGATCCCAGGCCGGTTAGTGTTTGCTGGTACGAAATACTGGGGATGGCCCAACTTTATCCCGCGCAAAACTCTCAAAAGCAAGTCCGGTGGCTATCTTGTAGGATCGAACTGCATCATCAAGGCAGATATCTCCATCGTTGGGTTATCAAGTGAGGTTTTAGCCGGTATGGCCTGATGAAGAAGCGATGCCCTTGCATCTTACGGACTGGTATCTGAGTGAGTGTGTTATGGTAGCAGTACTAAGAACCCTTTTAATGAACTTCTTATGGTAGTAAGGAGGAGCTAGCAGAGCTGATCATTGTCTCACTGGGACTGAGAAAACTGGAATGATGGTTGGCATGGTTTTTAGTTTTTTTTTTTGCGAATCAAAGTGATGTGCTGTTTCGGAGTACTTTAATGTCGATATGCACCTATGCTAATATATTGACTTGTGTTGCTATACATTGTTTTAGATAATGGAGCTCGCTCCCCAGGCTATGCACACTGTTCATATATGTCCAGTTTCCGATAATTCTCAACTGGTGTTCTCGGGTACAAACTACGATCAGAATTACTTTGCTAATTTCTGCAGGATTCAGCTTAATCACGGTTCCAAATTTTGTATTGAAAAAATATGGGGCACCAAGTAATGACCGAAATTTCAGTTATTCGGTTTACATTTTAGCTAAACGACCAAAATTTCTTGAATCAGACTAGATACAACCAAAGAAAACTTTGAGTTATGTTACAATTTACTCATATAGTCGTATTCATGTGTCAGTATTCTGCTGGTAACATTTTAATGAAGATGAGGGCAGGGCACTTCATGTGTGTGACCACCATTCTCATTTAAAAAGGCAAGATATATGACCGGAGAAACTTTAGTACTGCGTTCGTTCGAAATTATTTGAGGTTTAACTTTATCTTAAGTGAAACTTTATGCTGTTTGACCAAGTCCATGAAAAAATGATAATAGTACGAAAATATATTTCTGTCATGAATCCAATGAAAACTAATTTGGTTTGGAAGTACTTGGATAGACATAGTCAAACTTAATTTGTTTTGACTTTGAACAAATCTAGAAGTACAAATCATTTTGAAAGGATGAAGTACAACATACTGGTATTGCCAAATACTCCCTCCGTTTCACAATATAAGATGTTTTAGTTTTTTTCCACATGCACATGCACACACATGTATCTAGACATGTTTAAGTGTATGTGTCCATTCTTTTTAGTATGAATCTAGACATGTATGTGTAACACTTAAAACATCTTACATTGTGGAACGGAGGGAGTACCTTATTTATTGAGGCGAGGAAATGTCATAGGAATTTGACCCTTGCTGGACCCTCGTGGACTACCTTTTTGCAATCTTTGATTCAAAGGAAAGGCAAATCAAAGGGAAAATCAAAGGAGTAGGAAAGGGTGGCCAGTGTAAAACTTTCCTCGTTCCTTGTGCACAGGATTCAAAGAATGAGCTCTTGAGTGCATTTTTCCATTCCTCTGCGTTTTGCCTTGAAAGTGAGATACAAAGGAAAATTTCCTCTACTTTTCCTTGCATCATTCCTATGAATCAAACAAGTGAACATTAGCAACTCAGGAAAATTTCCTAACCCTGTAAGTTTCCTCCATGTTTCCTCCAAATCAAAGAGGCCCTAATAGTGCATCTGAAATATGAATAAGTTCTCACCCGCTTTACGACAATTTGGCTCGTGTGACAAGTTCATCTTCTCAAACAAAGCATCAACACCAAACGACCTTGTGGTCAAGACCCTCCCAACGCCACCCAACGAATCTCCTTCGGGAACTCCTTGATTTTTTATACACCAAGGACAACATTATCCAACTCATCATCTTGCAGCTCTAGGTTTCTAAGCATGCATCGATCTCCTCTTCTTCCACATTGATCGCACTAGAGGTACCAGCAATGGTCTTTTGCGCCATAGAACTAAACCTTCCAAAACCCTATATTCCTTTTGGAACGAGAGGCTTTCGATATTATAGTGACAGATGCAGGGTTGCAGACTAGAGCAAGCCACTCTGGGACTTCAACATAACAGAGCTGGACGAAAAACTAGAACAAAAATGATCCAATCTTACGATGGCGAAGAAAACCGCCTCAAGAGTACCTAAACCCTAAGCGAGAGGGTAGTTGTTCGACTAACACGTTTTTTTGTAATAAAAAAACATCTTATATTTGATAATTATCAAGAAAAACAATAGCTAGTACAAAGGGAAAATAACTAAGATGCAGAGCTATACTAGCCTTCTTCTTCCCCAACTGTACGCTGCCCGCCGGAGATTGAAAATTGAAATGAGTGGCTATCGTCGAGGTAGGAAGAGGGGAGAGAGCTTATTCAACACACCATCACCACCATTACCTCGTCGATGCCATCAGAGAAACAAAACTTAAGAATAGAATGCCATCGCCACTCTTGTTGCCGCTGACGAAACCGCCCTATGGGGGAGAGAAGAGGTACTGAGGAGACGGTGTGGAGGAGAATTTTGGCGGCAACTAGGAAATGGAAAAGGAGGAAAATCGACACATTGGACAAATAAGTTGGTAACCCCGAAAAAAGGGACTCTCGTCCTACCAAAAACATATGCCACAATGCGAAGGTTCGTCTGGTTGTTACGCGGGGGCGGCGGCCCCGAGAAAGGTGGGATTGGGTGGCTTCGTGATGTTGTGCGGACAGCAGGTTCGTCGACCCTGACTGGTTTGACTTCTGGCAATGCGAAGTTTCGTACTGGTTGCTACGTCGGGGCGGCGGCCCCGGATCAGGTGGTGTGTGTTTGTGGTGTCCGGTCGACTTGCGTCGTGTGGACGGTGGGTTGCCTCATAGTGCGGTTTTTTGGTCTGATTTCCTCATAAAAAGGGCATTATACAATTTGTACGGTTTTTTGACCGGTTTTCCTTATAAACTATCATCTATTTTATCTATTCGGTCGGTGGATACGACCACTTTGAGCAAAAAAAAAAAATGCCAGCCAACAAAGCCCAAGGAAAGAATTCGACCGGCATAAGCCCAAGCCCAAGAGCAAGCCGTTACTCCAGTTCCTTCCTTCGTCACCCGCGCGTCAACCTCCGCATCCTCGATTCCCCATTCGCCCTCACCGATCCCCCACAGCTCAGCGCTCCCACCGTCATGCCGGCAGCCGCCGCGCCCGCGCCGCCCACGCCGAGCCTGGACGCGCGCACGGGTGCCCGCGTACTGCGCCGAGCGGCGGTGCACCTCCTCCACCCGGCCTCGCTCCCGCCGCTCTTCCTCGCGGCGCTCCTCCTCCTCCTCTTCCGGTCGGCCCTCTTCGCCGGCACGCTCCGCCTCTCCTCCTTTGCCGACCGCGATCCCGCCCTCCGTCCCTCCTCCTCCGCCTCTCCCCTCCCGCCCAGCCTCCCCGCCGCCTCCCCAGCACCACCTTCCCCGCCGTCGCTCCCCCTTCACTTCCTCATCCTCCCTCTCCGACGACGACTTTCTCCTTGGACCCCTCGACCCGGCCTCCTCGCCCCACTCCAGCCGCCGTAACTCCTCCTACCACAACATCTTCTTCACCTCCTTCTACACCCCCAAACCCTACCCCACACCCCTATCCCAGCAGGTCCCCGCATCCGTTTCCACCTTCTTCCTTGCCGTCCACAACGAGACCTCCTTGACGAAGCCTGCTTCGCCCCGGGGTAGTGAGCTCAGGCTGCTCGACCTCACAAGGCGTGACGCTGCGGCCATCATCAACCTCCTCGCGCTGCTCTCGGCCGCACATGTGCTCGCCATCCTCGGGTACATCACCGTGCACTCAATTGCTCTTGGCACGGTCTTCGCGTCTGTAGCAGGGCGCCACCTGCCTGAACGGCGGCGAGGTTTCTTCCTCTCTGGTGTCGCCATGGGCGCCAGGCGGCTCACTGGGTTCGCATTCCTGCGGTGGGCGACTCGGGATGCGGTTGTGCAGATGCTCTGCCTCTGGTTCTTTGCTGATGTGCACGACCAGGCGCAGCTCTTCAGGCTCTTTGTTGTCGCCAAACTCATGCCGTTCTCAGCATCTGCCAACCCGTGGCTTGCTGCAGCCGTTTCTGGCCCGGAGCTCGACGGGTTCTTCATTGCGTGGGCTCTTCTTGATGCAGTTGTCTCGGTGTTGTTCACGGTGGTGCCATGGGTGGTCGCCATGGATCGTGATCTGCGTCCGCCTGGCCGTAATGCTGTCAAGGAAGGTTGCTACCTTGTTTCATTGATGGCGACCGATGCCACATTGATCAAGTGCTGGGAGACAGTGGTGTGTGGCAGCATGGGGCGGCTCATTATGGTGACATTTGGTGGGAAAGTTCTTGGCGGCTTCCTCCACTCGTTTGCGGAGGTGTACTTCATGGTGGTGTGGCTCATGTTCTACTTCACAGCAAGGTGTAAGGAGTCTCGATTGGGTGGCCGTCAGTTTGGACTGGAGGATGTGGCAGCTGCTCTCAATTGATTCATGCAATGACAAGTTTGACATGGCCGCATCACCGTCTTACATGGAGGCAAACCTGTGTGTCAATGCATGAAGAAAGGTATATTTCATGCCTCACAGTGCTCATTCATGGCACACGGCTCGTCTTGGGCTCTTGGTGGAGTAGGTTTTTGTAGTTCTCTCGATCTTCTGATTTGTGCTTGTACGATGTATGATTCACGCAAGGAAGAGAGAACTTGAAAATGCATGTATGTACAGTTTTTGCCCTCTGTGTGCAATCATGTATAGTCACACCATTGGCATACTAGAAGGGTTGTTTGGTTCCCCTTTCCATAGGAGGTAAGATGGATAGGTGTTGTAGCTTCAAGATGACGAGTGAATTGCAGTCCTATAGTGGGCTAGCACAGCAGAACTTCCTGAGCAGGGTTGAAACTTGTGATATTGTAGGTTCACACAGTGGTAATTCTCTGTTGATATCTTCCGTTTTAAACCTTTTCTTTAATTGGCAGTCTACTTTGCTTTTGAGACTTTGGCTCAATATCAATACCCCTCAAGCTTGCTCTGTGAAAGAGTTATTGGCTCATTATTGAAGTTTCTATTTCCTTGTTCTCTTAGACGGCAATGTGTATCTCTAACTGATGTGGAGGCATTTATCATGCTTGATCTGAACATATGTCCCATAAGAAATATTACATTGGGGTGTATTTTTTGGAAAAGGACTGTTGTCTACCAATATTCTTCGTGTGTCTGTACTGACCTGTAGTTTTAGTTACTAACAACCCAGTGCATGCCACCTGCTCTATATCTCTTTATGCAGTCCAAAATTCAGTTAGAAATGTTAAAGCATGCTATATCTGGAATACTTAAATATGTTGAGCTCTAACAAATTGATTGATTATTCATAAGTGTGAGGGTAGCCTCTGTTTTGTTAATGAACCATTTTCATTAGACCATAGTCACCCCCGCAGTTAATTTTTATTGCTTAGAAGTTATGCTATCTGAATATTATACCCTATACAAGCTTATACCTTATTTCATTATCATCCGCGGTCCTATGTTGACATTGGTCATTGTCTAGTTTGTATTGTGCTGTAACTCTCACTTAATCGAGATATGAAGATAAATTAGACTTGCATAGAGAAAATGATTGGAAACCAAACCATTATGTATGGCGCTATGGGGTATGGGCTATGCTGTTATGGCATGTCCTTTAGTGATACATGAATCTCACGAGTTGCTTGTTCGGAAGTGCTTTTCTGAGCCGTGTGTGGCTATGTGCAGCAATATGATTCTACTGTGAAACTGTATACAACCCCCTCCATATGGAAAATACAAGGCTTACAATCTTGTTCCGAATTATAAGGGGGGTGTGATTTTAAATGATTCACTCTTTGATTTGCCCTCATATAATTTACTTTCTAAATTTTTCTTGATGGCTGTGCCTAGTCAAAGTTGGCCTTACAGAGGAAGTCTAACTATGACCAAAATTCCGTTTCATTCTGCTTGGTTCTTATTGCAAATCTGTTTAAAGGGCATTTCGTTTGGATCATAATTTGTATACAACAAGCACATTGAAGACTCTAACCAACATGTTTTCATAGATATCCATATCAAACATAAGACGTACATCTGCCAACAGCTGAGAAGTGAGAACTATATTGCATAATCAAAAGTCAATACTTGTTCGTTGCAATCTCAGTATTTACTCAAGAGTCAATACTTTTTCTTTGTACAATGTCAATATTTTCATCTACTGGAGTAACTAAACATTTCATGGTTGTTTATTTGCTGATGAAAGTTTGTGGTTTGCTTCAATGCTGTTACACTCTGCAAAGGAAAATGCTATGCTACTAGATGTCAGCTGCATGTTGGTGCTGTGTTTCGTACCAAGGAGTTCAAAGTTTATCTAATCTTCTGTATGCTTAAGTCACTATTATTTGTGCCAGAATGACAAATGTTCATAGCTTGTCATTTGCAAGGTCATACTTTGCGGGCTCTTATATTCCTATATGTGCTCAAATTTCTTGTGAGCGTGTTTGGAAGGCACTAGATTATGAGTTTATGGGGGAACTGCTGTTAGTGCTGGTGTATCACTGTATCGTCCTGTCTTATTATTTGAAGACCAGTGAATTGTGTTTATCTGTGAACCAGTCCAACTTCGATCTATTTATCTCCTGATGCCCTTTACGGATAGAGGCTTCTGACTGACACAACAGTTTCTAGCATTTGCTATTAACTTTGTGTTGAATTTACTTGTGCTCGTTATTGACATTACTGTGCTTTGTCCTCATATTGGATTTGTTGTGGTGGACAAGCATGAACCAAATTCCAGAGGTCTCAGTAGTGTAGGACAGTTTGATTGGATCACTGGATGCAAGATGGATTGCAAATCTCGTGAATAATCAGTTTGGAACAAGTCAACTGAGCTTCTAAAATGTGTGAGCGTATCAGATACTTCATTTTTTTTGTTTGTTTGTTGTGAAATGTCTGTGATGACTTGCAATTTGAACTCACCTGGATTGAGACTATCGGGCTTACTTTCTCAGCAAGATGAACTCTAATTTGGCAGGGTGTAATCACATATACTTATGGCACTACAGATATATAAAATAGTAAACACTTGATATGTGACGAAGTTTCTTAGGATATGTATATCGTTAGTTTCATTTGTATAGAGATACTAATCAACTACGTAAACTCAATGTACAAGTTGATCGTATATATAAAAGAGCTCAATATAAATGGATGGCCAGCTGGCGGGGTTAAGCACGCCAATATATTGTTTATGATTGTTTCATCTCCTTCATGAGTAGTATACAACACACATGCATGCTGTTGATACCAAAAGGAAAAGAGACGAAAGCTCAATTTTGATGCAAAGAAGCTATCCGCTACATAATCAACAAGCTGGCTCCTTGACTCTGGACATGATCGACAAGATTATAACTACTCCCGCCATCCACAAAAAGGTGACGCAGAAATTGAGTCAAAACGAGTCAATGCTTTCTAGGTTTGACCAAGTATATATACAAAATATGAAGATCACAATGCCAAATCAGCATCAATATATCCACCATAAGATATATTTATTTAATATTGTAGTTGTTGATATTTTCTCATATATAATTGATCAAAGTTAGAAATTCTTGAATTTTTTATTCCATTTTATGCCAACTATTTTAGGGCGGAGGGAGTACTACATCAATAGTATTTCCCTATTGCATCCTTCAGGGTATTGCTATTGGACAAGCTATTAAAGGCATACTCACCGCTCCCAAAAATGTTATGCGCAAGTGTTGTCATATTTTTAAAACTTAAACATTCTTAGGTTTGACAAGTTGCATAGAATATATCATGTGATATCTTCTTATGAACTTGGTCAAACTTAAGAAAGCTTGACTTAAGACAAAAAATAGACCTTTAGACTTAGTTTTTGGGAAGGAGGGTGTGAAGATGTAGATATAAACTTTCAGTTAAATTCGTGTATATTAAGTACTGTAAAAAGGCAAACATATCTACTGTAAGCTCATGTATAGTAAAACTTAAACACATCTACTGTATATCAAAGACTGTAAAAAGGAGTAGTAATATTTATTTTCCATGCGCCTCAAAAGTTTTGCCATTATTTATTGTGTTCTCAAGTAGGTGGTCTTAACATGGAACCAAACATTTACGACTTTGTCCACAGTAATATGATGCTAAAAGGGAGGAAGAAAAAACATATGATCAGTATATATTACGTCCACATTAGGTACAAACACATATACATCACATATTTATACACACACAGCTGCGTATCCTTCAGTTAATACATGGCATTTTCATCACATACTCCAAATTAAGCAACCGAAAGCCAAATCAGAAAGATAAGAAAACGTCCTTTCTGAATCAGCACGCCTAAAGCAAACATTAATATACAGATATACACTACTAACATACGCCTATACATACATCAAACTTAGCTTACTAGCATGCATAGTGAAGTGCTGAAACCCAGCTAGCTGGCCCTAAACCTTAATAGCCAAGCTTCAAATCCAGCATGTCGTTCAGGCTGCTTCCATGGTCACTCTTCAGCACCGAAGGTGTTCCCGGTCCCGGCGACAGTGGCAGGTTGAGGTCTAGCACCGCCGCCTCCTCCGACGACAGTGGAGACCCCTCGCTGCCGGCAGCAGGGGCGATCACCACCACCCCGCGCAGGCCTTATCCCAGTGGCACCGCTTGTGCCCGCCGAGCGCCTGCCCGCTGGCGAACCCGCGGTCGCAGACGCTGCACCTGTGTTCGTCGCAGTTGGCCTGTCCCATAGGCGCCTTCGACGCCGACGTGCCGCAGCTCTCCGTCGTCGCGCTAGGAGTAATGGCGGAAACGTTAACGGTCTTCTTGCCCTTGCCAGCGCCGGGCCGCGCGCCCGAGAGCATCAGGAGGCTGGTGGCGACCTCGCGCTCCTGCATGGTGAACTGCCCGGTGGCGGCGCCGTGGCGAGAGTTCGGCGACGACGGCGGCGTGATCCCGCGCCACGGGCGCTCCGGGTGGCAGCGCATGTGCCCGAAGAGCGCCTTCGGTGACGGGAAGAGCTTGCCGCACTCGGTGCACGGCGGCGTGTCGCCGTTGGACGAGCATCGCGGCCTGGGGCTGGCGCCGCCCTCGGGCCTCGGTCTCTTCCGGCGTGGCTTCGGCGAGATCAGCGCAGGAGGGGGCAGCGCCAGCGTGAGCGTGAGTGTTGTCTCATGGGGTTGCGGTGGCGAGGAGGAGAGGAGGAGGTTCCATGGAGATCGCAGCGGGGGTGGTTGGGAGGGAAATGGAAATGGAGAAACTGCCATTAGTTGTGTTCGCGAGTGGTTTAAACCCACCTCCTCAGGCGCGCAGAGCCTGTGGCATGTTTCAACATGGGTCCAATAGCGATTTCTACTGGGACAACGAGTGAACACTGATTCCCGCAAGAGTAATACGCATATCTACCAGATCCCTACAACGCCCCTGTGGCTGTTCGTTTTTTTTTTTTTTTTTTTTTTGCCGAACAGCCACCGCATATCGTCCCAGCTCGGGTATCTGGATAAGCATCCCGTCAGCCACTATATTAAGGGTACCGGTGACATTTCGCGTGAGCTCCCCGATCCACTCCGCCGTGATTGGTCTCCTCCGCCGCTAGGGTTAGCAAACTCCGGCGAGCAATTTCTCTCTCTATCTATGCACCATTTTATGAAAGGGTGACGGGGAAGGGGGGGGGGGGGGGCAGATTGATGGCCTTAGGGTCCAGCCACGTGGGGGCACACAATTTATCACGATTCGATGGTATTCTCTTAATGAAGTTTATAGGAACTCATATGCGAGTAAGACTATTGCTCCATGGAACCTCTGACGAGGAACAATAAGCTTTACCAGTTATCTGTTTCTAGGATTACTCCCTCGAGCAATGTCGTGGTGATCTCCAGCGACGAGGACGACGAGCGCATGGCGGCGGGGTGTCGTGGCCGCCTCTCCAAGCGCAGGCGGGGCCGCCAAGCACATCATGCTGCAAATATTGCGGACCCACGATACCAAACACGCCCTTGAGGAGGCCAAGAAGGCGGCGGAGACCGGCGACCTGGATGCCAAGCGCCGCGTGGAGGAAGCCCGAGAGGAGTATATTCTCACGTTGGCGGAGCACACCTCCTACATGGCCTTTTGCCTCAACATCAACAACGCCTCGCTTAGGAACGAGCTCGATCCTTTAAGCCTAGGATGAGGCTAGGGATACCAGGTTTTGTTAGGTCTATAAATATGAACTTTGTTTGTTGTTCGTCTCCGCTTGTGAACTGTGCTTGATGAACTACCGTGTTGTTCTCACTACAAGTTCTCGCGCGAACTAGTTATTGAATTATCCAGTATCGTGTTAAGTATCTTTTCCGCGTGATGCATTTTTGATGAGGGTGGCTCTAAGGACACGGCCGGTTCAGCCGTTCCTTTGGGGCCTTTCTATGGGGTATTTTAGAATTAGACGGACTTTTTTTTTTGGTATGTCTCAAGCAAACAAACCGGTCCAAATTGCATCCTAGAGGTCCTGCCGAAGGCGAACAAAATCGGAAAGGTGACCTTGCATTAGAGAATCCCTAGACTGTAGTAGATCCAGCAAATGGTGACCCGTGTATCGGGTTTCCCCGAAAATAGTTTTACGGTACCACGCGCGCTCGGGTAGAACAGACCCTGCAATTTGGTACCAGGAAATTTGAAATGAACTTCGTGCTGGATTTTGATCATCAACGAAGATAGTTCACTGCTAGCAAGTATAGTTTACAAGATCAAACATAATTGACATAATAGGTAAGACTAGATTTTTAACTAAACCTAGACAAACGAAAGGGTCGCCATCGCGCCGCCACACTTGTTGCCACAGGAACGTCGGAGGTCGTGCAAGATTAGCCGTTGGAAGCGCTCCTCCGTCTCCCACCACATGTGTTTACTGCGTGCTCGGTGCTCAAGCATAGGTCGCACGCGAGCTGTCGGCGTTCACCACAAGTTCAGCCCACCAGGTGGCCGAACGGCGCCGCTTCTCCACGTGAACGGCGGAGCGCTAGGATTTCTCTGAAATACTCTCCATGAGCTCGTCGCCGTTGTTGATTCTAGCGAGATCGTCGATGTCATCGTCGGTGGTGGGCTTGGTAAGGGAGGAGTACGAGATGTCGTCGTCGTCGAAGTACTCCTCGTCGATAGAATCGGAGTACTCCAAAGCCCGTAGCGATGACCCCGTACCGAGAATTGCAACACCAGGAGGAGGCACACAACTGAGGCGCGCTTCATTTCGCGGCTCACCCTAAATGCCCATGTGCGTTTGATATAGTGGCGGAGGGGGGTGGTTATCCGAGAGATATTTTTATCGGGCGGGCCAATATGCGGTGGGTGTTCAATTTATAAAAAGGCTAAAACTACATATCGTCTAGAATTTTCTGCGGTGGGGGTTTTTCGAGATCGGATAGAGATGCTCTTAGGCGCCTCGTCCACAAAGATCCACTTTGCCCACCTCTCACGGAGATCGCCACCTCCTCCTCTGGCGCCTCGTCTGACACCTCAATCGACACCGCACAGGAGCTATCTGCCTCCCGTCTTGCGCGTGACGACACACCTTGCTCGTAGGTGTTGCCTGGAGGGAGCAGCCCGGCCTACCTACGCCCTCGAAGGTGGCCGCACTTGCTCGTGCCGGCGGCTGCGCTCCTCCTCCTCGCCTGGAGACGCACTACATCTGTTGCACCGCTACTGCCGTGTATGGACGAGCCCGCCATCGATCTACTGGAGAAGTGGGCAAAGTTGGCGGTAATTGCTCGCCGGAGCTATCTAATCACAGTGGAGGGAACAGGGAGTTAACCCTAAATGGCCCGATGCTTATTTGGGATAATTTTTTCTTGGCCAAACCGATATATGGTGTATGTTCAGCTCGTAAAAACAGTCCAAACCGCGTAACGGCCGGAATTTTCCGGACATGCTTATCCGGATCCGGATCTGCTAGAGATGCGAACGGGAAAAAAAAAGATCCCAGAGACGCACCCGCAGCCGCGTCCCGGCTCACTGCATCTATAGCAGCACGTTTACGCGCCGCCCTTAAATACCCCACCGCGAGGGAGGCTCAGCAACTGCCAGCCCCGTCTGTCTCTCTCCCTGTCCCCCCGGCCGCACACAGGTGGCGCGCCAATCGATCACGTCGCCGGCCGCCGGCCGCCGCAAGCGGAGAGGGGTTAGTTAGTTTGGATCGGTTCATGGGGAGGGCACCGTGTTGCGAGAAGGAGGGGCTGAAGAGGGGGGCGTGGAGCCCCAAGGAGGACCAGCTGCTCGCCGACTACATCGCCCTGCACGGCCACCCCAACTGGCGCGCCCTCCCTAAGCACGCTGGTGAGTTCTGCATCTCTCTCCCTCTCTCTCTTTCTCGGGAGCGCCGATTACCAGCGAATGGGTGATCTCATTGTTGCTGTTTCTGCAGGGCTGCTGCGATGCGGGAAGAGCTGCCGACTGCGGTGGATCAATTACTTGCGGCCGGACATCAAGCGGGGCAACTTCACCGCCGACGAGGAGGACCGCATCATCCGCCTCCACCAGTCCCTCGGCAACAGGTAGATCCTTCCCTTTCTCCCCCTTTTCATTATGAAATCTCGTTTTTTACATTGAGCGAATATGATGTCGTGATTTCCATCTGCATAAAAAAAGTTACTCGAAATACTTTGTTTCAAGTTTGGACATTGCTACTTAGAAATTGCATTATGCGCACATTTCTTTATCGCGTCATTGCACGGCTAGTCAGTAGATCTCTGAACATAAAGATAAATAAAGTCGAATAAAAATTGAAAAGTCCATTATTGGACAGGTGATCAACAGTGGTTCAGAACTTCGTACAGTAAAACATGCACCGTCTTTCATGTACGGCCCTATCACTTGATTGGTGGCGGCCATAGCCTCCTCGAAACAATAGCTTAATTATACTCCAAAAAGACAAAAGCGTTCACAATTAGTTTAATTCTGCACTTTTGTGTTCTTAAACCCCCACATGCAAGTAAACCAATCCAAAGCTCGAAAGCCGCTAGAGATTCCATCTCATTTGGCCTTTCACGGCTGTCAGTGGAGTGGCGTGGTGGTGGCTGCTGCCTGCAGGTATATGATGCATATGAAAATCCCTTGGATTTGATATTGATGCAGATTGCAGCAGCACCACCACTATCATCCGGCCACCACTTGAGCTGGACCACACTCTGCCCAAGAGTCTAGTCTACTGCTAATATAAAATGTGCATATACAATATAATCATATCCAGCGCCCAACAAGATTTTTTTTTGCCCTCAGCTGGAATACAAGCGGTAGTATCTGGTCAGACCCACAATCACTCAACACCACACGCACACACACCACAACTCACACGCCCGCTGTGAGCCTAAACTAGACCTACAACCTATATCCAGCATGTCCGGTATGGGATCTTTTTTCTCATGTGGCTTACAGACGTGAAACTGAGACTTTATTAGCGAATATTGTTCCCCATGAACAGTACGCCCTGCTACTGTTCCTAATGAACAGTAGCCCCCGGGTGAGCAGCACGAGGGATCGAACCCGCGTGGGCTGCCTGGCCACTGCCAGTGCAAGCCACCGAGCCACGCTCGGTCCTCAGCGCCCAACAAGATCGATCCTCCATTAATTCCTTGTTTAATTACACATGATCGATCAGTACCCCAGTTGCTGAATTCAGGAGCATTTGTGATTATAACTATCACAAGTAGCAGTAGGAGGAGAAGTTGTCCTTCAGATTAAACCATCTGGTCCACTGTTTAATCTAGGAGTACCTGTGATGTCCAGTGCATTGCGAATCAAATATTTGCAGCAAGTATTTGAAGGATGCAGATTTTTTTAACAGTTGCAGCTCTGAGCTTTTCTTTTTCCTCGGAACAGGTGGTCCGCGATTGCCACGCAGCTGCCGGGACGCACTGATAACGAGATCAAGAACGTTTGGCACACACACCTCAAGAAGAGGGTGGAGGACGACCAGAAGAGCACTGCAGCCGATGGTGCTAGGGGGCGGCAAAAGGCTCGCAAGAAGACCAAGGCTAAGAGCGCCACCGTCGATCCGGGTGTTGAGGATGAGCAGTACACGGTGTCACCGGTGCGGTCGAGCAGCGGCGTGACGTGCTCCACGGTGACAGTGACCGACTCGGCGGTGGTGTCTTCGCCGGCAGACAACGGGGCCATAACAAGCGACGGTCACGATCTTATCAAGGAGGAGAGCGTCACCTCGGCAGCGGTCATCGACGACAACTTTTGGTCGTCGACAGACCTGACGAGGATGATGGACCTCGGCACCTTAAACACGGATCTGAGCCTGACAAGGAGCTCGTCATCGACGAGAAACGAGGACATGGAATTCTGGTTCAATATGCTGCACGAGGCCGGAGACATGTGGGACTTGGCCATCTTGTAACAATGGAAAAAATAAGCTTAGTTATCTACCTGGGAGATTAGAGTGTTCTCCCTTTTTTACTCCCCCATCTTCAGGTGAGAAAATGCTGGGAAGTTGAGGTGACTTCACCTTTTTTAGAAGAGAAAAAATGAATATTCGTAGCAACATTCCTTTTGTTCGTTATCAACCTTCAGAATTAATCAGATGCAGCAGTATTAGAAATATCTATTTCCATGTCTTGTCTTCCTGGTCTAGCTATTTACCTTCTCTTCGTATCAGGTGTACGTATTGATGTGAAAGTTAATTTCATTTCATCTATTTAAGTCGATTTCACAATAAGAATACTGAGAGTGTGAAAAGGAAGATAAATGTTTAGTTGTGACTAGTAGCCATGCACGTGCAATGCACGCTTCAAAATATAAATGTCGTTTTTCTAGTTTAGTGTCTGTTTTGTTACAAGGGTAATAATTTCGAACGTATAATAATGCACAAATAACATAGAATGCATACACATTTCATCATTTAAAATCCACAAAGCATGAAATAATATTTATTTTTTTGCAAATATAGTATAGGTGAACACAAGTTGAAAGTGATAATAAAAACAAATTATGAATAATATAATATCTTCCACTATTTTATTTCATGAAAACCCATATCTTAATGCGACCAATAATTTTTCGTTCCAAGGTATGTATATTGTTTATGGCCAAATTATTGTCTTGTACCGGGCCCTCGACATGTCCAACGCACATATTCAAAATGTAAATGTTAGTGATTTTTTGTTGTTACCACAACAATAATTTCATGACTAAAACGTGTATGTGCAAACAACCTAAAATACAGACATTTGCATCATTTAAAACTAACAAAGCATATAATAATGGTTACTATTTGCATAGATATTACAATTCAACATAAAAAAGACCACATGATGACGTGCACTGAAAAACAATAAAAAATTCACCACCGATGGACACTGCCCGAAATAATCTCACTCTCACTAAGGGCACCCACAGTGTCTAAATAGGGGTGCCAAATAGCCAATTTAGCTTTTTGGCATCGGCTCCCTACGCTGTGGCGCTAGTGTCAAATCCCCAAAATATGGCGTCGGCGCAACTACTTGTTCTCACGCCAATGCCGTCCTCTCTCTCTGGCCTCCAACTTCTCTCTTTCTTGCTGGCAGCCTGGGCACTTGGTGTTGGAAAAAATAATGTATTTGGCACCGCTGCCATCTTTGGTTATGTGGCAAATATGGCTTTGGCCACACTGTGGATGCTCTAAGCTCCCCTGTCTCACAGCACCACCGCCCCCTTCCACTTCATCACCACCGACGGCAAGACTCCCAAGCGGCCGGTCCATGGCGGCCGCCCTTCCGCAGCCGCTGGGCCCTGTAGGCGCGCTGGGCGCCCGCCCACTCCTCCTCCCGCCGTCGCGGCCCTGTCAGCACGTCACGGGAGGTGGAGCGGCACCGGAGGATGGAGATTCGTCCCGAGCAGGAGCAGCGGCGGCCCATGCCCAGCCGCACCTGGCGGCAGCAAGCGCCGGCGAGGCTCGTCGGGCACGACTCCAGCAAGCAGACAGCTAGGTAATTTCTCTTTTTTTTAGGTGTATTCTCAACTGAGATTGCTTAATTTAGATGTATTTCGGGCATGATTTCGGGTATGAATTTTGAACCTGAAACTTACAGCATAGATCAAGAATTACTCAACTCAAGCTGTATGTGATTTCTGAAGAAATGTAGGTTGCGTTACATATGTGCTGCTGTAAATCAATAATATGAAGTCATTTGACTGAATCTGTTAGGATGTGTATGCATGGACTGAAACTTTTTTATTCGATTATACGTTATCAGTATTGAGTATTCCATGTACTCGATACTGCAATACCAAGTGAAAAATTATTTGTTTCATGTCATTCTTATATTTATTTGAGAAATTGTTTTGTTGGCTTGCGGCGCGCCCAGGCTTCGACAAATTCCTGGGTCCGCCACTGCCCGTCGATGACCTCAATATGTATGGTGCCTCCGTCAGCGACATCAAGAAGCTGCTCGCTTTCCCTGTAACCTTCTCCAAGGATTTTCAGAAGGTACTGGTTTTTTTGATTCAGAGCTAGCAAAATGTGTATTACTGCATATGTATTTCGCCATGGTACTGACGATTTTGATGCTTTTGGTCATACTATTTCAGCTAATTGGTAAATGTCACGTTCCTTGTGGTGATTTCAAAGGCTTCTACCGTTGCGTAATGTTGTCCTTTTGCATGATTCTGCTGTTTTTTATCTTGCTTCAGAAATCTGGGATCAAAAGAATTCAGAAGTACTTACCTTGTTACCGGAGTAATAGTTTTAAATGTGTAACGATGATAACATAGAATGCGTACACGTTGCATCATCTTACAACCCTAAAGTACAAAATAATAATTGTAATGTGCAGAAATATTACAAATCAACATAAGTTGAAAGTGAGAATCAAAAACCAAATTCTAAATAACATAACATCATTCACTATTTTATTTCATGAATGTCCATCTCTTTATGCGATCAATAATTCCTCGTTCCATGTCAGGAATATTGTTTATCGCCTCATTGTCTTCATACTTCAGAATATGAATTAAGAATTTCCTTTTCAACTCCAAACCATCCTACATAGCGCTCCTTGTCCCTTTGCCTCCTTCTTTCTTTCGGGTCTACATAGATGGAATACGCTAGTTAGGATGAAGAAGTAGGGCTGTATGTACTTCTGATCATCATTACCAATGGATATGGACATGGGTGTTTGGGTTTCATTTTCCTGGGACACGGCCATTTGGTTTTCATTGGCTTGACGATGTTTTTTTCGTGCATAATATTCTCTGTCCCTCTGCCTCTTCATTTCTTTAGGGTCTGTAGGTACATTTAAAAAGTTAGCGCATCAACAATAGCATTCTTCAGTTTCCTCTAAACCAGGAGTGAGTAATTATTTATGATAGTTACCCAAGGAGCTTGTGTTACGCATATCATGAAATGGAGTGCGCGCAACCACGCCATTGGGAGATGACATGTCGTCGCCTTCCTGTGAATAGCTAGGGTCTGCATAGATACATTCAGAAATTTAGCAAATGAGAAATATCATTGTTCATATTTAACAGAAAACAATAGGGAGTGGTTTTTGATAGTTACCTAAGGAGTGGGTGTTACTTATATCCTGAAATGGAGATGACATGCCGTCGCCATTGGGAGATGCCATGTCATCGACTTCACGTGAACAGCTAGGGTCAGAAAATGTTAAAAAAACAAAATATTAAACTTTTGTAAGATTTAAATAATCATGTGAACAATCAGTGTGGGTAAAAAGGGAAAAAAGCAAAAGAGCAGAGATCACCGGTGTATATGGTTCTATAACACTATTTGGGGTGTCTAACTTAACATGTGAGACAGGGGTACACTCGGTTTTATATTATCATGATAATTGTGTGATTTAGCACCATACTGATGTCTATTTTTGCAAATCTTATGTTACAGGTCTGTGAAGGGTACATAGATACTGCAGACGATGGATATATTTTTGGCATCACAAAAGGGACAAGCTTCTCAGACTCCTTATACATTTTGTTTACAGTGGGTGAGAAAAAACTGAATCGAGGAGGCTGACCCAGAGGAATCTGAAGCTGGAAGCTGAGCTACGCTCTCTAGAACCCAGTAGGCAAGACGATGCCTTGCAGGTACTATCTGAAGCAGGTACACTCCATTTTAAAATTGTAATGGATGTTCTACCTAGGTGTAAATTCTGTAGGCCATATATGCACAGTTATGTTGTTGTAGTATTATCTGTGTAATAATATGCCTGTAGGAGTATTATTTTGTCTTGCTTCAGAAATGTTTGGTGAACTCTATATTTGACCAGAACAATTCAAAAATACTTACCTTGTTGGTTAGGAAGGTTGGGAAGGAAATTCAGAAATCCATGGTAACATAATCTAGTTATATTATCAATAGCATCAGGTTACAGAAATTTACAAGATTAATTCCATCCTCCTATAATTACTATCAATGATCAGGATATACATGTCATAATACTCCAACTACAACTGAGATTTAAGGACCCATAAGGACATTCTGTCTTCTGCTATCTGCAACCTGCCTAGGTAGTAGCAGCCTCGAGCTATTATTTGGGGTGGGACAAAGTAATGATTATTTTTCCCAACTATAATGTGGGCTTAGGCTTTTGGAGCTGCTTCTTCAGAAAGTAAAACTGAAGGTCGATTTCAGTAAGGTTGAGGAACGAATATTGAAGATTGTCAATGCGTATACTACAGTAGGTGAGATAGATAGCTTGACTGAACCAGCATTTATGAAATGGATCATCAGCACACTTATGAATGTTTGTGGTATGGTTTAAAATATTTTCCTGAGATGATTACTGTTGCAATAAATGTTAATTTCTTAGGGAAGTATGTAAATGCATTATGCACTCTTGCCAATTTTGATTCTTGTTATTCGGAAATATACAAGAATATTATGAGTTTTTTGTGAATAGCTATAGAGCAATTGAGCAAGTAACTTGTCACCGTTTTTTCAGGACATGACGCCAGCCCACTTGACGGCAAAGGTGCAGGGCGGTGATGGTGATGTCCAGCAAAAGTTCTGTGCTTCCGGACTGCTTGGGCTCCGTCGAGGACACTTCCTGTAGCCTGGTGACGAGTGTGCCGTTGAACAAGATGAAGTGGCTGGCGGGTTGTAAGGACGTCGTCAAGGAAGTTGGTGATGGGTTGGGCGGCGTCCAGCAAGCTGACCGTGGTGGCCCCCTGCGCCGGCGCCGGCCAGGACGGAGACCCCTCCCGCTGCCTGGGGCGAACGCGTCGTCGAAGAAGGTGCCGGTGCCGTGGACGGAGACCGAGGGCTCCTGGGCGGCGAGCGTGCCGTCGAAGGTGCCGGTGCCCGGCTGCGTGGGCTGGACGGAGACCAAGTGCTATCGGGCGGCGAGCGTGCTGTCGACGGTGCCCGGCTTCGTAGTCGCGACGGAGACCAAGTGCTCCCGGGCGGCGGGCGTGCCGTCGACGGTGCCGGTGCCCGGCTGCGCTGGCGCGACGCAGCGAGCGCGCCGTCGAAGTGGCGACAGCAGATGGGGAGTTGCCTTCGGCGAAGCAGCCTCGCTGGGACGGACGATCAGTTTGGTTTGAAGGGATCGACCGGTTTCTTTTTCGCGTGAAGGGTTACGAACGTGGGTCGTGCACTCGTGCGCGTTCAAAATTTGCCTGAGCTATCAATTTTTTTTCCCTTGCGCTGGGGTGATTCGCGGGGTGAAGTATTTTCCGTCGTTGTAAATTGCTAAGTGCACACGGGATCTGATATGTGGGGTCAGTACAGTGGTGGATAAGGTGTTTGGTGTGGGGTAAACCAGGAATGCTATCGATCGGTGTGGGGTGTCTCTAGCCGAACTCCAGTTCGGTCATTTATGTTTAGTTGTGATGCACCTCATTGCAAAGATGCTTCACCCGCATCACTTGCATGCTTCAAGCGAGGTGGACATCGCTTCATCTTGCCTCTCAGATACCAATTCGTAAAACAAGATTTGGGTATATATGTTTGGAACGCGACAGTATTTTCATATGCGTGAGGGAGTTTGACTATTTCCTTTGAAATTCCTGCGTTCCCAACATGTTGCTGATGGCTTAACAGAGAACAATCAGTTGAGATCTATACAGTGCTTCTGTTTGGGAAAAAAATATAATCTTTAGTGCTTGTTGCACGGCAACATAAAAGCGATAGCGGACTCGCAGTTAAGTCCTTCACTTTCTTCATACTCTCTCCATACCGGTTTATAGGATGCAATTCCAAAACCAGGTTTTTTCAAGAATAAGATGCAATTTAGGCATTTAATGAGCAATTAGGAGAGAAGAAATGGAAGGCAACCAATGCATACTCACCAATTTAAGCAATTAATGAATAGTTAGGAGAGAGGAAAGGAAGGCAACCAATGCATGCACACCAATTAGGCTACTCAACCCACCAATAGTTAGCCACCTAGGTCCAAGAGATTTGTCAAATGCATCCAATAAACCGGTATGGAGGGAGTAGTAGGAATCTTATGTCTGATATGCTCAGGAAGCTTAAAGCTCATCACTACCCGAACAGTCAGGGCATTACTTACCATGGTGTATGCCTTCTTTTTTTTGGGGTACCTTGGTGTGTACTTAAACGAAAGGGCTTAATTCATCAACGCTACTTGCCCAATTCAGATGTTAGGATGAACTGAAGACTATTTTCAATTTTTCATTCCAAGAAAAGAGAAAGTCCATGACTACAAGCCTCTAGATAAATTAGGTATACATATAATAACGAATTCTTTGTTGAAGATAACAGTTAACAGTTTCACAAGGAAATCAGATGGAAAATCGCTGTGGCTATCAGAATAGAACTAGTCTTGGATTGTGCTAGTTCCCAGTTCTAGATTAGAGCATATTAATTAGTTGCAACTACACCTCTTTGGCACAAAGAAAGTTAGTTCACACGCTGACTTCTTTTTCGATCGAGTGCATCAAATGTACACGTAGCTACGGATATTTCATCCATGTTGAAGTCAGAGTCCCCAAATCGGGGGTCTTGGATGATGTTTGTTGGCTGCTTCAGTGAGTGAATGAACCTTCTCGGCACTGTGTTTTGGGTCTGTACTGCCATGGGCCGTGGCCATGTCTTTTGGTTGTGTCTACTAGGCCTAGCTTTCCTAGGTCACTGGTTTTCTCTATTTTTTGTCGGCTTAGACTTTAATTACAACGTTAATATTTGTTGAAACTACTATATATTTTTGAAATAAACAGATTATAATATTATACTTCTGTAATTCTTATCAAGGTAAAACTCATTAGTAAGATGTATTAATATAGTCAAGTTATCTTTTTGTTATGAACTATGTCGCGGCGGTCAGACTGCCTGTCACATGTCTGTCACGACTGAGGATGGATCATGGCTGTAAGGATGTCGCCGAACGCTCGCTTTGAATGCAATCAATATCCATGTCCATCAAACAATATTACGAACTAAACAGGCAAGAAAAAAACCTTGACTTCAATCAGGTGTCAAATTTGTTCCAGTCTTCCGGCCAATATCATGCCCTGTAAATCATCAGGGGAAAAGAGAGCTACACAAGCCTCATTCATACACGCTGGCAAAACCAGCAAAAGGCACCTCGATGTGCAACCGTTCTGAGTGGAGATGAGTTTCATGGAGCCGAATGTTCCCTTTATTCAAAACATGAGAGCAGCAGCTGCTTCCTAGTATGCATTTACTCGAGGCACGAGTAGGCGAGTGCCTTCTCCTCTGAGAGCTCCTGGGCTGTCGCATCCATCTTCTTTCTTGAGAACTCGTCGATCGGTAGCCCTGTCAACATGCCATAAAACATTAGGAAAATGTGGGAACACATAGGTTTGTTCCTAGGGAGAGAAGTGCTGTGCGTCAACACCTACCTTGAACAATTGACCATTCACCACCGCTGCAAGTTACTGGGAAGGAGTAGATGAGCCAGCAGGCACACCGTATGAACCATCGGAATACACACCCATAGAAACAAATGTTCCCTGTGATCGAAGAAGTCGAGGTGTTAACAGAGGCATTGAACTAAGCCCGACATACAGGACATGTTGAGGTGACTGAAACAGACCTCAGGTGTTCCCAGGACCCAATCACGGATGTGATCACAAGCAGAGCTGGCGGCAGAGAGGGCACTGGATAACTTCCTCGCCTTGATGATTGCAGCACCACGCTGCTGGACAGTGGCGATGAATGGCCCATTTAGCCTGCATAAAGAGGATAAAACCATTAAATCTAATCTGCAGGAAAAATTGAATTGCCACAAACGGCTTTATAATTTTAGTATTTCTGACGTACCATTCATCGTCTTGAACAAGTTCGCGAACAGGCTTCTCTCCACTGGAAGTCTTCACAGTGGCGTGGTTGACATCAGGGTACTGACTGGACGAGTGATTACCCCAGATAATAACATTCTTCACATCACTAACTTGGACATTAAGTCTCTCAGAAACTTGACCGAGTGCCCTGTTATGGTCTAGGCGGGTCAAACAACTGATGTTTTTCTCAGGGATAGATGGAGCAAACTCCTTCAAGATCAGAGCATTGGTGTTTGCTGGATTGGCAACAACCAGAACCTGCAGAAGTATAGCACAAATCATGTGAATATACACTTTAGAACTGCGAAGAAACATACTGAAGTTTGCATGGCTTTTGAAGGAAACTAAGAAACATTATAACCGAGTCACAGTTTTGTCCTTAAATACACCCTCAATTTATAGGAACTTTTTTACTGCATGCAAATCAGCAAATGTGATCGATAAGAGTGGACTGTCCAACTAAAACAGTATAACTTAGGGGTCAGTGTATTTTATTATGGTCTTATGAAACATTCAGTACAAAATGCATCACTATGCTCAGGTTTGTCCTTCAATAAGCCGTAGTTTGTTAAGGTGATTCTTAATGCATCAAACACAAATGTGAATATGAGAGTATGAGTCATCTATTTTCTCATGAGTATTATGAGTATGACACATTCAGTACAAAATCTATCGCCACCTAACTCGATGCATTTTGCCGCTGGAAACTATTGGAAAAATAATTCACATACCTTGCAATTGGGGGCTGCATGAGCCTCAAGGGCAGATGCTTGAGATTTGTAGATTGAAACATTCTTAGACATAACATCCTTCCTTTCCATTCCCTCCTTCCTGGGAAATCCACCAACCATAACCGCAACATTCACACCAGTGCAGGCCTCCACAGCATCAGTTGTTGCAACAACTCCTGTATTGCACCAACAGAAGGATCAGCAAGAACGATGATCCACAGAAGAGATGCGACGATGTACAAACAGAAACAAATTAAACGGATCAGCTTACCCTTGAGAAGTGGAAATGCGGCATCAACCAACTCCATCTTAACACCATTAAGAGCTTCGGCAGCTGGTGGAATATCCAGCATATGCAGAATAACAGGCTGGTCTGCACCAAGCATAACTCCCCTAGCAATCATGGGAACGAGAGCATATCCGATTTGTCCTGCTCAGTAAAGAAATAAGTCAGCTCCTGCTACTTACCAAAATTACCACAATATCAGAGAAAAATTAATTTTATCCCGTGATCCAAGCTTCAACAGAATACCTTAAGCATATCAAACATGTTAGGAAAAACAGAGCGGGTTTCAAAACCATATACTTGCTACCCACCTCCAATCAAACTTACAAAGACATTGCCCCAGCAGGAGCAATCAACACTCTTAAGGTCAAGCAAACAAGCACCAAGTAGTGAAGATTGCTCCTCCTAGGGAAGTTTGAGGGGTGGAAGCCTAGGACTCGCAGCCAGTTCTGATACCATGTCATGCAATATCAACGATGTATTACATTACAATGTACAAGAGACATAATAAGCCTCCTCAGGCTGCAATTTGACAATAAAAAGGTATGCCCACCTCTAAACTGATACAAACTATCTGTTGTTAAGGGTGTACATAATTTTGTACTCTCATCTAGGATTGCGTAAATTCTATTCCATATAATAGCCAATTTGGGCATCTACACAATGCATCAAGCATGCTTTCCAACATGGTATCAGAGCCAGCTGCAAAACCATACCCACCAGCTACCATCCAAATCATACATTACCAGCTAAGATGAGTCAGTGCCGCAGATTTGAGAGGTAGCAAGCAGAAACCTGGATTTGCAAGTGGTTCAAATACCATGCCGTCAAATATACTTGATGCATTGCGTTGAGGCACCAAATGGGCTAATACACAGAGTACAACCGGCGCAACCCTAAACAAAAATACAACGCCATTTACACACATAACACTACTCATCAGTCATCTGACAAGAGAAGGTAAAACGACCCTCTCAACACAACTAAACTAGACCAACTGTTCTCAAAATTTGAAGCTATAGTATCCAGCGATCTTGTGCAATACTCTCACTTCCAAATCAAGAACAGCAGTCAGTTCAATCCTTAATCAGATCACGCTACTCGAAGCGAGCCCCACTGTTCTCCTCCCCAGGCTGCAATGTGACAATAAAAAGGTATGCCCACCTCTAAAGAGATACAAACTCAACTATTGTTAAGGGTGTAAATAATTTTGTACTCTCATCTAGGATTACGTAAATTATATTCTATATAATAGCCAATTTGGGCATCTACACAATGCATCAAGCATGCTTTCCAACATGGTATCAGAGCAAGCTACAAAACAATACCCACCAGCTACCTTCCAAATCTTACATTACCAGCTAAGATGAGTCAGTGCGCAGATTTGAGAGGTAGCAAGCAGAAACCAGGATTTGCAACTGGTTCTAATACCATGCCGTAAATATACTTGATGTATTGCGTTGAGGCACCAAATGGGCTAATACACAGAGTACAACCGGCGCAACCCTAAACAAAAATACAACCACATTTACACACATAACACTACTCATCAGCCATCTGATGAGAAGAGGTAAAACGACCCTCTCAACACAACTAAACTAGACCAACTGTTCTCAAAATTTGAAGCTATAGTATCCAGCGATCTTGTGCAATACTCTCACTTCTCAAATTAAGAACAGCAGTCAGTTCAGATCCTTAATCAGATCACGCTATTGTCCCGAGATCTGTACTAAAGCCATGCAGCTAGACTAAGAGTCACATCATGGCAAACCAATCAGTTCGTGCAACAGGTCAGCAACATATAACCCATCTTATAGTATAAGATCAAGCGACTATTACCAAGTCTACCCACAAATCCTGACCAAAGACCATCAGATCAGCCAATCAAATCGCGCAAACACAATAACCGGGGTCAATTTACAGTCAACAAACCAAGCTAGGGAGTGAGCTCTCCCACTTATCCGATCCGCTACTAGTTGCCACTACAGTTTAACCACTAACCGATCAGATCAAGCGATGCAAGAGGAGATCTAGCTCGCAAAGCACACTCAGAACCCCACTGGGTTAGCAGATCTCGAGGCCATGGCCAGATCCGGGCCGACCAAGGCGAGACAGCATACGGAACTGCGCGGATCGGAGGAGGTAGGGCGCTGTACCTGCGGCGCCGGTGACGAGCACGCGCATCGGTTCCTTCGCCGCCATTGGAGCCGGGGGGGGGGGAGTTCTGGAGTCGGGGATAGGGAGGGAGAGTGGTTCAGGAGAAGGCGACGACAATGGGAGGATGGATAGTGAGACGAGGCGGAATGGGTGGCCGTTATTTAAGCAGCTCCGTTCGGTGAACTCCGACTTATCTTTTGCTACCGGGATCCGATGCTAGCCATGCGATCCTTAGTCACTGGAGGTGGGTCCAATGTCTCGTGGGGTCTCAATGTCTGTGAATTTTATTAGGGTTCTTGTCCGTGGGTTGGGTCGAGGTAAAGCGGAGGTGCGTTTGTGTGGGCGCCGGCCATGGCTTGGGCGATAAGATCTAGAAAGAGTAACGGCGAGGAGAACAGTGGGGCCCGCTGTCAGTCAGACCTTTTGTCAACTTGGCAAATAAGAAATGTTTTCTGTTTATAATTTTCTGGCGTCTACAACCGAATATGCTTTTGTTCTCAAACATGGCGTCTACATCCTTCGCCACGATTATGGCAAAAAAGAAAAGGAAGGCGGAATCGTGGCATATTAGCTTGAATAAAGGATACTAAAATAATGATAGATCAGTAAATGAATTTCTAATCATGGACAAAAAAGTTATCCTATCTTGTTGATGACCCACCTCCTGAACTGCTAATGGGAAGAGGAAGAGAGGCTATTTTGTGAAGGAGGTTTTGTCCTTAGCAGCGAGCTCTTCAGATTCTGTCTGTGGTAGGATGGTTAGGAGGGTGGTTGTATCCTAGACTGACAGTTCAAACCGGGTTTAGGTTTGACATTAGTATTTCTCAATTAGACGAAATATTCTTCCGTGAGAGGCGATGTTCCCGTTGACAGCGAGCCGCATATGATGACTTCGTCAATCTCAAGACCCGACATGCTGACTCAGCCTCTCAGAGTTACTCATAGGGGTAGGGTGTGTGTGCGTATGTTCATAGGGGGTGAGTGTGTGCGCGTGTATGTGAGCGTCTGCGTTTGTACTATGTTTTGCAAAAAAAACATGATCGAGCTCGTGAAGTAGGTGGCAGCCGCCAACAAGGAGAGCGGTAAGGTGGAGATGCACCGTGACCTCTAAATGGTTGTCATGGACGTTACTGGATTCAGTCAGGAGTCTCTGATGGGTGGATGTGACTGTCCCCTGGACAACAAAGAACAAGGTCTCAACTTTTTTGGGATGGCAACTGAGGAGAAGACCCTCTTGCTTAGGACCTTCCCAAGTAAGCACTAATACATCTAGTGTTAGGGTTTGTTCGAAAGTGGTGATGCTTCCATGTTGTTGATGATGTATATTTTCGCGAGGTGGCATGATATCCCCTCAGTTAGCTAGGACATGACAAATATTGATGACATGTCTGCATATTTTTTTGAGGTGGTATATAATAACGCCTAAGATGGTGAAAATGTGGTGGTAGGATGACATCTTCTTTGGATGTGGTGGTAGGGTGACACATAGTATAGCTAGATGAACTCATGTTTATGCCTAATGCATGCATGGTTATCCTTGTGTGTGTACGGATCTTGTTATGCATGTTGAGATGGCATTGTTTTTCTTTATAGATGAAATGATATATGGTGTATAGAGGGAGGAACTCATGAGTCTATAGTTCATGTCAGTGGTTCCATGAACATGTGAACGATTTAAAATATAGTTGTTTCAAAGGTTTGAGACTAGAGTAAAGACAACAAATGATTACTCCAAATTTGTAGTCAGAGATAAGACCGATCATGAAGTAGGCAAGAGTAAAGATCTGATCGCCTCAAGCAGCACAAGGACTGCATAATTGTCATCCAGTTTGTCGTGATTGTGTTATTCTATTTTTTAATTGTTTGTGAAATCATTTGCATGTAACATGCAATAAAAACAATGCCACAATATTACCGGTACCGTCACCATATGTGGTAGGTGCAATCAAACACCTGAATATGTATCAGCTCAGCCAAAAAAAACCAGAAATGAGCCAACTAATAAATGGGGTTTGGTTTATACGCTCATGCAAGCCCACCCAATGCAGTCAACCATTACATATTACTATTTTTTTTGAAAGCCCTACGTAATCAACATAGTACCACATACAACGTACGCAGTACAAATACAGAAAGAAAAGTACAATACGAAGGGGCAACAGATCCAGAACGGAGCCCAGCAGCTCCACCGGCGTCGGCGACGAAGACCGTCTTCAACCTCCACACCACAGCCTGAGAGCGTCCAGTACCTTGACAGATGCCGCATGATCCGTCCGCCGCACCGCGACGGAGCCTCTGTCGATGAACGACCACGGCGACCGCCCTCTCTCTCCAGCTTCTCCACCTTGCCGTAGACGACCTCGATCCCGACGCAGGCAGGAGCCGCCGCTCGCGCCCGGTCCGGAAAACCAGCCCCCAGATCCGCCGCCACCACGGATCCGAGCGCCAGCAAGTCGCGCGCGAAGACGACGAGCTCCGCGGAGCTCCACCGCCGGAGAAGGCCGCGCCGACACCAAACAGCCCACCACCAGCACCACCTCCTCCAAGGCACCGCCGGCGAGGACACCATCCTATCCTACCGTATGTACATGCCGGAGACGGGGATCCCCCACCCTCCCGCTGCCGAGGCAGCCGGCGGAGGAGGGGAATCCCACGCCTCGGCGGCGCGGACGCGGTGGATCGACGGGGATCTCCCAAAAAATCGCCTCCGCTCTCCTACTACAGTGACGGGGAGGAGAGGATAGTACAGTAGCCTATTTAGGCATACCATTACATATTACTAGAGGCTGGGGCGCCCCTTCGGGCGCCTCTGGCCGGTCCGCTGCGGCCCAATCGAGTCCCAATTGCAGCCCAAAAACTATATTTGTTACCAAATAGGGGCGAACGCAGCGCCCCTGTTACCCGGCGCTTGCCCGGGCTTCGTTGCTGCGCGCCTCACGATCGAGAGGGTATCCAGCCACGAAACGACTGCCAGCTGTGGGCTAAATCGTTCGGTTGTTTTTTCTGGATCAGCTAATTCGTTCGGCTGCATGTCTGGTGGCCTAGTGGGCCTCGAGCTTCAGGCCTTGAGCCGTGCCTTTCAGTAGCACTTTCATGCTCACAGACAGCCCACATCACTGATGCGTGATCAACTCTTTTTTTTTTTACAAGCTCCAATAAATTATCGGTTATTCTAACTAGGGGACGTACCCCAGTAATCGATTTTGTCCGGCGCATACGGAACTTGCCGAATGCATGCATGCAGGAATCTTTTCATAATTCGAAAATTCAAAATAAATTATCTATTAAACCATTAATCTAATTGAGGATCCGTTTTCACCGTTGGATTTGTCTCGGCGAGTACTTTAAAATAAGATTTCATCCTAATATGTTTTGACAAACTTTTTTTTCGGCGTCAGTTGCCAGGTTATAATACTGTAGTTAACATATTACTAGTTAACGGTTACCACTCAAATAATAAATAGTTGCCATGTTATTTTTACATGTTTTTTTGTCGTAACCATGATCTATATGTTTAGAAAGTGAGTATTTGATCCAATCTAAACACGTAAAATATGGTATTACCATCACAGAAGGATTACATCGGTGAGTACCACGGTTAAAAAAGCCAGACAACCATTTGATTTTAACATGACAACCAACTTGACAATACCTGGTTACCAAGTGACTATAATCTGGCAAATAGGGTGAGAAAAAAAGTTGTCAAAACATATTAAGATGGATTTAGTTTTAAAGATCTCGTCGTAACAAAGCCAACCGTGAAAACGGATGTAGATTTGGAATTATGGTTTAAGAGAAAAAACATTTTAAAGTTTGAAAACGAAAAAGGAATTCCACGTGATGGCCGCATGCATGGCTTAATTACCATATTTCCATCCGTGCCCACAGAAGTCTAATCTGGGGCACGTGCCCTAGCTAGCAAAGTCCATAAATTATTTACAAACCGAGGTATCCGATGGGTGCAGGCACCATGGACATGGCACATAAAGCACGCAAATATATGGCCATAAAACTGAAGTTTTGGCCACCCAAAGTCATGGTTGTGTTACCACGCATGAACATTTTGAATGTGTTGTGAACTTATATTTGAAAAAAAAATTGCCCTGCGGGGCGCGCCCAGGCTTCGCCAAATTCCTGGGTCCGCCACTATTACCAAGTGACCAGTACCATATTTATGTACAAGTAATCTGAGAAGGATCACTGAACCAGTGTGAATCCTGCTTGTGTGAGAAACAAATATTGATAGCATAGGTGAGTTTCTTGGATAGCAGCGAGACAGTCATACATTAGTTTAACTTAAATTAGAATAGTAATACTATTTCTTTTCATGGTGGAAGTGCGTCAAGAAAAACATGGAAAAGAAACTGACAAGCATCAATTATGCAACCCAGACCACGAAGTTAAAAGACAAACCATAGCTTACAACAGCCATAAACCATCTGCTGTAACAACGTAAAACATAAATAGACAACGCAAGGAACAACCTTCAATAGCTTCCAAAGATCATAAGCTAAGAGTCAGATGAATCACCTACCAAATAAATAATATAGAGAGAGAAATTGCAAGAATATATATAGAAGTTGCAACAATGACCAGTGAGATACCATGCTTTGCTCTATCATCAGTTCATTATAGAGTATCATTTCAACTAATCTTACAGACGTGGTGAGCAAAAATACATGGATTGTGTAAAGCTAAAGTGTTTCCTCAATACTTGGGGTGTGCTTTCTATTAATGCTGGGCTCTTGACCAAATGTACAGCCGTACAATCTTGAATCTTTCATTGTTAACTTTTTTTTTGAGATTCATCTTTCATTGTTAACTGAAACAATGTTATGCATCAGAGCAACTTAATAATTGCAATAGCTGTAGGAAATATAACAAAAACATACCTACATTTGTGATGCTAATATCAGCTAGCACATGGCATATCTAACAGCAATTTTGATGTATATAACTAAATGGTATCATTGCTAAGAAATGTCAATTAAATGGTATAAGTTGCAGTATTGTAAAATAATTCAGTTTTCCCCTTTCTTTCTCACCTTCATCCCCCAAGTATCTTACATCATGCATGCTAGCTAATTTACACCTATGTATACATTACCGACATAAGGTTGTTTACTATTTAAATGAGATGAAATATCTGGTATTACTTTTATGGAAAAGGAATAGAATTACATGACCCATCACTTTGTTTCCCATTACTTAGCTTAGAAGGTGTGTGGATCAAAAGAAAGGACATGTTCAGCCAACATAATTAGTTGGCCAGATAGTTATCATATGGGATGTAATACTAACCGGGCAGGTTTAACCTCATAAGATACATACACGACAGACATCTTTTTCTCAGGTGTCTATCCTCCAAAATAATAATGGAAGGAAGAAAAGCTAGCTAACATGTATGTTTAGTCAATCGCTAGCCAAAGGAAAATTAAGCAGCTGCATGACCAAGACATGTGGCGAACTGGCTAACATGTACGGCAGTTTTGAAGTTTCTTCACATTAACCCTTGCAACAAACATTATCGGTGATCACAGCATCATCTCCCTACACCCTGCACATATTCTGTTAAAAATAGTCATACATATCACTGCAGGAGCATATGATGTATACCACTGCAAATCAGACAATTCAGATAAGGATGATTAAAGATCTGTAATCATTTTTAACTGAGAAACAACCAGATTATCTGTTTTAACTATGATACATGAAGAGCAATCATCAAGGCTCGTGCTTTCGTAGAAACAGAACAACAATCTCGCAAATATAACTTCAAACTTAACACTCTGAATGGATAGTTCGGGCAATAGAATATAACTTGCTCTTGCTAACTTCATCAAAACAACAAATGGGTTCACCACACCCAAGCATAGATACAAACGGATAGTGTATATTCTTTCATTTTATATATTTAACATAAAAAAGCAATTGTAGATCTTTCATTTTATATATTTAAGATAAAAAAGCAATTGCACGTATATTTATTTGGAAGTCTAGACTAATATTGCAAACCTTGCCATAGTGGTCCCCGGTGTGACTAAACTCGGGTATAACGGCTTCCTGCACTGGGTTCTCCTGAGCTGGACTCAGTGGCATGTTTTCAGAGGTGATTAACTTGTGTTTAGCCATGGCAAACAGTTCTTCAGGGTAAACTGTTCTGTCTGGTCCTTCGATCTTGTAACATAATTTGAAATCAACTCATGGTTAGAAGTCCATACTAAATGAAACTTTAGTCATCTTGAAATAAATAATACTACTTGATTTCTGATAGAAAAGGGATTCACATAAAGCGACATGATAAATAGAATTATAGTTTCTGATGCATACATTAACATAGGAGGCTGACCCTTCAATCCAACCTTGAGATGCTCCTCCTCGCATATTAACAAACCTGAACTTTGTTTCTTAAGGACCCGGACTAATCATATTAACCTCAAGCAACTACTAAGTCCAGGAAAGCTTCTCCAGATCATGACCATTAACAGAAACACTTCAATAGGACATGCATGAGATACTACACCATTAGTTGATCTAGAGGTACATATATGAAAACTTGAACCAATCTTTGTGGGTCTGGATGGGGGAGAAGTGGTAGAGCATAGGACATGAGGAAGGCGGAAGGAACAAAAATTGGCATATGTGAAAGGTCATAATTGTAGACTAATATGTGTGTAGAAAAAAACAGAGAAAGATTCAATATAAAAAAATAACCATAACTGACTGGGACAAACTGAATTAGTTCATCTTGAGAACTTATTAGCTCAATTCAAACAGGCCTTTGCACTCTCCACTTAAGCTATCCTTCTACAATTCCCTTTGTAATGGTCCCAACTGGTAAGGATCATTTTAGCAAATCACTTGTATGTTACCAACAATGCAATAATCAATGACAATGTAAAGTGACAATGCACAAGAACCCACGAAGAAGATTTGGTCCGCTTAACTAAATAATCATGCAAAGCAGCCACTATAACAGTACAACATGAAACTAAATAAGGAAGCAGTAGAATAAGAATGTAAGCAATGATCACCTTGGCCTCACGGAGAATGTCACTGTTATTCAGATCAGTGGGACCTGCTTCAACTTCATTGTCAGCATCAACCTATAAAAACACACATCTTTTTAGATTCTTATTGTTTTCTATAAATTGCCTCAATCATAATTACTAAACCAGGTTACTGTAAGTCTGTAAGACATGCTTTCTGTTCATCCAGATAGCAGTATGCTGCAGATGAGTAACTCTATCAAAGTTTGCAATGAACAAAGTGAACCATGGCATGCAGTGCAAACTAATGAAATAAGTGCAGCAGATCGTTCGACAATTCAATTGCTGCTACAGCAAATACTCGCCAATATGAAACAGGCTGGACATGAACAACTTTCTTTTCTGCCTTCTTAAGAGCTCTTCAAAGATTGGATGTCCATTAACTGAAACCTGCACACTGTTCATGTAATGCCCTCGCCATAACGTCAAGTTCATCAACAATGGTTCTCATCGATGCCTAGTGCTATATCAACAGATTATTTCAGGCATAGTACATCAGACTGTTTTATTCACAAAAAGATCGTCAAGTTCTGTAAAAGCAACTGAATCCCTGGTCCGCTATCTCCTTCAAATTTTAATACCAAAAGTAAGTTCATGAGTTGTGACTTAAGAGTACATAAATATCTCAATACTAACAGAAAAGAAGTCATGTGTAGCTTATTACCTTACATCTCGGATGGACCTCTTTGTTTCAAGCAAATCTTTCAGTCTTTTCAAGGCCATCGCAGCATCTTCAATTTTTGTTGTAAAACCTAAATGGAGCAGGCTGGCATAACTACAAGTTACCTGCATGCAATAAGAATAAAATGAAACTAACCATTTTCTGATTCTGATTTAATACCAGAAATTTATGCATCTCATTTCAATCGGTCTCCCTTTCTTCTTGAGCTACTTAACATAAGCGTACCATTCTGACCACAGGTTCTTAATGAAATCGCAAGTTTAGAAGAAAAATGAGCTACAAACAGTCAAAAGAGTAACCTGAAGCATTTCCTTTTCACGGACATCCTTCCAAGATATAAACTGCTCTGATTGTTTTTTAATAGTTTGTTGAAGTTGGACCTAAGATATGAAAAGAACATATGTCAATAGATAAAACTAAATTAAGTTTAGGGACTTCTGGAGAGCGAAAAACCTTCTGAGATCTGATGCGTTTAATTTCTCCTTGTCGACGCATAGCTGCATCATCACTTCCTTGTTTTCGTCGTAGCAATTGTTGCTGAGCTTTCTGCTTTTTCTTGAGCTTAGAGACCTGCCAAATGGTGGCGAATTAGTCCTTGCGACAAGGTAAAAAAGGCATCAAACTAAACATTTCAAGTGATTATTTCATCCAAAACGTATACGGTAGTCAAACAAATTCTCACACAGAACTGTTGCACCATTTACAACTGACTTGCTCAAACATTTTAGTCGATACACATAATAGTAGATGTACGAATACCAAAAATACCGCTGCTACCGTTAACACCCTTCAAAGCAGAGATCAACTGAATTTGGCTCACACAGTTTACAAATCATATACTGGTATAATTACAGTGAATTCCAAAAAGGGTCTTTCCTTCTTATAACTCTAAATATTCAAAACAGTGATCCCAAAATAGATAGGATCAACAAGCAGTGCAAAAGAACCTACTGCAAGCACTTGTATACATACATAAAATCCTGCCTCCTAAGTAGAACTATACTAAATAGATGCTTATAAAAGTTTCCTTTGATGTCATTAGTAAAACCAACTTGAATATTAAGCTTCCATAGTGCTTCCTCACGCAGACTGAACTTCCATAGTGCTTCCTTGGCCACAACCTGAAGATAGGAGATACATAGTTTGAGAAAAAAAATGTATGTGGAATATTTCAATGGTCAGCGATGACACACTACACAGTATCAAAATGGTATTCAGAACAGAGGAAATAAATATGCAGGAACAGTGAGCTATAAGATTCAAGGTCTCTTACATCCAAAACCACTCTAGCGTACTGCAAAACCTCCTCCTCTTGGGAGCTCCACTATACTCTGCATAATTTCCTAGCTCTGCAGCATATCCCAGTCTCCAACCTGGAAATAACGAGAAGTAAAAACAGGGCCATATTGTGTGGAAATACAGGTGTGGAGGGTGTATATACCTGCAGTAAACATGGACACTATGAACACCAATTCTGCCTCCTATCGCCACTCGTGTAAGAATCTTGTGTACACCCAAATCATTAGCGGCAGAGCATGCATCTGCCAAGAAACCAAAGGCAGGGTTAACTACAACACGTTTATTCAACAGAAATAATACTCAAATTTCGGCATTATCTATAAAGCTACCTGCAAATAATTCATCAAGCACTCCAGAGCGTGAATCAAAATTCAGTATTTAGTAATCACACCAGAAATAAACTTATTGTCGAATTCTTAGTCATAAGTTCATGCATAAATGTAGACAACAATTAATTGCCTCGTTTAATTGGGGCTGCAAAAAAGACTAACCAAAAACCAAAAAGCAGGGGAGGAAGAGAAATTAAGACTCACCTCGCAGAGGGCATCGTCAATAATCACCGATAAGGAGCAACAAAAGCACCGTATGCAAACGTATTTTCCCCATCAAGAGCGCTAGCAAACTGATCTACTGGAATCACGCCATGGGAGCCAACAAAGAGAAGGCTGGAGTAAACATTAATTTGAAGAGTAAATAACCATACTGAGGGCTCAAGCCGGGAGGGAGACAACGGCGCTGTGCCATGGGTACCTGGCAGAGAGACCGGGGTCGTGGTGCCATGGCCATGGCCATGGCCGGCGCCAAGACCGGAGGTGGAGCGGCAGCTGCAGCGGGATGGGCGTGCTTGGGCGATGTGTCGACTTTTTGGGCTAGGTCTCGGGAGGTCGCGAGGGAGGGCTGCCGCCTAAGCCCCGCAATCCCCGCACTGTCTGAGAGAGCAGTAGGAGCAGCGGCGCGGCCTCCCGTCCGGCGAATCCGATTCAGAGCAGGGGAGCATGGGACGGAGGAGTGGTGGAGGTGGAGCGGCTGCTCAGTCTGGGAGGCCAGGGACATGAGAGGTGGAGCATGGGATGGACGAAGACGTGAGGGGGAGGGGAAGCGTGAGCGGAGGCGGCCATGCCAGAGGAATGGAGGGAGGGCTAGGGTTTTTTCCGCCGGGAATTTCTCCTCGCTTGGCCCTCCGCGGGCGATGTCCAGTCCGTGCACGCCATCATACTATCGTGGATAGGCAGCCAAGTTGGCATATCGAAAAGGACAAACAGAAAACGCCACGTGGACAGCGCGGATGGGCGCCCAAGGGGTGGGCAAATGCTTGTTCTCAATGGTCGCCTACATACATAAAATTAGATTTTCACAGTTATGATTCCTGCATACTCCCTCCATTTCACAATAGTCTACATTCTAGACTAGTATTTTGTTCCATATTATTCTACATTCTGAGTTCTGAACATTAATTATTTTCTTGGTAATCAGCAACAACAAAAAACTAAGCAACCTCTCTCTTTTTCTATTGGGTGTCATTAATACTAATCTGATTTGTATTGGGTGTTTACATACTTGAGTAGTATTATTAAAAAGAATGCTAATTTGTCTTAAACTTTCTACAATGTAGAGTATTGTGGAATGGAGGGAGTACATGCAAAGCATGCGAACAACCAAACATGCGAACAACCAAACACGTCCAAGATGGTGGTACCTTTTTGGACGTTGTTGACTAACTAAATTTATCTTATCAAAATTATCCTAGGCTGAAAGAAGATTTGGAACCTTAAGAGCATCTCCACCGGGGGCCTCCAAATGACCCCCCCCCCCCAAAGGCCCATTGGGGTCCGGACGGCAAAAAACGCCACCAGCGGCACCCCCAAAGAGTCGCCCCGAGCAAAAACAGGGCTAACAGGGCTGGCCCGCCCGTCATACGCACAGCGCCTTCAGCGTCATTTAACGCGCCGTGCAGGAGGCCGGTCTGGCCGCGTTAATGGCGCAGTCGTCGGCGGTTTCCAACGCGACACGACTGGACGCCGGTGCGCCTGCACACACGCATGCCATTAACGGCGGCCAGTCGATGCGACGGCTCCCCAGGCCACGTGGCCGGCGTTGCGGATTCCCCACGCGTCGCATTTACGTCGGCCGCACCGCCCCTCGCCATGTTAAAAGCCGGCGCCCGTGGCCGTGTTTATCCACCCCGCCCTTCTCGCCCTCCTCTCCACCTTCTCGCCCTCCTCTCCAACTCCCGCCGTCCTCTCCACCTCCGGCGAGCCCGCCATGGCGTCCAGCGGTCGCACCATCATGAGCGAGGACGCCTGGGAGCTGCACCGGTACGGGCTCCTCGCGCCGCACGACTGCCGGCTGCCCAAGCACTGGTCCATCTCGGCCGTGGCCTCCCCGTGCCACCGCTGCCCTTGAAGGACGAGCAGATGAGGCGGTTCATCGCTCGCCGACGCAGCTGGATGACGCCGGCGGAGCGCCGCCTCCCCGAGAACGACGACGGCGAGGCCAACTGGGCCACTGGATGGAGCACTTCGAGCGCGAGCGGGCAGCTGTCATCGCCACCAACGACGACCCCAGATCGCGCGCCACACGCTACAACACCGTCGGCCGCAAAGAATGGTGGGAAGCAACCGGCCACACGGTTGCCTCCGCCATCGAAGCTGTGCGCCGCCACGCTGCCACGGGCAGCGCAATCCCCTTCCGCCTCCTCCCGCCGGTGCCGCGCTTCCCTCTGCGCCCCGTGCCGGGCCATACTGTACGAAGGTGGAGCGGTGGTAGCGGCATCACCATCCGCGAACGCCGCCAGCGTTCGCCCCCACACCCGCGCGGGCACCTCTTCCTCCGTCGCCCCAGGGCGGAGGCAATGCCGGTGGAGGTCATCCCCTACGGCTACGACGTGCCGCCCAAGATGCGGAACGAGCACGACGGCGACAACCCGGGCTTCCTGGCGGCGCTCTCCGAGTCGGCGGTGGACATCGAGCAGGACTCGCCGGGCCTCTTGGCGACCCTGGCGATGACAGCGTCCTCCTCCTCCGGCGGCCCCTCCACCAGCCGTGCGCCGCGCCACGACGGCGCGTCCTCCAGCCACGCGTCGCGCCACGACGGAGCCTCCTCCAGCCATGCTGCCTCCTCCGCGCGGTGGTGAAGATCAAGGACGACAGCGACGACGAAACCTGGTGGGAAACCGAGTAGACTAGGCGGCTAGGGTTAGGGCTGCCGTTTTTCAAATTTCATTCAAACTCTTTGTAATATATAAGAAATTTGAATGAAATTTGAATCGTTTCGGTTTTTTTGAGTCAATTTGAACGTCCGCAAGGTGTTCGAGCCTTTGCTCGTGTTTGGGGGGTGGGCCTTTGGGGTGCGCCGCTGTGGGCGGCCTCCAAAACATGGGCGGACACATGTCCAGCACCCCTAATTGGGCCTCCATTGGGGGTGCCGGACACGAATTTGGAGGCCCCCGCTAGAGATGCTCTAATGAAAAAAAAGTTTAACTATGATTTTAGTGGTGGGACAGTGACGCACATAGTTTGATTCAAGTAAGGATTTTTATGGCTGGACCGTGATACATATAATTTGAGCATGTGCAAGCTATCGATCAATAACAGTCCTTCGAACTTTACTGTTGCTCCTGTTCGCGCGCCTAAGTGTGATTATGATTGGTCAAGTCATGCATGCGCACAAATTTCATTAGGAGACATTGTCGTACTATGTATACAGTCATAGCCAGAATAGCAAGGTTGATTCAATAAACTTTTGGTGTCCAAGAACTCCGGAGGGAGCACACAGTGTCTGTGGGGTACGTGCATGTTTGATCTTAACTTTTCCAACATGCAGAAAAATCTAAGACAATAACGTCACTACAAGAAATATGCTAACTCTTAACCCTCTATTTTGGTCACTAAAAGGTCACAAAGATTCATTCGTGACCCCTCTTTGACCAAAAATCGATGGTCACATACTGAGCGTCTTATTTGATCAATCATGACTCTATTTTAGTCACTAAAAGGTCACAAAGATTCATTCGTGACCCCTCTTTGACCAAAAATCGATGGTCACATACTGAGCGTCTTATTTGATCAATCATGACTTTTCTTAGTGAAATGGTCATAAAGTTTATGACCAAATTAGAGGGTCATAAATTTATGACGAATTTTTTTGGTCATGCACTCTTAGTCGAGGACACGTCAGATCCAACGTGGTCAATCCTACATGGCGAAATGTGACCAAATGAGAAGGTCATAGACCAGAATCAACCCAGTCCATACTGCTTCTCTATATGGGCCAGCACACTTTACTTTCTGGGACTTGGCCTTTTAAGGGTTCACTTTATTTTCCTGGTTCTGGGCTTTTTTTTGTCCATATTTTTGAAAAAAAAAAGTTTATTGCGGAATAGATTCTGGGCTGAGGCCTCATATTACAGCCCAATTATTTCGTGAAAAATGGATTCAGCACAGTGATCATCTATATGGGCCAAGCCCAGTTGCTAGAGCTAGCCTAAATTCGAATCCAAAATAATATTCATATAGGCCAAGCCCAGTTGCACAGGTTAAAATCCAGTAATTATTTGAATTCGAAATTCAATTGAATTCTAGTAAATTTGAGTATATCACATGTTCCATGAATTTCAATTATCACAGCACACACCATCACATAACACAGACCAGGTTCACCATCACATAAACATCAAGTTTACAACCAATAACATCCAAGTTAACATATCGGGCACTTGTCATAGTCTTTATACTCCTTCCGAAACAGCACACAATTGTTTTTGCGGACGTGGATCGACACATAACCAAGCCCCAGCTCCTCTATTATACTCAATGCTTCATCATACGATTTAGCAATGGTGCTGTTTGGGAATTGTATGATCAAAAGCTGCAAGATTGCGTTCAAAGCAACGTTGCTGATCCGTAGAAGGACTTGATGTGCAGCAATTTCACGGTGAAAGAAAACCGTGCAAATTCCCCCCCCCCCCCCTCCTGAAGTGCCTGCTTCATCTCCTCTAGCACCTTGGCAAAGATAGACCCCTGTCCATCACCCTGGTCTTCATCATGGTTTTCAGCATTGTACAAATCCTCCATCAGGTCGCGTAATCTGTCATCTTCATACTGATCATCCTCCTCCAAACCACCAAACAAGTGTGCTTGTGCATCAGGTTGAGCACCGGGTGCTTGTGCATCAGCTTCAGCATGGGGTGCTTCAGCATTTGCAATTTCTCCATGATGGATCCACTTATCATATGTGCTTGCCATTCCGTTCAGAAGAAGATGGTGCTCCACTCTCTCTAGAGATAGTTGTTCACGGTTCAGACATTTGCGGCATGGACAGTGAACTTTAGCATCGTCGGCGAAACTTCGTTGAACAAACTTCATAAAATCTTCCACTCCTTTGATATGTTCAGGGGATAGTCTTCTACATCCTCTAATCCAGTTTTTATCTATCTTCCAAAGACAAAAAAAAATGCTACAAATTAGCAATGAACAGAAGCACTACCGAAACTGAACTAGTAAACGACAACAGCATGTTCAAAGCACCAATTTTTGGAAAGAAAAAAACAAGTCTTATGACCCATAATTCAAAGCACTAAGAATACTATGCGCACACTGCTTCTCTAATTCAAGAACATAACTTATTAGTACACAGCCAAGAACACTAATTATTCTGCACAACCAAGAACACCAGTGCACAATTCTATGAAACCTAGCCAACAACACTAGTGTGGCTGCAGTGTCTACCAAGCTCATGAAGAAATCATGCGGCACATCTGGCCATTTCTATCAGACAAGCTAGCTAGGCTGCAGTTTCTATCAAACAAGCAAATCAGGCCTGGAATCCTGCGGCGGCAAGCAAGCTTTGATACACATCTGAAGAGACGGAGAGAGGAGAGAGGTGCAGACCGGAGCTCTGCGGCGGCCGGGGACTCGTCGCGGACGGGGTCACGTCGAGCGGCTCCGTCGACTGGCCAAGGCAGACGGCGAGGCCCTGCAGCATGTCCCCCGCCACCACCTTGCTCGGTCGCGGCGCCCGCAACATTACCGCCGGTCCCCGCCATCAGGATACCCTCGCCATCCCCGACGATCGCCTCCGCCTCCTTCCCCGCCGGTCGCCTCCGCCTCCGCCCCCTTCCCCCGGTCGCCTCCACCGGTACCAAACACGAGATGGGGATCGAAATTCTGCTAAGTCACAACACTATACATGTCGTTGCTCTGTTAAGCAGATACAAAGCATATTAAATATATAGAATCGGTTTGGTGGTATAGCAAGATCCCTTTCCTAGCCCAGCAGTAGCGAATGATCGCTGGCAGCGCATGGTCGTGGGTTCGAGTCCCCGCTCGCGCAAACATTTTTGCGAATTATTCCTGCCAGCGTGTGTGGGGGCGTGTCCCACATGGCAGTGGAGTGGGGGCGGACCCACATGGCAGTGGGTTGGAGGGGGCGGGACCCTCATGGCAGTGCAGTGGGGGCGGGACCTACATGTCAGAGGAGGGGTGGGTGCGGGGCCCACATGTCAGTGGGTGGGACGGGACACACATTGCAGTGGAGGGGTGGGCGGGACCCACATGGCAGTGCGGTGGGGCGGGACCCACATGGTAGAGGAGGGGTGGGTACGGGGCCCACATGTCAGTGGGGTGGGCGGGACCCACATGGCAGTTGTTGGGTTGGGCGGGTCCCACATGGCAGTGGTTTGGGTGCGTGACCTACGTGGCAGGTTAGGTGGCGTGGGTTGACACACGTGGCAACGGGAGTGTGGCGAGTCCTAGCAGTCAGAATAGGCTGTCAAAGGGTCCCACCTGCTGAGCTGGCTGCCATGTAATACAAAGAGATTAGAGTTAGTGGGTCCTGCAGGTTGTGACCTTTTCATTTGGTCTTAAACGAACCAGAAAAAGGTCATGCCCGCTTATGAACATCTCATCTAAATAAGCCTATGACCTTTTTGACCAAAAAGGTCATACAAATTTAAGGGTTTATACCCTTCTAACTGACTCATGACCAATGGATTCAAAATGGTCATAGATTTATGACCATTTTTCCCAAAGTCACTATCAGAAGGTCATTAGTTGGCATATTTCTTGTAGTGCGTTTTGTGGTTAAAATCTAAAACTAGAATTATTGAAGCCACTACGGGACAGAGCATCGTTGCCGTGTGCCTAAAGCACACGGCGAAGAGCCAAAAACACACGACGAAGGCTTTGTCGTGTGCCACACACGGCAATGAGCACACGGGCGAGAATTGCACGGCAAAGAGCTCTTTGCCATGTGCCGGATGTCACGCACACGGCAAAGCTGATATGTGGGCCCCACTACCACTTAACATTGACGACGGTCGACGACGGCAGGCTCCTGACAAATGGGTCCCACCTCGCTGGGACGGTACACGGCAAAGAGGTATAGAGTCGTAAAAAAACACGTCCCCATCGGGGACGGCGGGCACCGGCGTACGGAGCGGCGCTGGGGCGGCCGGGGTTGAACGGCGGTATGACGAGGTCGGCCGGGACGGACGGCGGCGGGCGGCGCCAACGCGGGAGCGGGCTGGCGAGGAGCAGCGTCTTCGGTCGAGGATACCGGCGCCGGCGGATTGAGATCGGAGATCGTGGCGCCGGCAGTTCGTCGCGCTCGGCGGCAGCCATGGCCAGGAGCTGAAGCTCCTCCTGTTCGTCCATGGGCCGACAGCGAGTCGTGCTCGGCGGTGGCCGAGGCCAGGAGCTGAAGCTCCGCTGTTCGTCCATGGCGCCGGCAGCTCGTCCCACTCGGCGGCGGCAGAGGCCAGGAGCTGAAGGTCCGCTGTTCGTCCATGGCGCCGGCAGCTCGTCGCGCTCGGGGGCGGTCAAGGCCAGGAGCTGAAGTCTGTCTGTTCGAGAACCGGAGAACACGCTCGGCTGCACCGGCGGCGTCGAGAACCGGAGAAGACGCTCGGCTGCACCGGTTGTTCATCGTGTGGTGGCGGCCGAGGCCAGGAGCGACGGAGGCAATGCGTGATGGGATTGGATCGACTGGAGAGGATAAGAAGAAGATTTGTTTTTATTTTTAGAAGGAAGCCAGAGGATTAGAAGGATGGGCCTGGACCAATCACAGACCAGACACACGGATGATGTGCTTTCTTTGAGATTCTGGAAGTCGTTGGATCGTGCAGATCAAACATCCAACGGCCCAGAGTTGTTATCCGCGAGAAACTCCCCTGGCCAATCAGAACGCAGAGTTTCTTTGCCGTGTGTAGGCACACGGCAAAGTTTTTTTTGTCTTTTGATTTCCTTTTTAATTTTTTGGGAATATTTGTCAAAACTGTCGACGGTTCTATGATATAACCACTAATTGTCTATCTTAAAATGATTTTTGTGAAATTTTCAGAGCAAACTATCACACACTTGTAGTTCAAATTTGAATTACTTTCAAAAAATCGGCATAAAGTCGTTTAAATAGGCGAAATTAGGTAGAAACCAAAAAAAATCCTAATATTTCTAGATTATCCATAAAATATGATCTACTTTGTGGAGAATTGAACTGGTGCCATTTTGCATAATATTTTTTTTACTTGCTTCACAAAAAATATCATTTTTGATACTTAAAAAATGAAAAATGATATTTATAAAAATAATTTGAAAAAAACTCAGTTCTACAATATTGTTTGCCATATCAAGATACAACTATGTGTCAAATATGGGAACATTATCACAAACTATGCCACAAGAATGGTCATACATTGGTAATTTGACATGAACTTATACATGTTTGTAGATAATTGATCTTTTTGTGAAGATTTTTTTTTTGAAATTTTTGTCAAAACTTAAGTTTATCATTTTTCCTATCAACTAATACACATAAAAGGACTCCATGCCAAAGGATTTCTTTTTTGAGTATTCTTTCACTTTATTTTATTTGTTTGAAAAAAGGTCAAAATGGCCGAAGTGTCTATTCATTGAAAGGGGTAGAATTTTTCAAAACTATCGATGGTTTTGTGATATAACCACTACTTTTGTACCTTAAAATGAGTTTTGTAAAATTTTCAGAACAAACTATCACACACTTGTAGTTCAAATTTGAATTACTTTCGAAAAATCGACATAAAGTCGTTTAAATAGGCGAAATTTGGTAGAAACCGAAAAAATCCTAATATTTCTGGATTATCCATAACATATGATCTACTTTGTGTGAGAATTGAATGGGTGCCATTTTGCACAATAGGTTTTGTACTTGCTTCACAAAAATATCATTTTTGACACTTAAAAAATGAAAAATGATATTTATAAAAATAATTTGAAAAAACTCAGTTCTACAATATTGTTTGCCATACCAACATACAACTATGTATCAAATATGGGAATATTATCACAAACTATGCCACCTATGTCATTTTGGACACTTAAAACAAATTAAATATTTGTCGTGTGCAAACACACGGCAAAGAGCCGCCGTGACTGCGCCATTCGTTCTTCCGTTAGGCTCCATTTTCTTTGCCGTGTGCCAATCTTTGCCGTGTGTTTTTTGGAATCTTTGCCGTGTGCTTTTTGTAGTCTTTGTCGGGTGCTGCGCTTTGTCGTGTGCCCGACATCCAGCACACGGCAAAGTCCTGCTCTCCCGTAGTGAGCAAATATATATGGAGCTAATGGCTCGGGTAGTTCACTTTAAAGAAACAACATGTATAACACTTTTGAATAAATAAAATAAAATAAGCTCGTATACATCCCTTCGATGCAGAGACCGGGTAACTCCGGGCCCTTTCAAATTGGAACTAAACGCCGTCCAGCCCCCCCCCCCTCTGTCGAGGTGACCGCCAAGAAACCATGCGGCCGCCGATGAGGGTAGCGGCGAGGTTCTTGTGGACTCTGGATGCCGAGGTGGCCTCGGGTGGTGAGGCGGCGCTGGCTCTGCGGCGAGCAGCGCGCAGGTGTTGGTCCTTCTCCTCGGCCGTGAGGACGTCGGGGAGGAGACGGGTGGTGGTCATGGTGTTGGGGCTGTCGTTCTTGCTCTGGATCTAGATCTGAAGGGTGATCTTCCGTCTCCAGGTGTTCCCTCCCCGGCAGTTGCTGTTCTCCCAGTTGACTCTTGTCGCTGCTGCGGGCTAGGTGGCGGAGGTGGGAGGTAGGAACCAGGAGAAATCCTTGGCTGGCATGCCAGCCACACGACGGTGGCGACGTCTGTGGCGTCGTCTTCTTCCTTGGAGGCACCGTTTAGGTTACTTCCTCCTCCCTCCCACCCCCACTCTCTTTCCGAGAGAAATCCTGATGTAGCCCAACCTCCGTACCTACAACAAATGGCCCAATGACAAGAGCACGAGTCAAAGCTCTACATGACAAGGTGAACTCACTCCTATCTCTGTGTGATCTTGATACTCCCTTGAATGGTTTGCTACTTCATGCCGATACTTTGTGTGTGCTCAGCTGTGAGGAACGTGAAGAACTCTGAGGAAACATGGATCAAGATGGCCAAGGGATGCGTCAAGATGAAGATGAAGAAGATGGCAAAAACTGGCAGGCCGGCCTAGGCCGGGCTGGAGGCCAGCGGCTTTGGGTGGGTGGTCGGCCTGGCCGGGCTGCAGGCCGGCTTGGAGGCCGGCTGGCTCTGGTAGGTGGCCGGCCAGGCCGGGCTACATAGGCTCCTTTTCCACCCCTTGTGGTTTTGCCTCTTAGGAGATGAATCAAGGCCTCCCCATGTGGAGATGAACCAAGACCTCCCCTCATGGAGAAGATCCCTCTAGTGGATTCCAAGGCCTCTTCTTGTAGTTGCGATTACTTGCCAATCATTCATCTTCGGGTGACTCTATTGGGACGGTTGGATTGACCGTTGAGAGAAACAATCCTAAAAGTAAGGTGTGTTTGGAGAAGGAGAATCGGGGCTGCCCTTGGGGACTTGTTACCGGTTGACTTTGGCCGAATAATGCTTTGCTAGTTATCTTTACATGCTTTTCCCCTTTTGTGTTCTTGTGTTCTTCATCGTGTTCATCGTCCCTCCGCCAAAATCCGTGAAGATCGGGACCTACCCTACATCATATGGTATCAGAGCTCTAGGTTGCCACGGATTTGACTTTGTTTCCCCCACAAATCCACCCAATTTTTCTTTGATTTTGAGAAATTCGGAAATTTCCACCAAAAATAGCCTTTTCATGGATTCAAGCAGATCTGTAGATTTGTTGCATTTTTGGTAGTTTTGGTCCACGATCTGTTGCCTTAGGACCCCCTCCACCTTTGTTTGCGTTCCTAAGCCTTAATTTTGCCAATTTCCACATGAAATCGAGGATTATTCGTTGCCTTTTCCGCCCAAATCGTGGAATTTCGAGCAGCAGTCAGCCCGGCCTAGAAGCCGGCCTGCAGCCCGGCCTGGGCCGGTCTTCCTGTAATTTTGTTCTTTTCCTCGGTTCGTTTTGGCATTTCCTCTTTGTGTTTGATTCCTTCTACGGTGTGTTCAACATCTACAACATCGACAAGCTTTCGCAGCAACTTCATCAACGCCAAGCGACGACGACACAAAGGACTCGACATTTCCCCGACATTGTAATCTATTGTGAGCCCTTCTTCCTTTCGCGTACCTTGACCTACCGGACTAGCTCTTTGATATTACGAGGCATTGCACTAGTGTTGATTCGAGTGATTGTCTTAACATATTGGCGAGTGTGTATCATGTAGAGGTCTTGGCAATAGCAAAAGTTGAAGAATCATTGTCAAAAATCAAAAAAAAAAAAGAGAAGAGAAAATAAAATGACTAGTGCCAAGTACCATCTCTTGTAGGTTGCGACAAAGCTTAAACCGCCAAAGCGAGTGTGAGAGATTAACACTTGTGCAAATCCGTTGCCCACCAAAAGGCAATTGAGTCAGCATCCTTCTTGTGTTGGTGTGACACTTGAGCACGTAGTCTTCGATAGGTTGCATATCTTCGAGTGCTCGCCCTTTGGTTGCCCAACCCCATCATTCACTTTTGTGTGTGTTTCTTCATCATTTGTGGTTGGTGTTTCTTTGGTAATTTGGTCATTGTGAATTTTCTCTACCTTGGACAATATACTTTTCACCGGTTTTGCTTATTTTGTTTGCCACTTCATACCTTCCTATCCTTATAAGTGTGTGCGTTGGGTGTTAGAACGGATTCTCTATCTTCAAGCCACTTTATTCTTGGGATATAGTTTTTTTGGTTCTTTTCCATACATTTCACTTGTTCTTGAGATCATGTTTGGGGGAAGTACAAACGGAAGCTCAAGCTCGGATGATGATATCAATGGAGGAGTTCAAGGTGATAATGGCTATGTCACACATAACGAGTTCGTCGGTTTTCGACACCTTGTCCGTGATGGCCTAGGCCGCTATGAGCGCCGCCTTCAAGCACAAGAAGCAAACTTCAACGCGCAAATGACAACGGTGACCGAAGCTCTCAACAACCTTGCGCAATGTCGATCTTCTTCTTCGTCACGCTCAAGACATACAAGGAGCACCACAAGGTCGACACACGGACGAAATGCGCATCATGGTCATCGACAAGAAGAACCGCATCAACCTCGCCAAGAAATACCAAGGCGCGACGAACATGATCGACATCGCCATGGAGTGGAACGTCCACCTTCTCCTCAAGCACACAATGCCAATGCGCATCAAGAGCAACCTCAACAAAATGGTGGACTGATACGTCTCAAACATATCTATAATTTTTTATGTTCCATGCTTGTTTTATACCAATTGCTACATGTTTTGCATCTACTTTATATCACTTTTATACATTTTTTGGCACTAACCTATTAACAAGATGCCGAAGTGCCAGTTCCTGTTTTCTGTTGTTTTTGTATTCCAGAAAAGCTAGTCTGGAAATATTCTCGGAATTGGACGAAACTACACGGGTCCCTATTTTTCCAGAACTCACCTGACGGGGAAAGGAGCAGAGGAGGGCCACCAGGAGGCCACACGCACCAGGGCGCGGGCCCCCTTCTGCCGCGCCCTGGGGTGTGTGGGCCCCTCGGGGGTCCGCAGCCGCCGCCCTTTCGCCTACTTATTCCCCCCGACGCGAAAACCCTAAGTACCTGAGCAAATATCCACGAAAAGTTCCAGAGACGCCGCCGTCGTCAACCCTAGCTCGGGAGGGTTCAGAACCTCTTCCCGGCACCCTGCCGGAGAGGGGAATCGTCACCGGAGGCTTCTACATCGCCATGCCTGCCTCCGGAGTGATGCGTGAGTAGTTCATCCTTGGACTACGGGTCCATAGCAGTAGCTAGATGGTTGTCTCTCCACTTTGTGCCATCATGTTTAGATCTTGTGAGCTGCCCTACATGATCAAGATCATATTATTGTAATGCTACATGTTGTGTTTGCTGGGATCCGATGAATATTGAATATTATGTCAAGTTGATTATCAATCTATCTTATATGTTATTTAAGATCTTGCATGCTTTCCGTTACTCGTAGATGCTTTGGCCAAGTAGATGCTTGTAACTCCAAGAGAGAGTATTTATGCTAGATAGTGGGTTCATGTCTCCGTTTAACCTGGGACAGTGACAGAAAGTTCTAAGGTTGTGGATGTGCTGTTGCCACTAGGGATAACCTAACGATGCTATGTCCACGGCATATGTGTTTGTTTACATTACGCACTTTACTTAATGCAATTATCCGTTGCTTGCAACTTAATACCAACGGGGGACTCGGATGACAACCCGGCGGTGGATTATTAGTCATAGATGCTGTTGGATAACGGTCTATGTATTATGTCGTAATGCCCAATTAAATATCATAGTAGTCAACATGTCATGTATATGCATTGTCATGCGCTCACTATTTGTCAATTGCCCAGCTGTAATTTGTTCACCCAACATGTTAGTTATCTTTTATGGAGAGACACCACTAGTGAACTGTGGACCCCGGTCCATTCTTTTACACTGATTAAACAACCACAAACTGCAAACTGTTCCTTTTTCATTCTCTGCAATTTAATACTCATTTTCCACACCATACGTTTAATCCTTTGTTTTCAGCAAGCCAGTGAGATTGACAACCTCACTGTTTCGTTGGGGCAAAGTAGTTTGATTGTGTTGTGTGCAGATTCCACGTCAACAGTCCAGACTCCCTCACACTATTTTTCTGGCGCCGTTGACAACCTTCTGAAGAGTTGCTGCTCCTACTGGTTCGATAACCTTGGTTTCTTTCTGAGGGAAAACTTGCTGCTGACTACATCATACCTTCCTCTTGGGGTCTCCCAACGAACGTGTGTTTCACGTCATCAAGCTATTTTTCTGGCGCCGTTGCCGGGGAGACAGCAGTCTTCTGCAAGGGGAGTTTCACGCTTCCAATCTCTTTACTTTGTTTTTGTCTTGCTTAGTTTATTTTATTTTATCTTGTTTGCTTTCAATTATCAAAAACACAAAAAAATTAGTTTCTTGCATTTGTTTATTTCGGTTTGTTATTATGTCTAGTTATTTATTTGCTATCAATGTCTTCTCTGTTTGAAACAAAATCTTATTGGCTAAGTGGGTTCACGGAGGAACAACATAATTACTATAAGGAATACCGCTTGTCTCAAAAAGGGAAATATTTATGGGAACAAATAAGTAGATTGAATTATTTTGCTAAAAACTTGTGCTCTACTTATGATGAATCCTACTGCTTTAATGAATCTTTATGTTGTAGAAGGCATAAACACCTCCCTTTCCAATGTGATTATAATGATAATGAAACTTTGGCTGCTTATGCTAAAGGAAATTATGACTTTGGTAATCTTGAGCGAATTGAAGAATTTTTTGTTTTTAAGGGTGCCTATGAAATTGCTGGTTATATTCAAAATGATGATGCTCCTTGTAGAACTGAGAATTATGCTATACTTGGTTATTGCCTTGAATATTATAATGATAATCCTTATATCACTGAATTTCTTGAGAAAATTTATTCTCCAGAACAACTTGCTACCTTTCAGGAACCTGTGGGAGAAGAAACTGCTAAAACTGAAAGCTCATTGGATGAAAAAGAGGAAGAGAGTGATGAACAAAAGGAGGATCTACCTTCTAATGATAGTAACTCTTTAACTCTTACATTATATGATTACCCTCCATGCCTACTAAGGAGGAAGAGTGCTATATTGTTGAATGTCATGATTCTATTGAAATATCTCTTTTGATAAATTTGAAGTAAACATCCTCCTTGACTCAAGTAAAAGAGAAATTGCAGAAAGTAAAAATGTGCTCCCTAATGTTATATATGATAATGCTCTTGATGATGGTCCTATATTGCCTAATGATATTATTATACTACTATTGTCAAAAGTGGGTTTAATAACCCCACTGTTTTTGAGCTTAATAAAAATTATGTGTTTGTAGATCATGAAAAGCATGCTTTATGTGATAGTTATATTGTTGAGTTTGTTCATGATGCTACTGAAAGTTATTATGAGAGAGGAAAATATGGTTGTAAAAGTTTTCAAGTTACTAAAACACCTCTCTTTATGTTGAAAGTTTTGAAGTTGCATTTGTTTCATCTTTCTATGCTAGTTGCTTTATGCTTCAATAATTTATTTTTACAAGATTCCTTTGCATAGGAAGTGGGTTAGACTTAAATGTGTTTGATATTTGCCTCTTGATGCTCTCTTTTGTTTTTCAACTCTTATTCTTATGAGAGCATCATTAAAATCTTCTAGCCTAGCTAAAAGGCATTAAAGAAAGCGCTTTTGGGAGGCAACCCATTATCTTTTATTTTCAGTTTAGTCAAGGAGTTTGTTTACTTCTGTAGCAACTCCTTTGTATCTTTATTTTCTCGCATTGTTGTGCCAAGAGTAGCCTCTAATGATAAGATGATGCTTAATTTTGATTGCTGCGCAGAAACAGATTTTTGCTGTTCACTGTACGAAATTCCTAAAATCACCAGATTGTTAAAAAATCTGAAATTTTTTGCGTAATCTTTATGAATGTCTGAAACTTTCATTAGTTCAGAGTTTCTCGATCTGAGCGTCGTAAGTGCCTCGAAAAAATTCGTCTTTGCGGACTGTTCTGTTTTAGACAGATTATGCCTTTTTATTTTTGCATTCTCTCTTTTACTAGTGTTGAGTGAAATTCTTTTTTGGGTGGAAGAGCTTCACATAACATCAGTGGCTGTAGCTAATGTTTAAAGTAACAAATCATATTGCGTCTTTATAGAACATGTGAATTTTTGATTATGCACTAACCCTCTAATGAGATCTACTTTGAGTTTGGTGTGACGGAAGTTTTCAAGGGTCAAGAGAGAAGGATGATATAATAGGATCAAGAAGAGTGAAGAGCTTAAGCTTGGGGAGGCTCCCATGGATCTCCCCAGCATATTTCAAGAAGACTCAAGCGTCTAAGCTTGGGGATGCCCAAGGCATCCCCTTCTTCATCGTCAAAATTATCAGGTCATCTCTAGTGAAACTATATTTTAATTCTTTCACATCATATGTGCTTTTCTTGGAGCGTCTGTGTGCTTTTATTTTCAGTATTGCATTTTATTTTCAATAAAGCTTGACTGGACCCTAGCATTCTTGATTGGGAGAGAGACACGCTCCGCTTTTTCATGAGAATACTCCTATTCTTCACTTATATTTGTTGAGTATTCATATCTAGCGCTGTTCAGCTTTTAGCTCTTGTTTTCATGTATCTCTTGTCAGAGCTATTAGCTTTCTTTTGTAGAAAGTACTCTCTTGCTTCACTTATATTTGTTTGGAGAGTTGATGAAATAAATTGATTGGTGTTTGGTTGGTTCAGAAAATGTTGCATGTGGTAATTGGTATAAGGAAAAACTTGCTTAATCTTGTAGATCACTAAAATGGATAACTTGATGCTTGTCAATTGTTTTGAGTTAACAAGTAGATCATGATTAAATTGTGCATCACATGAGTTAAGCCTATTAGTGAAGAACTACCGTAAAGCTTGTTGAAAATTTGGTTTGCATCGGTGGTACTCTAAGGTCTAGATATTTTCTAATAACAGGGTTTGGTTAACAAGGAAGACGGTATGAAGTCTTATAACGTTTGCAATATGTTTGTCATATAAAACTTGGTGTACGGGTTGATATTCTTGTTTGCTTACATAACCTTGCTAGCCTAAACTCTGTACTGAGAGGGAATGCTTCTCGTGCATCCAAATCCTTGAGCCAAAATCCATGCCATTTGTGTCCACCATAACTACCTATATGTGGTATTTCCTTGCCACTCCAAGTAAATTTTTCATGTGCTACCTTTAAATTATTCAAAATGTTATTATTCCCTTTTTGTGTCAATGTTTACTAGCTCATGAGGAATTAGTGTGGTTATTCTTTATTCTATTTGTCGAGTGGACTTTTACACCTGGACTAGTGGCATATACATCCGCTTATCCAATAACTTGCAAAAAGAGCTGGCAACGGGGTGCCCAGTCCCAATTAATTACAACTTTAACCAATTAATTCTCTTCACACTTTTGCCCTGATTCATCAGTAAGCAATGACAAACAGTGAAATACCTGAATGTGTGTAAACCAAAGAGAAAGAGGGATGATCTGCCTTGCTGGTAGAAATAACGTCCTTCATGGGAGCCGCTCTTAAAAGTCCGTTCGACAGGTAGAATACTGTTCTCACCCGCTACCATTCGTTGACAATTAACAAACACCTCTCAAAAATAGATACTCCTCCATGGTATGTGATTGATGGAAGGCACCCGAGGATTCGGTTAGCCATGGCTTGTGTTAGCAAGGTTGGGAGGAGTATCAAATATTTTATGCAATCTCTATATGCTTTCAAAAACCTAAAAGCTCTAGCACATGATTTAATCCCTGCTTCCCTCTGCGAAGGGCCTTTCTTTTACTTTTATGTTGAGTCAGTTTTCCTATTCTTTCTGTCTTCCACAAGCAAACACTAGTGTCAACTTTGTTACAACATGCGTTATATGCAATGTATTGGACTTGTTATACTACTTTGTGTTGACAATATCCATGAGATAAATATGTTGAAAGTTGAAGCAAATGCTGAAACTAAATTCTTCCTTTGTGTTGATTAAATACCTTTTATTAGAAACTATTGCTTTATGAGTTAACACTTATGCAAAACTGTTTGATGCTTGTCTCGAAAGTACTATTCATGAAAACGTTTAGCTTGTGTGATTCATTGTTTACTCATTATCTATTTGGTAGCAAATTATAGACCATTGACTTGGATCACTTCATTCATTTACATGTGCCTTGCAATATTATATGATCAAGATTATGATAGTAGCATGTCACCTCAAAAATTATTTGTTTTTATCGTTTACCTACTCGAGGACGAGTAGGAACTAAGCTTGGGGATGCTGATACGTCTCAAACGTATCTATAATTTTTGATGTTCCATGCTTGTTTTATACCAATTGCTACATGTTTTGCATCTACTTTATATCACTTTTATACATTTTTTGGGACTAACCTATTAACAAGATGCCGAAGTGCCAGTTCCTGTTTTCTGCTGTTTTTGTATTCCAGAAAAGCTAGTCTGGAAATATTCTCGGAATTGGACGAAACTACACGGGGTCCCTATTTTTCCAGAACACCTGACGGAGCGAAGGAGCAGCAGAGGAGGGCCACCAGGAGGCCACACGCACCAGGGCGCGGGCCCCCTCTGCCGCGCCCTGGGTGGTGTGGGCCCCTCGGGGGTCCGCAGCCGCCGCCCTTTCGCCTACTTATTCCCCCCGACGCGAAAACCCTAAGTACCTGAGCAAATATCCACGAAAAGTTCCAGAGACGCCGCCGTCGTCAACCCTAGCTCGGGAGGGTTCAGAACCTCTTCCCGGCACCCTGCCGGAGAGGGGAATCGTCACCGGAGGCTTCTACATCGCCATGCCTGCCTCCGGAGTGATGCGTGAGTAGTTCATCCTTGGACTACGGGTCCATAGCAGTAGCTAGATGGTTGTCTCTCCACTTTGTGCCATCATGTTTAGATCTTGTGAGCTGCCCTACATGATCAAGATCATATTATTGTAATGCTACATGTTGTGTTTGCTGGGATCCGATGAATATTGAATATTATGTCAAGTTGATTATCAATCTATCTATATGTTATTTAAGATCTTGCATGCTTTCCGTTACTCGTAGATGCTTTGGCCAAGTAGATGCTTGTAACTCCAAGAGAGAGTATTTATGCTAGATAGTGGGTTCATGTCTCCGTTTAACCTGGGACAGTGACAGAAAGTTCTAAGGTTGTGGATGTGCTGTTGCCACTAGGGATAACCTAACGATGCTATGTCCACGGGCATATGTGTTTGTTTACATTACGCACTTTACTTAATGCAATTATCCGTTGCTTGCAACTTAATACCAACGGGGGACTCGGATGACAACCCGGCGGTGGATTATTAGTCATAGATGCTGTTGGATAACGGTCTATGTATTATGTCGTAATGCCCAATTAAATATCATAGTAGTCAACATGTCATGTATATGCATTGTCATGCGCTCACTATTCGTCAATTGCCCAGCTGTAATTTGTTCACCCAACATGTTAGTTATCTTTTATGGAGAGACACCACTAGTGAACTGTGGACCCCGGTCCATTCTTTTACACTGATTAAACAACCACAAACTGCAAACTGTTCCTTTTTCATTCTCTGCAATTTAATACTCATTTTCCACACCATACGTTTAATCCTTTGTTTTCAGCAAGCCAGTGAGATTGACAACCTCACTGTTTCGTTGGGGCAAAGTAGTTTGATTGTGTTGTGTGCAGATTCCACGTCAACAGTCCAGACTCCCTCAACAACTATTTTTCTGGCGCCGTTGACAACCTTCTGAAGAGTTGCTGCTCCTACTGGTTCGATAACCTTGGTTTCTTTCTGAGGGAAAACTTGCTGCTGACTACATCATACCTTCCTCTTGGGGTCTCCCAACGAACGTGTGTTTCACGTCATCATGGACGCCGTGAACGAACACCTTCACCACCTCCTCATCATCGCGATCATCGAGACCCCTTGGCCAATGTCAATGGTGCTCCGGGTGCGAATGACTTTGGGGACCAGGCCGTCGACACCGCCATCCTCCAAGGACAACGCCACCACAATCGTGACCATGGGAACCATGTGGAGAACCCAACTCCACACCATGAGCATCATCCTCACCAAGAGCCTCGTCATCGTCAAGAAAATCCACATGATCGTCACCAACAATACCATTCTGAGTCAAGTGATAGTGAGTCAAACCAACACAATGGTGATGACTCAATGGAAGAGACGTGGACGTGCATTCCCACCTCCAAACCGTCGCGACGACTACGACAACTTGAACAATCTTCGCTTTGATACACCCAAGTTCTTCGGCACAAGTGATCCGGAAGCCTACCTCTGATGGGCACTCAAGGTTTACAAGATCTTCCGAGTTCACCACTACTCCGACAACAAGATGGTTGCCTTAGCCTCCATGGAGTTTGAAGAGTATGCCCTCTTGTGGGGAACAACTCCAACATGCACGCATCGACAACCACCGACAACCTATCAACACTTGGGTTAAGATGGAAGAAAGATGTACAAGCGCTTCGTGCCAAGCCATACACTAGAGATTTGTACAAGAAGTTGCAAGAGTTGAAGCAAGGGTTGAAGTCGGTTGATGAGTACTATAAGGACATGGAACTTTCAATGATGAGAGCCAACATTGAGAATCCGAGGAGCAATCCATGGCTCGCTTCATGAATGGCCTCAACTATCCTATCAAGAAGATTGTAGAATTCCAACCTTATACCACCTTGGTTGAGCTAGTCCATCAAGCAACAAAGGCCGAGCGTCACATGCTTGAAGAGCTCAAATACATCAAGTCAAAGACATTCTTCGCCAACAAGCCTTCATCATCAACACCTACACCCACACAAGCTCCTCCTCAAGCAAACACAAGAGGTCCTCCAAGAGTCTACATCGACACCTCAAGCGACTCAACCTTTCAAGAAAGTGCATCCTTCAAGCACCACGCCTCAAGGATCTTCTTCCGGCACAAGACTCTTGAAATGATATAAGTGTGGAGGACAAGGACACAAATCCTTTGAGTGTACAAACAAGAAAGTCATGATTGTCAATGACATGGAAGAATATGAATCTATGAGTGAAGAGGAGTACCTTGCCTTGAGCCAAGTCGCCACAATGCAAAGTGCGCAAGAAGAATCAAATGAGATATATTGTGATGGTGACAACAACCCTTCATTGGTTGTGGCAAGAACCTTGACCACCAATGTTCAATTGAAGAAGACCAAAGATGCAACTTGTTTCAAACAAGAGCGGACATAAATGGAAGATCCATCAAGGTCATCATAGATGGTGGAAGTTGCCACAACTTAGCTAGTAAAGAACTTTGTGACAAGCTCAACTTGAAGTTCAAGAAGCACCCACATCCATACCATGTGCAATGGTTGAGTGATACCGGATCCGTCAAGATTCAACACATGGTGCAAGTGTCCTTCAATACTGGAGCCTATGAAGATACCGTGGACTGTGATGTTGTGCCTATGACCGTTTGTCACTTACTTCTTGGACGTCCTTGGCAATTTTATAAGGGTGCTATGCATGATGGAAGACCAATTACTATAGCTTCAAGAACAACGACAAGACCTTCGTCCTTCGCCCCATGACACCAAGTCAAGTCATTGCCGAAAACTCCAAGTCAATAGCAAGGTCACAACATGACTTCAACCATCCAAATGACCATAGGCGCCATCCAACCGCACAAGAGAGGGCGGCAAGAGAGAAATCTTCTAGTGAGACTTGGCTGAAAGCACGCGTTCGTTGGGAGACCCCAAGAGGAAGGTATGAAGCAGTGCATCAGCAAGTTTTCCCTTAGTAAGATACCAAGGTTGTCAGATCCAGTAGGAGTAAAAGGTACATCTGAAGGTTGTTGGTGGCGTCGTTTACTCGATCACCAACGTGAAATCTGCACACAACACAATCAAACTACTTTGCCCCAACGAAACAGTGAGGTTGTCAATCTCACCGGCTTGCTGTAAACAAAGGATTAAACGTATGGTGAGGAAAATAGTGTTTAATTGCAGAGAATGAAAAGGAACAATGATTGCAGTTGGTTTTATTATCAGTGTAAAAGAATGGACCGGGGTCCACAGTTCACTAGTGGTGTCTCTCCATAAAAGATAACTAACATGCTGGTAAACAAATTACAACTGGGCAATTGATAGATAGAGAGCGCATGACAATGCATATATATGACAAGATGACTATTATGATATTCAATTGGGCATTACAACAAGATACATAGACCGTTGTCCAACAACATCTATGACTAATAATCCACCTTCAGGTTGACATCCGTGTTCCCCGTTGGTATTAAGTTGCAAGCAACAGATTATTGCATTAAGTAATGTGCATAATGTAAACAATACAATTATCCTTAGACAAAGCATTGCTGTTTTACCCTAGTGGCAACAGCACATCCACAACCTTAGACATTGCTATCACTCGCCCAGATTACCGGAGGCATGAACCCACTATCTAGCATAAATACTCCCTCTTGGAGTTACAAGCATCTACTTGGCCAACGCATCTACTAGTAACGGAAAGCATGCAAGATCATAAATAACATATAAGATAGATTGATAATCAACTTGATCATAGTATCAATATTCATCGGATCCCAGCAAACACAACATGTAGCATTACAATAAGATGATCTGATCATGAAAGGCAGCTCACAAGATCTAAACATGATAGCACAAGGAGGAGAGACAACATCTAGCTACTGCTATGTATCCGTAGTCCAAAGATGAACTACTCACGCATCACTCCGGAGGCAGGCATGGTGATGTAGAGCCCTCCGGTGATGATTCCCCTCTCCGGCAGGTACCGGGAAGAGCTTCAGAACCATCCGAACTAGGGTTGACGAAGACGGCGGCTACAGAACTTTTCGCGGATGGAGGCTCGGGTATTTAGGGTTTTCTGGACGAAGGCATTATATAGGCGAAAGGGCGGCGTCCTGGAGGCACCCGAGGGGGTCACGCCACCCCCCGGCGTGGTAGGAGGTGGGGCCGCGCCGGCCCCTGGCGTGGCTGCCTCCTCGGTCGCCTCCGTCTCTCCTTTGGACTCCGTGTATGTGTCGGGAAAATGGAAGGTTCTGTCCAAGTTTCGTCCAATTCCAAGAATATTTCCAGAACAGCTTTTCTGGACTACGAAAACAGCAGAAAACAGGAACTGACACTGTGGCATCTTGTTAATAGGTTAGTCCCAGAAAATGCATAAAAATGATATGAAGTGTATGTAAAACATGTAACAATTGGTATAATATCAACATGGAACATCAGAAATTATAGATACGTTTGAGACGTATCAGTGGTGAGCGATAGATCCACCATAAAGTGAGTGAGAGCCACAGGCCAAATGAGTGTGACACTTCAAAGAGAGCCCCAACAAAACTTACACTATTTGCCACCAAAAGAGAGATGTGGGATTTGAGAGAGACCCATCCACCCTCCACTATGTGCTCATATGCAAGGGTAAAGTTTCTATGACTAACACTTTCACAAACCTTCCTCCTTCTTTGATGTCTCTTTTGAAGGACTTTGAAGATGTGTTCCCTCAAGAAGTGCCACCGGAACTACCTCCTCTACGCGGAATCGAGCATCGCATCGACCTTGTTCCCGGCACACAGCTACCAAACCGCGCTCCTTACCGCACCAACCCCGAGGAGACCAAGGAAATTGAGCGGCAAATACAAGAACTCCTAGCCATGGGACACATCCGCGAGAGCTTGAGTTCGTGTGCCGTGCCCGTCATCTTAGTGCCCAAGCACGACAACACTCTTCTCCTTTGCATGGATTGTCGCCCCATCAACACATCATGGTGAGGTATCACCACCCTATCCCTCGACTTGATGATATGCTTGATGAACTATTTGGTTCCGCCATCTTTTTCAAAATTGATCTTAAAAGCGGATACCACCAAATAAGGATGTGTGAAGGTGATGAATGGAAGACCGCATTTAAAATAAAGCTTGGTCTTTATGAATGGCTTGTCATGCCATTTGGTCTTTCCAATGCACCTTCTACTTTTATGCGTCTCATGAATCATGTTTTGCGTCCCTTTATTGGAAAATTTGTTGTGGTGCACTTTGACGACATCCTTATCTATAGCAAATCTTTGGAAGAGCACACTTCTCATGTTGCTCAAGTTTTGTTGGTTCTTCGCAATGAAAAGCTTTATGCAAATCTTTCTAAGTGCACATTTGCCACCAACAAGCTTGTTTTCTTTGGTTTTGTTGTTTCTTCGAATGGAGTTGAAGTTGATGATGCCAAGATCAATACAATTCGGACTTGGCCTTTTTCCACATCCCTTGAGGAATTGAGACGTTTTCTTGGTTTTGCCGGATTTACCGTCGATTCATAAAGGACTTTTTCACCATTGCTTGCCCCTCCATGAACTTACTAAGAAAAATGTACCTTTCATTTGGGGCCACGCACATGATTTTGCTTTCAATGAGCTCAAACGGTTGTTAACCGAAGCACCACTCCTTACCCTTCCGGATTTCTCTAAGACGTTTGAGATTGAATGTGATGCATGTAAAATGCATACATGAACTTTGCATGATATTACTTATATTTCAATCATATTTGCATCATATAAGGGTTATATCATTGATTTATATTGATTTTGGGAATATTTCATTGTTTCCCTATTTTTCTGGAATTAACCCTGCACAGGCAGAAAACCCTATTTTCTATATTTTGATGTTTCAGGGACCCAAACGACGTCCAAATGACCTAATAATTTACGAGCATCAGTTTTTGGAAGGAACAAAGCGTGGGAGCGAAGGAAGCGAACAAACGGAGGCCCGAGGGCCAGAAGAGGGTGGCCCACGCGGCCAGATTCCTTGGCCGCGTGGGACCCACCATCTGGGCCTCGAGGCTCCGTTGCCGTCGATCTTTTTTCCCGAGCCTCCGTCTTGACCTAAAAACGACTATAAAAATAGTCCCCGACGCCCTTCGGAAAGGAGCGCCGCAGAAACACAGAAACCACGAAACAGAGACCTGGAGTTGCAGATTGGAGGGGGAAAACTCCGGCGGGGCGCTGCCGGCGTGGTCTCCATCTTCTCCAACGACTTCTCCACCGTCTCCATGATGAAGAGGGAGTAGTCCACCCCTGGACTATGGGTTTGTGGAAGTAACTTATGTATCTCTCCTCTCTTGAGCTTCACTAATTAGTACCGTATGAGCTGCTGAACATGATTACGGTCATCTATGTAATACCTTTGTGGTGGATCTTTTTATGAGTTAATATATGTTTGAGATTGCAATAGTTTTGTTTCAGTTATGAAAGTAGATGCATATTATGTACCCCGTTCTTGTTTACTTGTTATGATCAAGCATGTGTATGAGAGCGTGTGAGGGGGAACGTGTGCATTAGTTGGAGTAACGGGGGTGGCTAGTGCGGTGAACGTGAGAGAAAGTTCCGCGATCCACTTGGGTGTTTTACCTTACTTTGTTGCCTCACTAGGGATAAAGAAAAATACCTTGCTACCGGAGATGTGGGTGTGACCATTGCCACTACTCCATGACTAGATCTAGCATGTTCTTATTTTAACTTCATGTCATGAACTTAATGCTATGCTCTGATTTATCTTAATTACTAAGGTGTTATGATTTAGTTCGCATCTTGGTGGAGTATAAGAGAGATTAATAAACAAAAGATCTCTATGTTAGGACGTGATGCCCATATAATTAGTAACTTGTCATGAAACCTTTTTGTTGCAATCTCATATGTCAATTCTAGTGTTCCATTGTCTACCACTTTATTAAAGAGAGAGTGCATTTGTGAAACCATGAACCCCGGTCCATTTTTAATCATAAGAAACACCTTTCCAACAACTTTTATCCACTTTACATTTTCTGCCATTTAAAAATCCGAAAATACAAAAACACTTTTACATCTTGCATTCACAATACAAAACCCAAAAATATCATCCATCATTGTTTCCACCATCCTTGCATATTTATTTATCATCATTGCATATTTATTTACTGTTTTGCATTCATTATTTTTCATATCATTCTCACACCTTGTGCTTGACAACCACTTGGTGAGGTTGAGGGCACAAAACAATTTACTTTGTTTTGTAGGTTTTCAAGAGAAGGATAAGAAGATAAATCTTTCACTACTGATTCCCCGAGAGTTCGATATTAAACCCTCGAGTCACCCCTCGTGGGGAAAACCGTCTTTCCTATACTATACACTCTGCACTTGGAGTCTCAACCTAACCCATATTCTTTTGACGCAGGTAACTACGTCAAGGGCCATCAAGACAGTTTTCTGGCGCCGTTGCCGGGGAATCATTGCTGTAAAGGTTTATCCAAGGGTATCTCACAACAAAGTCAACTTCATCACCAACTTGTGCAAACACCTAAGCTTGGGGAGGTTGCACCTACGTGAGCATCATCTTATCCATCTTTACCTTCAAAGCATTTTATTTTGTTTTGTTATTGTCTTGCATATCATATTTATATTTCGGTTTGCATTTTTATTTTCAGTTTTGCATTTTGTGTTGCATTTGTTATTTCGGTTTGCATTGTTTAGTATCATTTTATTTTCAGTTTTGCATAAAAAATTAAAAAACACATAAAAACTTGCAAAAATGGGAGAAAGAACTAAGTTGTGTGATTACACAAACACTCCAAATGATCAATTTATTGCTAGGCCCATTGCCACACCTGAGATAAAAGCTGATAGTTATGAAGTAAGTCCTAGTTTGTTGAACTTGATAACTAGGGAACAATTTGGCGGTAGTGCTATGGAGGATGCCTCTATGCATCTTCATGATTTTGTTGAAATATGTGACATGCAAAATTTAAAAATGTGGAAAGTGATATTCTAAAACTGAAGTTATTTCCTTTCTCACTTAGAGGAAAAGCTAAAGAGTGGTTGCATTCATTACCTACTGGTAGCATTAATTCTTGGGATGATCTAAAAGAAGCTTTCATTAAGAAATATTATCCTCCTGTTAAAATTTTGCAAAATAGAAACAATATTCTTTCTTTTAGGCAAAATGAAAATGAACATGTTGCCATGGCTTGGGATAGGATAAAACTTATGCTTAGAACTTGTCCATCACATGGGGTTAACGAATGGACCATATTACACTCTTTTTACAATGGTCTAAATTACATGTCTAGAAATATTCTTGATTCCGCTGCTGGAGGGGCTTTTATGGGAAAAACTATAGTAGAAGCTAAGAACATATTGGAAAGTATTTTGCAAAACTATAGTCAATGGCATACTGATAGAGCACCTAATCCATCTAAGAAAGTAAACTCCATAGAAGAAACAAATGATTTGTCATCTAAAATGGACACTATTCTTGCTTTCATTAATAAACAAAATATTGAAAATGTGCCTTTGCAAGAACTAGTTGGTAATAATCCTGAAAATGTTGATGTTAACTTCATTAGGAACTATGGTAATAATGGGTATGGTAACAACAATTAAATTCCTATAATAAACCCCCATATGTGCCAAACAAATATACCACTAGTAGTAATGTTTCTAGTGATTTGGAAAACACCATTAGATCATTTATATCTACTCAAAAGGAGCTTAATAAGGAATTTATATCTAAGTTTGAAAAACAAGACTCTTTGTTTGAAAGGGTAGATCAGCTCACTAAGGAAGTTTCCTCATTAAAGAACACCATTATAGCTCAAAAACATGAGGAAACAATTAAATATTGTCAAGAGGTTATAAATAAATCTTGGGAACATATTCATGAGCAAGAGAGAATTGCTAAGGAAACTATTATGGTAATGAAAGAGAGAAAAGTTGAGGAAGTTAAAATGCTTAGTGAAGTCAAGGAACCATTACTTGACTTAGAGAATTGTAGCTTGCATGAATTAATATCTATCTTACAAAAATTTGCAAGTGATCCTTCCATCAATGTTAACCAAGCAGGTTTTGGTTCTTATATTGCTAATCATGTTTTAAAAGAAAAGATTGCTAGGTACAACCAAGAAGCTATGATACCACCTAAGCTTGGGGATATATGGATTCCCAAAGTACTAGTAACCATTGGAAAAGAGACACACCATGCTATATTAGATCTAGGATCTAGTGTCTCTGTTTTATCTAAAGAATTATATGAAGTACTTGAATTAAAGAATCTTGAAAAATGCTCTATTGAACTTGCACTTGCTGATGATTCCATTAAACATGCTTTAGGAAAAGTAAGTGATGTTATGGTAGAGTTGCATATGACATTTGTACCTGTTGATTTTCTAATCATGGATATGGGGAATAAAACCTCTAGTCCAATTATTCTTGGAAGACCTTTTCTTCGTACCACAGGTGCTATCATTGATTCAAAAGAAGGGAATGTGAAGTTTCAGTTTCCACACAAGAAGTGCATGGAACACTTCCCAAGGAAGAGGGACACATCAAAGTTCAAGCTCCCTCATGAGCTTCGTCCACAATAAATATCAAGTAAGAAGCCTAGCTACATGGCTATAAAGAAAGCGCTTTACGGGAGGCAACCCGGTTGTTTTTATTTTTGATTTTCTTTGTGTCCTCTTGCTGTAACAAGAGACTTAGTTTTTAGTTTTGTTTCTGGAATTTTTAATAAAGTGCCAAGTTTTACCTATTTTGGTTTGAAAAAGTTGCTATTTGCATTCGGAGATTTTATTCCAGCACGAATCTGTGCACGGTATGATTTTTAATTCCTATTCTGTAACTCCGAATGAGCTGATATTTGAACTGTAGTTGCAACTTTTCATCCTCTGTAAGCATGAATTTTTCAGAATTTTTCGACATATTTAAGTAGGGTAGAAAAATACGTTTTGCTGCTGCTGTTTTTCTGGACAGATTCTGTCCCATTTTGTTTGATGCATTCTTTGAACTTTTAACTTGAATCTTTTTGATCCAATTGAGTTTATAAGTAGGCATACAACATTATACACTTTCTGGACATTCATATGAATTTTTGTTTAAGGATTTTATGCAGCAAGAATTCATTTGTCTATCACTACTAATGTCACCCCACAGAAAAGAAATGGGAGAAACGTGTTTTGAAGTTTTTTCACAGGGATTAGAGGAGATGCACCAAGAGCTATCCAAGGATGGTGAAGACCATAAGCTTGGGGATGTGAAGACAACCCCACTGGACCAACACACTCTCGGTTTGCACACGTCTAACTTCTGTTTTTCGATCAATGCACTTTATCGCATAAACTTGGAGCGTCTTTTATTTGCTTTTTATTTCGGTTTGATTTTTGTTTGTCTTGAGACCACCACTATCATTTATATATGAGAGAGCTACTGGAAATTTGGGTTGAATTAAGTTGGATGCTATTAAAAAGATTGGGAAAGGGATGTTTGAGTTGATTCAAAAAGATACATATAGTTGCATGATTCATATGCTTTTAATGAATATTAATTTGCAAGTGTTTTATCAAGAGCTATCTTTTATTCATGTTTTGATGCTGAATGTTACTTTACTTTGTTTAACATGGATTGGTTAGTTCTATGGACACTTATGCATGCATTTAGACGGTCAACTTTCTCCCTCTTGCTAGCCCAAAAATTCCAACAAGTAAAAACTTGTTTTCCAACACCTTCAACCAAAGTTTTTCCAGTGAGTCCACCATATCTACCTATTAGCTTTATGCTATTCCGAGTATGTTTATCATGTTATTTTGTATTATCTATACTTCTGAATTAAAATGCTTATGTTATTGATTGTTATGGGAAAAGTTGGTTAAAGAGCTCTCACGAACTTGATGCACACCTTACTTTTATTGCACTTAATAAACATGACCCATTGTGATTAAAATTATGAAGTTGTGAGCTTGACAAGAGTCTTGGTTGGGAGTTAGCTCATATGTGCTGTCACATGGCAAGCTTTCAACGTGCTCTTTATATTTGTTGATATCATGTACTTTTGTTTATGGATGCTTATCATGGTGCCAAATAAATGTGGAAACTTAGTAAGTTTAATGAGTTTGTATAAATGGCTAGAGAGACGCCTGGGCCGCTAATCTAAGCCATGCATCATTCATGGTGGAAATTTACTTACATGCTATGGTGAACCTTCAGTGATGCACCCCACAATAAAAAGCTATACCAATAGTAAATAAAAAGGGTGTGGAGATTGTTCATTTTGTTTGTTTGTCTTGTCATTTTGACATGGGCTTGTTCCATGTCCTGGGACAAGAGGTACCCCAGTTGACGCTCTTGATGACGCTATTATATTACTTACAATGACCTTAACTTGAACTTGCTTTTGTGTCCCAAGTTGAGTAACACCGTGGTGTAGGTACTCGTATTCACGGGGCATGAGACATTCAACCCATACTTTGTCAAGCACACTACTCATATTTGCTTTCACTTTAAACTTTAACCATTCAAGATGCTATGATAGGGGTAATGAGAGCTTGACACCAATGAATACCACATTGCAAACATTAACTTAAGTAGAAGCATTTGGAAGTTAGATGAAACTTATTCATGTTTTACCTCTACTCATTTATATATCTTTCCAAAGTGTCCACCTTTTATATTCAGATTTACAAGAATACTCTATGACCATTATAGGATGTTTTTACTTTTCATTATGCATACATTTGGTCCATAGTACTTTCTTCTATGTTACACTTTGTGAATTATCATTGAACATCCTTACATTGAATATTTGATATCACTTCATAATCTATCTTGTATATTGCTACTCCTTTGAAGAATGAATCATTTGACTCTATGTAGCAATAGTAATCATCTTTGATATCCATTGATAGTATTAAATGCAAAGTCCATGTTAGTTTTATCACCTTCATACTCGAGGACGAGTATAGGTTAAGCTTGGGGATGTTGATGCATGTAAAATGCATACATGAACTTTGCATTATATTACTTATATTTCAATCATATTTGCATCATATAAGGGTTATATCATTGTTTTATATTGATTTTGGGAATATTTCATTGTTTCCCTATTTTTCTGGAATTAACCCTGCACAGGCAGAAAACCCTATTTTCTATATTTTGATGTTTCAGGGACCCAAACGACGTCCAAATGACCTAATAATTTACGAGCATCAGTTTTTGGAAGGAACAAAGCGTGGGAGCGAAGGAAGCGAACAAACGGAGGCCCGAGGGCCAGAAGAGGGTGGCCCACGCGGCCAGATTCCTTGGCCGCGTGGGACCCACCATCTGGGCCTCGAGCTCCGTTGCCGTCGATCTTTTTTCCCGAGCCTCCGTCTTGACCTAAAAACGACTATAAAAATAGTCCCCGACGCCCTTCGGAAAGGAGCGCCGCCGAAACACAGAAACCACGAAACAGAGACCTGGAGTTGCAGATTGGAGGGGGAAAACTCCGGCGGGGCGCTGCCGGCGTGGTCTCCATCTTCTCCAACGACTTCTCCACCGTCTCCATGATGAAGAGGGAGTAGTCCACCCCTGGACTATGGGTTTGTGGAAGTAACTTATGTATCTCTCCTCTCTTGAGCTTCACTAATTAGTACCGTATGAGCTGCTGAACATGATTACGGTCATCTATGTAATACCTTTGTGGTGGATCTTTTTATGAGTTAATATATGTTTGAGATTGCAATAGTTTTGTTTCAGTTATGAAAGTAGATGCATATTATGTACCCCGTTCTTGTTTACTTGTTATGATCAAGCATGTGTATGAGAGCGTGTGAGGGGGAACGTGTGCATTAGTTGGAGTAACGGGGGGTGGCTAGTGCGGTGAACGTGAGAGAAAGTTCCGCGATCCACTTGGGTGTTTTACCTTACTTTGTTGCCTCACTAGGGATAAAGAAAAATACCTTGCTACCGGAGATGTGGGTGTGACCATTGCCACTACTCCATGACTAGATCTAGCATGTTCTTATTTTAACTTCATGTCATGAACTTAATGCTATGCTCTGATTTATCTTAATTACTAAGGTGTTATGATTTAGTTCGCATCTTGGTGGAGTATAAGAGAGATTAATAAACAAAAGATCTCTATGTTAGGACGTGATGCCCATATAATTAGTAACTTGTCATGAAACCTTTTGTTGCAATCTCATATGTCAATTCTAGTGTTCCATTGTCTACCACTTTATTAAAGAGAGAGTGCATTTGTGAAACCATGAACCCCGGTCCATTTTTAATCATAAGAAACACCTTTCCAACAACTTTTATCCACTTTACATTTTCTGCCATTTAAAAATCCGAAAATACAAAAACACTTTTACATCTTGCATTCACAATACAAAACCCAAAAATATCATCCATCATTGTTTACACCATCCTTGCATATTTATTATCATCATTGCATATTTATTTACTGTTTTGCATTCATTATCTTTTCATATCATTCTCACACCTTGTGCTTGTAACAGCCCGAAATTTGAAAACCTAAAAACCCGAGTAAAATTTTCGCTTTTGTGTTGCATTGCATCATGGCATCCAAATTCAACTTGCTAAACAACACACAAATGGTTTTGGCACCATTTTAAAAACACATGGCTTGAAATGCCAAAACTAAACCGGGATGAGTTTGACAAGTTTTGGGGACAACAAAAATTTGTTGGAGTTTTATATTTGTCAAGGGAGTTTCAAGAGAGCAAAATTAATATTTTCCACTTGATTAAAAATCCTAAAGTAATAACATTTTGAGTTTTTGCAAAATGCTCTACTTTAAACCTCTATGAACAAAGTGGTACCAAACTATTTTATTTGGAGATACCAAAAATTGTGGAGCTACTAAATGTTAAGGGGAGCCTCCTCAAATTATCTCATATTTTTCTGGAGTTGTTAAGTGCCTCTCTAAATCCTCAAAACCTACTGGAGTTTTAAAAAGAAATAGAAAAGGACCCATTCGTGCTGGGAACAAAAGTTCTAGGGGGCAATTTGTAAAGTCATCGTCTCCCTCGCTGTAGCGACCGACGACGCGCACGTTGCTCGCGCCGCACCCCGAGCTCGCCGTGCTCGCCTGGCCCTCCTCTCTGCTCCACCTGCGAAGGAGGACAAGCACCCGGGGCCCCCTCTGTTCCCCATCCCCCACTCCCTCACCTGTCCCACACTCTCTTCTTCCTCTTCCCGCGAGCCGCCATGGCCGTCGACCTCGCCGTGCTCGTCGCCGCCAGTTGAGTGCGCCCCGTGCAAATCGACGACCACCAGCAGGTGCGCCGCGTCGTCTTCACCTTCCCCACCGAAGGAATCCGCCGGAGAGCCCGCAATCGACCGCACTGCTCAGTTCTTCGTCGACCACGGCCGCGGCTTCTCCGAGCAAATTCCGGCGTCTCCGTTCACCCGAGACTCGCTGCGCACGCAGGACTCGCCGTCATCCTCTCCTCTGCCTCCCCGTCAACCCGTGCAAGCTGGGAAGGCCGGGAGCCGCCGAATTGCGCCGCCGCCTCCCGAAGCTCCGCCCCCGCGATTCGTCGCCGTCGCAGCGTCCTCGACCTCGCCGTCCCCCTTCCACGTGCTCGTGGTGAGCCTCCCGTCCTTGCTGGCCTTCTCCCCCCCCCCCCTCTCGTGCTAGCGCGTTCCACGCCGCCGTGCGTCACCGGAGCCCTCTCTCCGTCGAACGGGAAGCACCCGGTGTCGATGCCGGAGTTTTCCGGATTCTGTACCGGAATAAGAAAAGGGTACTGGACTCAGCCACTCCCGCCCGGAATACGACCGGAATTGAACCGGAAACATTTCCGGATTTATTTTCCGCCGGTGAAAAATCCGGAAATTTCCGGACTGGCAACCGGATTTCCAACACTGATGTTTAAATTGCTATTCTCTTTTCACCCCTATCTCTAAATGGATTGAATAGATTGTGTTGTTGTTAATTAAATCATAAAATGATCATTTCAAACGGAAAGTTATAAAAATCATAACTCTTATCGGTGTATCCGAAAAATGTGTGTGATATACCAAAATGGCCAGAAATTTGTGATTTAACCTCTAAGTTAAATATGATGAATATTCGATCACAATTGAAATATGGTGCTTCTAGTAATATGAAAATCATAAATTTTAAAAAGGGAAAATTTATAAAAGTAATAACTTCTCACCGGGACCTCCGAAAAATGTGTCCCTTATATCAAAATGATCAGAAAAACATGAGTGATCCAGAATCATCATCATCATGCATAATCGATCACAATTACAATAATGTGCTCTAGTAGTAATTATAATCACTAAGGTTAAATATGGGGTTTATTCCAAATAATGCAATAAATATAACGGGGACCCCATTTAACTTGTTGGTCATGTTTAAAGCTTCTAGGGTGCATTTAAAATGTCATATCATCATCCTTGTATGCATTGCACAATTGCCATGTGTTGATTGTTTTTCCGGTGTTGTTTGTGCATCGGTAGACCAAGGAGGTGAAGTACCACCCCCGTCTCGTGACAATCCGTACTACCAGCACTCTGAACAAGGCAAGCGTAACCCCCCCCCCTCTGAGCATATCTTATCCTATGTTTCCGCAAATATTTTCTCCACTATAATATTGCATGCGGTTCCAAATGTCAATTTTATTGGATTAGAGTATCCTATAGTTGCATTAAGTTTCCGATGCCAATACCTGTTTCCCTCCTATTATCCATAGGTTTGTATTGTTGGCCGAGATACTAACCTTATGCTATGTTGATGCTTAGCCATGCTTAGTAAATGCTTAGCTGTTCGATGGATGTTTCATGGTTGGAAACAGGTGATGAGATGTACAGTGATGGTGGAGAAATTGTGGTGACGGATAATAAAATGCTAAAAGGTGGGGATGAGAGGCCACTGTGGTTGTGGTGCTTTGTCTCGTTCCCGTCGCCTAGGTGCGAGTGCTATACCTCTTGAACCAAGACTGAGCGTGCAACCATGCGTGAGGCCTATGCATTTGCAGGAACCCTCATAGACTAAATAACTCGAGCGGGGCTAGCCAGGGTCCTCTAGTTCGGGCTTCCATTTGCGCGTGCGTGATGATGGTGGGATGAACTGAGATGAGGATTGTGGTGTTAGGAAAATAAGTGGCCGTGGGGCGGGGTGTGTGATCCTGGCAGTCCTGCCGCCACTGATGATCCTGGAAAGTCCTTAACGAGGGAGAAGTCGACACCGCTCCCACCCAGCCGGCTTTCCATGGAAGAGAGCTAATTGTACAGGTAATGGGCCGGACGGTACGCGTGGTGAAGGAGCTGGAGCCCCTCGGGACTCCGGGGACTTCCACTTTGTACACCCCTGCAGGGATAAATCTTTTCGAAAAGCCGTGTCCGCGGTTATGGACGACTTGGGAAGTGAAGGTAAGATCATAGAATAACTTTAACGGAATGATTAAAAACTGGGTACTAGAGGTACCACTCACAAATGCAAGGTGAGCTTCCTCGAGGGTGATTCGGGGAGGTGCCTTTGATGAACAGGTACAGTGGTTGATGTTGATAAAGGTGATGAAAGAAAGAGTTTCTTCTTACCCCTTTTCAAAATACTCTGAATAGTCGATGCCTTTGAGTTATGTTTTCATAAATAAAATCAGCTTTATGCAAAACAGCCATAAAACCTTGAAAGCCAATCATCGAGCATATATTAGCTCTTAATCTTGCGAGTTCGTCGAACTCAACATCGTTTGCTTATTTTCAGGAGAGGACTTCACCGCCCTCGAAGGTGGGTTCTTTGTGGACGTTGACGAGTAGTCTGGGGTTTCCCAGGTGGCAGCTTGGGACATCCCGGAACAGCTGGCGCTGGATGTTTATTTGCAGGCCTCTTAGGCCATAATTTGGTTCTTGTTGTTTAGAACAACACACTTCGCTTCCGCATGTTGTAATGTTGGGTCTGTGACCTCTGGTTGTCATTTGCTATCTTTCTCTATTATAAGAGTTGAACTATATGATTTTGTGTCGTAGAGTCTGTGATGTGCCAGTTGTTCCACAAGTGTTGATCTCTCTATTATGCTTTGATAGTGTGCCTGCTGGTATCGGTTAACCGGAGACACAGTATCACTGTATAGCAGTCAGGTCGGGGCGCCACAAGTTGGTATCAGAGCAGTACTGCCTGTAGGAAACCCTTCTACTGGTCGATGTTCAGTCTAGTGTTTGTTAAATATTTTTAACCTAAAAACGAGTTGTGAAAACCATCTTAGGATTCTTTTTACTCCTTATCTGGTTACCTCTAATCTCGGAGCAATCTTATCTCGATTTGAGTTAAAAGTTTTGCTTCTCGTCTGTTGCTTCAAAATTAGGAGAAACGTGGGTGGGGTTCGACCTTTAGTGTTATGTGTCCAGTTGCTTCCGCCGCGCTACAATCCGAAGCTTCATGTGCTGAGAAACCATCTGGAGTACGACGAAAATTCCTATCAACTCAGTTGTTTACGGACCCTTGTATTCCTATCCAGTTTAATCTTTTGATCCTTTCTTTGGGTTTCAACCAAGGACTTGAACAGAAGGTCCCGGATTGTGCTAACTAGAGTCTGTTAAGTTGTGATTACTTAACTCTCGCTAGTAGCACATGATGCTGATCTTCAACCCAAGTCTTTCCGTGGTCTGTGTGGTAAATAGTTGAACCTTAAATTACCGCACCTCAGCTGGTTATGTAACTTCATCTCTTCCTTAGCCTTGCTCTAGGTTCTATCTTGGAAACATCGGGGTTACAGCCAGGATTCTCCTAGCGAGTCTCCCAACTATATTCATGACTCTGCTGCATCTCTCCTTTTTGGGCATGGTTATCACAATTGAGTAATAACCGGTGCATCTTCAACATCTGAGGATTTCTCCAGAGCATGTTCTTACTCTAATCTGCTTTCCTGACCTTTGTCTGTCTGTTGACAGTAAAGTTTCATCGTGCGTTGGTATGTTCCGATGCAAGACTTTTTCCTGATCCGTTAAGACTTTCTCTTCGTCTTGGTAGGAGAAACAAACTCCAGTACCTTGTCCACTTCCCGGGCTAGGTCAAAGTTTTGTAATCCACAGAATAAGAGGTTTATTAGTCTCTGTTTCTGCTCCACCTTAGAGTGTCACACTCTTTGATATCGGGGTATTGTGCGAAGTATCATGATCCTCTTGATGAAGTGATGCTCTTACACCTTGTTACTCTCCGATCTCCGAGTGACTTGTTACTCGGGAATGATAATTCGTGAGCAATGATGTGGCTATCGAATATTCTCAGCAGTTCTTACTGCGTTGCAATCCAAAGACCTTCTTTATCCTCCTTAGCATGATTGGTTATCCGATCAATAAGCTGAGTTTGACTGTGTTGCCAAGTTCGTTCTCTCCGGTGCCTTCCCTCGGTCAAAGAGCTAGGTTCATGCCGAAGCTCCCAAGACCACCTCGTTGTGCCTTGAAAGGCATGATCCTCCCTCGAACTCAAGATCCACCGCTATATCGTGATATCCTGTAGATGGATCGTGATATTCTGTTGTTCCTCCCAGAAGTATCGCCAGGTTGTCGCCTGTCCAAGCTCAACATCACGGACAACTCTTTTCTCTCCAGAAAATTTAGCTTATGAGTAAGCGGGTTCTCTGAACAACTCCTTCTCCAGGAAAATCGTGCTGGATGTCCTGAATTATTCGGTTGAGCTTAAACAACTTGGAGAGTTAAAGGATAAAAGCTCTATCCGGTATAGTTCCTTCCTAAAGGGATGTCTAGTATGTCCGTGTTGAAGCTAGGTGGTATCTCCTTTGTGGGTATGCTATCCTACAAATCTTTTGATTTGAATTGGACTATCGTCAAATCAAACTCAGACCGACCTACCTAAATGTGTTAGTCTGACCAATACTTATGCCTCGTTCTGTTGAAATATGAGTCTACCGTCTTGGAGTATCTGGATAAGTTTGTGGTTGAGCCATCAACTACCTTCTTATCTTCTCTATGTTTGAGGATATTCATATTGGAAATTGGGCTTGAGCATTGGAAACTTGTTAGAACTAACCTTGTGTCGTCACAAGACAAGGTTCGGAAGTTAGAAGTGACTTTCCCTGGTTCACGCGCAATTTCTGAAAGATGTTGCCGTGGATCTGAGTGAATTGTCTGGTTCCCTCGGAATCATTTCAACTCGATCAAGCATGTGTAGAATATTCTCGGGATGGTATGTGGTTACCTCCATTCCTTGAAGATGTTATCTATGCATCCATGCCACTGATTGAATTGTCCCAGAAAGAGAGGAAGTCTGAGAACTCCTTTGTCTTCTATGGTGTTTCCCATCAAGAACTAAATCATGTCTCGCTGCAAGTAAATCAAGTAGGGCAGCTGTCTCCTGACAAGTTGCTAATCCGCGAGTTCCGCAATCTCGTTCCTCCTTTGGAGTCTGACATTGTAGTCCAACTCTTGGGGTCTTAGCAATTGTAACCCGTTGGTATGCATTGCAAAGCTTCCTATTCCTACCGGTGCGGAGTCTGAAGTATCTCTACACCTGACCAGATCTAAATCTACATCAGGAATGATAGTTGGTGATCCTCAAGAAGCTTGTATTCGATGTCTGGAACATCAAGAAGTTCTCCCTATCTAACGTTCTCGGAGTTTCTGAAGTTCTCTATGTCCATCTTCCCGACCCTTCCCATGTGATCCGAAATGCTCCTCCGTGAGGAAAGTTCTACTCAAGCTGTATGGTAGAAGTTGCCTCTTCATCTGTTGGAATCTTGTTCCAACACTCTCCATCAGAAAATTGAGGCCTTGTGCAAAGTTCATATTCTGAATCTTTGAGAAATAGTTGTCTACCAGCTGGAAACTCCTATCAATCTCTCTTCACCCGCTTGTGTCTCCTAACTGTCAACTCAAGGGATGCTTGAAGTCTCATCCTAAGTTCTACTAGGAGGTACTCGGTCGTGGTATCTTCACCAAGATCCATCCTCCGGTGAGGTTTCCTTCTTCCTATGGTGTACGTTGACAGTGACCTCGAAGGGAAGCCGATGAAGATCTTCATGACGCCCTCGGTCAACCTCTTCAAGACATAAGCCACCTGAAGCGAGAAGATCGTGTAGTACCGTCGTAACCTTTCCCTCTTTCCTACTCTTAGAATCTCGGGACGAGATTCCTGTAAGGAGGGTAGAGTTGTAACAGCCCGAAATTTGAAAACCTAAAAACCCGAGTAAAATTTTCGCTTTTGTGTTGCATTGCATCATGGCATCCAAATTCAACTTGCTAAACAACACACAAATGGTTTTGGCACCATTTTAAAAACACATGGCTTGAAATGCCAAAACTTAACCGGGATGAGTTTGACAAGTTTTGGGGACAACAAAAATTTGTTGGAGTTTTATATTTGTCAAGGGAGTTTCAAGAGAGCAAAATTAATATTTTCCACTTGATTAAAAATCCTAAAGTAATAACATTTTGAGTTTTTGCAAAATGCTCTACTTTAAACCTCTATGAACAAAGTGGTACCAAACTATTTTATTTGGAGATACCAAAAATTGTGGAGCTACTAAATGTTAAGGGGAGCCTCCTCAAATTATCTCATATTTTTCTGGAGTTGTTAAGTGCCTCTCTAAATCCTCAAAACCTACTGGAGTTTTTAAAAAGAAATAGAAAAGGACCCATTCGTGCTGGGAACAAAAGTTCTAGGGGGCAATTTGTAAAGTCATCGTCTCCCTCGCTGTAGCGACCGACGACGCGCACGTTGCTCGCGCCGCACCCCGAGCTCGCCGTGCTCGCCTGGCCCTCCTCTCTGCTCCACCTGCGAAGGAGGACAAGCACCCGGGGCCCCCTCTGTTCCCCATCCCCCACTCCCTCACCTGCCCCACGCTCTCTTCTTCCTCTTCCCGCGAGCCGCCATGGCCGTCGACCTCGCCGTGCTCGTCGCCGCCAGTTGAGTGCGCCCCGTGCAAATCGACGACCACCAGCAGGTGCGCCGCGTCGTCTTCACCTTCCCCACCGAAGGAATCCCGCCGGAGAGCCCGCAATCGACCGCACCGCTCAGTTCTTCGTCGACCACGGCCGCGGCTTCTCCGAGCAAATTCCGGCGTCTCCGTTCACCCCGAGACTCGCTGCGCACGCAGGACTCGCCGTCATCCTCTCCTCTGCCTCCCCGTCAACTCGTGCAAGCTGGGAAGGCCGGGAGCCGCCGAATTGCGCCGCCGCCTCCCGAAGCTCCGCCCCCGCGATTCGTCGCCGTCGCAGCGTCCTCGACCTCGCCGTCCCCCTTCCACGTGCTCGTGGTGAGCCTCCCGTCCTTGCTGGCCTTCTCCCCCCCCCCCCCCTCTCGTGCTAGCGCGTTCCACGCCGCCGTGCGTCACCGGAGCCTCTCTCCGTCGAACGGGAAGCACCCGGTGTCGATGCCGGAGTTTTCCGGATTCTGTACCGGAATAAGAAAAGGGTACTGGACTCAGCCACTCCCGCCCGGAATACGACCGGAATTGAACCGGAAACATTTCCGGATTTATTTTCCGCCGGTGAAAAATCCGGAAATTTCCGGACTGGCAACCGGATTTCCAACACTGATGTTTAAATTGCTATTCTCTTTTCACCCCTATCTCTAAATGGATTGAATAGATTGTGTTGTTGTTAATTAAATCATAAAATGATCATTTCAAACGGAAAGTTATAAAAATCATAACTCTTATCGGTGTATCCGAAAAATGTGTGTGATATACCAAAATGGCCAGAAATTTGTGATTTAACCTCTAAGTTAAATATGATGAATATTCGATCACAATTGAAATATGGTGCTTCTAGTAATATGAAAATCATAAATTTTAAAAAGGGAAAATTTATAAAAGTAATAACTTCTCACCGGGACCTCCGAAAAATGTGTCCCTTATATCAAAATGATCAGAAAAACATGAGTGATCCAGAATCATCATCATCATGCATAATCGATCACAATTACAATAATGTGCTCTAGTAGTAATTATAATCACTAAGGTTAAATATGGGGTTTATTCCAAATAATGCAATAAATATAACGGGGACCCCATTTAACTTGTTGGTCATGTTTAAAGCTTCTAGGGTGCATTTAAAATGTCATATCATCATCCTTGTATGCATTGCACAATTGCCATGTGTTGATTGTTTTTCCGGTGTTGTTTGTGCATCGGTAGACCAAGGAGGTGAAGTACCACCCCCGTCTCGTGACAATCCGTACTACCAGCACTCTGAACAAGGCAAGCGTAACCCCCCCCCCTCTGAGCATATCTTATCCTATGTTTCCGCAAATATTTTCTCCACTATAATATTGCATGCGGTTCCAAATGTCAATTTTATTGGATTAGAGTATCCTATAGTTGCATTAAGTTTCCGATGCCAATACCTGTTTCCCTCCTATTATCCATAGGTTTGTATTGTTGGCCGGAGATACTAACCTTATGCTATGTTGATGCTTAGCCATGCTTAGTAAATGCTTAGCTGTTCGATGGATGTTTCATGGTTGGAAACAGGTGATGAGATGTACAGTGATGGTGGAGAAATTGTGGTGACGGATAATAAAATGCTAAAAGGTGGGGATGAGAGGCCACTGTGGTTGTGGTGCTTTGTCTCGTTCCCGTCGCCTAGGTGCGAGTGCTATACCTCTTGAACCAAGACTGAGCGTGCAACCATGCATGAGGCCTATGCATTTGCAGGAACCCTCATAGACTAAATAACTCGAGCGGGGCTAGCCAGGGTCCTCTAGTTCGGGCTTCCATTTGCGCGTGCGTGATGATGGTGGGATGAACTGAGATGAGGATTGTGGTGTTAGGAAAATAAGTGGCCGTGGGGCGGGGTGTGTGATCCTGGCAGTCCTGCCGCCACTGATGATCCTGGAAAGTCCTTAACGAGGGAGAAGTCGACACCGCTCCCACCCAGCCGGCTTTCCATGGAAGAGAGCTAATTGTACAGGTAATGGGCCGGACGGTACGCGTGGTGAAGGAGCTGGAGCCCCTCGGGACTCCGGGGACTTCCACTTTGTACACCCCTGCAGGGATAAATCTTTTCGAAAAGCCGTGTCCGCGGTTATGGACGACTTGGGAAGTGAAGGTAAGATCATAGAATAACTTTAACGGAATGATTAAAAACTGGGTACTAGAGGTACCACTCACAAATGCAAGGTGAGCTTCCTCGAGGGTGATTCGGGGAGGTGCCTTTGATGAACAGGTACAGTGGTTGATGTTGATAAAGGTGATGAAAGAAAGAGTTTCTTCTTACCCCTTTTCAAAATACTCTGAATAGTCGATGCCTTTGAGTTATGTTTTCATAAATAAAATCAGCTTTATGCAAAACAGCCATAAAACCTTGAAAGCCAATCATCGAGCATATATTAGCTCTTAATCTTGCGAGTTCGTCGAACTCAACGTCGTTTGCTTATTTTCAGGAGAGGACTTCACCGCCCTCGAAGGTGGGTTCTTTGTGGACGTTGATGAGTAGTCTGGGGTTTCCCAGGTGGCAGCTTGGGACATCCCGGAACAGCTGGCGCTGGATGTTTATTTGCAGGCCTCTTAGGCCATAATTTGGTTCTTGTTGTTTAGAACAACACACTTCGCTTCCGCATGTTGTAATGTTGGGTCTGTGACCTCTGGTTGTCATTTGCTATCTTTCTCTATTATAAGAGTTGAACTATATGATTTTGTGTCGTAGAGTCTGTGATGTGCCAGTTGTTCCACAAGTCTTGATCTCTCTATTATGCTTTGATAGTGTGCCTGCTGGTATCGGTTAACCGGAGACACAGTATCACTGTATAGCAGTCAGGTCGGGGCGCCACAGTGCTTGACAACCACTAGGTGAGGTTGAGGGCACAAAACAATCTATTTTGTTTTGTAGGTTTTCAAGAGAAGGATAAGAAGATAAATCTTTCACTACTGATTCCCCGAGAGTTCGATATTAAACCCTCGAGTCACCCCTCGTGGGGAAAACCGTCTTTCCTATACTATACACTCTGCACTTGGAGTCTCAACCTAACCCATATTCTTTTGACGCAGGTAACTACGTCAAGGGCCATCAAGACAGTTTTCTGGCGCCGTTGCCGGGGAATCATTGTTGTAAAGGTTTATCCAAGGGTATCTCACAACAAAGTCAACTTCATCATCAACTTGTGCAAACACCTAAGCTTCTCTTTATTCATCTTATCCATCTTTACCTTCAAAGCATTTTATTTTGTTTTGTTATTGTCTTGCATATCATATTTATATTTCGGTTTCATATTTTATTTTCAGTTTTGCATTTTGTGTTGCATTTGTTATTTCGGTTTGCATTGTTTAGTATCATTTTATTTTCAGTTTTGCATAAAAAATTAAAAAAAAACATAAAAACTTGCAAAAATGGGAGAAAGAACTAAGTTGTGTGATTACACAAACACTTCAAATGATCAATTTATTGCTAGGCCCATTGCCACACCTGAGATAAAAGCTGATAGTTATGAAGTAAGCCCTAGTTTGTTGAACTTGATAACTAGGGAATAATTTGGTGGTAGTGCTATGGAGGATGCCTCTATGCATCTTCATGATTTTGTTGAAATATGTGACATGCAAAAATTTAAAAATGTGGAAAGTGATATTCTAAAACAGAAGTTATTTCCTTTCTCACTTAGTGGAAAAGCTAAAGAGTGGTTGCATTCATTACCTACTAGTAGTATTAATTCTTGGGATGATCTAAAAGAAGCTTTCATTAAGAAATATTATCCTCCTGTTAAAATTTTGCAAAATAGAAACAATATTCTTTCTTTTATGCAAAATGAAAATGAACATGTTGCCATGGCTTGGGATAGGATAAAACTTATGCTTAGAACTTGTCCATCACATGGGGTTAATGAATGGACCATATTACACTCTTTTTTACAATGGTCTAAATTACATGTCTAGAAATATTCTTGATTCCGCTGCTGGAGGGGCTTTTATGGGAAAAACTATAGTAGAAGCTAAGAACATATTGGAAAGTATTTTGCAAAACTATAGTCAATGGCATACTAATAGAGAACCTAATCCATCTAAGAAAGTAAACTCCATAGAAGAAACAAATGAGTTGTCATCTAAAATGGACACTATTCTTGCTTTCAATAATAAACAAAATATTGAAAATGTGCCTTTGCAAGAACTAGTTGGTAATAATCCTGAAAATGTTGATGTTAACTTCATTAGGAACTATGGTAATAATGGGTATGGTAACAACAATTACAATTCCTATAATAAACCCCCATATGTGCCAAACAAATATACCACTAGTGGTAATATTTCTAGTGATTTGGAAAACACTATTAGATCATTTATATCTACTCAAAAGGAGCTTAATAAGGAATTTATATCTAAGTTTGAAAAACAAGACTCTTTGTTTGAAATGGTAGATCAGCTCACTAAGGAAGTTTCCTTATTAAAGAACACCATTATAGTTCAAAAACACGAGGAAACAATTAAATATTGTCAAGAGGTTATAAATAAATCTTGGGAACATAATCATGGGCAAGAGAGAATTGCTAAGGAAACTATTATGGTAATGAAAGAGAGAAAAGTTGAGAAAGTTAAAATTCTTAGTGAAGTCAAGGAACCATTACTTGACTTAGAGAATTGTAGCTTGCATGAATTAATATCTATCTTACAAAGATTTGCAAGTGATCCTTCCATCAATGTTAACAAAGCAGGTTCTGGTTCTTATATTGCTAATCATGTTTTAAGATTGCTAGGTACAACCAAGAAGCTATGATACCACCTAAGCTTGGGGATATATGGATTCCCAAAGTACTAGTAACTATTTGAAAAGAGACACACCATGCTATATTAGATCTAGGATCTAGTGTCTCTGTTTTATCTAAAGAATTATATGAAGTACTTGAATTAAAGAATCTTGAAAAATGCTCTATTGAAGTTGCACTTGCTGATGATTCCATTAAACATGCTTTAGGAAAAGTAGGTGATGTTATGGTAGAGTTGCATATGACATTTGTACCTGTTGATTTTCTAATCATGGATATGGGGAATAAAACCTCTAGTCCAATTATTCTTGGAAGACCTTTTCTTCGTACCACAGGTGCTATCATTGATTCAACAGAAGGGAATGTGAAGTTTCAGTTTCCACACAAGAAATGCATGGAACACTTCCCAAGGAAGAGGGACACATCAAAGTTCAAGCTCCCTCATGAGCTTCGTCCACAATAAATATCAAGTAAGAAGCCTAGCTACATGGCTATAAAGAAAGCGCTTTACGGGAGGCAACCCGATTGTTTTTATTTTTGATTTTCTTTGTGTCCTCTTCCTGTAACAAGAGACTTAGTTTTTAGTTTTGTTTCTGGAATTTTTAATAAAGTGCCAAGTTTTACCTATTTTGGTTTGAAAAAGTTGCTATTTGCATTCGGAGATTTTATTCCTGCACGAATCTGTGCACGGTATGATTTTTAATTCCTATTCTGTAACTCCGAATGAGCTTATATTTGAACTATAGTTGCAAATTTTCATCCTCTGTAATCATGAATTGTTTCAGAATTTTTCGACATATTTAAGTAGGGTAAAAAAATACGTTTTGCTGCTGCTGTTTTTCTAGAAAGATTCTGTCCCATTTTGTTTGATGCATTCTTTGAACTTTTAACTTGAATCTTTTTGATCCAATTGAGTTTATAAGTAGGCATACAACATTATACACTTTCTGGACATTCATATGAATTTTTGTTTAAGGATTTTATGCAGCAAGCAATTCATTTATCTATCACTACTAATGTCGCCCCACAGAAAAGAAATGGGAGAAACGGTGTTTTGAAGTTTTTTCACAGGGATTAGAGGAGATGCACCAAGAGCTATCCAAGGATGGTGAAGACCATAAGCTTGGGGATGTGAAGACAATCCCACTGGACCAACACACTCTCGGTTTGCACACGTCTAACTTCTGTTTTTCGATCAATGCACTTTATCGCATAAACTTGGAGCGTCTTTTATTTGCTTTTTATTTCGGTTTGATTTTTGTTTGTCTTGAGAGCACCACTATCATTTATATATGAGAGAGCGTCTTTCATTATCTTTTCATATCATTCTTACACCTTGTGCTTGACAACCACTAGGTGAGGTTGAGGGCACAAAACAATCTATTTTGTTTTGTAGGTTTTCAAGAGAAGGATAAGAAGATAAATCTTTCACTACTGATTCCCCGAGAGTTCGATATTAAACCCTCGAGTCACCCCTCATGGGGAAAACTGTCTTTCCTATACTATACACTCTGCATTTGGAGTCTCAACCTAACCCATATTCTTTTGACGTAGGTAACTACGTCAAGGCCATCACTTAGGCATTGGAGGAGTGCTTATGCAAAATGGTAGACCCATTGCATACCATAGTGAGAAACTAGATGGAGCTCGTTTGAATTATCCCATTTATGACAAAGAATTGTTTGCTTTGGTTCATGTTTTGGATGTGTGGCAACACTATCTTCGTCCTACGGAGTTTGTCATAAATTCGATCATGAATCTTTGAAATATTTGAAAAGTCAAACAAATTTGAACAAAAGACATGCTAAGTGGGATGAGTTCATTGAGTTTTTTACCTTTGTAATAAAATAAATAAAGGTAAAGAAAATGTGGTTGCGGATGCTCTTTCCCGCAAGGCCAACCTACTTACACGTCTTGACATTAATGTCTTGGGTTTGGATGAGATAAAAAACTTGTATGCTACCGATGCTTTCTTTGGTGATATTTTTGCTCAATGCTCGAAGCATAAAGGAATTGGTGATTTCTATTTGCACCAAGGATTCTTGTTTAAGACTAACAAACTTTGTATTCCCGAGTCTTCGTTTCGTTTGATCCTTTTGAAGGAATCACATGGCGGATCACTCATGGGTCACTTTGGACGCGACAAGACCTACGCCATGCTCGCCACCAACTACTATTGGCCAAGAATGAAGCGCGATGTGGAACGCCTAGTTCGACGATGTTCGACATGCCTCAAAGCTAAGTCTACTCTAAACTCTCATGGCTTGCATACTCCTTTGCCTATTCCGCATAAGCCATGGTCCGACATAGCTATGGATTTTGTCTTAGTTCTCCCACGTACTAAAACAAACAAGGATTCCATACTTGTCGTCGTTGATCGATTCTCTAAGATGGCACATTTCATACCATGCAATAAGACCGACGATGCTTCACATATTACCACTTTGTTTTTTAGAGAGATCGTCCGTCTTCATGGAGTGCCAAAGACCATTGTTTCGGATCGCGACGTCAAGTTTGTGAGCTACTTTTGGAAGACATTGATGGCCAAGATGGGAATCAAGCAATTCTTCTGCACCGCCTACCACCCTCAAACGGATGGTCAAACCGAAGCGGTCAATCGAAGCCTATCTACACTACTTCGTGTGTTGATCAAGCCGAACTTGAAGAATTGGAAAGAGTGCATCCCACATGTCGAGTTCGCCTACAATCGAGCACTACACCGAGCAACAAAGAGAAGCTCATTCGAGATTGTCTATGGCTCAAATCCCTACACCGCACTCGACATGCTACCACTCCCACTCCGTGAACAAGTTAACATGCACTTCGACAAGCGTGCCGATTACATGAAGAAACTACATGAAGACACAAGAACCACGCTAGAGAAGCACAATGAAGACCATGCTACAAAGATGAACAAGCACAAGCGCGCCATGATATTTGAAGAAGGAGACCTTGTGTGGCTACACTTGCGAAAAGAGCGCTTCCCGGATGCAAGAAAGTCCAAGCTTCACCCTTGAGGAGACGAAACTTTCAAGGTTATCAAGCGCATCAACAACAATGCCTACAAGATCGACATCTATAACTCAAAGTATTTGGTCCATGACACCATCAACGTCACCGACCTATCGCCATACCTTGGGACATCAAGTGATGAGGATGACCAAGAGTCGAGGACGACTCTTTCCTGGGGAGGGGAGATGATGTAGCCCAACCTCCGGTACCTACAACAAATGGCCCAATGACAAGAGCACGAGTCAAATCTCTACATGATAAGGTGAACTCACTTCTATCTTGTAACATCCCAATATTTTGGAATGTCTGAAAATCACTAAAAATTGAAACTTTTGTTTTTGAATAAAAGAAAATTTTAAAATTGTAATAGAAACCAAATAATAGAAGACTTTTTTGCCTTTTCAAAAAGCTCAATAGTTTATTTCCAAATAATCTTTAATTCAAATTTTGAGTTTAGTTAAATTCTTTTATCCAAGGTATTTCAAAGACACCTTCATCTCATAAAATGTTTTATTTCAATTAATGATTTTTGAATATTTAACTTTTGACTATTTATTAAAACCCAAAACCAAATTTGCAAAGTGCTAAAGTCATTTAAAGTGTACCTATTTCTAAAATGGTTTTGGTTAAACTATATGATTTAGAATTAGGAGTTTGCTAAACCCTAAAACAATATCTATAAAGTGTTTTAAATTAGTTAAAGGTTGTTCTATTTTAAAAATTGGTTTTTGATTTAATTATAGTTATTTGAAAAATAAGTTTAAAATAGCTATTTCTCAATATTTACATTTGTGGTATTTATTTATTTTTGATATTTATAAAGCCCATGATATAAATGGGTAATTGTATGATTTACCAAACTCTATTTAAATAAAATGTTTTGTACTAAATTATTTTATTGGGTCTATCATATTGAATGATATTACTCATACTATTTCTTGGATCTTATTTTAAGTTCAAAAAGAATTTATAAGACCCTATTTTATAAAATAACATAAAAGTGTCAATTAAACAAATATGTAATATTTGAAATTTCAAAATTTGAAATATGTTGGAAAAGTGGGTTGAAATGTTTTGAATGACAGATATTGATTTTACAAACTTTTAGAAAGAAGTTTGAAGTGATTTGGACACTTAAAACAAAAGATATGAGAGAATTAAGAAAAATCAGAAAAGAAAAATTGATGATCGTCGTCTTCAACGTCCATAGACGGAAATCGCGCCCGAGAACGCATACATTACCAAATTTTCCCGATTTGATTCCCAGCGATATAAAGCCCCAAATCACGCGCCGTTTCTTCCTACTTAAAGCCCACGACCTCCTCTCCATTTCCCCTCTCTTTCACCTTCTAATCGTGCCCCAAGGCCATGTAATTTCTTCACCGGAGCGGCCGCACCTCCTGCCGCGGCTCTCGGGCACCCCAGGACGCACGCGACGACGCCGTCAGGTCCATCGTCACCACCGCGACGCGCCGAACCTTTTAGTGGTCTTCCCGGAGCCCAGGCACCACCGGAGCACCGTCGACATCGACATCCGAGCCGCAGCGCCGCCGTCTGCTCCATTTCCGGCGAGGTCCGCCGCCAGGTTCTGGTCAACGTCGTCTCAGCCGTCCGATCTGACCCCGACGGCCGCGATTAGAACAACAACGCGAAGAGGTACCTTCTGTTCTCGTCCTTTAGATCCAGATCCAACAGCCTACATCAAACGACTTAACCAGCTCAAAGCCCAGTCAGCGCCTACGTGGCATGCACAGTCAGCGATTCCTATTTTAAATCAGATTAGAAATTTCAGAAAATAGCCAAAACTTGTAAAATTCATATCTTTTTACCACAAGTCCATATTTAACAAACTTTATATGTTTGGAAAGCCCTGGACCTGTAGAATATTTTGGCTATGTCAGTTTTTATATTTTCCTTAGTTTAAATTATTCAAATTTCAAATGTGTGATTTGAGTAATTTTGGCATATCTTTAAATCTATAAATCCGAAATTTGCAAATAAAATATTTTTGAAAACCTTTGGATCTGTAGAAATAATTTTGGATATTTTTAAACTGATTTAAAAATTAGAATCTCAATTTTGGAGTAATTCACTTTTATTCAAATTACAAATGGATGATTTGAGTAAATTTGGCAATAGATATAAATATGTAGGTCTAAAATTTGTAAATAAAATATCCTTGGAAAGCCCCTGGCATGTAGGATGTTTTGGTTATGTTGATTTTCAATTATGAGTAGTTTAGATTTATTCAAATTTCAAATGTGATGTTTGAGTAAATTTGACATAACTTTAGATTTATAAATTATGTTTGAGTGAATCCAATTGTAGAAAAATTGTTTAATTGCCCTCTGTCCAGTAGTATTATTTTTCAGTTTTGAATAAAAGTTTAATTACAGAAAACATTAAATCTTGTGTTAATGCCTTTAAAGTGTCTTAATAGTGTTTTGATTTAATTAAAACTAATTAAAACTTGACCTATGTTTTCATGGACATAATAATAACAGAAAACAGTAGTAAATAATGTGTGTTAAATATATTGACCCAATTAATGTGTGATAAATTTTGATTAAAGACCAACCCATTAAAACGTATTGAACATCACATCAATATATTTTAATAAGTTCAAAATTATTTGATTGACCAACCTTTAACCACATTGGAAAACCATAAACCCAATCACAACAATTCTTTTTGCATATTGAATTATATGATATTTCCTTGACCACTTATTTTGTGAAGACTTTGTTTTGTATTTTTGCTTTTGTATGCTTTGTGTTGTTGTGTGGTTTGTTTATTGTTGTATGATTTCTATGTATAGATTTAACGGAGTGCAACGTTCTTTGTTGAAAAGAGTGTGTGAGCAACGACAACGTACAAAGGCAAGTGGCACATTCATAAATTTCCTAAGTATTTTGTATATGCATGAGTAGAGTATTTTTCTATAAGCATATGTTGGATAGTATTGCTATGCAAAAACTGTTTAGAGTAGCACCTCTATTCTAGTGGTCTAGAATCCTATTATAACTTAGTAGAAATATTGATATGCTATGCAAAAGATTGTTTTGATAAAAGCTAAATTTTACTAAGTAAAATGAAACACCTGGGTGGATTGGTTTGATAAGAGGAGGTTTATAGTTGAGTGGCTACTCAAGGCCATTTCTATGGTTTTACCTGAGTATGTGCACTTGTGGATGGCCACCCAGGAACAAAGTGATTTGAAGTCACTCCAAGTGAAGATTGCTTCCAGTGCAGCCACTTGGTACTATGGCTCTGCCTTGACTAAGTAAGTTCTAGGAACCTGATTCCGGCAGTTCTCAGCGGATGAATGTCTTGTATGGGTCTGCCAAGAGGAACAGGGGTTGTTTCCAAAAGGTCTCGTCTCAATCTTCTCCTTTTTCTTATCACTAATGGAGTGCAGAGGATAGTTTGGGCTGATTGAGTCTTGTGGTGAACGTGCACAACCTCTCGAGAGTGTCAAAACTAAGTACTTAGCCGTGCCTCGGTTACGGACAATTCTGAGCAGCTGATCAAGGACGTCAACGTGGGATCCCATTACGCCAACTTATCAAGAAGTTTGAAGGGTGAACAAGGGTTGATTAGAAGAAAAGTTTTCCAAAGAGTTAGGAAAAAGATGGCTTTATGTAAAATAGCCTTGAACTCCACCAGCCAAATATAGATATAGGTTATTAGAGTTATTCCCCTAAGTGTCCACAGAGTGTCATTTGCCAGTTCCATTTTAATGGTTCTGACCCACCTTGTTGCAACATTTTTCCTGTTGCAGGATGTTCAGACGATGAGTGAGATTTCGCATAAGGTTTCGAGTCTGCAACCAACATGTTTCGCCTGTGGCACATGAAGATGATGGAGACTCATTGCTACTTTTATTTCCGCTGCTTTACTCTTTCAAAGCTAGCTTAGTGCTATGCAATTTGTAATGGATATTTACCTAAGTACTGGATCCACGTGTAATAATTGATACTTTGTTGTGATATTTTTCATCTTAAACTGTGTGTGCAAATGAATCGATCCAGGGGTTTGCACTATACACAGGGATCTTGCCAGTTTTTAAGTGCAGGTCCGCTACATATCTATGTGTGATCTTGATACTCCCTTGAATGGGTTGCTACTTCGTGCCGATACTTTGTGTGTGCTTAGCTGTGAGAAACGTGTAGAACTCCGAGGAAACATGGATCAAGATGGCCAAGGGATGCATCAAGATGAAGATGAAGAAGATGGCAAAAACTGCCAGGCCGGCCTGGAACCCGGCCTGCAGCCCGGCCTGGCCGGCCACCTACCAGAGCGAGCCGGCCTCCAAGACGGCCTGCAGCCCGGCCAGGCCGGCCACCCACCTGAAGCCGCCGGCCTCCAGGTCGGCCTCCAGCCCGGCCAGGCCGGCCACCCTGTCCTGCACCCCGTTTTGTACTAAGACTATAAATAGCATTTCCCCTCTTCCTTTCTAGGGTAGACTGAGATTATACTTGAGTTGAGCATAGGCTCCTTTTCCACCCCTTGTGGTGTTGCCTCTTAGGAGATGAATCAAGGCCTCCCCATGTGGAGATGAACCAAGACCTCCCCTCGTGGAGAAGATCCCTCTAGTGGATTCCAAGGCCTCTTCTTGTAGTTGCGATTACTTGCCAATCATTCATCTTCGGGTGACTCTATTGGGACGGTTGGATTGACCGTTGAGAGAAATAATCCTAAGAGTAAGGTGTGTTTGGAGAAGGAGAATCGGGGGCTGCCCTTGGGGACTTGTTACCGGTTGACTTTGGCCGAATAATGCTTTGCTAGTTATCTTTACTTGCTTTTCCCCTTTTGTGTTCTTGTGTTCTTCATCGTGTTCTTCGTGTTCATCGTCCCTCCGCCCAAATCCGTGAAGATCGGGACCTACCCTACATCAAATCCCAAATCTATAGATTGGGCGGTAGCGGCGCCCTGGGCATCGTCACCTTCTGGGAGGTTCCGCTTTGGGAGTGATGGGGTGTGGGCTCGTTTTTGGTTCCGGCGGTGGACGTCGTGCTGAGTTGTGGTGTGCTCCGTTATCGACTCAATTTCTCCATATGGCAGCTTCTGAAGCTTCATCCTCACCAAGCAGCTTCTCTTCGTGGGTGTTTCGGTGATGTCAGCAAGGCTCCTCTATGTGAGCTCGGCGCAGCAATGTGGCAGCCTATTTTTCTGGCTCTATTGGTAGCATGTCCTTGGACCTTTCCTTGCTCTAGGAGGAGCATCTCCATTGCCAACGATTAGGCGCCCTTTGAGCCAGGGCGAGGGGACAGGAATTGGCTCGCCTATCCTGGAGCAGATTATGGTGTGGTTCACCTCGTTGGCGTTTCTCCCCTGAAGGCCATGCTTTTTTCGCTCCTGTGGTGTTCCATTCGCGGTAGAGGACATCGACGACTTCATCTTGTCCTTCTCCTTGGGTATCTTATGTTTGTTGCTGTTGGTGGTGTTGTGAGCTATTTACCAGCACTTGTACCTTCCGTGTGTGGCCTTGTGTGTGTGGGTGTTGTACTAGTGGCCTTATGTATTCCTGGCCGGTTTATGACTTTGCTAATTTAAAGTCGGACTCATCTCGAGCCATCCGTCTAAAAAAAGTATAACACAAGCTTTAAAGTTTGAGTATTGTTGAAATCACAGGTGACCTATCGCATTTAAACACCCTAGAATCACCTCGTCATTGACAACTAAAAAATAAGTTGTATGACACATAGAGTATCAAACAAGATATTTGATCCCTAGCAACTTACGGGTACAACAACCCGCGAACTAACTGACATTCAAGTAATATATGAACGTTGCTAGCTCACTATGCTTGATGCTATAATGTACTCCCTCTGATCTAAATATGTGACACAGAAAGTGAGCTACGTACCTATACATTTCTAAACTGCTCACCACACTTAAATGGATCAGAGGTAGTTGCAATGTTTGTCCAGATTTACATTTTCTTTAGCTTGCTACTCAATTCAGTGAGTTGTTTGCTACATAGAGTTGTTATGCTATGAGAACTAAGGGTACCAACTAGATTTTTTTTTGAAATGGGGTACCAATTAGTGCTCCCTCATTTCCACAATATAGGACAATTTGCTAAAACGTCTTATTATAGAACGGAGGAAGTACAACTTAGTATCGGGGAGTAAAGGAATGTAAAGACAAATTAAGCACTACATTTTACACAACCCTTTAAAATAGATATATAAATGGAATGTTGTCATCAGGTCCGGGGCAGCAGTCATAGCTGCCACAAACTTATCTTCACAAGGATGCACACGTTTGACTCTCATCACTTTGATAAGGAGCATATATTAATATCGCGAAGATACCAATTAAATCTAGCATCTGCAACAAAGTGTTGTCCTAGTGGCCACATGGATGCACACAGCAAAGAATAAGAATAAGAATTACAAAAAAGAAAAGCCCTACTACAGTGATCTATTGCTTGTAACACCAGACCTAACACCCCCAAAAACGGTACCACAAGTCTAGCTTCCCCAAAAGCGACGTCTCCAAGAAGGAATAGTACTCAAGCGTCATCGTCGCCCTGATCATGGATCATAGGTTTTCACCCTGAAGAAAGTACACACTCGCAAAAACAATGCCTTCAAGGCAATTGCCGGGCACAACCAATTAAGGCAAGACCTTAGGTTTTCACCCTAAAAGTTAAGACTCTGAACTTCTCCTGTGTTGTCGCCCCCTCTTGCCGTTGCCACTGCTCACAAGTTATGTATCACCAAACCAATCCCTCATTCCACCAAGACTCGAACCATCATTGCTAGTCCTCAAATCTTGGCTTCCATGCCATTCTCTGCACCCTGACTTCATCATGGAACAAAAGACAAGTCCACGATGCCAATAGACTACAGAGCTTTGCAAAGCTTCCGCTGAAACCAAACGTTCAGAAAAAACATGGCTGTGCGCGACCGAATCCCACCCGATCCACCAATCTCTAGGCTTGATTCGCCCGATGGAATTTGCCGAGGGAGCCTTCCGGAACTCGACATTCCGACCAGATCAATTAAGACATGCATCAAGTAAATCTTTGTGTTGGTGTGAGAGGGATCCAGGGACCGCCACCTTTATTCAATCCGAGCCGACGGGACTAGATGGTGGGGATCCAGCCCGCCGCCGCCTGACCGGCCGCCGGCACCACCATGGTGCCAAGCAACCGATGCCACCCGGTGTCCCGACGCCGCCTGCCACCACATCCTCCGCCTCACACTACTAGGAAACATGCTATCTGTGGCGCACCAAAAACGCTTTCTGTGGCGCATGGAGGATGCGCCACAGTTAGCTCGCCACTAAAATATATTTCTGTGGCGCATCCCTGGGTGCGCCACAGAAAGCTGGCGCACTACTCAGGGTGCGCCACAGAAATATTTCAGTTGCGCATCCCTCTGGCGTGCGCCACAGAAATGCATGCGCCACAGAACAAAAATAACATGCGCCACAGAATAATTTACAGGTATTTTGGAATTGCTGCTGCCTGCTATATAAATACAGGTATATTACAGGAAATACATGTATATATACATGATTTATACAGATATAATAGAAATAATAATATATTTGACACGGTATATGAAAACAGACAAATTACTATGTCATCACATTATTTAGAGCCCGAGAAACATAAATATAGTGACAAGTGCCAAATTAATTGTACAAAAGTTCATCTCATGTCACATAAGTCATAGTACAAATAAGGCTGAGAAGCCAGATTCAACGTGGGGCGCAGGAGCCGACGATGATAAGTGGGGCCTAGTGATCCCTTAATGTCTAAGCAATCACTAGGGCCCACGTATCACGCCGGCTCTTGCTGGGGTCGCTACTGGGGTCTCTTGCTGGGTCGCTAACGGAGAACACGTCTAGCTCTACTGGTAGGATTGAGCCTTCTTCTTGATCGGCTCCGGGAACGGTTTATAGCAGTCTTTCGTCATCCATGTCCTCATGTCATTTTGCCTGTCTAGGCGTTCTTCGATCTCCCACTTAGACAACCCTGGAGATGGATTGGGATATATATTTGGTTAATAATATAAATAGAGTATGATTTATTCATCTAATTAAGTGGATAAGTCTATAATAAATAAAATAAAGAAGCACTTCTATCGAGTGAGGCAAGGCTTTCTTTACAATACATCCTACCTCTGGCGTTGTGTAAGGACCCCCCTGCTTCCATGACATCTTCCAAAATGATTTGCGATAACTGCCTCTGGATGCGATGGAAGTCTTCTATAAGCTCAAAATCGGTGATTTCCCCCGCATTTTTGCTCCATTCTTGGAGACTAGATGGCCACCTCGTTATCTCTACATCCCGGACAAGCCCTTTAATGTGATGGAGGACGTAGAAGGCATCCTTCACGCTGCCAGGCGCATGCTTGATGCAATGGAACCCGGTCCCATGCCAGAAAATGTGTTTGTTGTCCTTCGTTAAACGTTCCCCATTCTTTTCTTTGTGGAAGTGGCCTCCCTGTTGGGCATAGCCCTCGAGAGCCTCATCGAGAACACCCTTTATTCTGGTGTAGTCTTTAAGACTCCCCGAGTCAAAATAAGTGGCAACGGACCACCCCGGGCTTACGACGATGAGTACTGCATACTCGTCACTGCTCAACACAATTGAAACGGAATGTTGGAAAGGATCAACAACGGAAGAAATCTATAAGAAAGCATAAGATACGACGGCGGCGACCAGATGTGTACTTACTCGGAAAAGAAAGGCATAAGAAAACTGTTCTTATCCTGGTTGTTCACCATGATTCTCTGGAGGAACTTCGTGGCCTTGGCCCGTGTCGTTGATCCTTCCACCAGCAGGCTGTCACGCATGTAGTAGGGATCCACTACCTTGATGTACGGGGTATTATCTCTCCTGATCCTCATCGCCTGGTTGAGCGTGTATAGGCGGACCAAGTTATAGTCCAGCCGTCTAAAGTGAAACAGCCTGAAGACGTCCTCGTACGATATGAAAAACAGATCCGCGGGGGTTTCATGGACGAACTCGGCCAAGTCCTTTGGCACCTTGACAGTGAACACCGGGTAATTTGGATCCTCTTCTTTAAGAAGGTTGCCCTCTAGCATCAAGATAGCATTTTGCAAAGAGAGCATGCATCCGTCTGCGAGGCGGAGCAGCTCCCGAGACAGGATCGGTTGACCAGCTTCATGAACTCAGGTCACGCCATCCGCTGGGGGTGATACCATGTCTTCATACCCCCGGATAGTCGTCTTAGGAGCTGGCTTACTTCTCTTCCTGTGCTTCTTCTTCTTTACCTCTGGGGATGCTGGGGTGCATCTTTGTAGCGCCCCGACCCGACTGTTATACAGTGATGCTGTGTGTCACCGGTTAAGCGATACAACTGGAGGTTACAAGTTTACCAATCCCCGGCCAAAACCTTTGGCAGGCGTTGCTCGGAATGGATCATCGGCAACGCAACTCCCCGATTGATGCCTTAACACAGGCACAACCCTCAATGTATAATAGAGAGATCAAGACTTGTGGAACAACTGGCACATCACAGACTCTACGACACAAATCATTATAGTTCAACTCTTATAATAGAGAAAGATAGCAAATGACAACCAGAGGTCATAGACCCAACATTACAACAAGCGGAAGCAAATTAAGTTGTTCTAAAAAACAAGATCTAGATTATGGCCTAAGAGGCCTACAAATAAACATCACAGCGTCAGCTGATCCGGGATGTCCCAAGCTGCCACCTGGGAACCCCAGACTACTCGTCGACGTCCACAAAGAACACACCTTAGAGGTCGGTGAAGTCCTCTCCTGAAAATAAGCAAACGACGTTGAGTTCGACGAACTCGCAAGATTAAGAGCTAATATATGCTCGATGATTGGCTTTCAAGGTTTTAAGGTTGTTTTGCATAAAGCTGATTTTATTAAAAAAACATAACTCCATGGCATCGACTAATCAGATTATTTTGAAAAGGGGTAAGAAGTAACTCTTTCTTCCATCACCTTACTCATCATCAACCATCATCAACCATTTCACCTGTTCATCAAAGGCACCTCCCCGAATCACCCTCGAGGAAGCTCACCTTACAATCTTGAAGTGGTACCTCTAGTACCCAGTTTTAATCATTCCATTAAAGTTATTCTATGATCTTATCGTCCTTTCCCAAGTTGTCCTTAACCGTGGACACGGCTTTTCGAAAAGATTTACCCTGCAGGGTGTACAATGTTTGCCATGCGTACCGTCCGGCCCATTACCTGCGCATTAGCTCTCTTCCTTGGAAAGCCGGCTGGGTGGGAGCGGTGTCGACTTCTCCCTCGTTAAGGACTAACCCAGGATCATCAGTGGCGGTAGGACTGCCAGGATCACAACACCCCGCCCCACGGCCACTCATTTTCCTAACACCACAATCCTCAACTCAGTTCAACCACCATCATCACGCACGCGCAAATGGAAGCCCGAACTAGAGGACCCTGGCTAGCCCCGCTCGAGTTATTTAGTCTATGAGGGTTCCTGCAATTGCATAGGCCTCACGCATGGTTGCACACTCAGTCTTGGTTCGGGAGGTAAAGAACTCGCACCTAGGCGGCTAGAACGAGACAAAGCACCACAACCACAGTGGCCTCTCATCCCCACCTTTTTAGCATCTTATCACCTGTTACCACAATTCTCCACATCATCTGAACATTTCACACCTGTTTCCAACATGAAATATCCATCGGACGGATAACATTTGCCTAAGCATGGCTAAGCATCAACATAGCATAGTTTAGTATCTCAGGCCAACAATACAACCCTGTGGATAATAGGAGGGGAACATGTATTGGCATCGGAAACTTAATGCAACTATATGATACTCTAATCCAACAAAATTGACATTTAGAACCGCATGCAATATTATAGTGGAGAAAATATTTGCGGAAACATAGGATAAGATATGCTCAGAGGGGGGATTACGCTTGCCTTGTTGATACGGCTGGTAGTACGGATCGTCACGAGATGGGGGTGGCACTTCACCTCCTTGATCTACCGATGCACAAACAACACCGGAAGAACAATCAACACATGGCAATTGTGCAATGCATACAAAGATGATGATATGACATTTTAAAATGCACCCTAGAAGCTTTGAACATGAGCAGCAAGTTAAATGGGGTCCCCGGTATATTTATTGCATAATTTGGAAGAAACCCCATATTACAACTTAATGATTATCATTACTACTAGAGCACATTATTGTAATTGTGATCGATGATGCATGATGATAATGATTTTGGATCACTCATGTTTTCTGAGCATTTTGATATAAGGAACACATTTTTTCGGAGGTCCCGATATAAAGTTATTACTTTTATAAATTTCTCTTTTAAATTTATGATTATAATATTATTAGAAGCACCGTAATTGAAATGTGATCAAGAAAAGCATAAAACTTATTTTAAAGGTTTAATCAAAGTTTTCTGGACATTTTGGTGTATTACCCGCATTTTTCGGATACACCGATAAGAGTTATTAATTTTCTAACTTTTCTTTTTAAAGTGACCATTGATGATTTAATTAGCAACAATATCTAACTTATACATTTAGGGATACAAAGGTGAAAGGAAAAAGAATATTGCAAATCTTCTGGCCAGGCCGGAATTTCCGGTCCAAAAGGGCTCACGGGCCGGAGTTTCCGGTCCAGCCATTTTTCAACCCATTACGGCAGCCACTGGACCCGGTCCAGAGTGACATCGGAGTTGGGCCGGAGTCTTCGGTCGCCAACTGACGAAACTGGAGAACGACGAACGGTGGCAGTGCGACGTGAGCGCGGTGCGGCAAGAATGCGACGGCGGCGCGCGACACAGAGGCGAGGGGAAAGGTCAGCAGGGACGGGAGGCTCACCATGAGCCCATGCGAAGAAACATCGACGTCGTAGATGAGCAGAGCCGGCGGCAATCGGCCGGCGAAGCGGCGGCGACGCTGCGGCCGTGGTCGAAGAGAACGGGGCGGCGACGGCGATTCACGGACTCCCCGGTCGATTCCTCTGGTGGAGGGGGAGAAGGGGACGCGGCGGAGCTGATGATGTTCCTCGATTTACCCGGGATGCTCTCAGGCGACGGCGACGAGCACGGCGGCCTCAGCGGCCAAGGCGCCGTGGAAGAAGGGAGAGGGGATGGAGCAGGGGCGAGTGGGGATGGGGAGCACGCGCGGTGGGGACCGTGTGCTCTTCTCCTTGCAGGGAGAGGAGAGGAGGGGGCCCCGGCGGGAGCACGGCGGTGGGGCGGCGAGGTGGTCCGGCGCGAGCGCGCGGCCTCGGTCGCTACAGGACGAGGAGGACGGCGTTTTTCTGGAAAAACCCCCTGCACAACTTTTGACCATCACGGATAGGTCATCCACTTTTTCCAAACGGGTCCTTTTCTCTTTTAATTTAAAACCAGAAGCATTTCCCAGATTTATTTGAGGCATTTAAAACATTTTATAAAAATGTTAAGAGGGGTCGTGGTAGGCCAAACTTGACATGGGAGGAGTCTGTTAAGAGAGATCTGAAGGATTGAAATATCACCAAAGAACTAGCCATGGATAGGGCTGCGTGGAAGTTAGCTATCCATGTGCCAGAACCATGACCTGGTTTCGAGATCTTATGGGTTTCAACTCTAGCCTACCCCAACTTGTTTGGGAAAAAAAGGCTTTGTTGTTGTTGTAAACATTTTATAAAAATCTGCAAAAATTTGGGTAGCCTCCCAATAACATATAGAGGCACCACAAAATTTGGTGTTGCAAAATAAAATGTTTTCGACAACATTTGTTCATGGAGTTTGGTTTAGGCTAATTTTCCAAATGTTGCTATTTCACAATTTGGTGCAAGTGCAAAAATAATATTGTGAACTCTTGGAACTTCCTTGACAAATAGTATTTTTGTTTTGCAACTTTGAGTGTCTTCTTTGTTTGGAGATTTTGTTGAAACAAGTTCAACATTGTGTTCCTCAATGTTGCCAAACCCATTTGTGTGTGTTGTTTAGCAATGTAACAAGGATGCTATGATGCAATGAGGCATGTATGAAGCAAAAGTAAAAAATTTACACAGGTTTTTGGGGTTCACAACTTTGGGCTGTTACAATTCTACCCTCCTTACAGGAATCTCGTCCCGAGATTCTAAGAGTGCGAAAAGAAGTCGGGATACTCCTCACGAAGACTAGACTCTCTTTCCCAAGTAGCTTCTTCCTTGGAATGGTGAGACCACTGAATTTTGAGGAACTTGGTAGTCTTGTTACGGGTCTTCCTTTCGGCTTCATCCAGGACACAGATAGGATGCTCGCGATAAGTGAGATCTTCCTGGAGATCCAACTCTTCATGATTGACCCCATGGATAGGATCCTTAAAACACCGGCGAAGTTGGGAGACATGAAACACATCATGTACATTTGGGAATTTGACCGGTAACTCCAACTTATAAGAAAGATCTCCTCGCTTTTCCAGAACGGTGAAAGGGCCAACATAGCGAGGTGCCAATTTCCCTTTGATCCGAAGCGGCGAACGCCACGAAGGGGAGAGACACGGAGATAAGCTTTATCACCAATTTCATAGTGAATTCCTGATGGTGCTTATCATAGTAGCTCTTCTGCCTAGACTGAGCAATCTTCAGATTCTCTCTTATGATTCGAACCTTCTCCTCAGCTTCATTGATCACATCCGGACCAAAGAGTGCTCTCTCTCCGGTCTCGGACCAATTTAGAGGAGTACGGCATTTTCTTCCATATAGAGCCTCGAATGGAGCCATGCCCAGACTAGCTTGATAGCTATTGTTGTAGGAGAACTCCGCGAAAGGGAGATACTTTTCCCAACCCTTGCCAAAAGAGATTACACATGCCCGAAGCATGTCTTCCAACACTTGGTTCACTCTTTCGGTCTGACCATCAGTTTGAGGATGGTAGGCGGTACTGAAGTTGAGACGGGACCCCATAGCAGTTTGGAAACTCTGCCAAATTGGATACAAAGATACTTCCACGGTCCGATATGATCCTCAGAGGGACCCCATGCAATGGAACAATACGAGCCAAATAAAGTCAGCAAGTTGACTTGCCCGTATATCATCACGGACTGGTAGGAAGTGAGCAACCTTGGAAAGACGATCAATGATTACCCAATTGCATTGTTGCCCTTTTGAGATCGGGGAAACCCGGTGATGAAGTCCATACCAATTTCATCCCATTTCCACTCGGGACTGCAATAGGGCGAAGAGTGCCGGCAGGTCTTTGATGTTCAGCCTTTACCCGTCGACATGTGTCGCATTCAGCAACATACTTGGCAATTTCTCGTTTCATACGAGTCCACCAGAATAGTGGTCGAAGGTCTTGGTACATTTGGTACTACCGGGATGAATAGAGAGAGGAGATTCATGAGCTTCTTGGAGGATCAACTCCCTCAATTTTCGTTTCTTTGGCACTACCAAGCGGTCACCAAAATAAACAACTCCGGATTCATTGACAGAAACATTTGGCCTTCCCGCTAGCAATGTTCTCCTTGATTTTCGAATACCCTTGTCACGAGTTTGAGCATCCTTAATCTGGTCTACAAGAGTAGATTTGATCTCCAGATTTGCAAGGTAGCCGAGGGAACATTTCTAAGTTCAAACGAGAGAACTCTTCATGGAGGGCAGGTTGGGCCTTTCAATCATCAGATTGTTGCAATAGGACTTCCGACTTAGCGCGTCAGCCACGACGTTTGCTTTGCCGGGTTGATAGTTCAGACTCACATCATAGTCCTTGATTAACTCCAACCAACGCCTTTGCCTGAGATTTAAATCCGGCTGGGTGAAGAGGTACTTCAGACTCTTGTGATCCGAGAAGATCTCGCAACGGTTACCAAACAGGTATGGTCTCCATTGCTTCAAAGCATAGACCACCGCGGCAAGTTCTAGATCATGAGTTGGGTAGTTGTGCTCATGCGGCTTAATTGGCGAGAAGCATATGCCACCACATGGCCATCTTGCATTAGCACACAGCCCAAGCCTTGCAGAGAGGCGTCACAGAAGACGACGAAATCCTTGCTTGTGTCCGGCAGGACAAGCACAGGAGCGGACGTGAGTTTGGCTTTCAGTGTTTTGAAGCTCTCTTCAGCTTCGGCCGACCATACAAACTTTTTATCCTTCTTGAGAAGGTCAGTCAGGGCCTTGGCTATCTTGGAGAAACCTTCGATGAATCGGCGGTAGTAACCCGCCAATCCGAGAAAGCTTCGAATGTCCTTGACTGACATTGGAGTTTTCCAATCCAGAATGGACTGAATCTTGTCAGGAATGACAGCCACACCATTAGCGGATATCACATGACCAAGGAAGACAATTATCCAACCAAAACTCACACTTGGAGAACTTGGCATAGAGGCGGTGTTCTCGAAGTCGTGTCAGAACCAACGAAGATGTTCATCATGCTCTTCATCGGTTTTGGAATAGATAAGGATGTCATCGATGTAAATGACGACAAACTTGTCAAGATAATCCATGAAGATGGAGTTCATGAGCCTCATGAAAGTAGCTGGGCATTTGTGAGACCAAAGGACATGACGGTATACTCATATGAGCCATAACGAGTAACAAATGCCGTCTTTGGAATATCCTCCTTTCTGATTTTTATCTGATGGTAGCCTGACCTCAGATCCATCTTGGAGAATACCGTTGCACCAGCTAACTGATCCAACAGATCATTGATGCGAGGAATAGGATACTTGTTCTTGATTGTCACCGCATTCAACGGTCGATAGTCAGAGACTAGACGAGGCACGGTAGAATCCCTCTTCTTGACAAAGAGTACCGGACAACCCCAAGGTGAACTGCTAGGCTGGATGAACTCCTTAGCTAACAGCTGATCAATTTGCTCTTTCAACAGAGCCAACTCTTCCACCGGCATACGGTAGGGCTTCTTGGAAATTGGAGCGTACCGGGAAGTAGATCTATGACAAACTCCACACTTCGGTCAGGAGGCATGCCAGGCAATTCTTCCGGGAACACATCCGGGAAGTCACACACCACGTGTATGTCCTGGATTTCAGGAGGGGATTCGCCTTCCATAAAGCAAAGGAGAATCTCAGGTGAGTTGGGTATGATGGAGGACGGAGGTCTTGACAATGCAGACCAATACTTCACACTGTCACCGGAAGAATTGGTCACGGTGACGGTCTTGGCAGCACAGTCGAGATTAGCCGGTATTTGGCTAGCCAGTTCATGCCCAGTATGACATCAATGCCACTTGACCTCAGAGCTACCAAAGCGAAAGGAAAAGAGTAGTAACCGATAGTAATCTGAACTTCAGGAGTAACCCCATCGGTTTGCCATTTGGAGCCAGGAGTGGCAATCACCAAGGGACAGCTCATTTCTCAAACGGTATTTTGTGGTCTTTTGCAAAAGCTATGGATATGAATGAATGCGATGCTCCAGAATCAAACAAAACTGTAGCACGTTGTTGTTGATTCGTAACTCACCCATGAGAACGCCGGGGTCCTCTTCAGCTTCTTCAGCAGAGATGTGGTTCAGGCGACCACGCACAATAGGTCCAGCCTTGCCAGTTGGAGTGGCAGGGGCTCGTGCAGGAGTTATCGCGAGAGGTGCCTTCTGGGGGCACTCCCTGGAGTAGTGGCCAGCCTGGCCACAGGTGTAGCAAGTGAGTCCAGGTGGAGCAGGTAGCATAGGACGGTACCCACTCCCGCCTACCCCAAGTGTCGAAGTAGTGGGGCGCGGAGGAGGTGGCCTGTATCCCGGCTCTCGGCATGAATGGAGCACGAGGTACAGCGCTGTAGGGAACAAACACCCTGCGCTTCTTGCTCTCAGAACCCGAGGAACTCTGGTGGTCCCCGTGTGCGGGCCTCTTGGAAGCTTCAAGTTCCTTTCTTCCTTGCTCAAGGTGAAAGCCTGGTTGAACAGCTCCTGATAGGTCTGGAACCTGAAGGGCAATAGCTCATAGCGGAGCTGCGGAGTCAGACCCTTGCGGAACAGCTCTTGCTTGTCAGCATCATTGGTCACGTCCCTTGGGGCGTAACGAGAGAGATGGTTGAACTCACGACCATAAGTGCGGAGGTCCATCCGTCCCTGTTGCAAATCCAGGAACTCCCTCCTCTTCAAGTCCATGATCGGCTGGGAATGTACTCCGCACGGAAGGCAGTGCGGAAATCAGCCCAGGTGAAGACATGGTTGGCTGGAAACAAAGCCACATGGCTCTCCCACCAACAGCCAGCAGCACCAACCAAGAGGTAGGTGGCAAAGTTGACTTGCTCCGCCAATGGGACATGAAGCGCGGAGAACTTGCGCTCCAAAGCACGAAGCCAATCATCAGCTTCCAGTGGCTCCTTAGCATCAGCAAAGTGGGTGGCTGCGAGCGCAGGAACTCGTGAGAGTGTTGCACTCGTTCCTCCGTGCATTCTGCTGCACCAACTGCTCAAGCAAGCGCTCATTGCGCCCACGGTTCTCCTCAATGGCCATCAAGACCTCAGCCATCGAGGGTGGTGGCGGCAGATCATCCTCATCATCATTGTGGTTACCGCGACCACCACGGCCTCCACGGCCTCCTCGAGCCATTCTGGAGATTTGACAATGACACAGTTAGTATCTTTCTCCGAATGGTCGAACAATAGCATTAGCGTCTACACAAGTACACAGACTAGGGACGATAATACTTTGCGAAAGGAAAACAACAAGATAGAACTTGGGTCAAAGATCAGCATCATGTGCTACTAGTGAGAGTTAAGAAATCACAACTTAACACACTCTAGTTGACACAATCCGGGACCTTATGTTCAAGTCCTGGGTTAAAACCCAAAGAAAGGATCAAAAGATTAAACTCGGTAGAAACATCTGAGTTGATTTGGGATTGCAACGCAGCGGGAGCAACTGGACACATAACACTAAAGGTCGAACCCACCCACTTTCTACTCATTTTGAAGTAACAGACGAGGAGTAAAACCTTTAAACTCAAATCGAGGTAAGATTGCTCCGAGATTAGAGGGTAACCAGATAAGGAGTAAAAAGAATCCTAAGATGGTTTTCACAACTCATTTTTAGGTTAAAAATATTTTCACAAACACTAGACTCAACATCGACCAGTAGAAGGGTTTCCTACAGGCAGTACTGCTCTGATACCAACTTGTAGCGCCCTCCGTCCCAAATAAGTGTCTCAAAGTTGTCCAAAAGTGAATGTATCTATACTTGTTTCATGTCTAGATACATCTACTTTTTGACAAATCTAAGACAGTTATTTTGGACGGAGGAGTATTTAGCAATCGACACGGATTTTCTAACATGGGGGATAGCTACGCATGCCTTTTTAGCCGTTGGATGTTGTCCTGTGATTCGTGCTGCCGTTTCCTCTAGTTGACGTCGTTTACCGTGTGCGGCGTGGTTTCAAGCCGTTCCCCTTTGCTTCACCAAAAAGAAACAGCTTTGGTTGCCGTGGACAAAAAAACAACAAAAAAGGTGCACCGTGCCTCGGTCAAAAGCCATTTTCAACTCGGTTTCCTTTAATTCGAACGCGATTATTTGAACGTGATTTGTTTTCTTCACCGTTCGGTAAAACAAATGTGATTTCCTTTTTTCGACATTCAGTACAACAAATCATCAGCTCTCCTTTTATACGAAAGTGATTGTTTTCTTCACCATTCAGTAAAGCAAACTGATTCCAATGAGAGAGAGGGACTAGATCTGCCTGAAAATGAAAGACTAGAAAATATTGGATCCAGTTGGAAATATTGGATCTAGATCGGGAACCCACCATGTACAAAAATCAAACAAGGACATGATTCCCTCAAACAGTAAAGCAAAATTCAGATCGGAAAGGAAAAAATCAGATGAAGAAAACAAAATCGCCGCAGCGTCTTATTATCCGGTGGCGCACGCGAGGCGTTGAGCTGGAGCTCGACCTCGAACCACCTCGCCCCAATCTCTTCACGGGATCTCGCGTTGCGACGACATGGTGGAGGGGCACCTGCCCATCACAGACCGTGCCTCGTCCTCTTCGTGGCTCATGATGGAGAGCACGGAGGACGCCCTCCACCACCGCGGCCCCCAATCCGGCACCACCCCCATCCCTCCGGCCTCTGGTTTCTGCTTACGGTCGGTGAACCTGCGCGCCGCCGGCAGCGCTCTGCACTCGTCGGCGCCCGGCCGCAGACCATCGCCCGCTCCACCGGCAAGCAAGTGATGCGGGGGCGTCGCTCGGAGGTTTTTCGATCCATGGAGCCCACGACAGCAGAGGAGACCAGCGGCGGTGGTGGATGAAGCGGGGTACCACGCGCGACGGAGGAACGCGGGTCGGGCTCTCGCCGGTGCCAGCCTCCCTTTGCTTGCCGGGTGTTTGGGCCGCCGATGCCGCACGGTGGAGGTCGCTGGTAATTCCCGCCGGCCGGCTCGCAGATGCAGGAGTGGAAAGTCGGGGGAGGTGGTGGGGAAATCGTGGGGTGGTGCCGTGGTGCCGGTAACGGATAGTGGAAGCCGTTAAAATCATCTATGGTGGAAAATTGCCTATAGGATGAACGAATGGTTAGATGGGGGTGGGTAGCCATCCAGCATGGTAGCCCACTATTTCCCATTTAGCAATATCAACCCACGCTCTACCTTAGAGAGACTTGTAAAAGTATTTCATAAAGGTTTCACAATTGCTTCAAAATATAAGTAGAAATATATGTTTTGTTAAAATGAAACATGTCTGAACAATTGCAGAAGTTGGAATTTTCTCGACATGTGTTTTACAATTTTCACGCAAGAGTTAACTGACAAGTGAAACATATTTGAAGTACTTTCGAAACTCGGAACTGTTTTTTGAAAAGGGAAGTTACCCGGCTCCGTATCACTCAATGCATACAACTGTTTTACTGGAAAGTTTAACAACAAATTTTACAAACAAGGACTAGAGATACGACTGTCGCAAAAGAACTAGACATCTTGAACTGTACTAGCATGCTGCCACCTAGCCCGACTGAAGGTATTCTAAGCGACCATCAGGAGCTTTATGCACCCAAAAGTCATAAGTTCCCACTGATCCAACGGGAGGAGGTACACCCAGAACATAATCTAGTGCGTGGCCATATGAAAAAACTGTAAAAAGTTTGAAACTCCAACCGTGTTACAAACTATCTTATTTCCGCAATTTCAGTTGACTGACATAAAGCAGACACCCCTATTGTTATTTTGTGGTGATCCAATTTCGTTTATACTGATGAAGGCCAACTTGTGACGAAGGAGAGCGGAGCGCCCCGGGTACGGATCGTATCCGGGTCGGACTGCAGCCGACCTAGGGTTTTATGCCACCATATATACATCTTGTAAGCCGTCGGTTGGGGTAAGCCATACATTGTAAACCCACGGCGTTTGTAACCTCACCCGATATAGTGAAGTATTGCTGGCTGGCGCCCGTGGTTTTTTCTCCTCCATTGTTGGAGGGTTTTCCACGTTAAAATCTCGTGTCCCCATTGATTTGATCGTTCTGCACTTCGTCGTTTCTTTGCTATCGTTTATAACATGTGGTATCAGAGCCCTGTTTCAGATCTGTTTTCAGATTAGGGTTTCGCGATGGCATCGATGAAGTTTGATCTACCGGCGCTGGACTACAAGACAGATTTTTTTTGTGGCAGGTCAAGATGCCTGCGATCCTCACACAGTCCAATGATCTTGACGAGGCGCTGGATAAATTCGGCGACAAGGCGCAGGCGACATGGAGCGAAGCTGAGAAGCGGAAAGACCGTAAGGCTTTGTCTCTTATTCAACTTCATCTATCTAATGATATTCTGCAAGAAGTACTCCAGGAGAAAACCGCAGCGGCACTGTGGGCTAAGCTGGAGTCGATCTGCATGTCCAAAGATCTCACCAGCAAGATGCATGTGAAGATGAAGTTGTTCTCGCACAAACTGCAAGAAGGTGGTTCCGTGATGAACCACATATCGATCTTCAAGGAGATCGTTTCCGACCTAGTGTCGATGGAGGTAAAATATGATGATGAAGATCTAGCACTTTTACTTCTGGTCTCGCTGCCAAATTCCTTTACAAATTTTCGTGATACCATACTTTGAGTCGTACTGAACTAACCACTGCCGAAGTATATGAGACCCTCTTGACGAGGGAAAAGATGAAAGGTATGGTACAGAAAGAAGAGTCATCGTCCTCCAAGGGCGATGCTTTGCAGGTCCGAGGGAGGCCTGAGCAGCGAGATAACCACTACCACAACAACAACAGAGATAAGAGCAAGGGTGACAGAGGTCGCTCAAAGTCCAAAGGACGAGACAAGTTCTGCAGGTATTGTAAGAAATCTAATCATGTCATTGATGACTGTTGGAAGTTGCAGAACAAGGAGAAAAGAAAAGGTACTTACCAACCGAAAAATAATGAAGGTAATGATACCGGTGAGGCTTCTGTTGTTGATGGTAGTTCTGATGGCGAATGCCTAGCTGTTTTAGCTGCATGTGTTTCTCGTCAGGATGAATGGATTCTAGATACTGCATGTTCTTTTCATATTTGCTGTAACAAAGATTGGTTCAGTTCTTATGAGTTAGTGCAGACTGGAGATTTCGTGCGTGTGGGGAACGACCAGCAATGCAACATTGTTGGCGTTGGTTCTGTTCAGATCAAGACACATGACGGTATGACACGCACGTTGACGGGAGTGAAACACATACCAACCATGGCGAGAAATTTGATCTCGCTCAGTACCCTTGATTGTGACGGGTACAAGTACAAAGGGGAAAGACTCCTGAAGGTATCAAAAGGTTCTCTCATTGTTATGGTTGGTGATATGAATTCTGCTAAGTTATATGTTCTTAGAGGTAGCATTATCTGGTACTGTTGCTGCTGTTTCTCATGATGACGCTAGTAAAACTAACCTTTGGCATAAGCGTCTTGGACATATGAGTGAACTTGGTATGGCAGAATTGATCAAGAGAGACTTGCTGCAAGGATGCAGTTTGGGTAAGATGCAGTTCTGTGAACACTGCATTTTCGGTAAGCACACAAGAGTTAAGTTTAATGCTTCGTTCACACCACCAAAGGTACACTTGATTATGTACATGCTGATGTTTGGGGGCCATCTCGTAAGCCCTCTTATGGTGGTGCTCGTTATATGCTTACCATTATTGATGATTACTCTAGAAGAGTTTGGCCTTATTTCATGAAAAATAAGGATGATACGTTTGCTGCTTTTAAAGAGTGGAAAGCTATGATTGAAAGGCAAACAGAAAGGAAGGTGAAATTACTTCGTACTGACAATGGTGGCGAATTTTGTTCGAATGCCTTTAATGATTATTGCAGGAAAGAAGGCATTGTCAGGCACCTCACCATCCCGTACACGCCTCAGCAGAATGGTGTAGCGGAGCGGATGAACAGGACCATCATCTCCAAGGCTCGCTGCATGATCTCCAACGCTCGCATGAGTAAGCGTTTTTGGGCTGAGGCGGCTGCCACCGCCTGCTACTTGATAAACAGGTCACCATCTATTCCCCTCGACAAGAAAACTCCCATTGAGGTATGGTCAGGTACTCCTGCTGATTATTCACAGCTTAAAGTTTTCGGTTGCACTGCTTATGCTCATGTTGATAATGGAAAGTTAGAGCCGAGAGCTATTAAGTGTGTGTTCATTGGTTATGGTTCGGGTGTAAAAGGATACAAGTTATGGAATCCCGAAACTAACAAGGCATTTATGAGCAGGAGTGTTGTTTTCAATGAATCTGTTATGTACTTTGATAAGTTGTCCTCAGATGTTTTGCCAGATTTTTGAGGAGCAGGTTCGTGTCGAGGTGGAGCACTCTGTTGAAAAGGAAAATGTCACTGTTGACAATGATGGTGCTACTACAGATGATTCTGATCCTCTGATTCTTCTGTTTCTTCTGATTCTGATAATGATAATGTTCAGAACTCACCCCTGTTTTGCAGCCACAACAGTCTATTGCTGCTCGTAGGAACAGGAGGAATTGTGGTCCTCGACCACGTTTAATTGAAGAGTGTAACATTGTTGATTATGCTCTGAGTTGTGCAGAACAGGTGGAGCACGGACATGAGCCGTCCACTATACTGAAGCTATTGGTTCGGTGACCGCGAGAAGTGGCTTGCTGCTATGCAAGAAGAGATGCAGTCACTCGATAAAATGGCACATGGGAAGTTGTGCGCTTGCCTAAGAAAAAGAAGGCAGTCCGCTGTAAGTGGATCTTCAAGAGAAAGGAGGGTTTATCTCCTAGCGAGCCTCCGAGGTTTAAGGCAAGGTTAGTTGCAAAAGGCTTCAGTCAAATTCCAGGTGTTGATTATAATGATGTTTTCTCTCCAGTTGTTAAGCATAGTTCAATTCGTACATTTTTGGTATTGTTGCTATGCGTGATCTTGAGCTTGAGCAGTTAGATGTAAAGACTGCGTTTCTGCATGGAGAGTTGGAGGAGGAGATATACATGGACCAGCCAGAAGGGTTCATAGTGCCTGGTAAGGAGGATCTTGTGTGTAAGTTGAAAAGGTCCTTATACGGTTTGAAACAATCTCCTCGTCAGTGGTATAAAAGGTTTGATTCTTTTATGTTGTCACATGGCTTTAAGAGGTCTGAATTTGATAGCTGTGTGTACATTAAGTTTGTTAATGGATCACCTATATACCTGTTATTATATGTTGATGATATGTTGATTGCTGCCAAGAGCAAGAAAGATATCGCTGCTCTCAAGTCACAGTTGAGTAGCGAGTTTGAGATGAAGGATCTTGGTGCTGCTAAGAAAATTCTAGGTATGGAGATTACCCGTGACAGAAATTCTGGTTTGTTGTTTCTTAGTCAGCAAAATTACATTAAGAAAGTTCTTCATCGTTTTAACATGCATGATGCAAAGTCTGTTAGTACTCCTATTGCTCCTCACTTTAAATTGTCAGCTGAACAATGTCCTAGTACGGATGAGGATTTTGAGTACATGTCTAGAGTTCCATATTCTAGTGCTGTTGGTTCTTTAATGTATGCCATGGTTTGCTCACGTCCAGATTTATCATATGCTATGAGTTTGGTTAGTAGATATATGGCTAATCCTGGTAAAGAACATTGGAAGGCTGTTCAGTGGATTTTCAGGTACCTTCGTGGCACATCCAATGCTTGCCTCAAGTTCGGCAAGACTGATGAGGGACTCGCAGGCTATGTGGATTCAGATTTTGCTGCCGATTTGGATAAGAGGAGATCCCTCACAGGTTATGTGTTCACGCTTGGTGGTTGTGCCGTGAGTTGGAGGGCAACGTTGCAATCTGTTGTTGCCCAGTCTACCACTGAAGCAGAGTACATGGCTATTGCTGAAGCATGTAAAGAATCGGTTTGGCTGAAAGGTTTGTTTGCTGAGCTTTGTGGAGATGATACTTGCATTAACCTGTTTTGTGATAGTCAGAGTGCTATTTACCTTACTAAGGATCAGATGTTCCATGAGAGAACAAAGCACATTGACGTCAAATACCATTATGTGCGTGATGTTGTTGCAAAAGGTAAGCTGAAGGTATGCAAGATAAGTACTCATGATAATCCTGCTGATATGATGACAAAGCCAGTTCCTGTTACTAAGTTCGAGCTTTGCTCGGGCTTAGTTGGTATCACTGTTAGCCAAGAGGCTATTTGACGCCGAAGGTGTTTTCTTTGTTGTTTCAGGGTGAAGTTCTCGTTCATGCTGCAAGATGAAATTTGTCTCAAGGTGGAGTGTTATTTTGTGGTGATCCAAATTCGTTTATACTGATGAAGGCCAATTTGTCTCCTAGGGTTTTATGCCACCATATATACATCTTGTAAGCCGCCGGTTGGGGTAAGCCATACATTGTAAACCCACGGCGTTTGTAACCTCACCCGATATAGTGAAGTATTGCTGGCTGGCGCCCGTGGTTTTTTCTCCTCCATTGTTGGAGGTGTTTTCCACGTTAAAATCTCGTGTCCCCATTGGTTTGATCGTTCCGCACTTCGTCGTTTCTTTGCTATCGTTTATAACACCTATACGGATTCTATGTTTGATTTTCTATTCAACCCATTTAACCAACATTAGTTTTTGATTTTTCTCACCACACGTTCAATTCTCACGGATGGGATATCATCATCGGTTGACATCATCTACCCCTTGCTCTTGAAGCTCCAATCTCTAGCAATTGCCATTAAGAATGGAGCGACCCATACAAGCTAGGTTCTTAGATTTCTGTAGAAAATTATCGAATAGGCTATTTCACTAAAATCGTCGGGGAAACAACAGGAAAGTCTTGATATATTTGCTCGCATTGCAGGCGAAGGTCATAAATTTATTTTCTTTCAAATAATGGATATTTTTGTGTGCAATTCTCTATTCATGGTTTTCACGATTGCAATGTATGAATGAACCTCGGAACGTACCTGGATACAAAACGAGATGATCGATCTAATCGGTGCATGCATGAAGCTCAATAATTTTGTACAAGGCGACATACTCAAGTCAGTGTCAAAATAAATCGTTCCGTGGTGAGGCTGCAAGCAATTAACGGGGTCCGCGTGTGCGAGTGAAATATCACGGCATGCAGAATAATTTGCCGTAGCACTCAGAAGTAACTAGAAACCACAATCAAGCCCGTAATCCAGATCAAAAGAAGTTCACAGCCTCCATCAGATCTCATGTGGAATCCTGGCCGGACTCTCCTTCCAGTACTTCTTCCTCTCCCTCCCTCGCTGGTGGAGTGATGGTTTGTCTCCCCCCTCCTGCAGCTAGCTAGCCATTGCCCGTAGCAAAAAATTAAAACCCTCTGGCCGTACCGACGATATTTCGCCGCCTCTCCCCAGCTTTTCCCCATCCATCTATCCCGTCAAATCACCTTTCATCTCGGACTGTCTCCGGCTGGCCCATTCACCAGGTAGCCCTCATCGATCCCTCCCTTGAAGAGAAGCGGTAGCCAGCCTCCATTAATACTCACCCCAAGCTTTGCTTTCTAAGCCCTCGACCGTTCACATTTCTTCCCTTCCATCGGCGCCGAAGAATCCACCAGCATGTAGCTGCACCCCCCGACCTGCCACACCACCATTCTGCTTGCCTGCATCTCTTCGGGTTTCGTCGGGTGCTTAGAGAGTGGTTGATTTTGCGTGGCCTTCCGGTGATCTTGGGCCTGCACTGCAGTGACGGGAGTAGCAAGGTGAGGTGCACAGCGCGAGCTGCTCGTCTCCATAGAACCATGCATAGTTACCATTATCCCTCTTCTCACTTCTCAGTTTCGTCTTGAGAGCACTATTTATACAAGTCTCGTATGGAGTAGACAGTAGGGGACCTAGATACACAAGAACACTCCTGCTCCTGCACCACTCAGGCACACCCACTTTCTCCTTACCGCGCCACGGCTCCCCATGACCCTTAAACAGATCTCTCATTCTTCGCTCTTGCAGGATCGTTTATAGTTTACTGACCAGTCAGTTGCATGGTTTGATTTATTATTGGCTGCCAGCTGATCGATGGACTTGATGCCACAGCCGGACAGCCCGCACTCGGACGGCAGCGGCGGCGCGGCGCCGGGAGCGTCATCGGCGATGTCTCCAATGTCGCCGGTGTCGCCGTCGCCAAGCAGGTACGAGTCGCAGAAGCGGCGGGACTGGAACACGTTCGGGCAGTACCTGCGGAACCACCGCCCCCCGCTGTCCCTGGCACGGTGCAGCGGCGCGCACGTGCTGGAGTTCCTCCGCTACCTCGACCAGTTCGGCAAGACCAAGGTGCACGCCGCAGGGTGCCCCTTCTTCGGACACCCCGTGCCGCCGGCGCCCTGTCCGTGCCCTCTCCGGCAGGCCTGGGGCAGCCTCGACGCGCTCGTCGGCCGCCTCCGCGCCGCCTACGAGGAGAACGGCGGCCGACCGGAGAACAACCCCTTCGGCGCCCGCGCCGTGCGGCTCTACCTCCGCGAGGTCCGCGAGCACCAGACTCGCGCACGCGGCGTCAGTTACGACAAGAAGAAGCGCAGGAAGCCGCCCCCGCACCACCCTGTCGACGTCCACTCCCACGATGGCAACGGCCACCACCACCACCAGATGCCTCCGCCTCCTCCCGGCGCAGCGGCGTGAGACTCCAGCGACTCCGCCAAAACCTACTTATCCTATCCTATGTATTACTACCAGCACCATCTCTCCAGCTAGCTAGCGAGTTCTTTGCAGCCATCAGTCCTAGCTAGCTAGTCTGCTCCTACTAGTACAAGTGTGGATTGGATTCCTTTCTGAATCCTGAATCCGTGCTTGCTACCCTACTACTACCAAACACTGCATGCTGCATGCCTCGCAGTATTTTTAGGGATCATTTGCCAACTTGGTTGATCCAATGAACCCTAGCTACTGTTCGCTGCTATTTTCCCCATATCCCCTCCCAGACCTACTCAGCTACTGTCGTTGTTTGTAATGAACTGATGCAATATTTAGCTAGCTAGCTCCATGACTCGTTCTAATATATATAATCCTCCTGTGTTGTTATCGATTTGGTGCAATCAACTAATCCTCCTGTTATGTAATCTCTCTCCTCTTACTCTTGATCGATCCTCCTGTGTTATAATATTTTGCATCTTGCGAGAGGTGGTAGCTAGTCGGCGTGGTCGTGGAGTCATGTCAGTGTGTGTCGCCCAGTTGGGGAATCTAACGTACTGTTCGTCCTGGAGAGGAGTCACGGGCGATGGACATGATACGACGCCTATTTTAGGGCTCTTTTGCATTGCTTTTTATGGTAACTTGCGAGGGCATCATCTTCAACATATTGAATATGTTCATGTATAAATTTGTATTTTTTAGAAACCAGAAAATACCGAAATCAAAATAAGAGCATCTTGTGACTGGGAATTTTTTTGTAGCAAATATCACATGTAATCCGTCAGTTTATGAAGAGTAGGTGTTATGATATTTCATTAAAAAAAATCATGTCACATATTTTGAAAGCTCGTTTACTTTTAATTGGAGGTATGCTATTTAAATATATTTTTACTCTCTTCCTGTCACCACTCATTCTTTATTGTACTCTCGGTGATGCATTTTTCCTCATGTAAAAAGGACTACATGGACCACAACACTCTAGAAATCACAATTTCATGTAATATACTAACTTAAAAAAAAGATACATGGACGACGCATAGTTTCAACAATTTAGTCGGTCACCAAGTTATTCTAACTCATCTCACAAACATTTTTTTTTAATTGCACCACAATCATCTAGCAATCATGTTATTATCGCTCTTTTAAGTATCCTCATAATAACTAATACTTTTGCTCAATTATTTTTATTTGCATTATTTAACTCTCTCCCTATCAAACCCACTCTTTAACCCAATTACTATACTATGTCGCTCATTTGCATGTGTCGTGTCATGAACATCACTAACTGGTTTTGGCATCCTCATTATTAATAATTTTTTCTATAACTTTGCAAATATGAGTGATGTCTTCTACTGAAATTAAAGAATAAGAAACGAAATAAAGTTCCTCACAGAAAAAAAATGAAAATCATATGACTCTGAAGTAAACTCATGAAAGCTATTGGTTGTGAAGAGATTAAGTTGTAATATATACTTTAAACACACTACGAAGATCTATCGGTTGGTATAATTACCATGGTGTATCGATCGTAATTTTCTTAATACAACTATGAAAATCCATTGAATTGTGATTGTTGCCGACACAATTATGATGATATGTTAGTTTTCATCTTGTTTAATAATATTAATTTTTTGTGTATGATCTGCAAACAAAAAGAAGGTGTGCAACATTGATGCCGGATGTTTTGTTTTCGGGGAACTTCTGACATGTCCATATTCTCTACCATATTGTGCTTATCTAACATTTTTTATGTGAAAGTAGATTTTTTTGGGATATGAATAGTTAAAATTATGTTGACACGTTATAAATTATGATGTCTCGATTCTCATCTTTCAAGTTCTTTTTTCACTAAACAGAAATTGTTTCAATGTCTGTCAAGCCCCATTCACCCTCGACAACAGATAAAAGTCTCGTAGAGATGTGAGAGGAACTAATCTATCTGATAAGTATATTTTTTACATTTTCTTGAACATGTCTATCGGTTGGTATAATTACCATGGTGTATCGATCGTAATTTTCTTAATACAACTTTGAAAATCCATTGAATTGTGATTGTTGCCGACACAATTATGATGATATGTTAGTTTTCATCTTGTTTAATAATATTAATTTTTTGTGTATGATCTGCAAACAAAAATAAGGTGTGCAACATTGATGCCCGGATGTTTTGTTTTCGGGGAACTTCTGACATGTCCATATTCTCTACCATATTGTGCTTATCTAAAATATTTTTATGTGAAAGTAGATTTTTTTTGGGATATGAATAGTTAAAATTATGTTGACGCATTATAAATTATGATGTCTCGATTCTCATCTTTTAAGTTCTTTTTCACTAAACAGAAATTGTTTCAATGTCTGTCAAGCCCCATTCACCCTCGACAACAGATAAAAGTCTCGTAGAGATGTGAGAGGAACTAATCTATCTGATAAGTATATTTTAGACATTTTCTTGAACATGTCATAGGATTGAGATGGTGTTTAACAGAACAAAATCGTGTTTAACAGAACAAAATCTTATTTGATCAATCCTTGGTGTTTTCAAATGGATCAACGCATGTCGGGAGTGGTCCAGTACCAATTGTTCTCGTGGCTTGTCTTTTTTATTTATTATCATAATCAAATCTCTCGTTTGCACCATATGTATATAATTGAAAATTATTACAATCTTGATTATAAGTCGTTTCTGTCGACAGCGAGCCAATAGTGGTATCTTTTTCAATCTCGAAGCTACTCGACTCAAATCGTCAACGCAGAATGTGCAAAATCTTGCAAACACCGGAGATCATTGCAGCACGGGAGCTTGCCCGGCGACAACTCTTGCAAACACCGGAGATCATTGCAGCACGTTGATGTCATTGTGAGAGCCGGCCATGCCCAAAAATGCATGCCAAATCCGAAGATCATAATCCGCCACAGCCTCAAGCACAACACTACACGCTCCAACATGTCATCCCTTGTACATTCCCTGCCAAGCGAATGGGCAATTCTTCCATCTCCAGTGCATGCAGTCGATGCTCCCAAGCATCTTAGGAAATCCTCTTGCTTCACCTTGTGCCATGAGCCGAGCCGTGTCTTCTGCATTTGGTTCTCTCAGATACTTCTCTGTGAACACTGCATTCACCGCCTTGCAAAACCTGTAGGTTGCTTCAACGGCTGTGGATTCGGACATACGGAGGTAATCGTCCATAAAATCTGCCGCACAGCCATAAGCAAGACACCGTATAGCAGCTGTGCATTTCTGGATGGATGAGAACCCAAGTAGACCAGTGCAATCCTTCTTCAGCTCGAAGTAGTCATCGTAGTGTCGAACACCATGCAAAATGTTCATGAACAACTTCCGGCTCATCCTAAAGTGCCGGCGAAATTCATATGCATTGTTCGATGGGTTCTCAGCAAAGGAGTCACTGTGAAGCAGCACATGACCTGTTGCTCTGTGGCGGTTCTTGTTGGCCCTCTTCCCTTTCACCGACCCTCCGCGTTTCGGATTGGCCGCCTGCACAGCCTGTGCCGCCATAATGATGGCGAGAACAAGCTGATTCTCTTCATCATCTTCGTCATCAAAAAGAGTCTCATCTTCCATTTATAATCAAGATTTTGTATAAACATGATTTTGTTCGGCGAAACTATTTCACCGATCTAACCATTTCGGGTAGCACCCAACATCGAGGCGCTATGCTATGCATCGTAGCGCCTCGAGCCATGGCGCTACTCTCCCTGCCAGCGTGGCGGCTATGGGGCCAGGCGGGCCCCGCTTTTGGTTAAGTAGCGCCTAGGTGTGAGGCACTATGCTACGGCGCGTATAGCGCCTTTCGATCAGGCGCTATGCCCCTGGTACATTAAGTCATGCCAGTCTCTCCCCAGCCCAGCTATCTCACTTGGAACAAACACAAAGAAGAAGAGAAGGCCGGTGGCTGGCGGTTGGCGGCTCCCCCTCTCAAATCCTCTCCCAAATCCCCCAGATCTGAAGGTTTGTACGACATGTCACTTGAGGACGCCCCATGAGACCGAATCTTCGAGGGTCGAAGCTTCTGCAAACATACAAGTTAAAGTATTACAACATATCCAACACATTTGCAACTACGAAATAGGCCTCAAATAGACCCGGTGTGCAACATCATAGTAATCATCGAGTAACCACACTGTCCTACATATTCCAAACAATATGTGAGTATCTCATACTTCAAACATGGTAGTTCTACACATGTCCTTAATATTTGAGTTACATATGTGAGTATGTGAGCGAATATGTGAGCAATATTTGAATCAAACGGTTTCTAAGCAAAACCATACATAGTTCTACAAATAATACTACACATGTTAGTTCCACACACAGTTCTATACATGTTCCTAATAAGAGCAAAACCACCTACACGTATACAATCGGTTTCTAAGCAAACTTATCATACTAAATTTTTTCCAGTGGATAATATACCTATCCTAATGCTAAAGATCATACAAATATGCCATTGATCCACAACAAAATCTAAATCAAATAGATAAATTTCGGTTGAAACCTAACTTGCACAAAGTGGTTAAATGGGATGAAATTATTGGATGAAAACGGGGGGATCAGAGAAGAATACCTCCGGAAAGTAGTTGGGGAACAAATCCCCTCACATTTTCTTTCAGATCAAGAGGGATCGGAGAGGAATCGGACAAGGATTAGAGAGGGGGAGATAGAATCGCCGTCGCCGCCATGTTTTTCTCTTCGGATCGGGTCGGGTGGTTTGTGCTAGTTCGGGTTAGGGTGAAGAGCCCGGCGCGACTTAACTTACCTGTGCGAGTAGCGCCTTGGCGCTAGGCGCTACACGGCGTAGCATAGCACCTTGGGCATAGGCGCTACTTGACCAAGGGTGGGGCCTGCCCGGCCCCGCAGCCGTCATGCTGGCAGGGTGCGTAGCGCCTGAGGTTAGGGCGCATAGCGCCTCGGCGTTGGGCGCTACCCGAAATGGTTATTTTGGTGACATAGTTTCGGCGATGGTTTATTTTGTGAAATAATTTTGCCTCGTGGTCATTTTTGTCCATTTTGCTGTTTCACCCCTCTCGTTTCAAATAAAGTTATGGCTGCAAACCTTGCAAATATTTCCCTGCCTTCTATTGCATGGCCATTTGTACATGGGGCAATAGGAAGCTCCCTCTCGACAGATCACAGGCAGCCCACAGATACTGGCCGGGAACACTGTTGCCTCACATGCGTCGAAGTACTACTCTAGTACATATGTTACTACAGTACATGTCATGAGCTAGGCTACAAGTGGCTACAGAAATGTCGGGTACGTACTTCTGACCTTTGAACAATGGTTGTACGGTACGTCGGTACGTCGGTACATCGTGTGCCCTAAAGTAGTTCCTCTCAAGTATTGTTGATTTGCTAAGACATTGCACATGTTCGCTAAGACATTGCACATGTTCGTGTGTGCAATGTCTGCCAATGCATCTGAGTGTAACGACCGATTTATACACACTGATTTTCACTATGCGGTTCGTTTAGATCACATGCTACTGAGACCACTATAAAAACATGTTGACGCTCAAGAGTGGCTCGGGAATAAAATAGGAATGATCTCAAACAATGGCTAGAGGCTATTAAGATATGGTGTCAATTTGAAGATTGAGGGTTCACCATTCGGTTTTTGGCTCCCGATCTCCAGTGCTCCCTCCGTTAAAAAAAAAATCGAAAATCATAATTTTGAGTTTCCAAAAATTCTAAAATATCGTGATGTTGCCATTGATGTTTCCCCCAAACCTCCAAAATATCAATTTTAAATACTTTATATTATGGGCTACACAAAAATAACAAATCTGACAAAACTTAGAGATTTGAAAATATGCATACTTAGATCCACACTTTGGTTATTTTTGTTTAGTTCGGAATACGAAGTATTTGAATTTGATATTTTACACGTTAATGGGATATACTATTGGCTATACCCCGATTTTTTCATAATTTTTTGAAACACATAAATTTAGTTTTTCAATTTCTTAAATTGGCGGGAGCACTGAATCTCGGGAGCCAAAAATCTCCACTTGAATAAGAATTACCCAAATTTGAGCTTAGATGTGCGAGCTATGACAAAACTACAAGAATCCTTTTTTTTAGGGAAACAGCAGGACTCTGTGTGAGCTTCATTAATCATCAACAATAGTTACATCATATATGAGATTGTTTAACAAAAAGCTAGGGGATCATCGTCCCAATTACAAGAAATCTTACTAAGAAAGCACCCTCTAGCCAGCTCGTGAGCAGTTTTATTAGCTTCCCATGGACAATGCTGATAAGTAACATTTCCTATCTTTTTTACCTTGTTTTTCTTCTCTTTATTTCTAGTTTCAATACCATTATCATGCTTGATTATTATTTGATTGAATTCTATTCTCGTACAGTGATGCTGGAGGCTGCCACAGGGACTAATTTATGTGCATACTACGTTTGTGAGTTCAGTCACAGGATGACCAATGAGAACCGCAGAAATCAAAGACAAATTGATGTACGTAAACACTATTCACAATTTTATTTTATTACCATCAATTGTGTTGAGTTTCATTCATAATTTTTTATGATGATTTGATATATATACACACAACTCATATATTCATATTGATATCCTTCTTTTAAAGATGGAAAGGATGTGGAACGCGCTCTTACCAGAGTACCACGTAAAAGCAATTGGGGAGGAATTGGCGGGATTTTTGTTTGCGAAGGTCATACCTGAAACCGGAGAATACCATAGCCGATAATGCCTCCATGTAATTTAGTGATCTCCATGTAATTAAATAGATATATATATATATATACCAAATTGTATGTGTATGTATATGCATCAACGTGATCTCCATGTAGTATGAACTTTATGTACACGAAAACTTGTTTTTGGCACATCGACGTGATCTCCATACGATGGAAAACACAAAATCCAAAATCCTAAATCCCTCCTAAACCCTAACCCCCTGAACCCTAAACCCTGAAAAATAATTGAAAAGAAAAAACAAAAAACACAAACCTTTAGTCCCGGTTGGTGTCCACCCCCCCCCCCCCCCTTTAGTCCCGGTTCGTGGCCAACCAGGACTAGGGGGTGGGGCTTTAGTCCCAATTGCTTTGTCCCGGTTGGCAAACCGGGACTAAAGGCTCTGACCAACCGGGACTACTGCCCGTTTTTCTACTAGTGCATGAATCCATGAGGCTCGATCTTTTTTACCCTAAGTCTTTTCTGCTTGACCGGTTTGTGCTCCCGGCTCGCCGTTGGCCGGTTAGTGAGTCGTCCAAATTTAGATGACGTGCGTAGATGTGTGACGTCATGGTACGTGGCTTCGATCAGATCAAAGGTGCCTTCCGGTTCAACCACCATTTTGAAGAAGAAAAAAAGCGACACCGAATTCCACCGTGTGGCTGGTCATCCGTCCGGTACACGAAACAGCACACCCAAGCTAGAGGCTAGCGCGCGTCGGCGATCGAGGCGACCGCGAGCGTACGACGGCACGAGTTACGAGTAGTACGCGCGTGCTTGGATCAAGTGACAACAACGTGACGGGCCCATGGCACAACCAGCCAAGCTCCTTGCTATTTGTGCGAGCGTCCAACGTTACTATTCCATGTGGCGACAGACGATCGGACGAACTCGGATTGGACGGTTCATGGTTTTCAGAGCCATACGAATGCCTACAAGTACCAGTTCAATATATTTTTAGGACAGCAAAAGCAATACAAGTGTCATACTACCTCCTGAAAAGCAGTTTCTAAGATTTGATCAAGTTTGTCGAAAAAATTGGTACTCATCTACCATAGCAAATCAATATCATGAGATGAAATGCATTTTATATGTTATCTATACAGCACTATAGGTATTGACTATTTTTTCTATAAAATTGGCCAACCTCTTTATTTTTTTTAACTGAGAAAACGTATATGACTTATTTTCATAAACGGACGTAGTATATCTATGTCCCAGAATCGCGTTATCATATGTGCGGTCAAATGGTTTACTATTATTTGATAAATAATATGCCGAATTAGGCATGCGACAATGGTATCTTTGTATTGTCTTGTAAGTCACGTTTTTTTGTACTTATACATATTTTAATTGAAAATCATAGTCGACTTCCGTGCATCGGAAACTGTGAGAATATAACGTGTCTTGTATTTATGGTAACTTTCAGGATTAAAATTTATTTTGAACACATGAAAAGGACAAAACAAAGTGATCAACGGTAATGATTTACTAGTTGTGGGTCCAGTATGACTAAATTTGATCTTGAAATGCTTGCAAGCTTGTATAACGTAATCTCCCTGCATACAGCATGTCTCGGCTAATCCGGGGAAGATCCACGAATTGGTTTAAACGGAATCTTCATCAACACCCTGCACATATTGTGTAAATATATCATATCTCGAGAGCGTCATTTCGGGTCCTATGTATCACTTGGAGGCCCTTATATTTTTCGAAAGATACTTTTTCTTACTTTGTATTTGGAGTACTTCAACTAATATCCTCCGTTGTCTTCTCACTAAAACAAGCGAGTGCTTGATAAAGTGGATTTCTCGTCTTTCCGATGGAGGAAATAGTTCATCATTTGTACTCTTCAGATGATGAGAGATGCCCCAACTGAAGGAGACTAGACTAGCTTAGGAAGGGCAAAGGCGATAAACAAAATTTACATCATGAAAGTTAAAAAGGGGCCTTTTGAATTTTGAGTGTCGATATTTTTCTTCAATTTTGTAGAATCGGCTGGAAAATGCAGAATTGTCCGTCTTCTTCGTTGTAAACTAAAATGTCTAGCCTATCTCGCGTTGATCTGTATGGTGAATGGCCCACCCTTTGTTTCAACATATCTCTTCTCAACACCATTAGAAATGTGAAACATTAGAAATGTGATTGACTACTAGCTACCATCACCGACCTCTTCAAGCTTATGCTTCTCTATATAGAGTTGGAAAAAACAAACAAATGTGACACTTATTATGAGAGTTTACACTTGGTAGGTGTGAAGGCAGCCGCAGTTTGCGCTGGCACATTTTTATCAATGGTGTTGCAATGTTTGTCTTCGTTCGTTCCTTTTTTTTCTTTTGTGTGGGCATTCGGTGTTTAATCTGCATTTCCATGCCGCCAAAACCCAGAAGACAATGTAAAACCGCTAGTACTCTTGGGGGCAGCAAACTCAACATGGCGATCGACATATTACGTCCAAATGGAGTAGACTTCCTTAGAGATTGGAGCGGAGATGAAATCCACGGAGAAAACCTTCTGATTAGGAGGGATTTGGTGGAAATGGAGTAGGGACAATAAAAGAGAGGGGGTCAAGCCTTTGAGCTTAATGAGGAAGAAGAGAAGGGTGCAGCGCTTTTGACCAGGTGGTTGTGGTTTCTAGCATGACACGCCAGGGCCGGACGCCAGAAAAAGGGTTAGATCATGAAATATTTTAAAATTAGGTAAATTTTAGGTTAAAAGTTAAAAACGATTAGATATCCGGCCACTCGCCCATGACAGGAGGCTAAGCCATTGGCGGCAGCAGTACAGGTACGGGCGCAAGCACGTGCGCGCGAGCCTCCAGCTAGCCACCTGATCGATCGGTCCGTGTCACCAACGTCGATCGATCGCACCCTGCTCACGCACGTACGCTCGCTCGTGTCATGCAAATGGGGGCACGGTCTTCGTCCGGTCGCGTGGCTGTCAGGTCGGGAAACAGCTAACAAGGACTTTGTCGTACAGTGCATTTTGCGTGTCGCGCCGCACGGTCACATGCATGTATGCGTGCGCCTCCCTGTGGAGGTCTGCACCGCGTAGGAGCATTTTCCAAATGGAAATTTCGCAAACATTCACCAACGTCCTCGAGGACGCTCGGGAGTCCAGACTCTGGGCAGGGTGTGTTTGGTTTATGCAGCGATTTTGTTCTCCTTCCATCCGTGGCCCAGCAGGGCCTGGTCTTGAAAAAACGAGATAAAAATTAGGTTTTGCACCCCATTTGGTTACCCACAAAGAGGCGACCAGACCCGTTGCAAGGCATCCAAATTCCGAAGCCCCAGTGTTTGGTGGGTTGTGTTAGTAAAACGCATGCAAATACGTGTTGTTTGGTTACGTAAGCCCACATGTACACTCACCACCACGTCAAGTGGTGAGTTTACCATCACACAGCCATCTTAAAACACAGACTACTAACAAAGGGTATATGATAATAGCTAATTAGGTAGCACATAATAGTCATAGCCACGATCTCGACACGAGCAGGTTCAACAGACACACACAGTGCCAAGCTGGGGACACAGACACGGGGACAGTAGCACTAGTTCTCCACTGGCTTCAGCTTCGAGTTCATCGGATGCGCTTCACACTTCTTCACGATCTCGGAGCCATAGACGTCGAAGATGGTCACCCTGTAGACATTGCGCTTCAAGACCTTGAACGTCAAAAGTACCCTATCTTGACCTCGTGACACAAAGCAAATGGTGTCCACCCATTGTCAATGGCAGCCTGACCATTGTTATCAACGATGCTCACCTGCCACCTGCAGCCAGTGTTCGTCTTCAGTACGATCTCTCTTGGGATGTCTCCGATGTGCTGACGGAAAGGAGGGATTGGCAGCAGATCCAACCCAGGTGCAAGGATGACTTCGTAGAAATGGGTTGGAGACACCACCTCATGGAAGTGTCCGACAGGTGCCAGTGGCTTCTTCCTCTTCTTGGCATTGGTGTCACTCTCCTGAACAACCTGCTTGCCAAGGGATGACTCCAAATGAAGTAAGACATCACGAATTAGAACCTGACAGACAATCTGAATGAATAGGTACATAATCATTGCCCAGTAACAAACAAAGATAGCAGAAAACAAGTTAAAGGCCTCATATATATGTGCCGCACAACTCTATGAAGAGATGATACTACTTAAGCAGGTAGAAGTACAGCCATTCTACACTGCCTTTTTCAGTATAACCACCTCTTTAAACTATTTGTGACACAATTTATCATCATCGGCCATAGTTGCACACAACAAAATTAGCACAAAGAACTCAGGGAGCCTCAGTTATGTTGACATATGGCAATGACTACACAACTATGCACCACCAGACAAGCTAGCAAAATGAAGTACAAGACACTATAAGTTGTGCATCATTCTTAATTTTGGTGGCTATCTAGTGCTGACAATGTTTGTACTGCCTCACAAATCCAACAGATCATCATAGGCACAACTGACTCATAAGAAAGCCCATTCCACCATTGCCTCATAAGAAAGAGCACACAAAGATCTCAGGGAGATGACTCTTGCAGGACCAAGAAGTATGCACAAGAATTGTACTTGTACATCGCTCAAGGTACTACAGATTCACCTCCCTGCACACATGTTATGCCACATTGTAATCATTGGCTTGGTGTAAAAGAGAAATTCAAGCTTGAACAAGAAACAACCTCATAAACAAGAGCAGAAGTAGTGGTGCCAAGAAATGGTCCTGCAGGCCTACAACTAAAATGCAAAGCAAAGATGCCTCGGGTAGGTTGACAAGGCAGATACACCACATGACAACCAACAAAATAAAGTAGAAGACACAATGAGTTGTGCCTAGTTCTTAATTTTGGTGGCTGCCTTGTGGTGACAATGGTACAACAGCCTCATAATTTTAACACCCATCATCATTGGCAACACTCAAAATATGATCTCTTAATACCTGCTACCATACACAAATACCAGCCTATTTTTGCACAGAAGCAGATACTAAAAGACCCCTCTCGAATGCTAACAAGTTTAGTTCAAGCCTCATACATCACAGCCATCTATGGGCAAAAAGAGTGTCTACAAGAACGAAGTGGTAACACAAGCAATTTGCTTGTATTCCCCTTGGTCTGAAGACAGTCTCATTGCACATATCGTGGCCTAGTTTAATCATCGGCTAGCATAAAAACCCACAATTTTTTTTGAAACTCGCATAAAAACCCACATAAAGCAGCACATTCAACGGATCTATTATGGGCCTCAGTTAGCTTAATCAATCAGAGTTCATAGAGGTCGGAGCACCGTGCCAAAGACAATGCAGACATCATGTGTACATTGTTTTCAGAACGGAGACCCTAAACCCTAACACACATCTGACAACGCATTCATCATAAGCCATACTTGAACTGCACACGAAGAAATAACACCAAAATCGAAGACCATAACACAAAGAAACACCAAATTTACAAGCATGATCAAAGGATCTAAACCTAAACGCAGATCAAACCCTAGAATCATGCAGATCTACCGTGCATGTAACAGACGCCGCATAATCTACTTTAATCTATAGATCTAACATACTTACGACGGAGGAGGAGGGTGTAGATCATCTTACCGCCATTGGAGAAGCCATTGAATGAGGTGAGGAAGCAACATGGTCGCCGCAACCGCGTAGATCTTGGATGTCGATGAGGTCCGATGTCCGCTCATGCTCCACCGTGAAAGATCTTGCCGGCCGAGCACCGCAGTCGTCGGCGAGAGAGACAACCGGAGCGGTGAGAGGTGAGAAGAGGAAGGAGTGGAGTGAGTGGGAGAGTGAGCGGTGAGGGGCTTTATGGCGCGTGTTCCCGAAGGGACGAGGCGTCTCCCGCCGTCTCGCGCCCCTGACCCGTGCGTGAAACCGCGTGCGGCTTTTCGCTAGCCACGACCTGGCTGAGCGGAAACGGCCGAATCGGCCGTTCCTCCAAGGCCTGGCCCGAGGGTGCTTTAAGGTTCGCGTTGTGCAACAACGCGGCCCAGCCCAGCCAACCAAACGGCCAAAACTTGCACCGAACAGTGGAAAACGAGGCCCTCCAGGAACCAAACACGCCCTGATTGTTCGATCCTCGACGATGTGCCGTTCGTTCGTTCGTTCGCGTCTTGAATCCGGCCCTTTGGCGGCTGAGATGAGTGCTCCGTTCTTTTATTTCTTCTTTTCTATCACGGGGGGTTCTCAGATCTTCCAACTTTACCTAAGTCGCCGCGCCTGAAAACATGCACCGTCCGACGAGGTCATATTCTCATGTACAATCAACTCGTTTAGAATTACAGGGACAATAACCCAGCCAGGTTTCTTTAATCCCCTAAAATCTGGCCAAAGAAACCTTTCCTCCCTAAAAAAAAACTAAAAAAACAGAGACATCCCAGCAATAGGTGTGAACACAGATCATTTTCCAGATAAAACTCAACCATTGTACCAGGGACGTGTGCATCAATTGATGCAAAGGACGGTATTGTGTACTTGTGTTTCTCTTTTCAAAAAAAAATTGAGCCATTGCGCTTTCACACCGGGTAATATCCAACCATTTTCTTGGAAACACAAATATTTATAAATCAACCCAACGATTACAATTTATAGAAGACGTAACTGTATATTGATTTACAGAAGATGCAACTGTAGATTGTTGTCAATTTTGTCTCAAATTTTTATGTTGGTGTGCTAAAAAAATGTTAGATAACTTGAAAATTAAAGCAAATAACGGCATCCAAAGGCAAACCATTTCTGCTCCAACATTGTTAAAAAATGCTTGAACATTGTGAGAAATGGGGATTGAATGATCAAGAAACTCCATTAAAAAGGGGCATTCTTTACCTTGGATGACGAAAAAATAGTGATGAATCAAAGGGAAGAAACAAGGGAAGCCTGGTGGAAGAAAGAAAGGGAAGAAGACAAAAGAAAGAAAGTCGAGGCCGTAAACTTAAAGAGAGAAAAATGATGAGATGATGAAGTTAGTGCCTCAACAATTGCAAGCCAATTTGGAGATGGCCGAGAAGAAACAACAAGACAAGGTGGCAAGAAGAAACGTAGGACCACTTCGAGGAGCGAAGAATTCTTCTCTAGGAGAACAAGGTGATGGCGGACATCATTGTCGAGGAGAACCTGGTGATGATGATGGAAACGAGTGGGAATGGACACGATGGTAAAAGAGTGGTGGGAGACTAGAAAAAGGAAAATCTTGCAACGGAGGAGGCAAGCGAGTGGTGGTGGTGCTTCGATTAATGGTGGCGTGTTTGAATAAAAACTATCGCCATGTTAAAGTTATTTGCAACCTTAGATACTATTGTTTGTAAACCTATTTTGCAACCATTTGCCGTGTAAATTACTGGGAAATGCACAAAAATTTACAGTATCACATGGGCTCAGCCGAAAGAGATACACTAAACTCGTACCGTAAAGAAATTTGGTATGATACGGCAAAACAGTTTTGATGGGTGGCTTTTAAGATGGGGTTAATTGGATAAATGTCACTGTAATTCATACCAAATTGATAAACGCCACTACAATTTTCCAATTTCGAAAAATGCCACTCCAATTATTGAATACATCTACAAATGTCACTGCAACCATTTTAGCTCATTTTGGTAGAAAATTTGTCAAATATTCATCATGTTTTCTTATTTTTAACCAAAAGTTGGAAATTGCAGTGGAAATTTGTTAAACTTTTGACCAAAAGTGAGCTAAAATGACTATAGCGCCATCTGCAGATGTATTAAAAAATTGGAGTGGCATTTTCAGATGTTGGAAATTGCAGTATCAATTTGGGATGAACTGCAGTGGCATTTATCCAATTAAATATGGACATGCTCGTAGCGTGACTTACATTTCGAGCTAGCTCAGCTCTTCAGGCTGATTTGCATATGCACCAACTCAAGGATCCTTTAGCAAAGCAGCATTCCCTACAAAATAAAACCCCGCATCAACTGAGAGGGATGTTCAATTGTTCTCAGAAGATCATGCAAGATTCACTCTGTTCTGAAGGTTTCGACACCATAAATTCTGTCAAACAAGAAACCGAATTTAACCAAGCATTCTGCCAACGAATCAAAAGAGTTAATCATGCATCCATAATTTCCAACATAGAAGTGAACCATATTTGAGGCTCACGCGGACATGTAAAATTTGACATCAAGGGCACCCGTAAATATTTGGCAAATTTTTACATTGAAAGAATTGATGGCCATCTCAATTTACAAAGTTAAGCTGGCCAACCATTACAAAATTCAGGACCAAGGTCCGATCACAGTCAGTGTGATCTCCACGTATAGTTTTCTTAGATAATAATACAACACAATTTTCCTCCGACATACATAAAACCATGACACATGTACAGACACGAAATACAAAATGAACCACAATAACTACTGAACCTATCTATCTTCTCAACAAATCTGAACAGTATGATGCCTCAACTCACTCAAACCGTATGAAGGGAAAAAATCCAAGATGGTGTGGACAGACGCACCCTCCATCACCGGCTTTCAACTGGTCTTATAAAAAACGTCCAGTCATCAAGAATGTGGAGGAACAACAGTGAAGGTTAAGTCATGAGGCTGCAGAGCAGCTTGGACTATTTCCTGCACCGCTTTGTTCCGTCTGCAAACCTCTGATATTTCGGCAAATCTATCTGTTAAGGAACCAAGGCTAGATCCCATGATGCATCAGAAATAATTGTCAAGAATCTGGAGCGTTCTGAATCTGTTAGAGCTTGTGGAGGTATAAGAGCAATGCAATCTCTTGTCCAATTGAACATATTCACACCAAAAGCTCTGCTAAGGGACAGCAGAACATAAGAGACCTGCAAAGTTCCATGCAGAAGATATAAAGTTATCCTTCTGCTATGACTAATGTCAAGAGTCAGCATAAAAGTATTTTTTTATCAAAGATCTTTGCATAGAAGCTCACAAGCAGGATTGTATAAAAACACCAACACTCTAGCTACCAGTCTACTACCAATAGCAGCTAATTCAAGGATGGGCAAACAGTTCACAGCAGTACCAAGCTAACAAAAGATAATGTTGCAGAAGACATCATATTATATACCTCTTCCAAACGACCTGATGGTAGCGCCCCTGTTAAGGAAGCAATCATAACTCTGGTAAGGCTTGCACCTCGCTGAACAACAATTGTATTTATGAGTTCTCGGTACTTTTCCCCCTCAGATGATTTCGCAAGATCAAAGGTGTCAGACAGAAAACACAATATGGATTTGCAGGCCTCCCTGTACCATAGCACAAAACATAAGGTAACAATTAGCCACGACATTATCAGATAGCATCATAAAACAAGGATAAACAAGCATATCCAGATCATGCATAACCTAATTCTGAGTCAGAACAATTCTAGAATCTGATACTTTATCCAATACTCCCCTCTTTTCACAAATATAGGTTGTCCTGGGATGCGCGCAGTCAGCCTTGTAAAACTTTAATCACTAGTTTGTGGAAAAGAACGGATTGACTACAAAAATATAGATACCGAATACTTTTATCCAATATAATGCCTTAATTGTTTTTATGGCAGCTTGCGATTAATAATCGTAGTCAAGATCTTGCATTGCAGACAGTAAAAAGGCAAAATACGCCTTGCGTTTCGGAACAGAGGGAGTCGTACTTAATCTTAAATGCACTACCTGTGCTGTATAGTTATACCAGCCATCGCACAGTCAACCAGTCTTGGGAACATCTCCGTAGGTACAAATAGATCAGGACAGTAACGAATACATCTTGACGCGAGCAGAAAGCAATCATCAGCTATATCCGGTCTAGCTGTAAAATCCTGATATGTAGAGAATGAAATTCGTTAAATTAGGTACTGCCTTGATATTATGTTACTGTGAGTAAATCAGCAGCGGATATGTGTGAAAAGCAGGAATAGTTACTTGAATAGTTCTGAGAAGCTGTATCGTATGGTTGAAGAGTGTTTGTATCAGACATGTAAGATAGCTCGCGCAAGATGGATCAGACCCAAATATCTACAGATAAATGATGTCAGAAAATCTAAATTGCAACTCGAAGTACATCACTAGACTTTTGAAACGAAAAGAACCTTGATAACTTCACTGGATAAGTAAAGGAAGCACGACTGGTTGTGTTGCTGATATAGTGTTTGGATTTCTAGAAGCATTGCACCAATAGTGATTCCCATACACCTCCCACATGTCCTTACCTTCAGCACAGAAAAGATAAATGTAAGCATGAAATTTTGGCAAAGAATCCACATGCATGTGGTGTTAAAGTGATCGCATGAGTCGACTAGAGAAATACTTCAGTGCTCTTCATAAAAGTGAAACGCAAATCGAAGGAAAATAAGGGTGTGATTTGCAATATCATATGTATCATTTAAAAAAGGGAAATGCTACTCTCATACTACGCCCACACAGGGAAGAATCTAAAAACATTATGTGAAAAAAGGATAATTGTTCCCATTATGCACTTCTGGTGAACATGTATTCGATCTGAATGTAGACTACATTCAAACAAGCATCATAACTAAATAATAATAATTAACTTACAGCAAATTTACAAGATCGACATAGTGATTCCATGGTCCGTGTATCCCATGCCCGACTGCGCAAAAGAGCTTATGAATAAAGTAGGAATCAATGAGGAAGTGTATATAGTACAGATAGGAACTTCTCCCACAATCTGTCTGATTCCAATACTCACTGATCAAAGATAACTTTCAATGTGGGCCAGTATCTATTGACAGCTTCAGCAACTACTTCTGGAAGTTTGACATTGCTGCAACAATTTAGAGGATTTAATACGAAGCCAAATTTTGGATGAGATGTTCGGACAAAAATGGATGAGCAAAAAAGATAAATAGGAGGTCACCACCTAAAAATACTCGATAACCGGTCTATGTGGATGGTTAATTGCCGAGCAGGAACTTGTTGAAGAGCGTTTTCACCTTGCTGAATTATTTCCTAGTTTTACATGAAACATATTAGCAAGGATCACAACAATAGTTGAACTATCAAAGATTGCTGCTCACCTGCAAGCTATTAATTACTGGCATGCAGATTAACTCCAGTGCTCTTCTAGCCTGGTCTGGCGGAAGCGTCGTAATAACCACACTGATATGAGTCAGGCATGACCACATGAGCAAGGTGAAATGTTGAATACAACCAAAAAAAAGTACTACTCCCTCCGATCCATATTAATTGTCACAGATTTAGTACTCCATTGTACTAAAGCTGCGACAATTAATATGAATCGGAAGAGGTAGTAATAATAGCTTAAGGGAAAGGAATTAAAGAACCTTAAGGCTTCAACCAAATGAAGCGAGTCCTCTGAAGAAACTTTGTAACCGCCAACTCCACTTACTGCAACATGATAGATCTGGAAAAGGCCATCCAATGAACCAGAGAACTTTCCCCTGCAGTCTTTTCACACACAAATAAAATAAACAAATTAACTAAATTATCATTGTTTATGCTAATAACAAATATCTAAGGTAAAATTCAAAGAATCACAGATATATAAACAGAGGCTTAATAAAAAAATCAATGCTGCAATATCACAACTTTTTTTTAAACGGGGGCAAAAGTTTTGCGCCAATCTATTAATTCAACAGAAGAGAATTGCCCAGTTAATTGACGAACACCGTGCGAAAACCATTACAACAAAACCACATGCGGACAATACCCAAAGCATGCTACTCCCTGATCACCTAGGCGGGTCAACCAACTCTCCCAACCCGCTACGATACATTGATCATCACATCACAAAGAAAACCTCACTGAAAACACAACACAACAACACGAAGAGATGAGAACCATCCATCATGTTGCGGAAGCCTTCATTGTGGTGCCACCCTTCTTGCATTTGCTCCTGAGATACTCCTTTCCTTCACCTTCATTTTGTCCCCCTTATCCTTCCCCAAGAGAGACGCAAGCAATCTCTTTGCTAGATCCAGGGCTAGCCGTCTCCAAACAAGCAAGAAGGCCGCAAAGCTGCTGGCTAGGCTTCTGAGATGGTGGCAAGGAAGCCATCACCGAGGGCCAAGCGAGCCCACCTCCAGGTGCTCCATCTACAAGGGAGGAGCCGACTCCCCACACAACTTTTGCAGCTCAGGCATGATCAGCATCACCGGAGCAATGACCTCACTCTCAGAGGCAGCCGACACATGGGGCTGCGGCAACGGGCATGGCATGGCACGGGAAGAGAAACTGCCATAGGGGGCCTTCTACCTCAATGTCGAGCTTGGCCGGAAGAGAGGCTTCAGGCGCAACAGGAGACGTGCCAAGAGCAGCCCCCACTCTCACCAAGAAACTCTCGACCCTAGCGAGCCAGCCTTGAAGCTCGCAATGAAGCAACATGGCCTGCTCGGCCAAGGTAAGCTGCACATCTGTTGTGGCGAAGCCTGGTCGAGGAGCTGGCTGGCGAGGACGGAGTGCACACCAGACCGCTGGCAAGGCGGCTCACGGGAGGGGAGCACTGGGACGAGGACGGTCAGCAGCGGGCGCAACGTGGCGAACTTGGACCGGGGGAGGGCGAGGAGCGGTTCTCCCCGTGCAGCAATTCGCTTTGTGGCTGAATTGGCAACAATTGTTGTGCCTGAGCGGCTCACGGCAGATCGAAGCCCAGTGTCCGGCTTCGTGGCAGCGGTGGAACCTCCTGTTAAGCCAAGCAGGAGGGGGAGGACGGGTCTTTGATGTCGGATGGGCGAAGGTACGCAGGCTGTGCCTAAGCTGGACAAGCACCCAAGGGGCCTCCTCCTGCTCCGTGCTGCCTGTCGCGTCAACAGGCACAGGAAACGACTCCGAGCACTGCATAGGCACCAGCCGCACCGGGAAGAGTGACTCAGGGGGGAGAGTGACTCGGGGACGAGCTCGTCGACAACATCTTCAACCAGCAGGTCCAGGGTGGGCCGGGGCTCAGAACTTGAACCTGCAGGGAGCGGCTCCAGGGTCGACGCAGTAGGCTGGAGGAGGTGCCGGCGAGGGGAGCAGGGTTCACCAACAGCTTCCCACAAAGTGCAGGGTCTGACCTGCAGGAGGAGAGAGCAGCTAAGGCCAGCGCGGCAGCAGTGGGCGGCGAGGCCATGGAGGTCGCCAACACGGCCATAGGAGGCGGAAGCTCCGGGAGCCGGGGTCAGCAGACCCAGCCCCTACATGACAGGCGGAGGGCCGGGAAGAGGACGTCGAGGGGAAGCCGGATCTGGTTGCGGAGCTCAGAGAGGTCACCGGAGGAGGGCCGGCAGCTCAGCCCTCGTCGCCATGGTCGCTGGTCGCGAGAGCCCTTTCTCGTCAGAGCTCTGTTAGGTTTCTATGGCAGTTGCAATATCACAACTTCATATATTAGAGCACAACTGACAGCAAGAATGGGAATGCCACAATAATTAATTCATTGCAGCCAGATAGACCCATTAAGAAGATGTGGATCATGATGTCATACCTTCACATATATACTTAAATGCCATAGAAGCAGCTGCAGCTGTATCCTCTGATGTACTCATACCCTTGTTAAGAATATCAACCAAAGGTGGTAGGATGGGTAGTTCAGCTGGGGCAGCATCAATCCATTTCGAAAATGCTCCGATGGTTGAACAAACTGCAAAACCCAAGTGTATTTCAAAAACTGGATCTAACCAGGTTTCCGACAAACTCAACTAGGTATAGAGATGGGTTTTTCTAAGCAGGGGTACACGTACACCCTCACTTCTTTGGACATTCTGGTGTACAAAAAATTTGAAAAAAAAAAAATCTAGACATTGTAGGATAGAAGTTATTTTGATTTGTCAATTTTGATTTGTCCATTTGAGGTTATTAAGTTGTGCTATTTGAGAAAAACAAAAAAAGATAAATTTGATGGATTTATGTGCAACCACTTGTTATTTTGTGTAGGCCACATGCTATAAGTTTTTCCTCTAAATATTTTTGTGTGACATAGTATAATCTTGTAATACACTCATCCTTTTTTGTAGTTCATTTTTGTTGTGGTTTAGTATCAAACACAAATCACAATTCATAGTGCTCACTCACAACTTTTCCCTAGGTATAATGGCCTTATCATAAACTGTAAAATCTCAACCAGCCATCACAAAACTACCTACTTTCTACACGTGATTCCTGAATCCTACTCACAGTATAAGATTTAGAACACTCTGCTAAGAACAAAGACTTCTGAACTATCAGTTACACAAAAACAAACCTGTCTGTAGCAACTGTTCTTGATGAGGAAACCTGGGAAGCAGTGGCATAACCTTCGAAGAACAGCATGAGCACATTATAAATACAAAAACAGATCTCATTATAGACAATGATTGTAATGTGACGCACAGAAAAAGTATTCGTTCAGAGAAAAGACCTTACAAACCATCAGTTGGCATACACAAGATGACAAGATACCATTCATACCTGTGGTAATATTTCCTTCTCTTCAATTGAAACCGATTTAGCAATGGCTTGTATACAGAACAGTGCAGCCTCTACTGGTTGCCAACTCTGGTTTTGTTCGGCACCGCTTCCACATGCCTAAAATCAAAAGGCATTCTTGTGTTACAGAAAACTAAACGAAATTCTTAGAGGGAAGTGGGACTCAGATAGGCAGAGTAATCATCATTCATCAGCATCAAATATAGAAGAGATTAAAAGACTACATACCAATATCAAACTATCTGAAAGGGGGAAAATGAGTAGTTCAACTACATGGGACGATAAACGAAATTGTATAAGATGAAAGGACATAAACTTTTATGGTATATTGTGCCGAGTATACAACATGAACACACAAGCAAGAGGCAGATAAAGAATTCAAACTAATCCATTTGATATGGTTTGCATAAGTTACAGTGCCTTAAATAAGATTTTCTGCCACCAGCAGTAGTTAATGTACAAGGATATTCAACACTGGGTGATTTGTACCAGTATCTTTCACAATAATAACTTAATTCCAACAAAAACATCACAGATGGGTAAGTAGAACTCACACGATAGACTAATGATAAAAACTACGAAATGAGTTATTGTGCAACTGCAAAATTATAGATAGTATACTGAGCTAGTGAGAACAGATTTCTCCAAGACAATTGTTGAACATACAAACAGGCTCACCACAAGATTGTGGAACCTAAAGCAACAGATGGACAAGAAATGGCTAAACTCACCTGAATTAGCTTCATGAAAATTATTTTTAGTGTTGAGTCACCCCCAAGGACATCAGTTGCATCAAGTAGCACATCACTAACAGCTGAAAAGCGAATGGCGTTGTAATTATTCGGCCACTGTATGAAATATTCAACATGGACTGCAAGATTAACTCAGTTCGCTGAAATCAGGTAGAATACCGTATCTAGCGTGTCTGAAATCCCTCCGGTCTTCTTCCGAGAAAGTGTTGTAGTCCTCAGGATATTCAACTCGGGAACTGACCTGATTCGATAATCAAAACAGCATGACGTGAACAGGGAACCCCAATAAAAATAGGTTCTTATTACGCAGTGTATCACAAAAAAATACATATATACCAAAAGCAACCCCCCCCCCCCCTCCTCTCAAAACATACCAGAGAGACAAGAACTTCAAATGGAGGACGGAATATCTGCATCCTTCTATTTCTCTCAGCTTCAATCGACATCTCAGATCCACATGATGTGTACGAGTCCCTAAAATGTGTAAGCACTGAGCGGGTTGTTTCTGAAGTACAACTAGTAATGTTTTAAGCATATTACCTCTCAGTCAGGTTACGCTTAAGATGGTGCCAGAAATTAAACGTCATGGACGAGATATCAAATTCTGAATGAGAAGTAACTTCAAGCAGTGCATTCACTATTTGCATACCATCTGAACCTGTAAAGTATCAAATGGCAGGCGCAACGCTTAAATGGTCAGGATGGCCGCTGTTCATATACAACTTAAAAGGACAAATCCATACTTATGGTACAAAATCAATACAGGCACAACGCTTAAATGCAGTATTTTGATCATTATCATCCATGAAGTGTTACCTGTTGCAATCAAGTCGACATAGGAATCGCCCATGTCTGCAAATAAACGAGCAATAGCTTTGACATCTTCTTCATCCTGATAATGAAAAAAAAAAGAGTTTCTCACGGTAGAAAATTTTAAAAGGGAAAAATAAGAGGATCAAAATAGCAAGAAATTCGTTTCCCAAAAGAAGCAAATACAACTTGCTCACTACGTGTTTCAGAATTCAGATCTTATTGACGTCGCATAATAGTAAGCACCTTTCACAGAGCCAGAACCAATATAAGAGTAAGAGCATGTACAATGCAAGTGCTTAGAGTTTTACTTGCCAACTAGGCTGGCATTGGTGCTTATTTTCAAGAATGAATGTTTGATTAGGCACCCACATTTAAGAGGTGTTTATGTATTTAACTAGTACGTATCTGTATATGATAAATTATCTACGCAACAACGAAGGACTTGCATTAGAGTACATAAATTTGCATACATGCTTGAAGATGTGGCTATATTCTCTCACTTTAACCACTCACATACAAGCACTTAGCATTGTGAATGCCCTAACAAGTCAACTTTGACAATGTTACTGTCTACTATTGATATGACCAACTTTACTATTCTAGGATCTTCAATAACTCATTGGGTCATTTGAAAAGCTTATGCATAGATGTCTTGTTGGTTGTGAAGTTAAAACTCCCTCCGATCCATATTTTGTCGCTTAGTCGCTGAATCGGATGTATCTAAACATGTTTTAGTGCTACATACATCCAATTCCTCGACAATTAATATGGATCGGAGGGAGTATTAAAAGTCAAAACTTCTTAGCTTTCTCAAAAAAAAATCAAAAACAGTTTGGTGTAGCTTGTTAAACAACCCAGCCCAATTTGTAACATGAAATTGATTTTAGGAAGGATCTACCAAATTAAAGGCAACTCTGCTGTTGTTAAATAAATTTGCCTAAGGTAAAAAAAAATAGCTACAGTGCACCTTAAGTACCCTACAAATGAAAATAGTGATTAAGTAAATCCAAATATCTAAGACCACCCTACTAAACAACATTCAAGGAGAAATCTGCAGATAGGGGAATAGATGTGTTTGGTTTGAACCCAAGTCAACCACACAAAAGGAGTTGGCTAGCCAAAATATTGGTGAGGGTTTTGGCTGCCCATGTTTTAGCCAAGAAAATACACTGGGAGTGGCTACAGAAGCATGGGCATGCCAAAACCATACATACCGATTGAACATTAATGGAGAATATGGTCACGAGATTCCGTACCTTAGATGAGTCTTTCAGCTGCTCTTTGAGACCCATAACATGAGGGATGAGAATTTGAATGAGTGGAAACTGTTCAGTGATGCCACTAGAATCTCGAGATACAGTAAAATGTATCAACTCAGAGGTAACTGGCAATTTAGAGATACGTGTATTAGCAAGCCGCTAACAAAATCCTGATTATATAAAATGCACATAAGGTTTAACTAGCTGCAACGATTCGCAGGCCTATTTTGTCAAGCTTAGCTTATCCAACAAGCCAGTTTTTAGGACTTCTTAGCTTATACAACCAAACGACCATCTTATGTGACAAGCTTGAGAAGCTGTTTGGAACAATTTTGAGCATACAACTGTTTAATGACAACGGTGTGAAGAAATATGTTTCTACCTTATACAGAGCAGGAAACAAATTAGCATTCATAAACATCCTCAACTTTGAACTGATCCCATGGAACTCATGCATCATCAAGCACAAGAGATAGGTGGACCCATCCAAAACAATTAAATTGACTGATGCTAGCAATGCCAATATATAGTAGTGTCTGAAGTGAAGCAGCATGTAGCCTCTGATCTTGATGATGATCAATGGGTGCAGAAGATGCACAACTATGGCTAGCTCATATCTGCCAGCTGTTTGAAATGTCGAGTCCTGATTGCATGGCAAGAGAGAGAAGGAAAGCCGCACTGCACCGCAGGTCTTATCAGAAAATGGAAGGAAGCGTCATCTTCAGTCCATGGATTTTTTTTCCAAGAAGATGGCTTCAGCTTCAGAATCAGATTTGAGCTGAAAATTAACCACGTGCTTGGCCAGGCTGAAGCTTACTCCTGTGAAGAAGTTGCAGTTGTAACTCGGTTTATCCAATCTACACTGATGAGCTTCGCAGCCTCCATGATGGGCCTGGGCCAGCAGGGTTGGTTAGAGAACATTGAGGTGGTGGTGCATAGCATGGAGGAAGAGGGAGGAGGGATGAACAGGGAGCCTGCAACAGGTCAGGGTTAGTGATGGCTGGCAATGCCGAGGAGGACGTAAGCAAAAATGTCAGCGAGGCAGTCACATCTAAACTGCACTACGCTGTCCAACCCCATCTCTGTCACCACTGCGCTGCGCCCAATATCGCTGACACCTAGAGCTAGATCTGGGTTGCAAAACAGCACCTATCTGAAAGCTGCACTAATACTCGCCAAAGTTTCACCCACCTCTAGATGCCAGCACCGGATATTGGTTTTTAGTGAAATTTGCCAAAACCTACTCAAGCATGAAATGTTTCCTCCACCTCTGAAGACCTGCATCATAAATCTGTTTTTACACAGAAACTTGTTGACACCTACTAAGTTTTAGTTGTTTTTGCTCCTAAGTCACTGAAGCAAACACTTGGTTTGGTTGAAACTTGTTGAAATGTCAAATGTGAATCCAAAATTAATGACTTTGGGGACTTGGTTTTGGTTGAAACTTGTTGAAATGTGAATCTAAACTTGTCGAAACCTCATAGCCCTATTTTACAAGGCTTCTTGGGGACTCACAGTTTTTTAATGACTTTGAAGAAACATTTGATTTGCATTCTTCTTTTGAACTTGATTATCCAAAAATTCAACATCACAAATAGCAAGCATTACCCAATACAATTGTAGTTTTTTGTGTAGAGAAACGTTTGTATAGAACATGGTCAGAAATAAAGGCAAACTCAATCTGCCAACTTTTCTATTTCCACAGCAACTGAATAAGGTGAACACTAGTACATCACTGTGGTAGCAAGAGCATAGCATGCAATGATTCATTGAGGTGAAAAGATGAAGAAAATAAATGAGAAACTAGCAAGAGATGAACTACAATATGATACAAACTATGTGGATATACAAGCAATATACCATTTACAGCTGCCTCCAAAAATTGATCAGTATTCAACGAAGAGAGTGCCGTATGGACCAAAGGATGTGAAGCAAGGACAGATGCATCGATCCTGAGAAAACAATTCCATAAGTTCATGATGCCCATACTGTTACGCAGCAGTAGTAAAGTAAGAATAGAAAATGTTACATGTGCCACAACAATTACATCCTCAAGGACTAAAGTATTACAAGCTGCATACCCATGACAGAAACGAAGCCAAGAAGCAAAACCCTCCATAACCTGTGAAAGGAACAACCATGATTAACTACCAAAATAGACCTAATCCTCTCGATGCATAACTGTCTAGGAATTGCTCGAATATGTAGTTCTGGGTTCAGATAAGACTCTTGTGCTCTCCGCCTGACAGGAAAGGTGTGTACCATGTAATGTTCTAATCTGGTTTGTAACAGAGTGAAATATGATGTGAACATAAAAACTACTTCTGCTTGTACCAATATAAAGAACAGGAACAAAAAGATGCCTCTCGAGTACAGTACTTTTGAATGTATGTCCTAATGGCCAAATGAAAGAGAAGTAGCACATGGAAGTCTCGGTTATGAAAGGATTCTGCATATGCATGCAAAATATGAAATGACAGGGGAAAAGATCTAAGGTTTACTGTAGAAATACTCTCCATAACGCGTTAACAATACTGGTTCTCATTCTCTTCCGTAATTGTTGAGTTGTTTCAGTTATTTCAGCAAATGCTTTACCAAAACCATTATGTTTTTCAATGGCTTTCGTTTTCTCCTGCTTGGGGAGAGGATGGAGGGGTATGGACTTCTTTTAGTACAAACGAAACAAGTTTCCATAACTACTTTAGCATGTGATGACTTCAGCTGTCACATTAAGCAATGTTTATGAGGAGGAAATTAACCTGTTCTTTCATCTCATCAAAACCCAAGCAAGCAGTCAATAGACTAAGAGCAACATTAGCTGATGAACGAAGGTCATTCTCAAACTGTTTGCGCCTTTCGGGACGAGCAGCTATTTTATAACTTGAAGTTTCCTGCCAAGACAGCATACAAGTAAGTTACAATTTTACCAAGAAAAACATATGACGTACATTGAATGACATTATGTATGTAAGTCCTTGATTTATTATATTAGGATAATCTAGACAATCATTCATTGATGTGGAAGTCTTGGACCATAAATTTTGAGCATCAGTCAACTGAACTCGAACATGATCACTACATCGTCGCAAACATGTGATCACAATAGCATTTTGCGTGGCTTAGAGCAATATGGTTTAAGATTTGTAAGCTCTGGGATAAATGTATAATCATCAATGTTATTTATGAATGTGATCTGTCAATCTAGATGATGATATTATTTTGAGAGTTTGAGACTATGATAGGCATTCACATCAAGCTAAAATTGTTTTGTACCTGTGGCAAAACAATAAGCAGTTCGAGGAAGCTTGGGATGAACTCTTGTTGAGATGTCATTTCATCGCCTAGCCAATTCACAATTCCACCACCTCCCCAGTCCTCCATAGGGACATGTACAGCCAGAGCAGCAATTGCAATACAAATCTGAAGATGGTAGAACAGTCATCAGATTTGTGTCAGTATAAAATATGCCTGCTTAATTCAATCATTTACCTGTGTTCTAACTTTTGGTGGTCCTCTATTAAATTTCTTCAGCAATGCCTGCAGGTGCAGAACAGTTAAAAAAGGAACAACGCCCTTAGCAAGACTAACCAGGGCTTCAATTAGGGGAACAGTTCTCGAGGAGACCATGGTAAGGAAAAAGTATAATGCAAAGAACATTGTAAGACTGACTGAATAATGCAAACCAGAGTACATAAATTATACTCCTAAATAAAATGCCTCAAAAGCTGCTGCTTACAAATAGAGAATCTTGCAGCTGTCGAAAAGCTTCTGAGGGTAACTCCTCAAAGTCTCTTTGCACCTAAAATGCAAACATGTTTAAAAGAACGTTGAGAACTACATTACTTAACATGTTTCTAGATAGTTTGTAAGAAATAGCATAATGCATATATGTATGTATGTCTTACCTTGCTTCTGAGGGTCTGAGAACAGAACATGAGAGTCTCTAAATTACTGCTTTCATCATGAAGTAAGCTGTCAGCTACCTGCATATTGAGAACAGAAAAATGTTTGGGTGTCTTTAAGATAACAAATAACAACAACATAAATAAATAAGATGATCCAGTTCAAAATAAAACATTATTCACCATAATCCAAAACAGCCTACAAATCTAACAGGAAACATTGCATTTGCTAGGAACACAATCTTCACGTACAATAAAACATACACAATAACACGATAATGAAAGCGAACGAAAGAGCCATCAAGCTTTGAAGGAGTTTTCCTCGCCTCATAAATACCATTGCAGCTAAAACTAACAGATAAAACTGAACTAAGTCCGTACAGTATTCACCTACAAAAGGCCTGAATAGCATGACCACATTCGCAGGTTTAGCTCATTCAGTTTGCAGCAAAGCCCAGCACGGTACTGGAATTCGTCTACGCAGTTCATAGTCCAGAGACTAGCTAAACTCAACCCCAATAAATAAGGCACTGACAGGATTTTAAAGTCAACACTACTGCAGGCTCCATTCTAGGTTTTTGAAACTCTAGTCTTACGCCCAATAAAAGCTAAATTAGCTCTACATTAGGCGTTCCACCAGCAGCCCTAAATTAAAATCCAATAAAATGATCAGGCACTAGAGCAGCAGAAGAAAAGCCGCTCCAAACAAATCTAATCTCAATGCAACGCCCCAACCACCCCTCAAGAGCAATCACACAGCTGAACCACTCCAAAATCGCAGAGATTTTGCGCCAGTCCGGGCCAAATCCAGAGAAACGCGCCCAAATCCCGACCGCGGCACACCCAATTGCCTTCCTAAAATCGCCACACGACGACCAACCACGGCTCTACGCGAACGAACACGATGGGGGACATGAACCGAATTGAGCCGAGGAGGGCGCACCTGCCACGCGTCGAGCGTGTGCTGGAACTTCTGCAGCCAGCGGTCGGCGGCGGTGCGGATGGTGTCGTCGGGGTGGTGGTAGAGCGCCGCGAGCGCCTCCTTGACCGTCGCCGTGGCCTGGGCCTCCATGCCGGGGCGAACCCTACTCTCTCCTCTCGCCGCCGCGGCGCGCTGCCGTAAGTAATCCTCCACGGCGGATGATTTCCGCAGTCTACTGGATCTACGGCCGGCGATTCGAGGATGGGTAGGGTTTTAGGTAGGAGAAGAAAATTTGAAACGGGGCAGAGAGGGCCAGAGAGGCGGTTGCGCGAGTGCGGGATTCGATTCGATGGACGGGGCGACCGGAGGGGGGGGGGGTGATTTCTGCGATTTTCTTTTCCGTTTATGTTTCTGAGCAGATGACAATTGTTCTGAGCTGTGCCAGCCTCTATGCGCGTGGGCCCGGTTGATCTGTCAAGCGGCAGCTCTGCTCACTGCTTACGCATATGCCAATGCAAGTCTCTTAGCACGGTTTCATAGGCATTTTGCTTATGTGGCATGTTAGTTAATTAAGAGAGATGGTGAGGTTGTATCTTAGCTAACATACAACCCTTGCACGTGGCCATAGGCAAAATAGTGTGCTTGTCCAATCATATGCATGCATGAGACCCAAATCATTAAATTAGAGACAACATCTAAGAAACAACCCATTGACACGGTTGTCTCTTAAAATTTTAATACTCCTATGCTAACGTGCTAAAAGACGATGCATTGGCACAGGCCTTAGAGCGTCTCTAACTAGATTGGACAAATTTGGCCACCTGTCGGCAAACAGGACCGGATAACCCTCATTTGTCCGGCTCTGCAGTCGCCCCCAAATCCATGCAACATCGATCAAACACTAAATAGATCAACAATTTTAACAATTCATTGTGAATTCAAAATATCTTAATTTAACACGTTCTAAAATAAAATTCAATGAATTATACATAACCAATATAAGAATGAATCATTGACTGCAAAGATCGTGATCGTTGATCTTCTTGGTTAGCATATTGAAACATGATATTCGACTTCTCCGTGAATCTTGCAAAACTAACTTTCTCCTTAATTACAAGGGTTTCATCCATCTTCTTCTTTTCCAGCTCCATTTCATCCAAGCCTCCTCCTTCTTCCAACTCGCCTTCTTCACCTTGTGATGCCTCCTATGAGTGTACACAAGCTCTGGAATGCACTTTTATGCTTTCACGTGCTTCTTTCAACTCTAGGATTTGAATATTGCAAGTTCTAACCGTGGCCATAATCTTTGGTAGCTTTCCTTACAATAAAACTGATCTGAACAAATGCTACACTTATTGTACCTTGTGTGTGTGTGTGTTGCTCGGTAACAATGCTATACAAATTATAGCATTGTCAATAACAGATGCTCATGTTCTCTCCCTCACTTGCATGATCTATAACCTATTGTATGTAGAGAAGTTTGGTCTTGTGGCTCTAGTAACTTGCTTATCGTGGATAGCCTGCTTCTATTAGCTGCTTCTTGTTTCCTAGTGTGTATTTTTCTAGCTGCAATGAGAGTGGTGGATGTTCTTTTGAAGAACAAAGATGTGTTTTGTGGCTTGAATGGTTTGTGCGCGACTATGCTGCCTTATTTATACTTCTTTGGTGGTGATTGTGGTGGTGAAAACATGATATTTGCATGTGTTGTGTGAGCTATTTGCATGTGGGTCCTCAGGTGCAAGTTTCCATCATTAGATCATTTCATCACCCTTGGATGAACTGCTTTCGACGCCTCCTCCTTATCCAGCGCTGGTTGTGAGAAATATCTCAAGTTTTAATAGTCTTTTACTAGGTTGTGAAGTTTCTCTATTGGGCCTTTGATCATTTGAATTTCAATCTCTTATTGTGGGCTTCAGATTTTGATCAATTTGATTGCTAGTGTCAAATGTGATACCATATTTATTTGGTTTTCTCTTGTTTACTTGAATTTGGCCATGCTAGAGGGTTATTTGCATTATTTGCTGCCTTTTCGATCTTGAGATCAGCAGTTCATGCTCTAGTTATACTCCTGAAGGATTTGTTGCCTAATGTTGTTGTCTATTGGGTCTTTGTGGTGCCCCGACCTGACTGCTATACAGTGATACTGTGTCCCCGGTTATCCGAATACCACCAGACACACTATCAAAACATAATAGAGAGATCAAGACTTGTGGAACAACTGGCACATCACAGACTCTACGACACAAATCATATAGTTCAACTCTTATAATAGAGAAAGATAGCAAATGACAACCAGAGGTCACAAACCCAACATTACAACAAGTGGAAGCAAATTATGTTGTTCTAAACAACAAGAACCAAATTATGGCCTAAGAGACCTGCAGATAAACATCCAGCGCCAGCTGTTCCAGGATGTCCCAAGCTGCCACCTGGGAACCCCAGACTACTCGTCGACGTCCACAAAGAACCCACCTTCGAGGTCGGTGAAGTCCTCCTCTGAAACAAAGCAAACGACGTTGAGTTCGATGAACTCGCAAGATTATATATAGAGCTTTAGCTCGATGAGGCTTTCAAAGTTATATGGCTGCTTTGCATAAAGCTGATTTTATTTATGAAAACATAACTCAATGGCATCAACTAATCGGAATATTTTCAAAAGAGGTAAGGAGTAACTCTTTCTTTCATCACCTTACTCAACATCTACCACCATCATCAACCACTGTACATGTTCATCAAAGGCACCTCCCTGAATCACCCTCGAGGAAGCTCACCTTACAATCTTGAGTGGTACCTCTAGTACCCAGTTTTTAATCATTCCGTTAAAGTTATTCTATGATCTTATCGTCCTTTCCCAAGTCGTCCGTAACCGTGGACACGGCTTTTCGAAAAGATTTAACCCTGCAGGGGTGCACTGTGTTTACCTTCGGTACCGCCCGGCTCATTGCCTACACGTAGCTCTCTTCCGGGGAAAGCCGGCTGAGTGGGAACGGTTACAACCTTTACCTTGTTAAAGACTAACCCAGGATCATCAGTGAGGACGGAGCAGCGGATCATCAACACCCTGTCCCGTGGCCATTCATTTTCCTAGACACCACCATCCTCATCCCAGTTCATACCACCATCTTCACGCACTCGCAAATGGAAGCTCAAACTAGAGGACCCTGGCTAGTCCCGCTCAAGTTAATCGGTCGACGAGGGCTCCATATACCCCACCGAAAGGAAGCGCGCTCATTCTTGGTTCAAGAGGTAAAGAACTCACACCTAGGCGGCGAGAGTGAGACAAAACACCACCATACCGAAGTGGCCTCTCATCCCCACCTTTAAGCATCTTATTACCTGTCACCACATTTTCTCCACCATCATCTGAACACTTCAACAACCTGTTTCCAACATGAAGTATCCATCGGACGGCTATGCATTTTAACTAAGCATGGCTAAGCATCAACACTGCATAGTTAAGTATTTCAGGCCAACAGTACAATCCTATGGATAATAGGAGGGGAACAGGCAATTGGCATCGGAATCTTAATGCAACTATAGGATACTCTAATCCAATCAAATTGACATTTGGAACCGCATGCAATATTATAGTGGAGAAAATATTTGCGAAAAATAGGATAAGACATGCTCAGATGGGGGATTACGCTTGCCTTGTTGAGCGGAGTAGTCAAACTGCTCGTCGGAGTAATGATACTCAACTCCGGACTCGTGATCTACCGGAGAGCAAACAACACCGGAAAGCAGAAACAACAATCAACACATGGCAGTGGTGCAATGCATACAAAAATGATGATATGATATTTTAATGCACCGACGTATTATTAGCTATCTGAGAAATTAAATGGGGCGAGAAACAGTACTCGACGAGAGAGGAGTACACCCCATATTTATCTTAATGATTCTCCTAGCGTCCGGAAGTACATTGCGGGTACGGTGATCAAATATGCATGACAGTTATTCTAGTGGGTTGTTCACAAATTTCCGGACAATTGGGTATCTCGAACACATTTTAAAGAAGTCCCGAGGAAATACAAGTTATTACCCTTTTATTTCCTCTTTTAATTATGCTTGGTTATTAGTTAAATCAAACAACACTGGAATTATTGGACCAAATGAAAGTTATTGCATTTTACTCTCCCTCCTTTTAATTCATGTCCTTTACAATTGATGTTTAAACAGCAATGGAATTGCCTAGACAAAAATAGAAGGGAGAAAAATAAGAGGAGCAGTACAAAATTTTGGGGCTGGGCAGAATCGGAATATCCGGTTTATTCCTACTCGGAATATCCGGTCGAGAACAACTCCCAGAATTTTGGCTAAGGAAGGAAGGTCGTCTCGTACTGATACCATTCGGAAAATCCGAAGTTTGCAGAATCGGATAATCCGCTCGCTAGAGATGGACTAGAAATTGCCTAAGGACCAAAAATTCGACATACTGGCTCCTTTCGGATAATCCGGTCGGATTGAGCTCGGAATATCCGAGCTAGCGGAAGAGCACGGCGACGCACGACAGCGTGCGGACGCCGGCGACACGGAGGGCAAAGGGGGGGGAACTGAAGCAAGAGGGAGGATCATTGGCTCACCCTAGAGTCGCACGCGTGCTCGGGGAGGCAGGGGAGGCGACGACCGCGACGAACTCGTCCGCGGCGGCTCCCAGACGGCGGCGGCGAAGTAGGGGATGGCGACGGCGATTTCGGTCGCCCCAGCTCGATTCCGGCGGTGGGGAGGAAGAACACGGTGCGGCGGAGCGGTTGGTGGTCTTCACACTTCTTGGGGCTGCTTCAATCACCGGCAAGGAGGCGGCGCATCACGGCGGCCATGGCGGCTCGGTGGGGGAGCAGAGAAGGAGAAGGGGAACGGGGAGAAAAAGGTCGGGAATGGGGAGCAGGTGAGGGCAGGGCCTCGTGGGGGCGTGCTCCTCGCTGGGGGAGGCAGAGGAGAGGGGCCCGACGAGGGGGCGTGCGGCATGGGAGCACGGCGCGCTGTGGCGACAGTGCTAGAGGAGAGAGATGACCGTTTCACGAAAAAAACCTGGAACTTTCAAGTTCATCACAACCAGGTCCTTTTCCCTTTTAAATTATAAAACCTTTTAAAATCAGCAGCTTCAGTGATTTAATTTAGGCACCAAAACATTTTCAAAAATTATGAAATAATTTGGGTGGCCTTTTTATACCATGAGGAAGCTCCACAAAAATTGGCGCCCCAAAATAAAATGTTTTGGACAACATTTGTTTAGAGAGGGTGGAAAAGGCATTTTGCTAAATTCAAAAGTGTTGCTCCTTTAACAATTTGGAGCAAGTGCAAAATATTGTTTTGGAGCTCTTGGAACTTCCTTGACAGATAGGAGATGTCAAGTAATTTTATTTTGCAAGATTGAGTGCCTTCGTTGTTTTGAAATTGGTTGAAGCAAATTTGGCATTTCATTTGAAGTGGTGCCAAACCACCACAATTCCCTAGCAACAACCACAATTCCCTAGCAACCTCAACAATTCCCTAGCACAATTCCCTAGTGACAAGTTAAAGGTTCCAATTGTTACAATTTGATGCAAGGATGCCATGATGCAAGGAACACAAAAGCGAAAATTTTACACGGGTTTTTAGGTTCTCAAACATCGGGCTGTTACAAATCTACCCCCTTACAGGAATCTCGTCCCGAGATTCTAAGGTTGCGGAAAGAAGTCGGGATACTCCTCACGAAGACTAGACTCTCTTTCCCAAGTCGCTTCTTCCTCGGAATGGTGAGACCACTGAATTTTGAGGAACTTGGTGGTCTTGTTGCGGGTCTTTCTTTCGGCTTCATCCAGAACACGAACGGGATGCTCACGATAAGTGAGGTCTTCCTGGAGATCCAGTTCTTCATGATTGACCCCATGGATAGGATCTTTGAAGCACCAGCGAAGTTGAGAGACATGAAACATATCATGTACATTTGGGAATTTAACCGGTAACTCCAATTGATAAGAAAGTTCTCCTCGCTTAGCCAGAATGGTGAAAGGGCCAATATAGCGAGGTGCCAATTTCCCTTTGATTCCGAAGCGGCGAACGCCACGAAGGGGAGAGACACGGAGGTAGGCTTTATCACCAATTTCATAGTGAATTTCCTGATGATGCTTATTGTCGTGGGATTGTCACGCAGAGGTCATGGAGATGACTTCGTAGAGTTGGAGATTAAGCGATCGAGCGTCTCCGAGCTAAGGATCACAGGCACGAGGAAGACGATGTTTTTTACCCAGGTTCGGCCCCTCAATGTGAGGTAAAGACCTACGTCCTGCCTATCCTAGATTGGTATTGATATGAATATGGTGTTACAAGGGGTTGGCGATCGAGGTGTCGAGTCACCTCTCTCTGGATGTATGAGAGCTTTTTTAGCTTGGGCTTCTAGGTCCTTGGAGTCCACCTTATAAAGACGATGGCTCGCAAGGTTACAAGGAAACTTATCTCCCAAGGAAAGTATGAGCCGGAGTCCTACTTGAAGACTAAGTAATGTAATTTCGTGTCTTCCAAGTTATGTCTTCTCCTGCCAGTTAAGTCTGCGCCAGTTAAGTCTGCGCCAGTTAAGCCGTGCATGTTAAGCCGCGCCAGTTAAGTCTGCGCCTATTAAGCCGCACCTGTTAAGCCACGCCTGTTAAGTCTCCACCAGCTTACGTCTTGATAAGTTCGTACGTCGGCTCATACTCAATTAGGTATTCCCCCGACATTAGCCCCCAAGCTTCCGGGTGATTCGTAGAGTCAGGCGGAAGATCTTGACTTGATGTTGATGATTTTGTAGACTTGAGTATGTAGAGCTTGGTGACTTACTGATGATGAGGCACGAGCGTAGCGACTTATTGAGCTGCTGATGTAGAAGCGCTGACTCGCATATGTTTGTTGATGTACTATCACAGGCATTCGAGGCCATGCACAAGTCTTCCTCACTTGCTATTTGAACACTTCTGTTTAGTCGCATTGAAGCTGCAGAATCGCGATAAGTTCTTCACGAAAATTATATAAGGTGTCGGCGAAGCCTTTGGTGAAAACCACATTTTCCTGTTGGATGTAAGACTGAGCTGAAATCATAAGAATAATAACTTATGAGCATCAAGATATATTAGCCAAATATGTATATGGTGCTAAGTCATAGACATCGAAGTAGAAAAGACCATAGGCATAAATAAGCTGGGCAATCATTAGAATAATAATATATCATGTTATCATGACGAGCCATTTGAGCACATGTTGAATCATAGCGGCTCAAGGGTATATAGCCACATCCTGTATTAAAAGATTTCCGAGTCGCTGATTTGACTCGTAAATGGATATATATATTCTCATGTGCTGCAAAAAATGAAATCTGCATATAAACATGGTATATGAGTATAATAAAGACCGCCAGATATGGTGGATGTGTAGCCCCCGAGGGCCGGGTTGCATGCTTGATCATGCTGCTCGGGACTCAAAAAATATCTCAACTTAGACAAAAATTTAATTGTCCTAGCCCCCAGGCGTTAAGCAGGCATGATTTCATTATCCTGCTTGATGGCATATCGTTGCAATTTGATCCTGCAACAGATTGAGCAAATATTGTTGCCGCAATTAAACAATAATATTTGGAGTCGGGCAAAGCCGCTTATAAACTCCGAACTGTGAAATATTAGTGGAGCTGTTAGGAAAAAAAGATAATCCCAGTCAAACTCTAGATATAGATGAAAGAATCATCCTTAAAAATTCCACTTAATGTGGTTGTAGATAAAAGATAATGGTGGCTTCAACAGCCGATATCAGGGAATGATTATCCCAATCATTAAAAAATCTGGTCATGCCAGTTCAAACTCATTTGGCCGAGTTTATATGTTCCTGTTAAATCAAAAGGCAAAGCCCCCAAGGAAGCAATGATGATAACTTGATGGTAATATGTTAGTCTTGGCGGCTGGTAATAATTACGATAAAAAGTTAGTACTCCGCATAATAGCATATGGTACCCTGCATGATAGCATAGTATAATCTGCATGATAGCAAATGGTATGTCGCATGATAGCATGTTATAATTTGCATGATAGCAAATGGTTGCATAATAGCAACTTAGTTGCATGATAGCAACTGGTAAGATGCATGATAGCATATTGTACGATGCATGATAGCATATTGTACTTGACTCAGTATTTCTCAAATCTAATGTGTGTTCAGGGTCGAGAACGGCCATGATAGGCAGCCATGATAGGCATTCAGACTCGATTGACGCCACATGCGGGTACTTTAGTCCTTTTGAATTATCTCTATTACCGTTAAGTAGGTCTTCGCGCGGCTCAATATTTTCCAGGTAAAAAATGTGTGTTCAGGGTCGCTGGCGGCCATGATAGGCGATCACACTCGATTGACACCGCACCCCAGTACTTTGGCCGCATAGTGCAAAGATACTTCTGACTTAAGGCGAGAATAACCAGGATTATTGTTTTTAACGGCTGCAATAGCCGTGACGAGCTCTAATTAGCTTTGATGATAACCAGCTCTGATTAGCTGTAGATGTGGTACAGCGAGTCACCTGTTTTAACTCAAATGCTGATAAGATAATGATTCATTAGTGACTCATAAACTGATGTAATGATGAGATGTTTGCGACTCATAAAATGATATAGGGACAAATCGCTATGCGACTCATAAATTGATATGACAATAAGTCGATGATGATCAATAAAATGATATGAAGATAAGTCATGAAATGACATATATAATGATAAGTCATGGACTGATGCAAAGATAAATCATTAAATGATATAGTGAGTGCTCAAATACCAATCACTTGAACATGTAATGGTGATCTTTATATGTGCAAATAAATTTATTATCATGCGATATTTCAAGCTGTAGAGAGCTAGACTTTGATAAATGTAATGCGAGTTATGAGAACTCTAATTTGATAAATGCATTGCGGGTTGTACTGAATATAACTAAATCTCAAAAACTGATATGAATTAAAGTCCGCGACAAGATATAATTTAAATCGCAAAAACATTAATAAAAGGCATAATAACCTACATATGCAGCCCCCGAGATAAACTCGAAGGTGAACTTTAATCTTATTGATAAAAGTAAAAAGTTGTGAAAGTTGAGCATAATAGCGACTTAGCTTATTTTTATTCTCCTGATGTTGATGATGCGGCATGATCCACGGACCATAGATATCAATTCGTCGAAGACGAAATAGGCTGCGATGGGTATGGGCGTTAATCACAGCAAGTCAACAAAGCTGGCATTGAAGATTTTACTGAAGATGTTGTACTGCTAATCCATGCTGTTGAGTCGGACGTAGTGTCAGCTCTTTCGATATTTTTGGAGTCGCTGTGGCGCGCGGCTGAGGTCAGGCCGATTTGAACTGACCGCTTCTTTATTTTACTCTTACATGAAGACTGTACATGGTTATCGCTAGCAGCTAGCTCCGATCACTTAGTTCCATGCATCCCTGCTTGCTCTTCTCGATCCGTGCAAGTCAAATTCGTACTATTTGGATAGTGTCTTCACGTGACAGCACCAAAAATATTCCTTCTTTTGATCAGCTAGCTCTTGATTTCTAGGAATAATCAATCACAGCGATTGTTGCAAACTAGCGGCTTTACTTTCCTTGATCCGTGCGTGCTTCAAATTAGCAGTAGGTCTAGTTGCCGCTTTCACGTGGAGTTGCGCCATGTGGCTCGGATTTGCTATCTTCTTCTCTTTCAAAAACAGGTAGTAGATGCACCGGAATATAGTACGACCACAACTATCTTGATGGTTTTATTTTTCCTTTTGCTCCCGATGTCTCCATGCACCGTAACAGCTAAGAACTCAAATCTATTTTCTCCTTCCTCGAACCGCAATGTCTTGAGTCGCGCGTGTGCCTAGCTGAAAAAGGCAGATATAATTCTTTCCTTCTTTCTTCTCTTGATCCGATCGAGCACGAGTAGTGCTAGCTGAATTTTGCTTTACGTGGTTGGCAGGCAAAAATCAACATGTAACTTTCCTTCGGCTGCCCTCGCATGCCTACTTCTTTCAATCGGATTGGAGTCCGTCTCTGATGGTGCTGGTGGTTTTCTCTTTCTTTGTTTGATGCGTCGTAATTGCGATCAAACTTTTTGAATATCACCAATGTCCTGGTTTGATGCATGGAAAGATATGGCTGCAGCGATTGGACTTCTGATTGAGTTTGTCCTGGACGTGAACCGTACTGATTCGTTGTTTGCCTTTTTTCGGATTCGCGAACTCGCCCAGACACAAAACTTGCTGCAGTGCACGAGTCGCCGATGGAGATCTAACCATTGGAATTGTCTCAAATTCGTTGGAGGACTTCGGGATTGTATTCCGCAGGTTTTCACCGGAGGGATCTTCGAATTGATGTCTGAGTCGATTTCGACAATTGTTTTCCCGAAGTCGCGCGGAGTTCCGTCAGTTTTTGATAGGGCCTCAGTGTTTGGGTCGGCCAGGGAGATCCAGCCGTTGGAATTTGATGCGCTTTTAACAGCTGCCGGACAACTCGATTGCGCATCTTTCCACCGAAGGGATCGTCGAGATGAGTTCCGAGCCGCCGTCGGTGGTGTCCGCAACACGGACGTTTACTGCTGCCTTGTAGTTTTGATGTAGATCTTGATACCGCCGAGTCGCTTGAATCGGCGTGATGATAAAGTCGCCAAGATTGTTGAAGTTGCCGAGCTTGAATCGACGATGAGATCCTCCGTCCCTGGCACAGATCCAGCGCGGAACGTGACGCTCTTGATCGCAGGCCCCACGGTGGGCGCCAACTGTCGTGGGATTGTCACGCAGTGGTCATGGAGATGACTTCGTAGAGTTGGGGATTAAGCGATCGAGCGTCTCCGAGCTAAGGATCATAGGCACGTGGAAGACGATGTTTTTTACCCAGGTTCGGCCCCTCAATGTGAGGTAAAGACCTACGTCCTGCCTATCCTATATTGGTATTGATATGAATATGGTGTTACAAGGGGTTGGCGATCGAGGTGTCGAGTCGCCTCTCTCTGGATGTATGAGAGCTTTTTTAGCTTGGGCTTCTAGGTCCTTGGAGTCCACCTTATAAAGACGATGGCTCGCAAGGTTACAAGGAAATTTCTCTCCCAAGGAAAGTATGAGCCGGAGTCCTACTTGGAGACTAAGTAATGTAATTTCGTGTCTTCCAAGTTATGTCTTCTCCTGCCAGTTAAGTCTGCCCCAGTTAAGTCTGCGCCAGTTAAGCCGCGCCTGTTAAGCCGCGCATGTTAAGTCTGCGCCTGTTAAGCCGCACATGTTAAGCCGCGCCTGTTAAGTCTCCACCAGCTTACGTCTTGATAAGTTCGTACGTCGGCTCATACTCAATTAGGTATTCCCCCGACACTTATCATAGTAGCTCTTCTGCCTAGACTGAGCAATCTTCAGATTTTCTCTTATGATTCGAACCTTCTCCTCAGCTTCATTGATCACATCCGGACCAAAGAGTGCCCTCTCTCCGGTCTCGGACCAATTTAGAGGAGTGCGGCATTTTCTTCCATAAAGAGCCTCAAAGGGAGCCATGTCCAGACTAGCTTGATAGCTATTGTTGTAGGAGAACTCCGCGAAAGGAAGGTATTTTTCCCAACCCTTGCCAAAAGAGATTACACATGCCCGAAGCATGTCTTCCAACACTTGGTTCACTCTTTCGGTCTGACCATCAGTTTGAGGATGGTAGGCGGTACTGAAGTTGAGACGGGACCCATAGCAGTTTGGAAACTCTGCCAAAATTTGGATACAAAGATACTTCCACGGTCCGATATGATCCTCAGAGGGACCCCATGCAATGGAACAATACGAGCCAAATATAAATCAGCAAGTTGACTTGCCCGTATATCATCACGGACTGGTAGGAAGTGAGCAACCTTGGACAGACGATCAATGATTACCCAGATTGCATTGTTGCCCTTTTGAGAACGGGGAAACCCGGTGATGAAGTCCATACCAATTTCATCCCATTTCCACTCGGGACTGCAATAGGGCGAAGAGTACCGGCAGGCCTTTGATGTTCAGCCTTTACCCGTCGACAGTTCGCATTCAGCAACATACTTGGCAATTTCTCGTTTCATCCGAGTCCACCAGAATTGTGGTCGAAGGTCTTGGTACATTTTGGTACTACCGGGATGAATAGAGAGAGGTGATTCATGAGCTTCTTGGAGAATGAGCTCCCTCAAATTCCGGTTCTTTGGCACTACCAAGCGGTCACCAAAATAAACAACCCGGATTCATGTTCCGAGAAACATTTGGCCTTGCCACTAGCAATGTTCTTCTTGATTTCAGAATACCCTCATCCAGCTTCTGAGCATCCTTAATCTGGTCTACAAGAGTATCTTTGATCTCCAGATTTGCAAGGTAGCCAGAAGGAACAATTTCCAGTTCAAACGGGCAAACTCTTCATGTAGAGCAGGTTGGGCCTTTCTCAATCATCAGATTGTTGCAATAGGACTTCCGACTTAGCGCGTCAGCCACGACGTTTGCTTTGCCGGGTTGATAGTTCAGACTCACATTATAGTCCGGATTAACTCCAACCAACGCCTTTGCCTGAGATTTAAATCCGGCTGGGTGAAGAGGTACTTCAGACTCTTGTGATCCGAGAAGATCTCGCAACGGTTACCAAACAGTATGGTCTCCATTGCTTCAAAGCATAGACCACCGCGGCAAGTTCTAGATCATGAGTTGGGTAGTTGTGCTCATGCGGCTTAATTGGCGAGAAGCATATGCCACCACATGGCCATCTTGCATCAGCACACAGCCCAAGCCTTGCAGAGAGGCGTCACAGAAGACGACGAAATCCTTGCTTGTGTCCGGCAGGACAAGCACAGGAGCGGACGTGAGCTTGGCTTTCAGTGTTTTGAAGCTCTCTTCAGCTTCGGCCGACCATACAAACTTTTATCCTTCTTGAGAAGGTCAGTCAGGGCCTTGGCTATCTTGGAGAAACCTTCGATGAATCGGCGGTAGTAACCCGCCAATCCGAGAAAGCTACGGATGTCCTTGACTGACATTGGAGTTTTCCAATCCAGAATGGACTGAATCTTGTCGGGAATGACAGCCACACCATTAGCGGATATCACATGACCAAGGAAGACAAGATTATCCAACCAAAACTCACACTTGGAGAACTTGGCATAGAGGCGGTGTTCTCGAAGTCGTGTCAGAACCAACCGAAGATGTTCCTCATGCTCTTCATTGGTTTTGGAATAGATGAGGATGTCATCAATGTAAATGACGACAAACTTGTCAAGATAATCCATGAAGATGGAGTTCATGAGCCTCATGAAAGTAGCTGGGCATTGTGAGACCAAAGGACATGACGGTATACTCATATGAGCCATAACGAGTAACAAATGCCGTCTTTGGAATATCCTCCTTTCTGATTTTTATCTGATGGTAGCCTGACCTCAGATCCATCTTGGAGAATACCGTTGCACCAGCTAACTGATCCAACAGATCATTGATGCGAGGAATAGGATACTTGTTCTTGATTGTCACCGCATTCAACGGTCGATAGTCAGAGACTAGACGAGGCACGGTAGAATCCCTCTTCTTGACAAAGAGTACCGGACAACCCCAAGGTGAACTGCTAGGCTGGATGAACTCCTTGCTAACAGTGATCAATTTGCTCTTTCAACAGAGCCAACTCTTCCACCGGCATACGGTAGGGCTTCTTGGAAATTGGAGCAGTACCGGGAAGTAGATCTATGACAAACTCCACACTTCGGTCAGGAGGCATGCCAGGCAATTCTTCCGGGAACACATCCGGGAAGTCACACACCACGTGTATGTCCTGGATTTCAGGAGGGTTTCGCCTTCCATAAAGCAAAAGGATCTCAGGTGAGTTGGGTATGACTGAGGATGGAGGTCTTGACAGTGCAGACCAATACTTCACACTTCCCAGAGGAATTGGTCACGGTGACGGTCTTGGCAGCACAGTCGAGATTAGCCTGGTATTTGGCTAGCCAGTTCATGCCCAGTATGACATCAATGCCATTTGACCTCAGAGCTACCAAAGCAAAGGAAAAGAGTAGTAACCGATAGTAATCTGACCTCAGGAGTAACCCCATCGGTTTGCCATTTGGAGCCAGGAGTGGAGATCTCCAAGGGACGCTCATTTTCTCAAACGGTATTTTGTGGTCTTTTGCAAAGCTATGGATATGAATGAATGCGATGCTCCAGAATCAAACAAAACTGTAGCACGATTGTTGTTGATTCGTAACTCACCCATAAGAACGCCGGGGTCATCTTCAGCTTCTTCAACAGAGACGTGGTTCAGGCGACCACGCACAATAGGTCCAGCCTTGCCAGCTGGAGTGGCAGGGGCTCGTGCAGGAGTTATCGCGAGAGGTGCCTTCTGGGGGCACTCCCTGGAGTAGTGGCCAGCCTGGCCACAGGTGTAGCAAGTGACTCCAGGTGGAGCAGGTAGCATAGGACGGTACCCACTCCCGCCTACCCCAAGTGTCGAAGTAGTGGGGCGCGGAGGGGTGGCCTGTATCCTGCGGCTCTTGGCATGAATGCAGCACGAGGTACGGCGCTGTAGGGGACAAACACCCTGCGCTTCTTGCTCTCAGAACCCGAGGAACTCTGGTGGTCCCCTGTGCGGGCCTCTTGGAAGCCTCAAGTTCCTTTCTTCCTTGCTCAAGAGTAAAAGCCTGGTTGAACAGCTCCTGATAGGTCTGGAACCTGAAGGGCAGCAACTCATAGCGGAGCTGCGGCGTCAGACCCTTGCGGAACAGCTCTTGCTTGTCAGCATCATTGGTCACGTCCCTTGGGGCGTAACGAGAGAGATGGTTGAACTCACGACCATAAGTGCGGAGGTCCATCCGTCCCTGTTGCAAATCCAGGAACTCCCTCCTCTTCAAGTCCATGATGGCTGGGGAATGTACTCCGCACGGAAGGCAGTGCGAAAATCAGCCCAGGTGAAGACATGGTTGGCTGGAAACAAAGCCACATGGCTCTCCCACCAACAGCCAGCAGCACCAACCAAGAGATAGGTGGCAAAGTTGACTTGCTCAGCCACTGGGACATGCAGCGCGGAGAACTTGCGCTCCAAAGCACGAAGCCAATCATCAGCTTCCAGTGGCTCCTTAGCATCAGCAAAGTGGGTGGCTGCGAGCGCAGGAACTCGGTGAGAGTGTTGCACTCGTTCCTCCGTGCATTCTGCTGCACCAACTGCTCAAGCAAGCGCTCATTGCGCCCACGGTTCTCCTCAATGGCCATCAAGACCTCAGCCATCGAGGGTGGTGGCGGCAGATCATCCTCATCATCATTGTGGTTACCGCGACCACCACGGCCTCCACGCCTCCTCGAGCCATTCTGGAGATTTGACAATGACACGTTAGTATCTTTCTCCGAATGGTCGAACAATAGCATTAGCGTCTACACAAGTACACAGACTAGGGACGATAATACTTTGCGAGAAGGAAAACAACAAGATAGAACTTGGGTCAAAGATCAGCATCATGTGCTACTAGTGAGAGTTAAGAAATCACAACTTAACACACTCTAGTTGACACAATCCGGGACCTTATGTTCAAGTCCGTGGGTTAAAACCCAAAGAAAGGATCAAAAGATTAAACTCGGTAGAAACATCTGAGTTGATTTGGGATTGCAACGCAGCGGGAGCAACGTGACACATAACACTAAAGGTCGAACCCAACCCGTTTCTAATCATTTTGAAGTAACAGACGAGGAGTAAAACCTTTAAACTCAAATCGAGATAAGATTGCTCCGAGATTAGAGGGTAACCAGATAAGGAGTAAAAAGAATCCTAAGATGGTTTTCACAACTCATTTTTAGGTTAAAAATATTTTCACAAACACTAGACTCAACATCGACCAGTAGAAGGGTTTCCTACAGGCAGTACTGCTCTGATACCAACTTGTGGCGCCCCGACCCGACTGCTATACAGTGATACTGTGTCCCCGGTTATCCGATACCACCAGACACACTATCAAAGCATAATAGAGAGATCAAGACTTGTGGAACAACTGGCACATCACAGACTCTACGACACAAATCATATAGTTCAACTCTTATAATAGAGAAAGATAGCAAATGACAACCAGAGGTCACAGACCCAACATTACAACAAGCGGAAGCAAATTAGTTGTTCTAAACAACAAGACCAAATTATGGCCTAAGAGGCCTACAGATAAACATCCAGCGCCAGCTGTTCCGGGATGTCCCAAGCTGCCACCTGGGAACCCCAGACTACTCGTCGACGTCCACAAAGAACCCACCTTCGAGGTCGGTGAAGTCCTCCTCTGAAACAAAACAAACGACGTTGAGTTCGACGAACTCGCAAGATTATATATAGAGCTTTAGCTCGATGAGGCTTTCAAAGTTATATGGCTGTTTTGCATAAAGCTGATTTTATTTATGAAAACATAACTCAATTACATCGACTAATCAGAATATTTTCAAAAGAGGTAAGGAGTAACTCTTTCTTTCATCACCTTACTCAACATCACCATCATCAACCACTGTACCTGTTCATCAAAGGCACCTCCCCGAATCACCCTCGAGGAAGCTCACCTTACAATCTTGAGTGGTACCTCTAGTACCCAGTTTTTAATCATTCCGTTAAAGTTATTCTGTGATCTTATCGTCCTTTCCCAAGTCGTCCGTAACCGTGGACACGGCTTTTCGAAAAGATTTAACCCTGCAGGGGTGCACTGTGTTTACCTTCGGTACCGCCCGGCTCATTGCCTACACGTAGCTCTCTTCCGGGGAAAGCCGGCTGAGTGGGAACGGTTACAACCTTTACCTTGTTAAAGACTAACCCAGGATCATCAGTGAGGACGGAGCAGCGGATCATCAACACCCTGCCCCATGGCCACTCATTTTCCTAGACACCACCATCCTCATCCCAGTTCATACCACCATCATCACGCACGCGCAAATGGAAGCTCAAACTAGAGGACCCTGGCTAGTCCCGCTCAAGTTAATCGGTCGACGAGGGCTCCATATACCCCACCGAAAGGAAGCGCGCTCATTCTTGGTTCAAGAGGTAAAGAACTCGCACCTAGGCGGCGAGAGTGAGACAAAACACCACCATACCGAAGTGGCCTCTCATCCCCACCTTTAAGCATCTTATTACCTGTCACCACATTTCTCCACCATCATCTGAACACTTCAACAACCTGTTTCCAACATGAAGTATCCATCGGACGGCTATGCATTTTAACTAAGCATGGCTAAGCATCAACACTGCATAGTTAAGTATTTCAGGCCAACAGTACAATCCTATGGATAATAGGAGGGGAAACAGGTAATTGGCATCGGAATCTTAATGCAACTATAGGATACTCTAATCCAATCAAATTGACATTTGGAACCGCATGCAATATTATAGTGGAGAAAATATTTGCGGAAAATAGGATAAGACATGCTCAGATGGGGGATTACGCTTGCCTTGTTGAGCGGAGTAGTCAAACTGCTCGTCGGAGTAATGATACTCAACTCCGGACTCGTGATCTACCGGAGAGCAAACAACACCGGAAAGCAGAAACAACAATCAACACATGGCAGTGGTGCAATGCATACAAAAATGATGATATGATATTTTAATGCACCGACGTATTATTAGCTATCTGAGAAATTAAATGGGGCGAGAAACAGTACTCGACGAGAGAGGAGTACACCCCATATTTATCTTAATGATTCTCCTAGCGTCCGGAAGTACATTGCGGGTACGGTGATCAAATATGCATGACAGTTATTCTAGTGGGTTGTTCACAAATTTCCGGACAATTGGGTATCTCGAACACATTTTAAAGAAGTCCCGAGGAAATACAAGTTATTACCCTTTTATTTCCTCTTTTAATTATGCTTGGTTATTAGTTAAATCAAACAACACTGGAATTATTGGACCAAATGAAAGTTATTGCATTTTACTCTCCCTCCTTTTAATTCATGTCCTTTACAATTGATGTTTAAACAGCAATGGAATTGCCTAGACAAAAATAGAAGGGAGAAAAATAAGAGGAGCAGTACAAAATTTTGGGGCTGGGCAGAATCGGAATATCCGGTTTATTCCTACTCGGAATATCCGGTCGAGAACAACTCCCAGAATTTTGGCTAAGGAAGGAAGGTCGTCTCGTACTGATACCATTCGGAAAATCCGAAGTTTGCAGAATCGGATAATCCGCTCGCTAGAGATGGACTAGAAATTGGCTAAGGACCAAAAATTCGACGTACTGTCTTCGTTCGGATAATCCGGTCGGATTGAGCTCGGAATATCCGAGCTAGCGGAAGAGCACGGCGACGCACGGCAGCGTGCGGACGCCGGCGACACGGAGGGCAAAGGGGGGGGAACTGAAGCACGGGGGAGGATCATTGGCTCACCCTAGAGTCGCACGCGTGCTCGGGGAGGCAGGGGAGGCGACAACCGCGACGAACTCGTCCGCGGCGGCTCCCAGACGGCGGCGGCGAAGTAGGGGATGGCGACGGCGATTTCGGTCGCCCCAGCTCGATTCCGGCGGTGGGGAGGAAGAACACGGTGCGGCGGAGCGGTTGGTGGTCTTCACACTTCTTGGGGCTGCTTCAATCACCGGCAAGGAGGCGGCGCATCACGGCGGCCATGGCGGCTCGGTGGGGGAGCAGAGAAGGAGAAGGGGAACGGGGAGAAAAAGGTCGGGAATGGGGAGCATGTGAGGGCAGGGCCTCGTGGGGGCGTGCTCCTCGCAGGGGGAGGCAGAGGAGAGGGGGCCCAGCGAGGGGGCGTGCGGCATGGGAGCACGGCGCGCTGTGGCGACAGTGCTAGAGGAGAGAGATGACCGTTTCACGAAAAACCCCCTGGAACTTTCAAGTTCATCACAACCAGGTCCTTTTCCCTTTTAAATTATAAAATCTTTTAAAATCAGCAGCTTCAGTGATTTAATTTAGGCACCAAAACATTTTCAAAAATTATGAAATAATTTGGGTGGCCTTTTTATACCATGAGGAAGCTCCACAAAAATTGGCGCCCCAAAATAAAATGTTTTGGACAACATTTGTTTAGAGAGGGTGGAAAAGGCATTTTGCTAAATTCAAAAGTGTTGCTCCTTTAACAATTTGGAGCAAGTGCAAAATATTGTTTTGGAGCTCTTGGAACTTCCTTGACAAATAGGAGATGTCAAGTAATTTTATTTTGCAAGATTGAGTGCCTTCGTTGTTTTGAAATTGGTTGAAGCAAATTTGGCATTTCGTTTGAAGTGGTGCCAAACCACCACAATTCCCTAGCAACAACCACAATTCCCTAGCAACCTCAACAATTCCCTAGCACAATTCCCTAGTGACAAGTTAAAAGTTCCAATTGTTACACTTTGATGCAAGGATGCCATGATGCAAGGAACACAAAAGTGAAAATTTTACACGGGTTTTTAGGTTCTCAAACATCGGGCTGTTACAGTCTTGAACCTACTACTAAGTTGCCTCTGCCTCGATCAAACTGATTGTTTATCATCTCAGAGCATGATCTATACTCAGTGCGATCTAACCTTTGATGTATTATTTGGAATTCACATCCTCTAGTCTCTTTTTCTAAGGTTGATCAAATTTTCACTTGATCAGGCCATTGTGAGGTTCAACAAATTAAATTTCCATCACAAAATGGGTGGCAAACATTTCATTCCTAAACCCAACCATTCTTTTTCTTTATTTGCTTTGCAAGTTTGGAAGATCCAGAACAAGATGCGAAGATACAAGAACTAGTCTAGGTTTTGATTAGGTTTTACTTGTAGTTTCGTTACTATTATATTCTTTCTGTAAAGCTCTGTTGTAATAGATCCTTGTAAATGAATCTTACCATGAAATAAATCAAATTTTGAATGATTACTTGTAAAGTTATCTCTAAATTTGAAATATTGCTATTATGGCACTTGCAAATTATTTGAATTTGAACTATGAGTTTAAATTATTTGTGTGAATATTTAGATAATTGATTAATCTAGTGAAGAAATCTTTTTGTTTCATCTCATATAATTGAAATGTATTTGCAAAATTAAGTTTAACCTGAAATATAGAGTTTAAGTTCGTCTCAACACTTACCGATTAGTTTGTCCATGACTTGTTTCCAACTCGGTCCAGTGTTGATCGCTTAATCTATTTTTTCACAAACGTGCCAAATTTATCCCAAAATTCCATCTACATGCATGCCAATGCTCAAAATTCTAAATTCCACCCCCGAGACTTGTAAAGATGTGGGTTCTTATACCGTTGGCGGGGAGGTTTATCTCCGGCAGCTCCATCTTGTCGCAATGCTACATTATTACGTAAAGTGAGCTATGCGCCTGTCGGTGTGGCGGCATCATACATCTTAAACGTTTCTATAATTTTTGATGTTACATGCTTGTTTTATATCAAATGCTACATGTTTTTTATAGTCTATATCATTTTATGCATTTTCTGGGAGTAACCTATTAACAAGATGTCACAATGTCATTTCCTGTTTGTGCTGTCTTTTTGTTTCAGAAAAGCTATTAAGGAAATATTCTCGGAATTGGACGAAAATTCACGGAGGCTATTTTTATGAAGATACTAAGACGGAGTACAAAGGGCAGCCGGGGAGGCGATACGCCACCCAGGCGCGGACATAGGTGGGCCCACGACTGGGGGTCGTCTGGGCCCCCCAGTCTCCCTTCGGCGCCACCTCTTCGCCTATATATTCTCTTCGCCCCCAAAAAACCCTAAACACCCGAACAATTTCCACGAAACATAACCGAGGCCGCCGTTGTCGCCAACCCTAGTTCGGGAGGGTTCTGAAGCTCTTCTCGGCACTCTGCCAGAGGGGGAGATCATCATGGAGGGCTCTACACCACCATGCCTGCCTCCGGAGTGATGCGTGAATAGTTCTCCATTGGACTACGGGTCCATAGCAGTAGCTAGATTGTTGTCTCTTCTCCTTGTGCTACCATGTTTAGATCTTGTGAGCTACCTAACATGATCAAGATCATCTTTATGTAATGCTACATGTTGTGTTTGCTGGGATCTGATGAATTGTGAAGTTATGGTCAAGTTTGTTCATTTATTTATCTATGTGTTTTATTTATGATCTTGTATTCTCTCCGATGCTAGTAGTAGATTTGCCAACTAGTTGCTAGTGTCTCCAAGAGGGGGTATTTATGCTAGATAGTGGGTTCATGCCTCCGGTTGTCTGGGCTCGAGTTGATAGAAACGACTAAGCCTCTGGATGTGTTGTTGCCACTACGGGTAAAACTGTTGGATGTATGCCCGAGAGACAATAAATATACATTTGTTTCATGATTAATGTATTATGTTTTTATGCTATAACTGCTATGATCTATAAATGTGAGATTTATAGGGATGCACATACGCACGTGTAGAAACATAATCAAACCCTTTATACCCTTTGTCATGTCTCATAGACAAACTCGTTAATACTGGATGACCTTGCTTTCTGGTTGTTGTCTGAACAATATGACTAGGAAGACCCAAAATAAGATATACTATGAGATCAAGGTTTTGGTGTATATGGTATAGTCTTAGATTGATCTACTTGTTTATTCCTTAGATCGTGAGAATTTATGATTGTGTATATTGGAAAGATTACTTTGGCGCAGTCTAACACCACGGTCATCACTGGGTGGTCATAACGGCTGTCGCTGGGTGACCTTGAAGATATGCATTTAATCATAGTAGTTCAAGAATAGGAATTGCTCCTCTAGATAATAGAGAGATACATCCTGGATCCACTCTAGTGGAAAGGTGTCCATAGATATGTCTGCGCAGACAAGGTCGTGATATTGTTATATCGGGATATTGGAACATGGGAAAAGAGTAAATGGCATCATACCGGTAACGAGGATAAAGTGATATAGTGAATGAAAGGTCTCATTCATGGTAGTGTCATATATCTCACCTCGGGTAAATGATGAGTATCGCGAAGTAATAGGAATATGCTTGATAGTCAACAGGTTCAACAGAGTGTCTTCGTTAACATAGCAGTCATTCAGGTCGTCCATGGTCCTGACCCTGGCCGGTGATTGGATAGTGATACGTCTCAAACGTACCTATAATTTTCGATGTTCCATGCTTGTTTTATACCAATTGCTACATGTTTTGCATCTACTTTATATCACTTTTATACATTTTTTGGGACTAACCTATTAACAAGATGCCGAAGTGCCAGTTCCTGTTTTCTGCTGTTTTTGTATTCCAGAAAAGCTAGTCTGGAAATATTCTCGAATTGGACGAAACTACACGGGGGTGCCTATTTTTCCAGAACACGCCTGACGGAGCGAAGGAGCAAGAGGAGGGCCACCAGGTGGCCACACGCACCTAGGGCGCGGGCCCCTCTCTGTCACGCCCTAGGGTGGTGTGGGCCCCTCGAGGGTCTCCAGCCGCCGCCCTTTCGCCTACTTATTCCCCCGACGCGAAAACCCTAAGTGCCTGAGCAAATATCCACGAAAAGGTCCAGAGACGCCGCCGTCAACCCTAGCTCGGGAGGGTTCAGAACCTCTTCCCGGCACCCTACCGGAGAGGGGAATCGTCACCGGAGGCTTCTACATCGCCATGCCTGCCTCCGGAGTGATGCGTGAGTAGTTCATCCTTGGACTACGGGTCCATAGCAGTAGCTAGATGGTTGTCTCTCCACTTTGTGCCATCATGTTTAGATCTTGTGAGCTGCCCTACATGATCAAGATCATATTATTGTAATGCTACATGTTGTGTTTGCTGGGATCCGATGAATATTGAATACTATGTCAAGTTGATTATCAATCTATCTTATATGTTATTTAAGATCTTGCATGCTTTCCGTTACTCGTAGATGCTTTGGCCAAGTAGATGCTTGTAACTCCAAAGAGAGTATTTATGCTAGATAGTGGGTTCATGCTCCGTTTAACCTGGGACAGTGACAGAAAGTTCTAAGGTTGTGGATGTGCTGTTGCCACTAGGGATAACCTAACGATGCTATGTCCACGGGCATATGTGTTTGTTTACATTACGCACTTTACTTAATGCAATTATCCGTTGCTTGCAACTTAATACCAAGGGGAACTCGGATGACAACCCGGCGGTGGATTATTAGTCATAGATGCTGTTGGATAACGGTCTATGTATTATGTCGTAATGCCCAATTAAATATCATAGTAGTCAACATGTCATATATGCATTGTCATGCGCTCACTATTTGTCAATTGCCCAGCTGTAATTTGTTCACCCAACATGTTAGTTATCTTTTATGGAGAGACACCACTAGTGAACTGTGGACCCCGGTCCATTCTTTTACACTGATTAAACAACCACAAACTGCAAACTGTTCCTTTTTCATTCTCTGCAATTTAATACTCATTTTCCACACCATACGTTTAATCCTTTGTTTTCAGCAAGCCAGTGAGATTGACAACCTCACTGTTTCGTTGGGGCAAAGTAGTTTGATTGTGTTGTGTGCAGATTCCACGTTGGTGATCTTGCGCCGTGCGGCCAACAACCTTCTGAAGAGTTGCTGCTCCTACTGGTTCGATAACCTTGGTTTCTTTCTGAGGGAAAACTTGCTGCTGACTGCATCATACCTTCCTCTTGGGGTCTCCCAACGAACGTGTGTTTCACGTCATCAAGCTCTTTTTCTGGCGCCGTTGCCGGGGAGACAGCAGTCTTCTGCAAGGGGAGTTTCACGCTTCCAATCTCTTTACTTTGTTTTTGTCTTGCTTAGTTTATTTTATTTTATCTTGTTTGCTTTCAATTATCAAAAACACAAAAAAATTAGTTACTTGCATTTAGTTTATTTTCAGTTTTGTTTTCTGTTAGTTATCATGTCTAGCCCTGTTCCAGTAGTAATGTCACCTGAAGAAGAGATCTTCACTTTCAAGCAAGGGAGTGAGGAGAGTTTTAAAGATGCTTGGTCTAGAATTTGAGTCCTATGCTAAAACTGAACCTAAAATGACTTTAAGCCTGCTTCTTAGTAGCTTTTATTTTGGTCTTGTTCTTTGCTACAGATATGCTTTAGATGCTGTGGTAGGAGGAGATTTCCTTCGTTATGATGGGGATCAAGCTTTTAATGCTATAAAAAAATTGATTACAATTTCTAGCCCTCCAATCACTAAAATTGATTTGGCTTTGACAAGCATAAGTGATAGACTTAACACTCTTGAAACGAACATATCTGGTCTAAAAGAAGGGTATAATCAGATTCGTGAACATTATGATAATGTGCCAGTAAATTTTGAACCATCGGGATGGATTCCCTCAGTAAAAGTTGTTATAAATGGTGAAACTTTTCATTCTCGCTGTGATATTATGTCTGAATTCTGTTTAATGCCCAAGAATATTTTGATTCCTTAAATCTTTGGGAGCTTTCCAAATGCGAAGATTGTATAACTTTGGGTGATAATACTATTAAATTACCAAGGGAGTAGCCGAAGGAGTATTTACAAAACTCTTAGGGATAACAATATCTATTGATTATCTTGTCATTGAATGTGCAGGAGTAGGACAAATTACGCTTGGAAGATCTCTGTTGAAACGCTTTGGAGCAATAATAGATGTGGGCCAAGGCACTATGAATTTCGCCTCTTCACCTATGTGTAACCAAGTATTTCCTAAAGATAAGGTAAAGGTAAGAGAGCTAAGCGTAAGATGTTGATGCTTCTTCACTTGGTAATACTTGATGCATGCTTTGTGCCTAGCTAAAAGGCGTTAAAGAAAAGCGCTTATGGGAGGCAACCCATTTTTTTTCTGCAATTTTTCTTTTATTGAGTCAAGGAGGTTGTTTACTTCTGTAGCAACTCCTTTGTATCTTTATTTTCTCGCATTGTTGTGCCAAGAGTAGCCTCTAATGTTAAGATGATGCTTAATTTTGATTGCTGCGCAGAAACAGATTTTTGCTGTTCACTGTACGAAATTCCTAAAATCACCAGATTGTTAATTAAATCTGAAATTTTTGTGCGTAATCTTTATGAATGTCTGAAACTTTCATTAGTTAGAGTTTTCGATCTGAGCGTCGTAAGTGCCTGAAAAAATTCGTCTTTGCGGACTGTTCTGTTTTAGACAGATTATGCCTTTTTATTTTGCATTCTCTCTTTTACTAGTGTTGAGTGAAATTCTTTTTTGGGTGGAAGAGCTTCACATAACATCAGTGGCTGTAGCTAATGTTTAAAGTAACAAATCATATTGCGTCTTTATAGAACATGTGAATTTTTGATTATGCACTAACCCTCTAATGAGATCTACTTTGAGTTTGGTGTGACGGAAGTTTTCAAGGGTCAAGAGAGAAGGATGATATAATAGGATCAAGAAGAGTGAAGAGCTTAAGCTTGGGGAGGCTCCCATGGATCTCCCCAGCATATTTCAAGAAGACTCAAGCGTCTAAGCTTGGGGATGCCCAAGGCATCCCCTTCTTCATCGTCAAAATTATCAGGTCATCTCTAGTGAAACTATATTTTAATTCTTTCACATCATATGTGCTTTTCTTGGAGCGTCTGTGTGCTTTTATTTTCAGTATTGCACTTTTATTTTCAATAAAGCTTGACTGGACCCTAGCATTCTTGATTGGGAGAGAGACACGCTCCGCTTTTTCATGAGAATACTCCTATTCTTCACTTATATTTGTTGAGTATTCATATCTAGCGCTGTTCAGCTTTTAGCTCTTGTTTTCATGTATCTCTTGTCAGAGCTATTAGCTTTCTTTTGTAGAAAGTACTCTCTTGCTTCACTTATATTTGTTTGGAGAGTTGATGAAATAAATTGATTGGTGTTTGGTTGGTTCAGAAAATGTTGCATGTGGTAATTGGTATAAGGAAAAACTTGCTTAATCTTGTAGATCACTAAAATGGATAACTTGATGCTTGTCAATTGTTTTGAGTTAACAAGTAGATCATGATTAAATTGTGCATCACATGAGTTAAGCCTATTAGTGAAGAACTACCGTAAAGCTTGTTGAAAATTTGGTTTGCATCGGTGGTATCTCTAAGGTCTAGATATTTTCTAATAACAGGGTTTGGTTAACAAGGAAGACGGTATGAAGTCTTATAACGTTTGCAATATGTTTGTCATATAAAACTTGGTGTACGGGTTGATATTCTTGTTTGCTTACATAACCTTGCTAGCCTAAACTCTGTACTGAGAGGGAATGCTTCTCGTGCATCCAAATCCTTGAGCCAAAATCCATGCCATTTGTGTCCACCATAACTACCTATATGTGGTATTTCCTTGCCACTCCAAGTAAATTTTTCATGTGCTACCTTTAAATTATTCAAAATGTTATTATTCCCTTTTTGTGTCAATGTTTACTAGCTCATGAGGAATTAGTGTGGTTATTCTTTATTCTATTTGTGATGGACTTTTACACCTGGACTAGTGGCATATACATCCGCTTATCCAATAACTTGCAAAAAGAGCTGGCAACGGGGTGCCCAGTCCCAATTAATTACAACTTTAACCAATTAATTCTCTTCACACTTTTGCCCTGATTCATCAGTAAGCAATGACAAACAGTGAAATACCTGAATGTGTGTAAACCAAAGAGAAAGAGGGATGATCTGCCTTGCTGGTAGAAATAACGTCCTTCATGGGAGCCGCTCTTAAAAGTCCGTTCGACAGGTAGAATACTGTTCTCACCCGCTACCATTCGTTGACAATTAACAAACACCTCTCAAAAATAGATACTCCTCCATGGTATGTGATTGATGGAAGGCACCCGAGGATTCGGTTAGCCATGGCTTGTGTTAGCAAGGTTGGGAGGAGTATCAAATATTTTATGCAATCTCTATATGCTTTCAAAAACCTAAAAGCTCTAGCACATGATTTAATCCCTGCTTCCCTCTGCGAAGGGCCTTTCTTTTACTTTTATGTTGAGTCAGTTTTCCTATTCTTTCTGTCTTCCACAAGCAAACACTAGTGTCAACTTTGTTACAACATGCGTTATATGCAATGTATTGGACTTGTTATACTACTTTGTGTTGACAATATCCATGAGATAAATATGTTGAAAGTTGAAGCAAATGCTGAAACTAAATTCTTCCTTTGTGTTGATTAAATACCTTTTATTAGAAACTATTGCTTTATGAGTTAACACTTATGCAAAACTGTTTGATGCTTGTCTCGAAAGTACTATTCATGAAAACGTTTAGCTTGTGTGATTCATTGTTTACTCATTATCTATTTGGTAGCAAATTATAGACCATTGACTTGGATCACTTCATTCATTTACATGTGCCTTGCAATATTATATGATCAAGATTATGATAGTAGCATGTCACCTCAAAAATTATTTTGTTTTTATCGTTTACCTACTCGAGGACGAGTAGGAACTAAGCTTGGGGATGCTGATACGTCTCAAACGTATCTATAATTTTTGATGTTCCATGCTTGTTTTATACCAATTGCTACATGTTTTGCATCTACTTTATATCACTTTTATACATTTTTTGGGACTAACCTATTAACAAGATGCCGAAGTGCCAGTTCCTGTTTTCTGCTGTTTTTGTATTCCAGAAAAGCTAGTCTGGAAATATTCTCGGAATTGGACGAAACTACACGGGGGTCCCTATTTTTCCAGAACACGCCTGACGGAGCGAAGGAGCACAGAGGAGGGCCACCAGGGGCCACACGCACCTAGGGCGGGGCCCCCCTCTGCCGCGCCCTGGGTGGTGTGGGCCCCTCGGGGGTCTCAGCCGCCGCTTTCGCCTACTTATTCCCCCCGACGCGAAAACCCTAAGTGCCTAAGCAAATATCCACGAAAAGGTCAGAGACGCCGCCGGAGAGGGGAATCGTCACCGGAGGCTTCTACATCGCCATGCCTGCCTCCGGAGTGATGCGTGAGTAGTTCATCCTTGGACTACGGGTCCATAGCAGTAGCTAGATGGTTGTCTCTCCACTTTGTGCCATCATGTTTAGATCTTGTGAGCTGCCCTACATGATCAAGATCATATTATTGTAATGCTACATGTTGTGTTTGCTGGGATCCGATGAATATTGAATACTATGTCAGTTGATTATCAATTTATCTTATATGTTATTTATGATCTTGCATGCTTTCCGTTACTCGTAGATGCTTTGGCCAAGTAGATGCTTGTAACTCCAAGAGATAGTATTTATGCTAGATAGTGGGTTCATGCCTCCGTTTAATCTGGGACAGTGACAGAAAGTTCTAAGGTTGTGGATGTGTTGTTGCCACTAGGGATAACCAACGATGCTATGTCCACGGGCATATGTGTTTGTTTACATTACACGCTTTACTTAATGCAATTATCCGTTGCTTGCAACTTAATACCAACGGGGAACTCGGATGACAACCCGGCGGTGGATTATTAGTCATAGATGCTATTGGATAACGGTCTATGTATCTTGGTAATGCCCAATTAAATATCATAGTAGTCAACATGTCATATATATGCATTGTCATGCGCTCACTATTTGTCAATTGCCCAGCTGTAATTTGTTCACCAACATGTTAGTTATCTTTTATGGAGAGACACCACTAGTGAACTGTGGACCTCGGTCCATTCTTTTACACTGATTAAACAACCACAAACTGCAAACAGTTCCTTTTTCATTCTCTGCAATTTAATACTCATTTTCCACACGAGACGTTATCATTTGTTTTCAGCAAGCGGTGAGATTGACAACCTCACTGTTTCGTTGGGGCAAAGTACTTTGATTGTGTTGTGTGCAGGTTCCACGTTGGTGATCGTGTTGCGCCGTGCGGCCACCAACAACCTTCTGAAGAGTTGCTGCTCCTACTGGTTCGATAACCTTGGTTTCTTTCTGAGGGAAAACTTGCTGCTGAACTGCATCATACCTTCCTCTTGGGGTCTCCCAACGAGCTTGTGATTCACGCCATCAGATAGGCACTTCTAATCATAGCTACCGTTATCGAACCTGTAGGGGTCACACACTTAAGTCGTCATTGTTTGTTGTGTACGTAGGGAGGTCCGGAGTAGACAGAGGGTATCACCTGGGATGGTTCCGGAGTGATAGAACTATGTTCGGAGATTTGATCGTACAACAAAAGGAGGCATCAGATTTATTCCGAGGGTCTATATAGAAGGTAATAATTATCTAGTATATTTTGTCGGCGGACACTAGGTGTCCCGGATTATATAAATATGTTTTTATGATAAATAATTAATTCTGGAAATTAATTAGACCAAATATTAATGAATTAAATATTAGTTTATTTAATTAGTTAATAAAAGGAAAATTATTGAAATACAAAGGCCAATAAAAGGAGGCTGCCACATGGGCCCTAGGGGCCCACATGGCAGCCGCACCACCACGTGGTGGTGGTGGGCCAAGGCGCCAGGAGGGGAGGCTCCCTCCAGGCCGAAACCTAATGGGCCTTAGGGCCCATGGGGGGACAACGGCGGCAGCCAAGGGCCCGGCCGGCCTAGGGTGGCCCGACCCTACCTAGGTTGGTGCGGCTAGGGCGGGCCCCACCCAAGGGCGGCGACGGTGGTGGCTTTGGGGAGGAGTTCTACTCCTTCTCCAAGTCACCCCACCCCTTGGGTGCTCCTATAAACCCCACCCCCCTCTCCTTTTTGGACACACAATTTAGAAAAGGTTTTGAGGCTCTCCCACGTCTGGAGGCTCTCATAATCTAGATCTAATCTCTCACTTCTCTCCCATGTGTTGGGGTTCTCTCCACCTCACGTACACCAGTAGCTCTTAACTCTGGCACGACGAACCGCTGCTGGACTCTGACGGACGTACGTGTGCGAACTCTCAGAGGGGTGAGGCGTCATAGACGTTTGACCCTCGCTCAGCTGGATCCAGAAGGCTGTACGAGGGATCGGCAACATTCTCACCGCTAGGCTTGGCCGTCAGAATCTTCATCAGGCTTCATCAACATCGACATTGACACCCGTTCCGCATCTTCGTGTCGGTAACGAAACAGCACTAACCCTGCTTGTACCTTCATAGTTGTTCCTGGCTGTTACGTAGGTCGGATTTTTTTAAATTCTGCTACGTTAACCCAATAAAAACAGGGGTGCTATTTCTACGTGTTATATGCATTGTTTACATTACACACTTTGCTTATTACAATTTTGTTGCTTGCAACTTAGTACTTTCGTGTGACTTGCTAGAATAGCGATCCCGGGTGGATTATTAGTAATAGATGCAGCTAGCAAGCGGTCTAATTTTGTTGTAATTCCCTATTAAATCTACGGTGAACTATAGCTTGTCATGATAGCATTGTAATGCCTCACAATTTTGTCAATTGCCTAGATATAATTTGTTTACCCAACATTATGTTTATCTGTTTTTATGGAGAGAAACCTCTAGTGAACTGTGGACCCCGGTCCATTCTTTTACATGTTTAAAAACACCGTTTACACTGCTTCCCACCATCATTTGCTCGCTGTTCATTTTTGCATTTACATTTGTTTTCCACTCATACGTTTAATCCTTTGTATTCAGCAAGACAGAGAGATTGACAACCTTCATGTTTCGTTGGGGCAAAATAGTTTGATTGTGTTGTGTGCAGGTCCACGTCAACCTTCTAGCAATGAGGTTGGTTGACACCGTGTTGAAACTCTTCCAACTCATACTGGTTTGATAACCTTGGTTTTGTAATCAGGGAAACTTGCTAGTACACTGCTTCACACCTTCCTCTTGGGGTTCCCAACAAGCTGTGTAGGCCGCATCACGGCACGACGCGACCATCATAGGCTTCATAGCTCAGCCGCCACCCCTTCGAGAGGCGGTATTCCGGTGCACAACTAGATCGTGTCGCGCAAAAAACCTTCGCCTACTCGGTGGAGAGGTCGTGGCCTCGATATAGCTCCGACCAGGTTAGAGCCGTAGCCGGAGGTGTCGGCCACATCGTTGTGCACCATTGCCTGCCGGAATTGGAGGGGATACTCAGTTAGAGGAGGGGAACAACAAGAGAAAGTCAGAGGTTCACATCCAGAACGGAGGACACTAGGACATGACATGATCTTTAGCCATGAGATACTTTGGAGGGACTATGCCGAGAATTTTGTGTACCATCTTGAGCTCTTCCACTGACGTTTCAGGATGTGACTCACTCTCTTCCCGCGCATTTCCATGACTATGGAGGATAATAATAGGTACTTTGAGCGACAGAAGAATGCAACTAGACACCTTGGGTTTAATGTTATGCAGAAGGTCACAATGGCAATGAGTGTGATTGTATATGGTGTTCCGACAGAATATGTTGATGAATACTCGCGTATTGAGGAGGATACCACAATCAAAAGCGTTAGAATATTTTGCCAGATTGTTATCAGAATCTTAGGAAACGAGTATATGAGATAACCTAACAAAGAGGACACCGCGAGGCTTTTTGGCGGTGGGATAAGCTAGAGATTAGTTGGGGATGCTTGGGAGTATGATTGCATGCATTTGACTTGGAATATTGCCTTGTAACATGGAATGGTCAATTCAAAGGGCATGACAACGGTCCAAATATCATTCTTGAAGCTGCTGCTTCGAGGATTTGTTGAATTAGATCTCACAATGAAATCAATTTATTGTAAAGATCATCTATGTTTGCAAGGCTAACAAATGGAGAAGCTCCAACATGCAAGTTTAGTGCCAATATCTTATCAAGCTTAGCGTGTTCCATATTGTATATTACCTAGCAGGAATATTTATCAAAAGCTGGAATAGCTCAGTTGGCCAGAGCGTGTGGCTGTTAACCACAAGGTCGGAGGTTCAAGCCCTCCTTCTAGCGAAATTTGTCATCTTCCCGATTTTTTTTACTGGATAACGACTTCTTCTTGGGCTGCGCCTTGGTTTCCCACTCTCTCATTTTTGGCCCAACTACACGTATGCAACACCCAACCTCCATGGTCCACACGCGCATATTCTCTCTCTTCCTTACCATTTGGAAATGCCGAGCAGAGCGCAGCACTGACGCCATAAAAAAATGGCGGCGACCATGCTGCCGTCCCCATCTCCGCCTCCTACTCCCCGCGGCGTCTTATCGCCGCGCTGCTCGCTTCAGGCGTCGACCCACGCGCACCGGCTGCTGGACGGGGCTCCCAAGAGGCGTCATGCCCCGCCGCAACGCGCGCGACCTGACGCCGCGGCCTACGCGCGGGAGATTGGCGCATGCGTGCGGGCGCGGCGCTGGTCCGCGGCCTGCGAGGCGTTCGCAGCCATGCGCGCCGCGGGGCCCGCTCCCGACAGGTTCCTCCTCCCGCAGGTGCTCCGCGCCTGCGCCGGGGCGGGTGCGCCCCGCCTCGCCGCCGCCGCGCACGCGCTCGCTGCCAAGGGCGGTCCCGCGCTCGCGGAGGACGCCGTCGTGGGGAACGCGGTCATCGCCATGTACGCCGCGCTCGGGGACGTCGGCGCCGCGCGTGCGGCGTTCGCGTCCCTCCCTGAACCCGACGTCGTGGCATGGACCGCTCTCGTGAGCGCTTACGCCAACGCCGGGGAGCTGGACGAGGCTTTCGAGCTGTTTGAATCGATGCAAGCGAGCGGCGTGCAGCCTGACGTGATTTCATGGAACACGCTTGTCTCTGGGTTTGCGAGAAGCGGTGACATTGGTGCAGCTCTGGACCTGTTTGACGAAATGCGGCTGAGGGGTGTCAAGCCGCGGGCCAGTTCTTGGAACTGCATATCTCTGGTTGTGTGCAGAATGCACGTTATGATGAGGCTTTGGGCGTCTTCCTGGAGATGTGCGAGACTGAGATGCCTGACGCAGTGACTGTTGCTAGTATACTCCCTGCTTGCACTGGCTTGATGGCGCTGGGCGTTGGAAAGCAGCTGCATTCTTATGTTGTACGTTGTGGAATCAAATTAAATGTCTACATTGGTTCTTCTTTGATTGGCATGTACTCCGAGTGCAGAGAGTTTGCTTATGCGAGGAGCGTGTTTTACGCCATTGATGAGGAGAAGAATGTCACGGTGTGGAATGAGTTGATCCAGTCATATATCAATGATGGGAGGATGGACAAGGCGTGTGAAGCTTTCAACTTGATGCAGCAGGATGGGTTGAAGCCCGACACTGTTACGTATAACAGTTTCATTGCTGCATATGCTAGAGCAGGTCAGAAAGAACTGGCAAATGAACTGTTGTCAGGCATGATCAATGTCAGCTTGAAGCCTAATGTGATATCAGTGAATGCTTTAATATCCGGGTTGCATCAGTTTGGACTTTGTGCTGATGCACTGGAAGTTTTCAGATACATGCAGCTCTTGAACACTGGAGATGCGAAGCACTGGACATTTCTTGATAATAGCCACCCGATTCAGCCAAACGGCACTACAATTACTAGTGTCCTGTCACTATTGACAGACCTCAAGTTAGATCGTCTCGGGAAGGAAGTACACTGCTATGCTCTAAGGAATGGTTTGACATCAAACATATTTGTTTCCAGCAAATTGGTTGATCTTTATGGTAAAACTGGTGATATGCTATCTGCTGCTAATGTCTTCCAGGCAATCAGGAATAAGAATGTTGTCACATGGAACAGTCTGCTAGCAGCTTACAAGCATAACAGGAAGCCAGAAGTTGCTTTGAAACTAATCTATGAAATGCTCGAGTCTGATTTACTTCCTAATTTGGTTACAGTGCAGATAGCTCTTTTGTCTTCTGGTATGACAATGGCGTTTGATTATGGGAGAGAACTGCATGGTTACATACAGAAAAACTGGCCTGATGGTTGTCCAAATACTCTTGCAAGTGCACTAATAGATATGTATGGGAAATGTGGTAAGATTGAGGATGCTAAATTGGTTTTTGAGTGCAGTGATGAAAAGGATGTAGCAGTATGGAATGCAATGATGAGTTGCTACTTGCTTCATAGGATGCCTAGAGATGTTAAAAGATTGTTCAACATACTTGAACAATCTAGAATTCAACCGGATCCCATTACTTTCATCATACTTCTTTCAGCTTGTAAACAAGAAGGTTCCATGGAGGAAGCTAGGAACTACTTCTACAGTATGGAAGATTTATATGGCATAAAACCAACTTTAAAACATTATACCTGCATGGTTGACATCATGGGAACAGCTGGTTTACTGGAGGAATCTCTAGAACTTATCCAAAAGATGCCGCTTGAGCTGGACGCATGCCTATGGTCTACTGTTCTCAAACCTTGTAAGCTTCACTCGAATTTGGAGGTTGCGGCTAACGCTGCAAAATCCCTTTTTGAGCTTGAACCAAATAATACTTCAAACTACATGGTGCTTTCCAATATTTATGCCAACAATGGCTTGTGGGATTCAACTGAATCTGTGAGAGATGCTATGACAGAGCAAGGGTTGCATGTCGAGAGACAATGTAGCTGGCTATATCTTGGCTCAACTGTCGATTCTTTTGAGGCTGGAGATTTGTCTCATCCTGCATTTGAGAATATTTTGAGTACATGGAAGGACTTGGCTAGTAGGATGGAACAGTCTGTGTATGCTCCCCAAGACAATGAGCCCTATTGCAATGTAGAAGTTGATTCATTGTCATGCCACCACACCGAACGAATTGCAGTGTGCTATGGACTTATTTCCATGTGTGGTCATGAACCGATACGGGTCTTGAAGAACTTTCGAATGTGCAAAGAATGCCATTCCTCAATCAAGTTTATCTCACGAGATAAGAACCGGGAGATATTAATTTCAGATGGTTGCACCTATCACCATTTTAACGATGGCTCATGCAGCTGCGGAGATATGTGGTAGATGAAGAGTTGGTTTGGCACGAAAACACTGGCTCGTAGATCATGAAAAACTACAACAATATCTGATAGGGCTGATACGTGCAAGCAATGACACCATCCTGCCGGTCGAAAGGAAAACAGAGCCGTCCTGAACCCTGGGCTGCAAATATGGCGTGCTTTAGGCAGGCTGGAAGCCTGGAGCTTTTTGCCAAGATCCTGAGGGGACAAGGTGCAACGGCCAGAACTATGTTGCAGATTAGGGGAAGTGAAGATGTGAGTTACGCGGATATCCAGTGAAAGCATGCATATGGACATCATGATTGGCTCATACTGCTGATAGGTTGTTGACGACGGGGCAAGATCTGCCTCTTCATATGTTGATTTACAGGTAGTTGATGGCCTAGATGGGACAGCAGGTAGCCCTAGCCCGGAATATGTTATGTAAGCACTCATATGTCTGATATACAATTGTACTTCATGGTTTGCAGTACTAGCCATTATGACTACGGTGACTACTGCAGTGGAGGCCGAAATGTCTTGCAATCAGCCAACTTTGTCTAAAGACTGATTGTTCTTCAGTTGTCCAGCCTATCCATTCTCAGAGAGGACCTTTCGATGATAAGGGAATTTGCAGAGAGATTCATGAGGCGATGAACCTTTTGCCTGATGTCAAAGTGGTAAGGATCAAGAGGGAACAACATTGAAGCATAATTTGCCAGCAATTTCATATGAGGTAGTTGAGTTGTGGGTAAAAAAAAGAAAAAATTAAGAATATGGTGAGTAGTGCTTTTCTATGTGCTATAAGGGCCTCATTGGTTCGAAAGAATTTCATACAAAAAAGTTCTGGAGGATTTCATGTGTTAGGACCTTTTCCTATTTAGCTTCTTTGGTTTGTAAGATTGAAAACCATAAGAATTTTCATATGATCTAGTACTTTGTATGCAATTTTGAAGGGAAATATCTATAAGTGCAGCTTCATAAGATGTTCGTTTGTACCTATGACAAGTTGACAAGTACGTCATGTCTGGTGGTTCGGTAACAGATTACTATGTTTTTTATTCCTGTAGGATCATCCTAATTCTACGGTTTTTTTATTCCAGCGTTTTCTTAATTTAGCCAACCAAAGAGATCCTATCCGATTTTCTATCTATCCTCTCTTCATCTTCTATCCGTGTTATTTGTATTTAGCCTACCAAAACGCTCTATCCGTAAAGAATAGCATAAAGAGGGAACAGGTACGTCAGAAGCACCACTCTTCTTCAGGTACAAATCTGTAGTACATTCTTTAGTGGATGTGACATCCTACCCCCAAAATATGTTTACAGTTTAAGCTTCTTACAATAAACACCAAATCAGTTTACCAAAGAACACTTCAACAAATAAACCGGAAGCACCTAACTGAAGCTCAACATACAAAAAAAAAGAGAACTTTATTTCCTAACCAGGCTAGAGAACAAACATCGACTGACAATTGCAGTATCTATAGAGAGAAAAAAAATAGAGGCTTGAGCTTAGTCTTCTGGATGTTTGCCATAAGCTAAAAAACAATCTATCTTCACGTGCGTAGTACTAGAAATTCTATTTCTGAAGCGTATTCAAGGGAGCAGCTGAGCCTTGCTTCTTGGCTTCTGAGCTGCAGATGCTGATTGGTGCCAAAGAAACTCAAAAGATAAGATTATGTGGAGTCCTGTGATCCTCCTGGTAGCCACAATTTCTTCCGGATTATGAATATCATTTCGTTCTCCTCAGATTCCGAACTGGACTCGGCATCCACAACAGTTACTGCTTCCAGTGAAGTGCACTAAGATACTTCTTGATGAATACAATGACGGGGCCTTGTCTCTCACAATGATAAAACCGGTTGGCCTAAGGATGCGGTCCATTTCAAGGAGCAGATCTTCAGCGCTGCAACCCCTTTTATCAAGGTCGGAGAAGACTGTCCACGCATGCAGAAGATCATATGTTCGAGGATAAGTAGAGAATGCCTCACACCTGCAAACATATTGTATTCAAATACAACTGTCAACATACTTGCCAGCAACAATACAAACTGAACAATTCACCACAGGAAAAAAAGGCAAACAGTAGATAATAACATTTGCAGAGAAATCATGAAAAAAAGGAGTTTGTAAATCGAGAGTATTCAACAGTACTGTATTATCTTGGAAACTGATCGTTTCTTGAAAGCCTAGAGAGGTCTTCCAGCTTAGAGCTGTGCGTATCATATGACGAAACTTAGTAAGAAGTGCATAGTAGGGAAAGTAGCACTACAATAAATGGAAGTGCTAAACTGCAGCATACAGGTGTACTGGTGTAGCTTAAAAAAAGACGCTAAAGGAAAAAGCAGAGGTTAACCACCACTGTCAGTTGATCATAATAATCGTAAACCCAACATTTTAGCAGTATTGGCCAAACTACCATCGCGCGCAGCAACGCAACCAATTTGTTTTGATAGCAACATATTCGAGACAAAAGCTGGGCAGGTGGCGCCGTAGCATAAGGGACTTACTTATCTCACGGTTTACTTTTCTAGAACTTATTGGGGGTGTCATAACACAATACAATACAAGGGGTAGATTCTAGTAAGGAATATTTCTGGCCAAAGCAATGGAGGGTTTTATCCTTAGTAGTGTTCTAATGGTACATGAGCACCTCAGCCATTACAGAAGAAGGTTAGCAGCAGTACTGTTTTCATTATAAAACCTTTCTTTTAGCACCTGATAAATCTTATTAATGCCTTGCAGATACAAACATTAGAAGCTCCTTGCAAGTACTAAAATCTAACAAGAACATAGCCCTAAGATACATCATTAATCTCAAATGCAAATCCCTTATGTGAACTGAGGCATACCAGTCATGATTAGAGCCTATGAGCCCTCTGTCATAGATAATCTTAAGAGTGCTTGGTCCATCATGGGGCACAGCATTCATCACCCATACATCCTTTTCCTTGAGAGCAGCAGCAAATGATCCAAAGTTTGCTTTCATGTCCATGATGTTTCTAATACTGTCTGGTTTTACCTTTGTGCCCAACAAATTCCAGTAATTATCTACTCTTTGCTGCCACATTTCCTGCGTAGAAATATTTTATCAGAGATCCTTGCCGAGTTGTTAGGACATAATTGAAGTTCTGAAGACACTATATGATAATAAGATAAACTTACCGTATCCTTTTCAAATGTGTCAGCTGTAACATACAAATCAGCAAGACGAGGAGGTGGACTTGTTAATCGTGCAGGCCAAGGAGCCAATCCACTTCCCCCATCCCTGTGCATTTCTGCAAATATAAAATCAATTGATACTTCACTTAGATGCAAAGTAGCTGCAAAGTGTCATGAGGAAAAAGAAGAAAAAAAGGTATATCTCCATGTCTTTCTATTACTGACAGAGTATAGGCATGACAATTATGAGGGAGTGGAGATCAGAAGGCTACGCTCATTTTGCATTAAATGAATCCTGTTACCCCCTTTAGTGTAATCAAACCTCCAAGACACCATGAACCTACTTGGTTACTATTTTAATCCCAGATTCCAACATTACCTAGATAGCATGGTGAGAGAGGGAAAAAGAGGGAGACAAGACTGAAGATCCTTTGCTTACCAGTACTGACAAGTGAGTGGTGTGTGTATGAGTGTGTGTGCGCTTTCTTTTGGATAAAAAAGAAGAAATGCATCCTTTCGGCACTTGGTGACCATAGATCATAACATTACTGTCCTGATGGCTGATGTAACTGAAAATCATCAATGTGGCATGGCAGAAGGGTATATAGCTGAGTATGTACTACATGTGGTCGCTGAGCAGCAGAATATATTTAAATCTTATCCTAGTGGGTTCAGTGAGCAGGTAGATAACATCCCGCTATCAGATATTATGTGTCCAAACCTAATTGATTCTATACCAAGAGCTGATGTTCCTGTGACTCAAAATATCTTCTACGGCACTCAATGAGAGCTCAACATTAATCTAACATTGCCAACTAGTTTGAAGTAAACAAAAAAGCACTAGAAAAACAAGATGACAACATCGAGTATCCAGCCAGTAGGTAAGCAACAAAAGATAACAGAATGGAATAGGACAAGCACTCACGTTCTGGATAGGGAGTAATGCAGGCTTCCATTGTCACTCCCCATACTGAATCCGGATCATCGCCGCTTTTGCATAGAGGTGGATTTGTACCACGCGGACGACTTCTGTAGCAATCATTGTTCAGAGCTTGACCCAAATAACTGTCTGGTTTTTTTTCTCTGCAATTGTCCAGCACATCCTTTCTGCAAGGGAACTCATTTCTTTCCAGATTCTACGATCCTCCTCATCCTGTGCGTATGCTTCAGGAGATGAATATGCAAAATAACCTCCAGGCCTAAGTAATCTGTCTAGTTCAAGCATAAGAATTCCATCTCTTTGAAGCCAGTCGATCCTGCAACGGGAACAGTGGGCTAATTCAAACGATCTACTGGGGTATGGAAGCCTTTTTGTTCCCAAAACACCAAGATATGCAGGGATCCCCCTTTCAAGAGCAAATTGGATCTGGTTCTGATGCACATCGTTTGGTGCCAAAGACATCGCGATGACATTAGACGAAAGAAGATATCCTCCAAAACTAGCCACTCCGCAGCCCACATCAAGAACTGAACGAAGCATTCCCTCATTGTTTATTATGTTATCTTTGAAGTTTAGCATCTGTCAGATAGTAGAAGACATAAATCACAACAGTGAAGCTTGACAGTGCATGGTGCTCAAATATGTGCAGTGTATTTTTAGTTGAGCATTATTCTGAAGAAGCTCGAACATACTTACATTTGCAATGTTTGATATATATTTGTCAGCTCCATTATGAAAATGTGTTCCACCACCTGGAAACTTGATTTTTTCGCCTGCATCAATCATCCAGTTCTGGTCTGACTTCTCTTTTGCAAGGTGAGTGTGAGGAATATTTGCTTTCCACACTATATCGCGACTTTTTGGCCATTTTATGGGAACCTGCAAAACAAAGTTTCATGACTAATGTGGCTTAGTACGGATCTAATTAAACAGAACCATACAAACAGAAGTACAATTTTGATAGGTCAGGAGAAGGTAATAAAAATGTACAGGTCCACAACAATTGCAGGCACAAATCTAACCATTTTCCTGACAGGTCAACTACATCTACATGCATAGGACATATTCTTGACCACATGATGTTAATCACAAAATCAGGTGGATCATCTTGAGATACAAGGTCGGAATAATGAGTACATAAACCCAACTCCAACTTTGTCGCTCGGGGACGAAATCCAATACTGTAAAGAGATGACGAGAAAAGGAGGAAATAAAGGATAATTTTGTGACCTTATAGCCGTGCGGCGGGGGAATCAGGCAATTAAAGCGCCTCTCGGGAGGAGGGCAATGCCGCTCATAGTGCTCCATCAGGTTTAAATCCAGTTTCAGCCTCATCTGAAATATCAAGTTCCTATCCAAGCAAGGGATAAGCTCAGAATGACGATCATCACATACCTATACACACCAAAGGGGGGAAAAAGACATCCACAATTATGAACACATATAGTCATAGAGAGTATTGACAGACAAATGATTACAGTTTCTGAACTCACAGGGAAGCTCTTGAGCTTAACATCATCTGCGTCGCCAGTCCCAAAAATTGATTCCTCTAGGCCATTGTCGCCATCCACATCGCTTCCCCACCCGAGCGACCGCGAGAACTTGGTCCCATACTCTAGCGCCGCACTCCCGGCCTGCCCATTGGAGCCCGAGAAATAGAGGAAGAGGAGGCAGAGGCACACAACCATCACGCAGAAGAGCACGATGGGCCTCTTGCTCTGCCCCACGTCAATTCTCCCCCTCATCTCGGAGATCCCAAGTCCTGGTAGTAGTAGTACCCTAACTGCACTCTAGCATAGACTGTCCTCAAGATTCATTCATAAAGGGCCAGAGAAATTCTAGTGCTGTTGGATGCACGGATCTGCAGGAAACAAAAACAAGCCATGAGACGACTCACTCAGATGCTATATAGCTAACTAGCAGAAAGCCAAGACATTTGAAGAAAGTGAACCAACTGAGATCAGGGAACGAAGATGGAAGCCTCCCAAGAACAGAAATCCTTGGGATCGAATTAAATTAAATGCCCCCACCGAAGCCACAGCCTGGTGCAAGACGTAGGATGGAAATTCCCCGTATAAGTAAATATGCGAACTTCGTGTGGCCAATGGTACGCGAACGGCAGTCGTAAAGGGTGAAGTGGGGGGCAGATCACGAAGAGGAAAGAGCAGCACTACTACTAGTACTTGTACTTCAACAAAGCTTCCCCTTTGTGGACTACTACTAGTATTTTACTCGCAGATTCTTATCTGCGGGGCGTGGTCTCCAGTTCCACGAAGGGGACCTGGAATTCGGTTCATCAGCACGCAAGCTCTAGCGCGATTGGATTAGGCAGACAAGCACAACCCAGAAATAAAAACTTCGATTTGACCCAATGGAGAGCATGAAAGACAGCGACGGCAGCCTACACCACTTGGAGAGGATGGCGAGTGCGTCCGGCGCTAGTCCAGCAGCGGATTAACAATCCCTCGGACTCTCTAACGACCAAATCGGGCGCGGGTCTCGCCCAAAACAACCAACCAAATCCTAACAAACGCGACATTACTGACTAGTAGAACCCAAAAACCCGACGCGAATCGCACCAGACGGCGACAGGGAACGAGCCATCAGCCCCCAAAATCCGCGCTTTCATCGGTGAGGAGCGAGCGCCGAGCAGCGCCCAGTCTGCCGTCGTTCATTTGGGAAGATACTCAGACATCGCAACCAGATCGCACCGCGGGGCGTGGCGCGACCGCGAGCCACCCCACCAGCGAGCGGATGACGGGGAGACCGAGAAGGGGAGGGGAACAGCAGCGGAATGCGGAGGGCAGAGAGGCAACGCACCGTCGCGGATCCCGTGCGCTTGGCAGGCCAGGCGCTCGTCGCCTGCGGTTGCAGGGCAAGCGGAAGGCGGAGAGAGAGAGAGAGGGAGAGCGAAGCAGGGAACGCGGAGAGAGACAGGGGGGCAGGCGGGTCTGCACTCTTGGTGTTGGTGGCGCGTGTTAATAACACCAGTAGTCCAGTACTACGATCCGTGAGGTGATTAACCACTTCTAATTAACAGGCCACACGCTGTTAAGCGGAGGGAATGTGGCTTGTGTGCGTCGTGGTGAGAATGTGCCCGTGCCCTGCGCCGCTAGTCATTGGAGGAGTGTTACTTAGATTAACGTTGGGGATTTATTAGAGGGGAGATCTCTGTCGGCGTCGGCCCAAATGGATGGGGAGTGGGGACTGAAATCTAGGATGCTTTCGTTTCTCTCTCTTCCCACTCTTGCTGAAGACAAGGCACGCGGTGCCTCGACCCCCAATATCCACCGACCATTCCCATCCAACGGACAGCAGCAGTTGAGAACCATCCAAACTCACGCACGGGTGTCAGAACCGAGAAAATGAGCTCCTCCCCGTCGGGCTCCTCCAGGCGGCCGCGACGGCGCTCTCCGCTCCGCTCCGGCAGCTCTCTCCGGCCGCTCCGACGGGCCCCACCGTAGCCCTCCTTTGTCCACCTCCGATGGCCTCCTCCGATGCAAACCGTCCAGCAGCTGGTAGCCCACGACCACGAGGCAGGAGCCCTCCTCAAATATTATACGGACAACAGCACAAACAGATTCAGTACACAATGCACACCACTCACAATACTCAAATCCTGTCAAATTGCACAACACATCTTCCCAAATCAGCAAGACATGTATGTATAATCAAATGGTTATGGTGTGATGTAGGCTTAAATAGGCCGTCAATTGGAGGGCACCATCGGAGCCCGTCGGAAGGGGCGGACGGCCTCGGTTTCCCTGGCGGCAGCGGCGAGTCCGTCGGAACTCCTCCGCGAACGGCCTCCCTTTCCCGCGCCGGCAGCGGCGAGAGAGCGGCGGCCTTCCACCGAGCCCGCGCAATTTCCCTAGCCGCGAGCGCGAAGCTCTGTTTCCTCGTTCTGTACCTTAGGATGTCTCCAACGGGGCGACGCATCGAGTCCGCGCGCCTCCGTTTCTGTCCGCGGGGGCCAAAAACAGGGCCCAACGGGCCGACGCAAACGGACCGCGGTCCGTTTTTTGGTCCGCCGCGAGCCCGCGACCCATTCCTGGCCCAAATTTGGGCCACCGATGCGTCGGGCGCGGACGCGAGCGGAGCGCTATTGTGTCCTCCTCTGGTCCGCCCCTGGCCCAACCGTCAGGCCATTCCCCACCCCAATCTCCTCCGCCTCTCTCGCCCCTCCCGCCGCCACCCCGCCGTCGCTCCCTCGATTTGGCGCTGCAGGCCATTCCCGGGACGCCATCTCCTGCTCCTCTTCCTCCCCGTTGGTGGCTCTAGGTTAATAGTGCCAGAAATAATTACTTGTACGTCACACGTCAGTTGGGAACCCCAAGAGGAAGGTATGATGAGTGCAGCAGTAAGTTTTCCCTCAAACCAAGGTTTAATCGGACCAGTAGGAAAACGAGGTTTGCTTCGAAGGTGTTGGTGGAGGAGTGTAGTGCGGCGCAACACCAGGGATTCCGGTGCCAACGTGGAACCTGCACAACACAATCAAACTACTTTGCCCCAACTTAACAGTGAGGTTGTCAATCTCACCGGCTTGCTGAAAACAAAGGGTTAAACGTATCGAATGGAAAATGATGTTTGTTTGCATAAAACAGTAGAGAACAATGATTGCAGTAGATTGTATTTCAGATGTAAAATAATGGACCGGGGTCCACAGTTCACTAGTGGTGTCTCTCCAATAAGATAACTAACATGATGGGTAAATAAATTACAGCTGGGCAATTGACAATTGATAAGTGCATATAACATGCATGTGTGAGCTGTGGTGTCTACTATGAGATTCATTTGGGCATTACGACAAAGTACATATACCGCTATCCAGCATGCATCTATGCCTAAATAGTCCACTTTCCGGTTAACATCCGTACCCCTTCCAGTATTAAGTTGCAAGCAACAGACAATTGCATTAAGTAATGTGCGCAATGTAAATAATACATTCATCCTTGAATAAAGCATTGCTGTTTTACCCCTAGTGGCAACAACACATCTACAACCTTAGAACTTGCTGTCACTATCCCAGGTTAAATAGAGGTTGAACCCAACTATCATGCATAAATACCCCCTCTTGGAGTTACAATTATTCACGTGGCCAAGGCTTCAACAAGTAACGGAGAGCATGCAAGATCACAAATGACATAGACATGATAATATAATATTCAGCTCCACATAGGTATCAATATAAGTCAGATCCCAGCAAACACAACATGTAGCATTACAATAAGATGATCTTGATCATGATAGGCAGCTCACAAGATCTAAACATGATGGCACAAGTGGAGAAGACAACCATCTAGCTACTGCTATGGACCCATAGTCCAAGGATGAACTACTCACGCATCACTCTGGAGGCGGGCATGGCGATGTAGAGCCCTCCGGTGATGATTCCTCTCTCCGGCAGGGTGCCGGGAAGAGCTTCAGGAACCCCCCGAGTTAGGGTTGACGACGGCGGCGGCAGCGAATATGTTCTGGATGAAAGGCTCGGTGTTTTAGGGTTTTCGCGTCTCGGGAAATAGGCGAAGGGGCGATGTCGGCGGACCCCCGAGGGGCCCAAACCACACCCAGGCGCGGCAGGGGGTGGGCCCGCGCCTACAGGTGGTTTGGCCACCTCGTTAATAGGTTAGTAACTTTCTGAAGTAACTTTCTGAAACCAAAAACAGCAGAAAACAGGGAACTGGCACTGTGGCATCTTGTTAATAGGTTAGTCCCAGAAAATGCATAAAAGTGATATGAAGTGTATATAAAACATGTAGCAAATGGTATAATATAAGCATGGAACAGCAGAAATTATGGATACGTTGGAGACGTATCAAGCATCCCCAAGCTTAGTTCTACTCGTCCTCGAGTAGGTAAAACGATAACAACAAATAATTTCTGAGGAGACATGCTTTCACACAATCTTGATCAATATATTGCAAGGCTCATGTCATGAATGAAGTGACTCAAAGCAATGATCTATAGTTTGCTAACAAATAGATAAAGAGTAAACAATGAATCATATAAGCAAAAACTTTTCATGAATAGTACTTTCAAGACAAGCATCAAAAAGTTTTGCATAAGAGGTAACTCATAAAGCAATAGATTCAAAGTAAAAGGCATTGAAGCAACACAAAGGATGATTAAGTTTCAGCATTTGCTTTCAACTTGTAACATGTATATCTCATGGATAGTTGTCAACATAAAGCAATATAACAAGTGCAATAAGTAAATATGTAAGAATCAATGCACACAAAGTTGACACAAGTGTTTGCTTCTAAGATAGAAAGGAGTAGGTAAACTGACTCAACATAAAGTAAAAGATAGGCCCTTCGCAGAGGGAAGCAGGGATTAAATCATGTGCTAGAGCTTTTTAAGTTTTCGAAAGCATATAGAGAGCACAAAATAAGTATTTGAGAGGTGTTTGTTGTTGTCAACGAATGGTAGTGGGCACTCTAACCCCCTTGTCAACCAGACTTTCAAAGAGCGGCTCCCATGAAGGACGTTATTCTACCAGCAAGGTAGATCATCCCTCTTCTCTTTTGTTTACACATGTATTTTAGTTTCTTTATAGATGACACTCCTCCCAACCTTTTGCTTACACAAGCCATGGCTAACCGAATCCTCGGGTGCCTTCCAACATTCACATACCATGGAGGAGTGTCTATTGCAAAATTAAGTTGCTTACTGATAAATCAGGGCAAAACATGTGAAGAGAATTATTAATGAAAGTTGTAATTAATTGGGGCTGGGCACCCCGTTGCCAGCTCTTTTTGCAAATTATTGGATAAGCGGATGTATATGCCACTAGTCCAGGTGAAAGTCTGTCAGAAGTAAATGACAAGATTGAAAGATAAAACACCACATACTTCCTCATGAGCTATAAAACATTGACACAAATAAGGAGTAATAAAGTTTTGAATAGTTTAAAGGTAGCACATGAAATATTTACTTGGAATGGCAGGAAATACCACATAGTAGGTAGGTATGGTGGACACAAATGGCATGGGTTTTGGCTCAAGTTTTGGATGCACGAGAAGCATTCCCTCTCAGTACAGAGTTTAGGCTAGCAAGGTTGTTTGAAGCAAACACAAGTATAAACCGGTACAGCAAGAATCACATAAAAACATATTGCAAGTATTATAAGACTCTACACTGTCTTCCTTGTTGCTCAAACATTTTACCAGAAAATATCTAGACCTTAGAGAGAACAAATATGCATCCCAAGTCTCAACAAGCTCTACGGTAGTTCTCCACTACTAGGCTTTAACTACATGATGCAAGAGCTTAAACATGATCTACTTGAGAGCTCAAAACAATTGCAAAGCATCAAATCAAAACAAGACAATGATCTACAAGAATGCATATGTCTTTTCCAATACCAACTACTACATGTAGCATTTTCTTTCTTCCAAACAAACACCAATAATTTATTTAAACATAAACTCTCCAAATGATAATATAATGCAGCAAGAGAGTATTTATAAACAAGTGCTAACAGCTCGAAGAGATGCATGAAAAACAGGAGCTAAAAGCACTGCAGTAGCTAGTTAAGAATACTCAACAAATATAAGTGAAGAACATGAGTATTCACATGAAAAAGCGGAGCGTGTCTCTCTCCCACACAAGGATTGCTAGGATCCGAATTTATTCAAACAAAAACAAAAATAAAAACACACAGACGCTCCAAGTAAAGCGCATAAGATGTGAAAGAATTAAAATATAGTTTCACTAGAGATGACCTGATAAGTTTGTTGATGAAGAAGGGGATGCCTTGGGCATCCCCAAGCTTAGACGCTTGAGTCTCTCTGAATATGGTTGGGATGAACCACGGGGGCATCCCCAAGCTTAGGCTTTTCACTCTTCTTGATCACATAATATCACCCTTCTCGCTTGATCCTTGAAAACTTCCTTCACACCAAACTCAAGACAGTTCTCATTAGAGGGTTAGTGCATAATCAAAAATTCTCATATTCTGTAATGATACAATCAATCCCAAAGCTTCTGGACATTAGCTACAGCCACCAATGCTTTGTGGAGCAAAGAAATCCACACAAACACAGTAAAAGAGCGAATGCAAAACAAAAGGCAGAATCTGTCAAAAACAGAACAGTCTGGAATGACGAATTTTTTCGAGGCACTTAAGTTGCTCAGATGGATCTGGCCTAAAATAATGAAAGTTGCGTACATATCTCAGGAATATGCGTGATTTTCTCAGAATTTTTTGAATTTTCTACAGGGAGATAAGCTCAAATCCGTGACAGCTAAAAATCTGTCACTGCGCAGAAATCCAAATCTTGCATCAACTTTCAATATAGAACTTTACTTGGCACAACATTGCGATAAAATAAAGATACAAAGGAGTTGCTACAGAAGTAACAAAACTCCTTGACTCAAAGAAAACAAAAATAACAGCAAATAAAAACGATGGGTTGTCTCCCATAAGCGCTTTTCTTTAACGCCTTTCAGCTAGGCGCAGAAAGTGAAAATCAAGTGTTGTCAAGAGAAGAAGCATCAACATCATAACTTGCTCTAACAATAGAGTCAAAAGGTAACTTCATTCTCTTCCTAGGGAAGTGTTCCATACCTTTCTTGAGAGGAAATTGGTACCTTATATTACCTTCTTTCATATCAATGATGGCACCAACAGTTCGAAGAAAAGGTCTTCCCAAAACAATAGGACAAGATGCATTGCATTCAATATCCATAACAATAAAATCAACGGGGACAAGGTTATTTTTACCGTAATAAAAACATCATTAACTCGCCCCAAAGGTTTCTTCATAGCATTATCAGCGAGAAAAACATCCAAATAACAATGTTCCAAAGGTGGCAAATCAAGAATATCATAAAGCTTCTTGGGCAAAACGAAATACTTGCACCAAGATCACACAAGGCATTGCAATAAAATCATTCACCTTTACCTTAATGATGGGTTCCCAACCATCTTCTAATTTCCTAGGAATAGAAGCTTTAAGTTTCAACTTCTCCTCCCTAGCTTGCAAAAGAGCATTTGTAATATGCTTTGTAAAAGCCAAATTAATAGTGCTAGCATTGGGACTTCTAGCTAATTTTTGCAAGAACATAATAACTTCAGAGATGTTACAATCATCAAAATCAAAATCATTATTGTCAATGGTGGTGGAACCATTGTCTCCAATAGTTTGAAAAATTTCAGCACTTTTATCAGAAAAAGTTTCAGCAGTTTTAGGCAATTTCAAACGCTTTGCAGAAGTAGTAGAGACATTACAACACCAATAACATTACCATCAATAGTAGGAGGTTTACTAGCATGTGAAACATTAGCATTACTAGTGGTGGTGATAGTACAAACTCTAACTATACTATTCTCTTTTTCAAGTTCTTCCTCTTTTTCCCACCTAGCATGCAATTCAGCCAACATCCTAATATTATTATCAATTCGAACTTGGATGGCATTTGCTGTAGCAAATGACTTAATATCTTTAACTTCATTAGGCATAACTTTCAGTTTTAGAATTTCAACATCATGAGCAAGACTATCAACTTTAGAGACAAGATCATCAATTTTTTCAAACTTTTCCTCAACAGTTTTATTGAAAGCTTTTTGTGTGCTAATAAATTCTTTAAGCATAGCTTCAAGATCAGAGGACACACTTCTATTGTTGCTGTAGGAATTACCATAAGAATTGCCATAACCATTTGAAGGATAAGGCTTATAATTGTTGCTACCAAAATTATTCCTATAAGCATTGTTGTTGAAGTTGTTGTTTTTAATGAAGTTTACATCAACATGCTCTTCTTGAGCAACCAATGAAGCTAAAGGAATATTATTAGGATCAACATGAGATCTACCATTCACAAGCATAGACATAATAGCATCAATCTTATCACTCAAAGAGGAGGTTTCTTCAACAGAATTTACCTTCTTACCTTGAGGAGCTCTTTCGGTGTGCCATTCGGAATAGTTGATCATCATATCATCAAGTAGCTTTGTTGCTGCACCTAAAGTGATGGACATAAAGGTTCCTCCAGAGGCTGAATCCAATAAGTTCCTTGAGGAAAAATTTAATCCTGCATAAAAGGTTTGGATGATCATCCAAGTAGTCAGTCCATGAGTGGGACAATTCTTCACCAAAGATTTCATTCTTTCCCAAGCTTGAGCAACATGTTCATTATCAAGTTGTTTAAAATTCATAATGCTACTTCTCAAGGATATAATCTTAGCAGGAGGATAATATTTCCCTATGAAAGCATCTTTGCATTTTGTCCAAGAATTAATACTATTTCTAGGCAAAGAAAGCAACCATTCTTTAGCTCTTCCTCTCAAGGAGAAAGGAAAAAGTTTCAGTTTTATAATATCCCCATCCATATCCTTATACTTTTGCATTTCACAAAGTTCAACAAAGTTATTAAGATGGGCAGCAGCATCATCAGTACTAACACCAGAAAATTGCTCTTTCATAACAAGATTTAATAGAGCAGGTTTAATTTCATAAAATTCTGCTGTAGAAGCAGGTGGAGCAATAGGAGTGCATATGAAATCATTGTTGTTTGTGCTAGTGAAGTCACACAACTTAGTGTTCTCAGGAGTACTCATTTTGAAAAACAAAATCAAACTGAATTAAACAAGTAACTAATTTTTTTTGTTTTTGATAAAGAAGCAAACAAACTAAATAAAAATAAACTAAGCAAGACAAATAACAAAGTAAAGAGATTGGGTGTGAGAGACTCCCCTTGCAGAAGCAATTCGTTTTCCCCGGCAACGGCGCCAGAAAACGTGTTGGTGGCTCTAGGTTAATAGTGCCAGAAACAATGCTTGTACGTCACACGTCAGTTGGGAACCCCAAGAGGAAGGTATGATGAGTGCAGCAGTAAGTTTTCCCTCAGTATGAAACCAAGGTTTAATCGACCAGTAGGAAAACGAGGTTTGCTTCGAAGGTGTTGGTGAAGGAGTGTAGTGCGGCGCAACACCAGGGATTCCGGTGCCAACGTGGAACCTGCACAACACAATCAAATTACTTTGCCCCAACTTAACAGTGAGGTTGTCAATCTCACCGGCTTGCTGAAAACAAAGGGTTAAACGTATCGAATGGAAAATGATGTTTGTTTGCATAAAACAGTAGAGAACAATGATTGCATAAAACAATGATTGCAGTATAGTGCAAACCCCTGGATCGTTTCATTTGCACACACAGTTTAAGATGAATATCACAACATTGTATCAATTATTACACGAATGATCCAGACTTGGAAAATAAATGGTTCGATACATCTTTGCATAGCTTATAGCTAGCTCAAAACAAATAAAGCAGCGGAAATAAAACTTCAAAGAGCCTCCATCTTCATGATGCGCCACAGGCGAAAACATGTTGGTTGTAGACTCGAAACCCAAACGTGACCTTACTCATCGTCAGAAAAGTCTGCAACAAAAATAATATTTGCAACGGAGTGGGTCAGATACCATTAAAAATGGATCTGGCAAGTGACACTATGTGGACACTTAATGGAATAACTCTATAGCCTATATGCATATTTGGCTGGTGGAGTTCAAGGCTATTTTGCATAAAAGCCAATTTTGCCTAACACTTTGTAAAACATTTTCTTCAAAGTTTGAGACAATATGGCATGAAATCCATAGTCTCTTCTACCCTTGTTCACCCATCAAAATTTTACTTAGAGAAATAAGGTGTTGGGAGCCGCCGTTGCCATCCTTGATCAGCTGCTTCAATTGTCCATAACCGGGGACACGGCTAAGTACTTAGTTTTTAACTCTGCAGAGGTTGTGCACTTTCACCATTAGACCCAACAAACCCAAACTATCCTCAAGCACTCATTTTGTGCTAAGGAAAAGGAGAGAGTTGAGACGAGACTTTTTCAGAAGCATTTTCCATCCCATACCGACTTGACGCGCTCCCATTCTAACCATTCTACCACCACCTGTCAAGTCGGGACGAGTCCACGCAACTTAATCCATCTAGCCAGAGCCCATATGACTAATGGCTGCATGGTAAGCAACTTCACTTAGAGAAACATTGGTCCCTTTAATCCTGGATGGCAATCCACAAGTGAATAAACACTCAACTCTGGCAGCCATGCAATCCCAAATCCACCCAGGTGATAAATTAACTTAGTAGAATTTAAGCTTTGAATAAACAAATTTGCATAGCATCAATAATTCTACCAAGTTATCAATAGGATTCTAGACACAACTAGTGTAAAGGAGATAGTAGTTTTAGCATAGCAATACTATCCTACACATGCATATAAAGAAATACACTAAGTCATGCATAGAAAAATACTTAGGAAATTTATGGGGTGTGCCACTTGCCTTGGCAACAAGCAGAATAGCAACAGCAATTGCAACAGTCTTCGTTTCCCTCCGGAGATTCTAACACAACAAACAATACATAATGAACACACAAGTTTCATAAAACTTCTAAGGAAAAATATGTCATGCATGATGTGCAAAAATTTCTAAGGACTAGAGATGCATGCATGCCATGCCATGAAATAATTCTAAGTTATAACAAGACAATCAAGAAGGTCCAAACATGACTAAGGACCAAGGTCTTAACACTTGGGTCGAAATTTAACTAAGGACTACAACTAACACAACATGTCCAAAAATAATTTCTAAGGAAAGTAAACAAAATATGGAGTGCTAAAATTTTCTAAGGAAAAAGGTATGATAGCAATGGTTGATAAATTTTTCTAAGGACCAACATTTGTTATAGCAAGTACTTAGAATAATTTCTAAGGAAATAACTAAGTTTTCTAGATACTAAAAATTTCTAAGGACAAATTTAACATTTTTAATGTGTTGAAAAAAATTTCTAAGGAAAATTCTAGTGTCCTAACATTTTATTTCCCAAAATTTTTCTAAGGAAGAAATATTTCGGTGAGGTGAAATATTTCTAAGTTATATTGCATATAACATGGTCATAATTACTTAGCTAAATTTTCTATTCGAAAATTAATGTGGAGAACAAATTTTAATATAATTTACTTACTAAAATAACACCTAAAAGCAATAAAAACAAAATACATGCAAAAACATAGAAAAAACACTTATACAAAAATACTAGAGCAATACTACGGACATTAATTATACCAACAAAAATATAGCAAAATATTTTGCTCAATTATCAATTTTTTATAATTAAGTTATAGCCAAAATATCAATTAAACCATTTTTAACATTTATCTAAATTAATTTCGTCCAAACCTCAAATTAAGCATACAGAAAGTTTCTACACATTATTAGCTTTCCAAAAATATAAATTTCATAAATTTTGGCTAAAGGAATAAAAATTAATAATGAATCTAAAATCCAGGGACTAATCTGTGATGCGCAGGGGCTAAAACGTAAAGAAAACTGAAAAGATCTTCGCGCTGAAGTCCTCCATCGACGTGGCGTCTTCTGGTTGGTGCGGAGCCTCCGTTGACCAGTCTTGCGGGCGATGCGGGTGCGGACGGGTTGCGGGCAGACGCGGACGGTTGCGGCGCGGCTTCGCGGGCGACTTGGCGACGTGGCCTCCTCTGATTGGCTGGTACCCCTTCGCGTGGACGAACTAATCTGGAGCGTTGATCTTAGATCTAACGGCTTACGGCTAACGAACCATAAACGGGCGGCGCGGCTAACGGAAACATGCCGGAAAACTTGTTCTACGGTGGCGCCATGGCCGGAGTTTCGCCGGAGTTGGATCTAGGCCTAACTACGGATCATGGGGCGTACCACGGTGTTCAGGGCGACGAGGCGAACTCGAAGTTGTTGATGGCGTGGTCGCGTGCGTCCTTCTCCTTCCTGGATCGATCGCCGAAATTGGTGTGACGGCTGGAGCTTCGGGTCGATGATGGCGTCGTCGATCTAGCGCACAACAAATACGAGGAGCGGTGTTAGAGGATGCGCACGGATGTGGGGAAGCGAGAGGGAGGGTCGAGAGAAGCTGCAGGGGTTGAGGCTCACCGGATTCGACGACGAACGGCGGCGGCAGTGGCGGCACGGCGGCGACTCGTGCGGGCAGCCTGGGGACTCTCGTCTCGATTTGTTTGGGGCAAAACGACGGCGGTGTCGTGGAGTTTATATAGGGTGCAAAGACGCGTGCGATTGCGTGCGGATCAAGCCGGATTCGGTTAGGATTTGGCTAGGGTTTCATCGGTGAGGAACCGTGTTCTTCACGTTGAAGAACGGGGATGACAGATGGGTCCCGCACGTCAGCGAGAGGGAGAGAGAGATGGGATGGGCGTCTGCTACGTGCTGCGCGGCGCGGGAGAAAGAAGATGGGCTCGGCCCAAATAACTCGTTTCGCACTTTTTTTTTCCAGAACTGTTTTTCTTTTCTGTTTTTAAACAACTTCAAATAACTTTTGTATTTCAAACTCAAATTTACTCAAACCACTTCCAATAATTTGTAAAAACATGCCCACATGTTTAGCATGTAATGGGGATATATTTTCAAAATATTTATTTGAAATTTGAAATAGTTTTGAGAAGGCATCTGCAGATACTCTGCAATTTAGGTTTTTGGAGATAAATTCTCTAAATTTCATAATTTGAATTCAAACACAATGCAAACAAGGATGCAATGACATGATGCATGATGCAAAAGAAAAGTTTTAAATTTTTGTGAAAATTGGGATGTTACAAACCTAACCCCCTTAAGATGAATCTCGCCCTCGAGATTCGGTTTGGCTAGCAAATAGGTGAGGATGTTCTTCTCTAAGGTCATCTTCTCTTTCCCAAGTTGCTTCTTCCTCTGAATGGTGATTCCACTGTACTTTGCAAAATTTGATAGTCTTGGTTCTGGTAATTCTCTCTGCTGTCTCCAAATTTTTTATGGGTTTTTCCTCATAGGTGAGATCACTTTCCAGCTGAACTTCTTCTAGTGGCACTGTATCTCTCAGCGGAGTTTCTGCCATTTCGGGGTGACACTTCTTCAGCTGACTAACATGGAAAACATTGTGAACTGCGGAAAGTGCTTCCGGTAGTTCCAATTCATAAACCACTTCTCCCTTACGTGACAAAACTTTATAAGGTCCAATATACCTTGGTGACAGTTTTCCTTTGATTCCAAACTCTTCACTCCACGAAGGGGTGAGACTCTAAGATAGGCTCTATCTCCAATATCATAAGTGACTTCTCTCCGTTTGGAATCAGCATAACTTTTCTGCCTGGATTGAGCTGCCTTCAATCTGTCCTTAATCAGCCTAACCTTTTCTTCAGCTTCTTCGATTATATCAGGACCAAACAGACTTCTTTCCCCTACTCCACTCCACAAAAGTGGGGTAGTGCATTTTCTTCCATACAGTGCTTCAAATGGTGACATCTCTATGCTGGCTTGATAACTATTATTATAAGAGAACTCAGCATATGGGAGATTATCATCCCAACTAGACTTATAGTCTAATGCACATGCTTCAGCATGTCCTCCAGGATTTGATTTACCCTTTCAGTCTGTCCATCAGTCTGGGGGTGAAAGGCTGTGCTAAACTCTAGCCTAGTTCCAAGGACTTCATGTAACTGCTTCCAGAAATGTGAAGTGAATTGAGTGCCCCTATCTGACACAATCTTCTTAGGAACTCCATGCAAACATACTATTCTCTTCATGTAAATATCTGCTAGCTTGGCACTTGTGTAAGTTGTCTTCACAGGCACGAAATGAGCTACCTTGGTCAAACGATCAACAATAACCCAAATAGAATCATAACCAGACTTGGTTCTGGGTAGACCTGTGATGAAGTCCATCCAATCTGATCCCATTTCCAGTCGGGTACTGGCAAAGGTTGAAGTAACCCTGCTGGCTTCTGATGCTCGGCCTTCACACGGCTACACACATCACACTTGGCAATATATTCAGCAATATCTCTTTTCAAATTGTTCCACCAAAACCTCTCCTTCACATCCATATACATCTTGGTGTTACCTGGGTGTATGGAGTAAGGTGAATCATGGGCTTCCTGAAGTATCAACTTTCTAAGATCCACATCTTCTGGAACACAAATTCGTTCCATGATCCATACTGTGCCTTCTTCATCTAGTCGAAAACCTTTGGCCTTGCCATCACCTAAATTTTTCTTGATTTCTTCCATCACTTTGTCCCCTTTTTGAGCCTCCTTGATTTTGTCCATCAAAAGAGGTTGCACTTCTAGAGATGCTACAAAACCTTCAGGTACTATCTCCAACCTAAGATCCTTGAATCCCCTGCATAGTTCTTCTGGCAATTCCCCTGCCGTGAGTCCGTTAACATAAGTTTTACGACTTAAGGCGTCAGTGTAGCGTACCTGCACTTAGAAATTGGCAAGGTACCTGTGTATAGTGCAAACCCCTGGATCGTTTCATTTGCACACACAGTTTAAGATGTAGTATCACAACAAAGTATCATTATTACATCGAATGATCCAGACTTGGTAAATATTCATTACAACTTGCATATCATATAGCTAGCTTGAAAGAGTAAAGCAGCGGAAATAATAATCTTCATGGAGTCCTCATCCTTTGCATGTGCCACAGGCGAAAACATGTTGGTTGCAGACTCGAAAACCCAAACGTAACCCTTACTCATCGTCAGAAATTTCTGCAACAAATAAAATTTTGCAACAGAGTGGGTCAGAACCATTAAAAAATGGATCTGGCAAGTGACACTATGTGGACACTTAATGGAATAACTCTAATAGCCTATATGCATATTTGGCTGGTGGAGTTTCAAGGCTGTTTTGCATAAAAGCCAATTTTGCCTAACACTTTGCAAAACATTTTCTTCAAAAGTTGGAGACGATATGGTATAAGACCATAGTCTCATCTACCCTTGTTCACCATCAAGTTTTACTTTTGAAATTGGAATGATGAAGCCTCCGTTGAATCCTTGATCAGCTGCTCAAATTGTCCGTAACCGGGGACACGGCTAAGTACTTAGTTTTTAACTCTGCAGAGGTTGTGCACTTTCACCATTAGACCCAACAAACCCAAACTATCCTCAAGCACTCAAATTGTGCTAAGGAAAAGGAGAGAGTTGAGACGAGACTTTTCAGAAGCATTTTCCCATCCCATACCGACTTGACGCGCTCCCATTCTAACCATTCTACCACCACCTGTCAAGTCGGGACGAGTCCACGCAACTTAATCCATCTAGCCAGAGCCCATATGACTAATGGCTGCACGGTAAGCAATCTTCACTTAGAGAAAACATTGGCCCCTTGATACCCTGGGTGGCAACCACAAGTGACCATCCCTTAGAGGTCACCCCTAAGAGATGACACTCAACCTTTCCATCATCTTTTCATAACCAAGTCCACCCAGGTGATAAATTACTTAGTAGAATTAAGCTTTAAAGAAAACCACATTTGCATAGCATCAAATATTCTACTAAGTTATCAAAGGGTTCTAGACACAACTAGTGTAAAGGTATGGTGGGTTTAGCATATAGCTATACTTCTATCCAACACATGCATATAAGAAATACACTAAGTAATGCATATAAAATACTTAGGAAAACTTCATGGGGGTGTGCCACTTGCCTTGGCAAACAGAAGTGTAGTAGTAGCAGTTGCAACCACTTTCGTCTCTCTCCGGAATTTCTAACAAGTCAAACAAACCACAAATAAACATACAATCATAAATGCAACACTTAGAAAAATATGATATGCATGAGATGCAGGATGACACCGTAATTTATGATATGAAAGACATGCAAAACAAAATAAGGGAAAGACATAAATAACAATATCCCATTTAGCTAAGGCAAGGTCCAGGTTGAGCCTAAAGTAAACTTGATAAAAATAACTTGAAAATTTGTAAGGTTAGTTTAAGTCTTCACACGCTTGATCTTCAAAACATCCTCAACTCCTTTGTAGTTTCATTGATCTTCAATGGTCTTCAATTAGTACTCTAGGAACTTAGTCTTAAACACCAAGGACTTGGTCTATGTCCAAAGTGAGGTAAGAACAGAAAGGAAGAAGATAGTAGTTAGTCTTCCAAGAATATCCTCCTTGCTTTTTCCTTGATGTGATATCTTCATTGCAATTTGTAGACTTGATGGTTCTGAAGACTTAATTGTTGGCAGCATCAGGATTGGTCTTGAATATAACTTAGTCACCATGAAGTCTAGGAGAAGAAAGAAGGAAAAGAGAGAAAGAGAAGGGAGACTTAGAAAATGTAGCTGGTTGGTCTTCATGAATTTCCTCTTGATTTCTTCTAAGTACTTTCTTCTTGGAGATGCTTCTGGAGTCTTGTTTTCTTGCTAAGTCCTACTTTGTTTCTTCATTGTTTCCACTAATTTCTAACTTAGTGGTTTTGACTAGAGAGTTCAAAAGAGCTAACATGCATCCTCAAAATTTCTAAGGAGGAAGTCATGTGAAATTATAAAATAATACTTAGGACTTAATTATGCATGCCATGCTTATGTAAAAGCTCTAAGGAAATGCAAGCAAACAAGATGTTCCAAAAATAACTAAGGACCAAAGAGGTCAAACAATAAGTCAAAATAATTTCTAAGTAAAAGTTCATAAAATAAGGTGTTGGTATTTTTCTAAGGAAAAATACTTTTTAAAGCCATAGTTGATAAACGTTCTAAAGACAAACACTTGTCAAAAATAACACTTAGGAAAATATTCTAAAACCACTAAGTTTTCAAGATGCTAAATTTTTCTAAGGAAAAGATTTAACACTTTTAAGATGTTGAAATTTTCTAAGGGAAATAGGGTTGTCAAAATAATTATCAAATATTTTCTAAGGAAATTTTCCAAGGAAAAGTGTTGTCAAAATTTTATTACTCAAAATTTTCTAAGGAAGAAATAACACTTTTGTGGGAGAGGTGAAATATTTCTAAGTTATTTTGCATCTAACATGATCATCATGACTTAGCTAAAATTTCTATTCGAAATTAATGTGGAAAACAATTTTAATATAATTTACTTATTAAAATAACACCTAAAAAGCAATAAAAACAATTTACATGCAAAAACACATAAAAAACACTTCTACAAAAATACAGAGCAATGCTACGGCCATTATTTATACAAACAAAAATATAGCAAAATATTTTGCTCAATTATCAATTTTTATAATTAAATTATAGCCAAAATATCAATTAAACCATTTTTAAAATTTATCTAAATTAATTTCGTCGAAACCTCAAATTAAGCATACAGAAAGTTTCTACACATTATTAGCTTTCCAAAAATATAAATTTCATAAATTTTGGCTAAAGGAATAAAAATTAATAATGAATCAAAAATCCAGGGACTAATCTGTGACGCGCAGGGGCTAGAACGTAAAGAAAACTGAAAAGATCTTCGCGATGAAGTCCTTCGTCGACGTGGCATCTTCTGGTTGGTGCGGAGCTGCTGACTGTGCTGCTGACGCTGCTGCTGACTGGGCTGTCGACGTGGCGCGCTCTGATTCGCCGGTACCTGTTTGCGTAAGGATCTAATCTGGATCGTTAGATCTGGATCCAATGGATCAGATCCAACTGACCATAGATGGGCGGCGCTAGGTCGCCGGAGGGGCTCCGGTGCGGTGGCGCCATGGCCGGAAAACACGAACTCGACGAAACATGGAGGTCGGGAGGGGATTTTGTTACCACGCGATGCGGGAGGTTGGTGCGGAGTGGATGGCGTGATCGTGGACGACGGGGACGGTCGGGTACGCCGGGGATTCGTCGCCGGAGTCGAAGGCGAGGCGGCGGCTTCGGTTGAGCAAGCTCCCGTCGATCTGGCGCAAAATAAAGCACGGGAAAAATCACACGGGTGCGCAAGAGGAAAACAAAGAGGATGGGAGGGATTGGAAGGCTTTAGATCGACCGTGCTCACGGCGTTCAAGAAATACGGCGGCGGCAATGGCGGACGGCGGCGGCGGATTGTGGGCAGCCTGGGGGCGTATTGGCTAGGGTTTTTGGGGGCTTTGAGAGAGGGTTTCGGGGAGGTTTATATGGAGGCATAGGCACGGAGGATACGCGATCAAATCGCAACCAATTTGAGCCGAAATCGGGTAGGGTTTCGGTGAGCTTTTCTTGCACGGGAGGTTGAAGGCAGTGACGTCATTGGTGGGGGCCCACATGTCAGTCAGAGAAAAGGAGCGAGGCGGGCCGTGGCTGCTGTTTGCTGCACGCACGGTAGAGGAGAGATGGGCTCGGCCCATTTAACTCACCGCGCCAGTTTTTATTATTTTTTTATTTTTGTTAAAACCTTTTCTTTTTCCTTTTTCTGAAATCTGGTTTTCTAAATAACTTTTAAAATATAAATCCAAATGGTTTCAAACCAACTTCTATAAATTTGTAAAAATAAGTTTTATGTATTTAGACTAATTGGGAACACCTTGCAAAACCAAACAAAAATACAAATTTGAAACTTTTGCATAAATGCTTATAGGGCATTTGATGAAAATTTGAAAATAGTGTTTTAAATAACTTCTTTTGTGGTTTATTAAAGTCAAATAAAATACCACAAATGTAATATTTGAAAATAGTTATTTTCAACAAACACAAACATTTCACAACATAACATTAACACAAAGAAATCTACCACAATACTTCAAAATAATATAGGACTTAGTTAGTCCTTTAATGTATTTTCTTAAATATGTTTTCAATTGGAATTATAATTCCCACTTTTGAAATATACAAATGCAACAATACAATATGCATATGTATGCATGCATGATTTTTCTTTTCAAAGCAAAATACATAATAGTTTTCTAAGGTTTTTAAATTTTTCTGATTTTTCAACTTTTTGAAAAACTTGGGATGTTACATACTACCACCCTTAAAAGGAATCTCGTCCCGAGATTCGGGAAGGCTAGCAAAAGGTTGTGACTGGGATTACTCGGTGGGCTACCACCCTTAAAAGAAAATTGTGTTGGCAGTCACACTTCAAACTGTAAACTTGATTGATAACGTACCATTCTCCAAGCTAGGTTCCTCAATCACTTCTTCCACATTAGTGTGGTTCATATATCCTTTACCAAAAGGCTTTGTCTTAGCAACATCTTCGGTCTTCATCTTAGCTGGGCATTTATTGGCGTAATGACCCATGTTCTTGCATTTGAAGCACATCACCTTGCTGATGTCTTTCTGGGGAGGGTTGTTCTGGAGTTTATTTTCCGGGCACTTATTGGCATAATGGCCCTTATTATTGCATTTAAAGCAGAGCACTTGGCTGTTATCTTTCTTGAGTTCTGGATTTGGGCGATGCTGTCCATTGTTATGGTTATGGTCATCATGTCCATTTCCCTTCCGGTCTCCATTGCTTCCTTTGGACCCACCATTGCGATCAGGATGTTTGAGGTGACTCCCTTTATTATGGTGATTCCCCTGTTTGTGGCTATGGTTCACCTCAGGAGTATGGTGTCTTTTGAATGAAGGCTCAGAATGATGTTTGTTGATACTTAGCTTTCTCTTCAGATTTCCAGTCTTCCTGATATCATCCTCCAGTGTGAGTGCTTGGTCCAGTAAGGCCTGATACTCCCAAGCGTGTGTGACTGTGAAAGGGACTTTCATCTCATCACATAGTCTCTTGAGAAAACTTTCCTCCCTCTCTTCCTCGATAATTATGCCTTCAGGGGCATAACGAGACAGTGCATAGAAATCATCTCTATACTCCTTGAGCGTCCTGTCCCCTTGCCTCAGGTTTAGGAACTCTTCTTGCTTCATGTTCCACATGTCAGGGGAATTGTAAACACTACAAAACCCTTCCTTGAACTCTTTCCAGGTTAAAGTATCACATGTGTGAGTGCTATGATAAGTTCTCCACCATTTAGCCGCAAGTCCTTCCAAGAAATAAGATGCAAAACTCACTTTCCCTGTGTCGGTGCACTCACAAAGTATCAGATCCTTCTCTATGGATCGTAGCCAGTCGGTTGCCATAATTGGATCATTTGTAGGGTGGAACGTGTTGGGTTCAAGACTTAAAAATTTGACAAGTCTATCCATATGGGTTAGGGGTGGTGGTGGTTCACTTTGATTTGCTTTGATCTGGGTCATCATGGTCATCAGCTGGGCTTGTGTTGCCATCATCTTCTGCAACATTGTTTCAACGTTGTTGGTGCTGATGTTGTTGTTGTCTTCAGGTGCACTCTGGGGAGACATCTGTGGGTTTTAGAATAGATAAGTATAAGATAGACAGATTCTAAGGGAAATATTTCTACCCATACAAGCATTCACATAACACAACACAAACAAGCTCAAAACAAACTTTAAACTTTCAAACTTTTCTCTTGACTTCAAACCCAGGTAACAACGGATATTCTGTAAATACAAGCCTAAGTACTGCCATACCACAATTTTGGTTGGTCAATAATGAAACTAACGTCGTCTGACAAAATTCTAGGGTTGGTGGGTGACTACTCTCTCTGGTTCTTGCTGGAACACTCGGTGGAGGCCTTAGTCTTAGGGCGCTTCATCCTTGAGTTCTCCTCTTCGAATGACTCCCTTGCGAGTTGGGCACATTGCTCCCGAAGGGCTGCTATCGTTGCTTCCTGTCGGTCGACCTTGTTTAGAAGCTTCAGATTTTCAGCTTCAAGTCTTTGATTGGTCGTCTCAAGCTTCTGCTTCTGCAATTCTTCGGAGACTATTATTTCCATAGTGGTCTCGATCTCCTTCCTCTGCTCCTCAATCAACTCCTTGGCCTCGTCCGTCATCTTCATCTCAGCATGGAGTGCAGTGGCAGCTATATGTGTTGCTAACTCCAGATCTTCCATTTGTAGCTCTGTAGGGTTTAGCTTCTCGCGATCCTTTCCACTCCAGTGGGGTAGTCCATTAGCATTACGCCTCCTGAAGTGACGATAGGGAGAGTTTTGGGGCAACATCTCGTAGAATTCCTCACAGATACGTGAGAGTGCTTCATATTTTGCTAGCAGAAGACCAGTCTCCCAGGTGGTGTACACCCTTCTGTAGACTAACGCCTCGGTGGAAATCCTGGTAGTACCAGGTAGGATCTCTGTCTCAATCTCCCAGCGTTGCCTATCGGTTATCTCTGAAGGTATCATCCTTATTTTGAAAGTTGGGGGAACCAATCCAGCACTCTGCAGATACCATTCAGTTGAACACCAAAAGGACAAGTCGCGCTGTCTCTCGGAATCTCCATGAAGGTGAAGGGAACCATCTAAACTGAATTTGAGAAAACAAGATTAGATCAAGTGTTACTAGAATAAATTCAAAAGAAAAGGAGGAACAAGATTAAAGCTTCTATAGTAGAATAAATTAGCTTTTAATTCCTATGGCCATCCTATTTCTATCCAGACTTAGGGTTTCGAACCTACAGGCAACACAGTGCTCTGATACCATCTGTAGCGTACCTGCACTTAGAAATTGGCAAGGTACCTGTGTATAGTGCAAACCCCTGGATCGTTTCATTTGCACACACAGTTTAAGATGTAGTATCACAACAAAGTATCATTATTACATCGAATGATCCAGACTTGGTAAAATATTCATTACAACTTGCATATCATATAGCTAGCTTGAAAGAGTAAAGCAGCGGAAATAATAATCTTCATGGAGTCCTCATCCTTTGCATGTGCCACAGGCGAAAACATGTTGGTTGCAGACTCGAAACCCAAACGTAACCCTTACTCATCGTCAGAAATTTCTGCAACAAATAAAATTTTGCAACAGAGTGGGTCAGAACCATTAAAAAATGGATCTGGCAAGTGACACTATGTGGACACTTAATGGAATAACTCTAATAGCCTATATGCATATTTGGCTGGTGGAGTTTCAAGGCTGTTTTGCATAAAAGCCAATTTTGCCTAACACTTTGCAAAACATTTTCTTCAAAAGTTGGAGACGATATGGTATAAGACCATAGTCTCATCTACCCTTGTTCACCATCAAGTTTTACTTTCGAAATTGGAATGATGAAGCCTCCGTTGAATCCTTGATCAGCTGCTCAAATTGTCCGTAACCGGGGACACGGCTAAGTACTTAGTTTTTAACTCTGCAGAGGTTGTGCACTTTCACCATTAGACCCAACAAACCCAAACTATCCTCAAGCACTCAAATTGTGCTAAGGAAAAGGAGAGAGTTGAGACGAGACTTTTCAGAAGCATTTTCCCATCCCATACCGACTTGACGCGCTCCCATTCTAACCATTCTACCACCACCTGTCAAGTCGGGACGAGTCCACGCAACTTAATCCATCTAGCCAGAGCCCATATGACTAATGGCTGCACGGTAAGCAATCTTCACTTAGAGAAAACATTGGCCCCTTGATACCCTGGGTGGCAACCACAAGTGACCATCCCTTAGAGGTCACCCCTAAGAGATGACACTCAACCTTTCCATCATCTTTTCATAACCAAGTCCACCCAGGTGATAAATTACTTAGTAGAATTAAGCTTTAAAGAAAACCACATTTGCATAGCATCAAATATTCTACTAAGTTATCAAAGGGTTCTAGACACAACTAGTGTAAAGGTATGGTGGGTTTAGCATATAGCTATACTTCTATCCAACACATGCATATAAGAAATACACTAAGTAATGCATATAAAATACTTAGGAAAACTTCATGGGGGTGTGCCACTTGCCTTGGCAAACAGAAGTGTAGTAGTAGCAGTTGCAACCACTTTCGTCTCTCTCCGGAATTTCTAACAAGTCAAACAAACCACAAATAAACATACAATCATAAATGCAACACTTAGAAAAATATGATATGCATGAGATGCAGGATGACACCGTAATTTATGATATGAAAGACATGCAAAACAAAATAAGGGAAAGACATAAATAACAATATCCCATTTAGCTAAGGCAAGGTCCAGGTTGAGCCTAAAGTAAACTTGATAAAAATAACTTGAAAATTTGTAAGGTTAGTTTAAGTCTTCACACGCTTGATCTTCAAAACATCCTCAACTCCTTTGTAGTTTCATTGATCTTCAATGGTCTTCAATTAGTACTCTAGGAACTTAGTCTTAAACACCAAGGACTTGGTCTATGTCCAAAGTGAGGTAAGAACAGAAAGGAAGAAGATAGTAGTTAGTCTTCCAAGAATATCCTCCTTGCTTTTTCCTTGATGTGATATCTTCATTGCAATTTGTAGACTTGATGGTTCTGAAGACTTAATTGTTGGCAGCATCAGGATTGGTCTTGAATATAACTTAGTCACCATGAAGTCTAGGAGAAGAAAGAAGGAAAAGAGAGAAAGAGAAGGGAGACTTAGAAAATGTAGCTGGTTGGTCTTCATGAATTTCCTCTTGATTTCTTCTAAGTACTTTCTTCTTGGAGATGCTTCTGGAGTCTTGTTTTCTTGCTAAGTCCTACTTTGTTTCTTCATTGTTTCCACTAATTTCTAACTTAGTGGTTTTGACTAGAGAGTTCAAAAGAGCTAACATGCATCCTCAAAATTTCTAAGGAGGAAGTCATGTGAAATTATAAAATAATACTTAGGACTTAATTATGCATGCCATGCTTATGTAAAAGCTCTAAGGAAATGCAAGCAAACAAGATGTTCCAAAAATAACTAAGGACCAAAGAGGTCAAACAATAAGTCAAAATAATTTCTAAGTAAAAGTTCATAAAATAAGGTGTTGGTATTTTTCTAAGGAAAAATACTTTTTAAAACCATAGTTGATAAACGTTCTAAAGACAAACACTTGTCAAAAATAACACTTAGGAAAATATTCTAAAACCACTAAGTTTTCAAGATGCTAAATTTTTCTAAGGAAAAGATTTAACACTTTTAAGATGTTGAAATTTTCTAAGGGAAATAGGGTTGTCAAAATAATTATCAAATATTTTCTAAGGAAATTTTCCAAGGAAAAGTGTTGTCAAAATTTTATTACTCAAAATTTTCTAAGGAAGAAATAACACTTTTGTGGGAGAGGTGAAATATTTCTAAGTTATTTTGCATCTAACATGATCATCATGACTTAGCTAAAATTTCTATTCGAAATTAATGTGGAAAACAATTTTAATATAATTTACTTATTAAAATAACACCTAAAAAGCAATAAAAACAATTTACATGCAAAAACACATAAAAAACACTTCTACAAAAATACAGAGCAATGCTACGGCCATTATTTATACAAACAAAAATATAGCAAAATATTTTGCTCAATTATCAATTTTTATAATTAAATTATAGCCAAAATATCAATTAAACCATTTTTAAAATTTATCTAAATTAATTTCGTCGAAACCTCAAATTAAGCATACAGAAAGTTTCTACACATTATTAGCTTTCCAAAAATATAAATTTCATAAATTTTGGCTAAAGGAATAAAAATCTATTATATTATTAAGACAACAAACAATAGACGGTGAAGATTTGTCTATTCAAAGTTAAGATTTATTAACGGTTAAGATGAGTTGCGCGTACCCTAAGCTGTATCGTATCAGGACTCTCTCTCCTATTCAACGATGAAAACCGCCTGCAATAAATTCATTGTGTATGCATCTGGCAAATCGTCGTGACTATTCGTTGCACCCTATACTCTCCGTCGGCCAAGGCGGCGCCGCCGCGGCTGTTGTGCCCGCGTGTATGACTGCCGGCGCGCGTGGACTGCCTGCGCCTGTGCACCACTGCCCGCGCATCTGAGCTGGGAATCGCCGTTTCTATTGTTGTTGTGCGTCGCTGATGAGTAGCATATCGCCGCCGCTTTTCGTATGGCTTTTCCGAGGTGAGGTCGAACAATGACCAAGATTTAATTCGTAGCCTGGCGCCGATCTCCCCCACGTCTAGAAACAACAGCCCATCACGGTGGAATAGAAGAAAGTCCTGCTGGCTTCTCCTCCGCCTCTCGATCTGATAGTCCAATGAAAGGCCATCAATCGTTGAGTCTGCTTCATGGAGGAATTATGTTGGACTGGTGGTCTCAACGATTATAGATGTTTCCTTCCTCTAAAAGATGGAGAGATTGGACGGAGCAGTCATGCGGGCACTTCATCCAATCATTATTCGTGATGTTCCCTGGCTGACCGGCAGATCTCACCTTGGTTCTCTCTTTGTTGATCTTGCAGCAAGTAGGAAGCACTGCTATGCTTATTACGTTCAAAATTATTTTCGATTCTTCTTTTTTTCCAGATGAGTCATCAGCTTCCTGCGTTGTCGCTCTCTCGCTCTCCCGTCATCTCTGGACAGGCTATGCTGCAATTTTACTGAAGATGAGCTCAGCGCTGCTTTTGCTGCGACGAGGGAAAAGAGAAATAAAGTTCAGGTCAGCATATATAAATCAACGTCGACAAAGGCAGCTACATGCAAGGCATCAATCATTCTCTCACGAGTCTTGCGATCAAACCAAGCACACCACATCGGCCAGCTTATCACGCCTCCATATGTCTCAGGACAATTATAAGCAAGAGGTTAGTAGGTCGATCAAATACAATTTTAAGTGAGCGATCAAAATATGTTTAGAGACTGCAATTGTTGTCCATTGTCCGATGCCTTACATAATACTTTTTAAACCGAAATTACAATAATACATTCTATATAAATGAGGCCTCAAGTTCTCTGCTCTAGATATAAGTTCACATAGACTCGATGAATTCACAGGCTATACTGGTGTTGGGCAGGTGTCATGCGTTTAACTTCCTAATAAAAATGGAGCATGGATAACAGCAACATATTAAAATCTTTTTTCAGTCTCCGGTTAAGTCCGCATAGAGCTATTGTTGTGATTGCTTCAGCTTTTCTATTGGCACACGACGAGGTAATATTTGTGGATGCCTTTCTTATTGCTAGCGGCCTGTGTTAGCCCTAATGGCTTATTTAAAATTCTCAGGAATGCCATGCATCTAAAAGCCCTGAAAATAGCTCTATATTTTCTGCCTAAATCTAGAGTTTTACTTGGGATTTGTAGTTGTGACTTCTCAGTCTGGAATTAATGAACATTTTTTGCAGGCGGGTTTAAGGATCGAACACTCATATTCTTGATCTCAAGCATCAAATAAAACATAGTATGTGTCTTATTTTTTGGTTAAATATAGTACTTACATATCCTCTATTCTTCCCCATCGATATGTGTAATGAATTTTTTTATGCTAGATTATATGTGTCCGGACATTCCAGTCTAATACTTTCAGAGCATAACATTAGTATTGTGTGATGGTTGTATGCATGGCTGAGAGCTTTTATTGTGTGATTTACCATATAATGTGTCTTCAGTTATATACCACCCAATTGGTGAGAGCTGAAGAGGGCGTTTAATATTCATTGCTGGATCAGATATATTGTAGAACAAAAATAGAAGGATCAAGGTGGATCCCGGGTACTATCTGTCAATGAATTCTGTATATTTGTAGAACCAAATGATATTAAGGGATTACCTTGAAAGGAATTTAGTTATATTACTCTCATATGCATCTGATTTTTTTTGGCTTATATGCATGTGATTTTGAGAAATGGATTCTGTTGATTTCCACATGATAATGGCATAGATGAGAGTAAAATTTGTCAAAATTTTATACGATGAAGATAGATTTTATTAACTCTCTGTTTTCATCAAAGCTATCACGTTATTCTGTTGTCCTCTATTCTCAGCTGTGCCGACTGTCTCGATGCCCTAGCAGGTAGAGCACTCCACATAGCTATGCTGTCTATTTTTACCCTGTGTTGGATTGATCGGTAAGCAGGGAGGCGCGAAGCGGGTGCAGTTTTAACCACCAAGGATTTACACTAATCTGGATTGATGTTTGTTGGAGTTTAGAAGATCTGTTTGTTGTGCTCATAGTTCCATTCCTGGCTGTTCTGGGCTTCAGGCAGTTGAGTGTGTTGCACGAATGGGAAGGTAAGTTTTCAGCTGGAGCACTTGCATGCTTTCTAGCAATTGAAGCACTCTGGTTTTTAATTGCATAAGCATAAAAAAAATTTCCCTTTTGTGTCAGGTACGTGATGACTGTGATTATTTCATACGCGAGAAAAAAGAGAACATGCTTTCCAAAGGAATGAAGCAAGTTCAGATATTCATTAAGAATTTATTTGATCTGGAGAACCCAATTTGGCCATTCTGAGTCCACCATTGTTATTGTATCTGGAGCAGCGGTTGCTTTATCATTCAAGTTCAAACTATCAAAAGTAGACACTTGGGTTTGTACACGGAACTCACTTTCATATTGACTGTGAGTGTTTTACAGCGTTGTTTAAACCTTCTATTGATGATAATCAACAAATTTATTATCCTTTTTCATGATTTTTAAATTTTACAAATACTTTATACAATAACACTGGCAAATAATATATTTCAGATTTTGTAGATCAATCAGTAAATATAGGAACGCAGTTTTACTTTAGAAGATAAAGACGGGCATATCGAAGTATACAAATATCAGATAATTTCTATCCAAATTGTAAACATCTACCATCCATAGAATGTCTAGCCGCGCAAATGCGCGGCCACCCAGCTAGTTAATAATGAATCAAAAATCCAGGGACTAATCTGTGACGCGCAGGGCTAGAACGTAAAGAAAACTGAAAAGATCTTCGCGATGAAGTCCTTCGTCGACGTGGCATCTTCTGGTTGGTGCGGAGCTGCTGACTGTGCTGCTTACGCTGCTGCTGACTGGGCTGTCGACGTGGCGCGCTCTGATTCGCCGGTACCTGTTTGCGTAAGGATCTAATCTGGATCGTTAGATCTGGATCCAATGGATCAGATCCAACTGACCATAGATGGGCGGCGCTAGGTCGCCGGAGGGGCTCCGGTGCGGTGGCGCCATGGCCGGAAAACACGAACTCGACGAAACATGGAGGTCGGGAGGGGATTTTGTTACCACGCGATGCGGGAGGTTGGTGCGGAGTGGATGGCGTGATCGTGGACGACGGGGACGGTCGGGTACGCGGGGATTCGTCGCCGGAGTCGAAGGCGAGGCGGCGGCTTCGGTTGAGCAAGCTCCCGTCGATCTGGCGCAAAATAAAGCACGGGAAAAATCACACGGGTGCGCAAGAGGAAAACAAAGAGGATGGAGGGATTGGAAGGCTTTAGATCGACCGTGCTCACCGGCGTTCAAAAATACGGCGGCGGCAATGGCGGACGGCGGCGGCGGATTGTGGGCAGCCTGGGGGCGTATTGGCTAGGGTTTTTGGGGGCTTTGAGAGAGGGTTTCGGGGAGGTTTATATGGAGGCATAGGCACGGAGGATACGCGATCAAATCGCAACCAATTTGAGCCGAAATCGGGTAGGGTTTCGGTGAGCTTTTCTTGCACGGGAGGTTGAAGGCAGTGACGTCATTGGTGGGGGCCCACATGTCAGTCAGAGAAAAGGAGCGAGGCGGGCCGTGGCTGCTGTTTGCTGCACGCACGGTAGAGGAGAGATGGGCTCGGCCCATTTAACTCACCGCGCCAGTTTTTATTATTTTTTTATTTTTGTTAAAACCTTTTTTTTCCTTTTTCTGAAATCTGGTTTTCTAAATAACTTTTAAAATATAAATCCAAATGGTTTCAAACCAACTTCTATAAATTTGTAAAAATAAGTTTTATGTATTTAGACTAATTGGGAACACCTTGCAAAACCAAACAAAAATACAAATTTGAAACTTTTGCATAAATGCTTATAGGGCATTTGATGAAAATTTGAAAATAGTGTTTTAAATAACTTCTTTTGTGGTTTATTAAAGTCAAATAAAATACCACAAATGTAATATTTGAAAATAGTTATTTTCAACAAACACAAACATTTCACAACATAACATTAACACAAGAAATCTACCACAATACTTCAAATAATATAGGACTTAGTTAGTCCTTTAATGTATTTTCTTAAATATGTTTTCAATTGGAATTATAATTCCCACTTTTGAAATATACAAATGCAACAATACAATATGCATATGTATGCATGCATGATTTTTCTTTTCAAAGCAAAATACATAATAGTTTTCTAAGGTTTTTAAATTTTTCTGATTTTTCAACTTTTGAGAAACTTGGATGTTACAGTCAGCTACTACATTGGCTTTTCCTGGGTGGTATTGCAAACTCAGGTCATAGTCCTTAATCAATTCCAGCCATCTCCTTTGTCGCATGTTCATTTCCTTCTGTGTGAAGAAGTATTTAAGACTTTTATGGTCCGTGAATACTTCACAACGCTTTCCATAGAGATAGGGCCTCCATATCTTCAGGGCATGTACTACTGCTGCTAATTCTAAGTCATGTGTGGGGTAGTTGACCTCATGCTTTCTTGAGCTGCCTTGAGGCATATGACACCACTTTGCCTTCTTGCATCAACACACCTCAAGTCCTCGATGTGAAGCATCGCAGTACACTTAGAAATCTTTCTAGATCTGGTAAACATAGAACAGGTGCTGATACTAAACGTTTCTTCAGTTCTTGAAAACTAGTTTCACATTCTTCGGTCCACACAAACTTCTTGCCCTTTTGTAGCAATTCTGTTAAGGCCTTAGCAATTTTGGAGAAATTTTTCAATGAATCTCCTGTAGTATCCTGCTAGCCCCAGAAAACTACGGATATCTCCACATTCTTGGGCGACTCCCAGTTGGTTACCACGGAAACCTTTTCAGGGTCTACTGCTATTCCATCCTTAGACACAATGTGTCCTAGAAATCCTACTTGTTCCAGCCAAAACTCACATTTGCTGAACTTGCCATACAATTTATGCTCTCTAAGTCTTTGCAAAACTTGACGTAGATGTTCCTCATGTTCCTTGGGCTTTTGGAGTAGATCAAGATGTCATCGATGAACACAACGACAAACTTGTCTAAGAAATCCATGAACACTTTATTCATCATATTCATGAAGTATGCGGCGCATTGGTTAAGCCAAAAGGCATAACTGTGTACTCATACAAACCGTATCGGGTGGTGAAAGCAGTCTTAGTATGTCCAACCTCTAACCTTCATCTGAAAGTATCCAGATCTGAGATCATCTTTGAGAACACACAGGTTCCTTTCAATTGATCAAAAAGGTCGTTGATTCTAGGGAGTGGGTATTTGTTCTTAATGGTTACTTCATTTAAAGCTCTATAGTCTGTGACTAGCCTCTGAGTACTGTCTTTCTTCTCAACAAACAAGATTGGTGCTCCCAAGGTGAAGAACTTGGACGGATAAAACCTTTCTGCAACGTTCCTCCAACTGTTTCTTGAGCTCTTTCAGTTCCTCTATCGCCATTGGGTATGGTCTTTTGGCTATTGGTCATGTGCCTGGTTTAAGTTCAATGAGAAACTCAACATCTCTATCGGGTGGCATTCCCGGTAGTTCTTCAGGAAACACATCTGGGTATTCCCTTACTACGAGCACATCACCGAGGCTAACCCCCTTAAGAGAATTAACCTTAAACTTCTTCATTTCAAACTTTGACTTGAATCTGATCATCTTCTTTTCTGGGTGGTGAGGTGATTGCTCTATTTGCACAGTCTATGATCCCTTCAAAATGGGTCATCCAATCCATCCTAGAATGACGTCTAGTCCTTTGGTTTCTAGGATTAGGAGGTTTGCTGGAAACTAATGTTTTCCAATCTCAAGGTTAAGGTTTCTACAACCAGATGATACTAACATTTCTCCTCCTGAGAAGTGACTCTAATTGGACACACCCATGTTTTCGACAGTTAACCATGTTTGTTAACAAATGCTCTTGATATGAATGAATGCGATGCTCCAGTATCAAATAAAACTAATGCTGGACAGGAGTTGATTAGGAACGTACCAATCACAACATCAGGTTCATCATGACTTCTTCAACATTGATGTGGTTCACATGTCCCTTGTTGAAAGGATTGGGCTTGGTAGGAGTGTCCACTCTCTTCTCAGGGCAATCTGTGGCATAATGGCCCTTGTTGTTGCACTTGAAGCAAGCACTTGGCTGAGATCCTTCCTGGGTTCAGAACTTGGGCGATGCTGCCCATTGTTATGGTTATGTCAGCATGTCCATTTCCCCTGTGTCCTCCATTTGATCCTCCATTGGTTCCCTTGAATCCTCCATTGTGATTGTGAGCATGGGGTTTGTGAAAGTTGCCCCATTGTGGTTCCCATGTTTATGACCATGGTTCCCATCATGAACAAAGTGCTTCTTAAATGAGGGTTCAGGGTGGTGCTTGTTTGAATTCATCTTCCTCTTCTGTTTTCAGCTTTCTCTGCTATCCTCAAGGGTGATTGCCTGATCAAGAGTGTCTGATAAGTTGGAGCATAAGCCACAGTCAAAGGTATCTTCAGCTCATCGCTTAGTCCCTTGAGAAATTTAGCCTTTCTCTTTACATCTGTGTCAACGTCCTTAGGAGCATATCGAGACAAGGCATGAAAGTCATCATGTACTCCTTAGACTTCTGTTCCCTGACGCAGATGCGGAACTCTTCCTGTTTCAGATTCATAATGCCTGTGGAAATATGAGCATTACGAAATCCTTCCTTGAATTCCTCCCAAGTCAAAGTGTCCAATGGTGAGTAATCTGATAAGTTTCCCACCATTGGGCAGTAGGTCCTTCAAGCAGAAGTGCAGTGAACCTAATTTTCTCAGCATCTTCACATTCAGCTGTCACCAGATCTTTTTGCACAGAACGCAGCCAGTCATCAGCACTATTGGGTCAGTTGTAGTTGAGAACTTGTTTGGCCTAACCTAAGAAACCTGGCAAGTCTGTCCACTTGGGGTAGGAGGTGGTGGTGGTGGAGCTCCATGTTGGTTTGCCATGAATTGTGCCATCTGGTCATCAGCTGAGTCTGGGCTGCCATCATCGTTGCATCATAGCTTCGTTGTTGTTGTTGTGTTGTTGTTGTTGTTGTTGTTGTTGTTGTTGTTGTTGTGTTGGTGTTGTCACGACGGGGAGGCATCTGTGTGTGTTTTAGCATAGGTGAGTAAAGATAGACAGGTCTATGAGAATTAATTCTACCCATACAAGCATCACATAGAAAGCAATCAAACAACACTTCAAGCCAAACTTCAACTCCAAATTTTCTCTGTCTTCAATTCGAATTAAACATCAAAGGGTACTAGGTATTGTCCCTACCAAGTTGGTAGCTCCAAACTAAAATTCGAAAATTTAAAAGGCGTAAGGTAACATGGTGCGTAAGGTAAAATGGTAGTCTCACTAACTATCCTTCCTCAATCATGGTGCCTTCATCTACTTCTTCTTCAAATTCTTGGATTTCAAAGCCTTCCTGAATGAGCACGCTTCTGAGATCCTTCACTTCTTCTCCAATTCTGCGTTTCTCTCTTGGAGTTCCTTCTTCTCAGCACGAAGTCGCTTGATCAAGTCACAATCAGCTTCAAGCTCCACATCATTGGTGGAAAGTTCTTCCTTCAAGTCCCTTATTTGCTTGTTTCTTGCTTGACTCTCTTCTCTTGACTTATGAATTTCTTCTCTTGGGCCTTGAACTTCTCTTCTAGCTCCTTGGTCTTCTCTTCTTGCTCTTTTATCTTCTCATCATTCACTTGGACTTGGACGCAAAGCTCATTCTTGTGGAGTTCCTCACTGGTATCAAAGTAAAGGTCATGGACTAAGAGTTCCAAGCCTTGGGATAGTCGCTCACGAACTCATCTTTGCCCATGTTCTCGGTGCCGTAGCAGAAGGGTGATCCTTCATCGTCAAGCCTTCCAAAAGGAAGGAGTAGTGCCTCTCCAATTCATTGGAGTAGCGTCCACAAAGGCAAGCTATCACGTGTTGCATGATGATGTCGATTCCTCTCCATGGAGACCCATTACTCTGTACTTAATGGGTGTGTCGGGGGGCTGCCCCGGGTAGGGCAAAGATGATGTGTTATGAGCAGTTAAGGTCTAACCGGATCAAGGAAAGAAGAGCCGGCTAAGTTATCCGGGTCGGATCTCAAGGCGATTCGGTCAGTCCTACTTCAAGCCAGTGAAAGAAAAGACCAAAGGGGATCCGGTGAGGTTTAACCGGATCCAGGAAAGAAGAGCCGGCTAAGTTATCCGGGTCGGTCAGGAAGGACCCGGGTAGGGCAACTCGGATGATGCACAGGGGCCAAGTAATGTCAGTAAAAGTCACGGGCACTGTAAGGTTACTGACCGGGGCTCAGAAGACAGCAAGGTGCTGCCACAGGTTTTCCGGGTCACAAGCCCCTAGGCGCTGACTCGGCCTATTCGGGAAAGGGGCAGTGGCTAGGCTACTGTGGTCTACACTGCCTTAAGCTCAAAGAGGAAAGATAAGCCTGTGGTGAACAGAGGGTGAGCTGGGCTGAGTGACAGTGGCCAGTGTTTGTCCTGTTCTCCTTGTCCATGCCATTGTCCTCTGCGGCCAGGGGCAAAAGGGTAATTCGGTTACTGTATATAGGCAACACCACCTCCTTCTGTGGGGAGGATCGACCATTGTGAGCATCATTTCCCCCCCAAGCTTCATCTTCTACCTAGAGCCCGTTCCTTTGTTCATCATACAGCTCAAGGAGCGCTCTGTACTTGTAAACACTTGAGATATAAGAGAGTAGGCTAGAGCTGCAGTAGGGGTGTTACCTCCACAAGAGGGCCCCGAAGCAGGGTACATCGTGGTGTTCTTCGCTGTTCTTGGTTTGCTTTGTTCTTGTTGATTCCTGCGAGGTTCTTGTTTGGTCTTCATGCGTGCTTCGTAGGCGCGCAAACCCTCCCCGGTTCCCCCAACGCCCAAGCGAGCCCACACTTAAGCCATACCCATGGCATCTGCCGTGACACCACCACGACAGTTGGCGCCCACCGTGGGGCAAGCATTGGCGTTGGCTGGGGTTTCCATCCGGACGGGCTCCGTCACTGGTGCCGGCGAGCGGGTCCTCTCCGGGCTCGTGTGCAAGCTCGGCGAGTTCAACTTCATCAGCGACAACGCGGGGTGCTTCTCCAACAAGCCCTTCCCCGCGGATGGCTTCCTCATGACGCTGGGCAGCTTCGTCACCTACGTCGCCACCGAGCCAGTTCGCGAGTACCCGGCGCAGGTGCTCGTGGCTGCGGATCCTCCCTCTTTCCGCGCAGCTCGCGGAGGGCGTAGCGCTCGCCCTGGGAGCAGCGTGGAGGTCATGGTGGCTGCCGCAAACGCTGCTGCAGGCAAAGGAGGTGCCAGCACGAGCGTGCCAGAGGAACTGGCCACGCCAGTCGATCCGGCTGACATGCCGACTCGGACAGCTAAGTTCCCTAAGGAGAAACCCGATCCGGTTGGTCCCCTTGGCACGTCAAGCAGGGGTGCTTCCTTAGAGGGTATCTTGGAAAAGCTAGCTCGGCCAGTGGCTCCTGGAGCAAATGTTGATCTTACTGTAGCTCAGCTAGAGGCAGAGCGCCTGAGGTTGCAAAAAGAGGCTCGGTTAGTGATAGAGTCTAGGCAAGAGTTTGATAGAGACCTGAGAGAATACAATGCTGCCAATGGTATCACAGATGGCTTTACTCCTGTAGTGCACCGCTCGCGCAAGAAAGCCGAGCTACGTAACAGAGGCAAGGACCTCAACGACGAGTTGGCTAGAGCTGCAGGTTCGAGCTCAAGTAAAGCCACTAGTCATAGGTCCGGAACAGGCAAGCCGGTTTATAGCTCCCCGGCTAAGAATCTTAGGGCTGCAGCAGCAGCGCGAGCTGAATTAAGTAACCTGACCGGGGATGCTTGGCGCAAGCAGGCGGAGAGAGTGAATGAGCTAGTGGATGTGTGCAACAGGCAGAATGAGGCCTACAGGAAAGCTAATCCGGATGCTGGTGGTTCCCGGGTAGTTGTCTCGGTTAGGGCTGCTAGCCAGAAGTCTAAGGGGCAAGCGTCCTCTCCGCATGTTGGGATTGACCGAGCCCAAAGTGTGAACTCGGGTAAGAGCAAGCAGCTGCAAACTTATGATGCGGTATACGCAAGCAAGCAACTTGCAGCCCAAGGAAAAGGCGGACAAGGCAGAAACAGTGGTGGTCAAGGCAATCCGGGTACTGGAAGGGAGAATTCGGCTGGCCGAGGTCAACCGCCTCGCCACCCCGGACAGCAAATGATGGCACAGGTGCAGCAGCAGAGTGGTGGCCAGGTGGGCTACCGTTATGACGATGGCAATTCGGCTATGGCGCGAGCCGGATACCAGACGTATGACAATGCACTGGCGTCGAGACTGGGGCCTCGGATGTTGGATCCGGATGATCAGCGTCTCAAATTGGACAGAATCTACCAGTCCGAGAAGCTGGAAGAGCAGGGCCCACCGGGTCCACCATGCTTTGGACCTCGGATAATGAATGAGCCAAGTGTGCCTTTGTTTCAGCTCGGCCGCAACACGAAGCCGTATAATGGGAGCACCAAGCCACAGGATTGGCTGACGGACTATGTATCATCAGTGCACATTGCGGGGGGCAATCGCCGATGGGCGGTCCGGTATCTCCCGCATATGTTAGAAGGTCCAGCCCGGATCTGGTTGAATAACTTGCCGCCGGGTAGTATCAATTGTTGGATGGATTTGGAACAGGCGTTTAACAGCAACTTCTCCAGCACCTACAAGAGGCCAAACCGACCTCAGCTCCTGGCTGCGTGCAAGCAGGAAGAGAGGGAGACAGACCGAGAGTATTTGACTCGGTGGAGCAACATGCGCAATTCTTGCGAAGGTGTAGTGGAGGAGCAGGCCATTTCATGGTTTGCACAGGGATGCAGGCATGGTACACCACTTTGGCAGAAACTCCAAAGAGATATGCCGAAAACCCTGGCAGATATGATCCGGATAGCAGACACGTATGCGCTGGGTGATCCAACACAGCCCGCATTGGATGCAGTGGGAGCAAACAGGAGGCAACCAGTTAATAACCGAGTTGGACCATTAAGGCCTAGTGACCGACATGAATTCGGTTACAAGAGAAGAGATCCGGATTACAGATACGGTTCTGATCAAGTTGCTGCGGTAAACATGGATCAACCCGGTGGAGGAGATGCGCAGAGGCAGAAAACTGATGGTCCAGCTTGGAGGCCGAATCAAGGTGCTTGGCCGAAGAAAGTGTGGGAGGGACCAAGTCCACCTCTGACTTTTGAGTCCAGATTAGATGGGCCTTGCTGTTATCACACCACCGATCCGCGCAAACCGGCTAATCATTCGACCCGGAACTGTAGTTGGCATCACCGCATTCAGGCGGAAGGTCAAAGAGGACCACCTCAAAGAGGTGCTCCTAGACCGAATTTCAGGCCAAACATGCCGCTAACCGGAGCCAATGCGACCCCGGTCAACGCTGGAACTCCAAGGCCAGCAGCAACGAAGCCGGTTAACCTGGTGAACATGGGAGGCAGTGACAATGGTGATGGCCCAAGTAGGCAAGGTGGATACCCTGGGAATGATTACAAGGAAGCACATCAGAGTTATGTGGTTTTCGTGACCGAGCCAACTGACAAGAAAAGTCAGTTGAGACGAGCAAAGGAGGTGAATGCCGTGATGCCAGCAGTTCCAAAGTACTTGAACTGGTCTGAGCAGGAGATCACTTGGAGCAGGGCGGATAACCCAAGGATCATGCCAAGCCCAGGGAACTATGCACTGGTGGTGGATCCAACTTTGGTTGGACCCAAGCTGAACGTGAAATTTAGCCGAGTCTTGGTCGACAATGGCAGTGCCATAAACATCATGTATCGGGACACAATGATCAAGTTGGGTATTTCGCCGAATCAGTTGCAACAGAGCAGCTGTACTTTCCATGGCATAGTACCCGGGGTATCTTGTTCCCCCATGGGTAAGATCTGGGTAGATGTGTTGTTCGGTACCAGGGACAATCACAGGCTTGAGAGTCTCGAGTTCGAGGTGGTGGATTTGGAAAGCCCATACCATGCTCTGCTTGGCAGGCCAGCATTAGCCAAGTTCATGATATCTACTCATGTGGCCTACCTCAAGATGAAAATGCCTGGCCCGAATGGTGTTATCACCGTTGCGGGAGACTACAAGAAGGCCATACAGTGTGCTACAGTTGGTTCCAACTTAGCCGAATCACTGGTGATACAAGCTGAAAAGAGCAAGATGCACGAGGTGGTGGCAATGGCGAAGTCGGCTCAGTTAGGCGTGCTGGCCATGACCAACCCGGATGGCGGCGCAACCTTTGAAGTGCCCAAGGAGACAAAGAAGATCCCCATTGACCCGGAGAACCCAGAGCGCATGGCCATCATTGGAGCCGGTTTGGGCGAGAAATAGGAAAGCGCGCTCTGCCATTTCCTCCGTGAGAATCGGGATATCTTTGCATGGTCGGCTAAGGACCTGCCTGGTGTTCCGAGGGAATTGGCAGAGCACTCTTTGTTTGTCAGGCCAGAAGTAAAACCGGTTAAGCAACCGACTAGGCGTCTCTCAGAAGATAGAAGAAAAGTGGTGCTCGATGAGCTGGCTAAGCTACTGGCAGCCGGATTCATTATGGAGGTGCTGCATCCAGACTGGATATCCAATCCGGTTCTGGTAGAGAAGAAGAAGGACGAACCAGCTGTGGTCAAGGTGTGGCGCATGTGTATAGACTTCACCAATCTGAACAAGGCGTGTCCGAAGGATCCATTTCCTTTACCTCGGATTGATCAAGTGATCGATTCCACTGCTGGGTGTGAGTTGTTGTCTTTTATTGATGCGTACTCTGGTTTTCACCAGATACCACTGAACCCTAAAGATCAAATAAAGACTGCTTTTATTACCCCGTATGGGGCGTATTGCTATCGTGTCATGTGTTTCGGTTTGAGAAATGCCGGTGCTACTTATCAGAGATGTATGCAGAAATGCCTACACTCCCAGATGGGCAAAAATGTGCAGGTCTATGTCGATGATATTGTTATCAAAACTAAAGAGAAACATACTCTCCTCGGGGATCTCGAGGAGACATTTGTGAACTTGAGAAAATATCGGTTGAAATTGAATCCGGATAAATGCACCTTTGGTGTCCCGGCTGGAAAGTTGCTTGGCTTCCTTGTATCAAGCCGAGGCATTGAAGTTAACCCGGCTAAGATCCGAGCCATAGAAAACATGAAATTGCCTAAGTGTCTAAAAGATGTGCAAAAATTCACCGGGTGCTTAGCCTCATTAAGCCGGTTTGTGAGTCGGTTAGGAGAGAAAGCTTTGCCCTTATATCAATTGATGAGAAAGAGCACCGGGTTCACATGGACCCCACAGGCAGATTCGGCTTTCAATGAGTTGAAAAAGATGTTGTCCACTGCTCCAGTTTTGGCATCACCTTTGCCGAGTGAACCGATGTTGCTTTACATTGCGGCCACTAACCGGGTCGTAAGTGTGGTTATTGTGGTAGAAAGAGAGGAAGAGGGCAAATCCGTGCAGAGGCCGGTGTACTATTTGAGTGAGGTGATCTCAACTTCGAAGCAAAATTATCCTCACTACCAGAAGATGACATATGGTGTGTACCTGGCGGTCAAGAAATTGAAACATTACTTCCAAGAGCACCCGATTACAGTGGTGTGTGAAGCTCCAATTGCGGAGATCATTGGGTGCAAAGATGCAACTGGCCGAGTTGCCAAATGGGCGATAGAAGTGTCTCCTTACACACCGCATTATGAGAGAAGAGACGCTATCAAGTCTCAGGCTTTGCCGGATTTCCTTTGTGACTGGGCTGAGATGCAATATGAGCCACCTAAACCGGATTACAATTACTGGAGGTTGCACTTTGACGGTTCCAAATGCAAAATCGGGCTAGGTGCTGGAGTGGTGCTCACATCACCAAAACAGGATCAATTGCGATATGTATTGCAGATTCATTTCTCAGCGTCAAACAATGTAGCCGAGTATGAGGCACTGATCCATGGGCTTAATGTGGCTCGGGACATCGGCGTTCGCCGAATTGAATGTTTCGGTGATTCGGATTTGGTCGTACAGCAATCTTCTGGAAATTGGGATGCTCTTGATGCCAATATGGCACTGTATCGGTTTCATGTTCAGAAAATTTCGGGATTTTTTGAAGGCTGTGAATACAAGCATATACCTCGGCTGGAAAACCAAGCTGCAGATGTTCTGTCAAAACTCGGGTCGTCTAGGGAGGCAATCCCACCCGGAATATCCTTGAATCATCTAAGGGTCCCTTCAATCAAACCGTCGCCTGATTCCGAGTCGATTTTTATTCCCAAGCAAGAATCCGAAGCTATTCCTATGAATGTTGACGTTGAGTATATCGAGGAAGACCCGGGGACTGCATGCCCGGACTCGGGGACTGCTCACGCAGATTCGGAAAATGCTAACCGAGTCTTGGGAAAGAGGAGTAGAGATGATGATGCTAACCGGATTGTGGGGAATGGACAGAAGCTGATAGAAGAGATAATGGCGGCCAAACCTGTGGAAGAAAATGAGCACTTGTTCCCTTTGCATCCAGTACCAGAGTGGGCTGAAGAGATCATGAAGTTCATCGAGGAAGGAAGCTTGCCAAGCGATGAGACCAAGGCTAGGCGTGTCCAGAGGAGATCCAAGGCTTATACCATCATCAACAAGGAGTTATACAAAAGAAGTGTAACCGAGGTGTTGCAGCGCTGCGTGGAGCCAGCAGAGGGCAAGGAGATGCTCCTAGAGATACACCAAGGTGAATGTGGACATCATTGCAGTACAAGAGCCCTGGTGGCTAAAGTGTTCCGGCATGGATTTTATTGGCCCACTGCTCATGCAGATGCGGAGGACATAGTCCGCAGGTGTGAAGGATGCCAGAGATTTGCTAAGCAAACACACTTACCCGCATCGGCACTGAAGACAATTCCTATTACTTGGCCATTTGCGGTGTGGTGTTTGGATATGGTGGGAGATTTCAAGCCGGCTAGGGGCAACATGACACATATGCTGGTGATGGTGGATAAGTTCACCAAGTGGATAGAGGTGAAACCAATACGGAAAGTGGATGGCCGTTCGGCTGTAATCTTCTTGAAAGAAATCATTTTGAGATACGGATACCCTCATAGCATCATCTCGGATAACGGCACAAACTTTGCTGTCGGAGAGTTTGCCCGATTCTGCATGAATAAGGGGATCCGGTTAGACATAGCCTCAGTGGCACATCCAGAGTCCAATGGGCAAGTGGAAAGATCAAATGCTCTAGTGTTAGCCGGCATCAAGGCTCGTCTCATTGAACCATTGTTGAAAACTCCAGGGTGCTGGATAGATGAAATCCCATCAGTTCTATGGGGTCTAAGGACTACACCGAATCGGTCAACAGGCTATACGCCATTCTTTCTGGTGTATGGGGCAGAAGCTGTCCTACCCACTGACATAGAATATGATGCACCAAGGGTGGCAATGTACACTGAAACCGAGGCAAAGGAGGCCCGGGAAGATGCAGTGGATCTGCTAGAGGAAGCAAGAGAGTTGGCCCTGTCTCGGACAGCAATATACCAGCAAAATCTCAGGCGTTATCATAGCCGGAAAATCAGTCCTCGAGTGTTTCATGAGGGTGATCTAGTGCTGAGGCTGGTGCAGCGCAGCAAAGGCCGACACAAATTGTCACCTCCATGGGAGGGACCATTCATTGTGAGCAGGGCTATGCACAATGACTCGTACTATCTTATAGATGTACAGGAACCAAGGGAGGATGGCTTGGACAGACCCGGACAGGAAACCAAGCGACCTTGGAATGTAGCTCTGCTTCGACCCTTCTACTCTTAAAGGGCGCAATGTATGTATTTCAATTTATCATGAATGAAATCGCAGTAATCCGAGTCTGGACTCGGGGACTGCTTCGTCCTTATGCGTGTGTTGTTTATTACGGCTTTGTTTGTTGCCGTTCATGTGCCGAATCGCTTTGAACCTTGTTCTGAGTTTCAGTAATGTATGTTGTGTTGTTGATCTCGTGACTCGACTGACAAACACCAAAATGGTAGTCAAGAGCAGAGATGAGGAATATGGGAAACATGAAAATGGACACGGGGACTCGGTCCAAAACCGATTCGGCACATGTCGTTTACTAACCCCTGTTATTTTTTTTTTTTTTTCGTTTATGTTGAATGATTCTAAACCACAACTCGCATGTTTCAAGTACTGTATGCTATGATTCCTATCTTGTGACTCGACTGTCAAAACACCCAAAGAGGTAGACAAGAGCAAAGATTTGGCAAAAGTAGTAAACAAGAAAACAGACTCGGGGACTCGGTTTAAGATGATCCAACATAAACCTTGTCCGGATCACGTTAAGCATGATAAGCATAGTCTCGAAAGAACTTAAAATAGTCTATTACATCTGCTCCCGGCATACCGGGGATTTAATGTTTTTGTTAAGTACTTCAGGGGGCAGCGGACTCGGTCGCGGCAGACTCGGTCATAGGAGTTTCAGTTGCGGGAACTTCTGTGGGAGGAGCTTCGGTTAGCGGAGCTTCGGGCGCGCGAACCTCGGTTACGGGTATTTCGGTGGAAGTGGACGCGGTTACGAGAGGTTCTGTTGCTGGAGCAGATTCGGAAGATGGTGGCGCTCCGGAAGTAATCTTGACTGGAGAGCTTGAAGGATGGGCGGATTCGGAAATTTCCGGATCGCGTGAAGCCTGTTTAGTAATCACAGTCAAGTTAGTGGCTGAAATCACAAAAGACTCGGTTGGAGTTTGTTCGGTGAGCTTGGCCGAGTCGGAGGCTGGTACCTTGCTGGATTTTTCTTCATCAGACTCGCCCTCTGAGTCGGCATATTCTTCAGCGGAGGCGTCGTCTGATTCCTCTTCTTCAGTGTCTTCTCCATCCGAGTAGACTGGAGCCTCCAGATCAAGATGCTTGGTGCGTGCAAATTCGGCCATGAAGTTGGCGGCTTCTTCACGGATCTTGATCCGGATAGGGTCTGTAGCCCATGAAGAACCCTCGCGAAAGGAGCGCACTTTGGCAAGGTCAATCAGCTCGTACCAGGACATGATGAATAACAAAGCTGCGTCAGCACCAGCGCGGGCAGACGAAGACCTCCACTGTTTTAACCGGGTCATTGCTTGATCCAGGTCTCTGATCAGCTCCTCCACGGGCACAACTTGCCGCGCTTCAGGAAACAAGATTCGGTGAGCCTTGAGACTTGCATTAAGCAGACCAATGTGGGAATCCTTCAGAGGAGCAATCCGAGCCTTAAGTGCTGTAATATGATCTTCGATGTCCCATGTCTCGGATAGGGGAGCCTCGGTTAATTTAGCTCTCTCAGCTCGGGCGTTTCGCACAGCCTTGGCGGCTTGAAGCCGAATGCTGGTAAACTCTCCTACAAACAAATAAGCTAATACTGAGTTCAGCAAGAAGGAACACAATCATATGTATCGGTTAAGAGCAGAAAGAAAAAAGGGGATTCGGTGAACTTACGATCCATGTCATCGTTAAGGCTAGCAAGTTGAGCCAGCCATTTCGCACTGGCCGCTTGGTGAGCAGCCAGTTCTTCTTTAGCAGCTTTCAGTTCAGCTTCAGACTCGGCCACTGTGGTTTGAATCTGCTTATCCATTTCGGCTCGCCTCTGTAGCCCGGCGTGCAAAGTGTCTCGCTCCTTCTGAATTGTATCTTTCTCCTTTTGGAGCGTGTCTCTCTCCCTCCGCAGTGCATCCCGCTCTCCTTTAACTTTGTTCTTCACTTTTTCAACCCGGTCAAGCTCCCGCTGGACTCGGGCTACCTCTGATTTTTCCTCGGATAAAGCACGCTTTTGCTCTTCCTCTTTGCTATTCATCTTGAGGACCAAGGCATCAAATGATTTTTGGAGCTTGTGGTACTGGTTGGCAAGCTGCTTAAAGAGGTCGCTGCGAGTGCCCGTGCTTTCCTGAAAGAAAGTAGATAGCGTCAAAAGAGACTCGGGGACTGATACCCGAGACAAGGTGGAGCCAAAACAAATCTCGGAGATTGGCCGAGACTGACCGAATCGGTTAAAAAGAAACCCGGGGACTGGGGGTCTCACAGTTTTTTCAGTTAAGAAAAAGATCATGATCAAATTTTTTAAAAGATTCAAGCCGAATGACTTTCTTACTCCAAAGAGTATCAGTCGTTCGACCCGAATCTCGGGGACTGGGTGTATACTATTTGATCATGACGAACTAAAAGCAAGATTCGGCAAACTTACCTCGAAGACTTGGTGCGATGCAGTAAACGCAACCTTCACTGAATGAAGAGATTGCATCATTCGGCTAGGACCAGCAGGGTGCGGCGTTGCAGCGGAAAAGCCTGGTGCAAGGTCCACGGCGTTCCAGGCCTCAATAAAGTCATTGGCAGTGCTGAGCTTAGGCTTGGCTTGGCCGGATTGAATGGCAGAGGAGGTAGCGGTGGTTTGCTTGACAGCAATCACTTGCTTATCCGGAGTGGAGGAAGTTGTGCCAAAGACAACTTGAGTCGGCTTGGGTGGAGGTGATGCACCCGGGGTCTGTCTCTGATGTTGCGGTTTCTGTGGTTTCTCGGAAGTTTGTTGCTGTTGTTGCTGCTGTTGCTGCTCTTCAGGGGTTACTTGTGGTTGTTGCTGCCTCGGTTTCTTCTTCTTCTGCTGCTGCTCTTGGCTCAGTGCAGATTGAGTTGCAGGAGCAGGACGGGAATCCGGCTTAGGTGTGGACTTAACCGATGTCTTAGCCTTTTCCTTCTCCAGCTCCTTCAAAGGACGTGGCCAGCTTGAATCTCGGATTGGAGCCGAGGTTTCCTCACTCTCCAAGTCGATAACCGGCTCTGAGATGGGAGTCGGCTGGGGAATATTGGTAGTTGGGACACGCGTGGGTGAGGTGGCAGTTCGGTCAGGAGACTGGGTTTCCATGGCCGTATCCAATGGAGGAATGGGAGAAGAGATGGATGAATGAGTCTGCGCGGTGATGAGGACATCACTGCATAAAGCAAAGCAAACAGTTAACTCGGATAGATATGACTCGGTTAATAGAGGAAGAAAGCAAATAAAGTTCGGTCAATGTTACCCCTTGGTGGTGGGCATCGGTTTGACACGGCTCGGCTTGTCGCCGGATTTCTTTCTTCGCTTGGTCTCTGGGGCATTTGTCTCGGGCGCCTCAGCGCGTTTCCGAGATGTCTCTTGGGTATCATCTTTGGCTGGAACATAAGGTGGTGGTAACCATGAAATCGGAATAGCATTGATGGGTTCTAAGATGCAGCAATCTTCATCTTCCTCGTCGGAAAGGTTGTGAGTGTTTGATTGCTTACCCTTGCGGACTGGCTTGGCACGGGGAATGGGCAAATAGTCATCCGTATCCGGATCTTCTTCGCCCTCGCGCGGCGGGCTGAGATCCGGTGTCCATGCCTTGGTGGAGAGATCTCCGTCTTCAGTAAGTTGGCGATCAAACAGCTACAAAGAAGGTAATGCGAATCCGGATCAGGCCGCGGTTATGCGGATGAAGTAGGATTGGGTTCGGAGAGTGGTGAGCTAACCTGTGGAGGAAGTTTTTCCCGGTAGAATGGCTTTACACCCCACCGCCATTTGTCCGACATCTCATTGACAGCAATGGCGTTTACCCGTCTGAAGACGGAAGCTTTGTTAAGCTCGTGCTTGCTGATCCGGGTAGGATCTAGTGCGCCACGCATGTGGCATATCTTGTGGTCACGCCTTTGAAGAGGGCTGACCCGGCGAGAGATGAAGGTCCGGAGGAGGTCGTCAGAGATCATGCCATTCTTCAAAAAATCCTCCAGAGCGGTGTGCACTGTCTGGAGTTCAGCAATCGTTTCAGCCGGATTGTAACCGAAGTTCAGCTCGGCTCTGGGCGGCTCCATCCTGAATTCGGGCAGATTAAGAGCGTCATGGCCCTCAGCGCTCTTTATGTAAAACCAGGTCCTTTGCCATTTCTTCACCGTGTCTAGGCCGGTGACTCGGGGAAAGGCGGATCCCTGCCGTGGCGTGATGCTAACCGAACCGCAAGCGGTCAGCTCTTTCGGCTTGGTACCGGGATGGTGTGCTTGCGAAGGTGGAAGTACTTTGCCCATATATCCACACTCGGCCAAAGACCGAGATAGCCTTCGCAGAAGGAAGAGAAAGCTGATAAAGAGACGAAGGCGTTCGCCGGGAGGTGGTGAAGCTGTAATCCGAAGAAGTCCAGAAAGGCCCGGAAGAAGTCACTGGCAGGTAACCCGAGCCCGCGCTCGAAGTGTGCTATGAATACCACGCGTTCACCGGGTTCGGGCGCCGGTGCGAGTTCTTTTCCGGGTCGGCGGCAGATGGCTTGGGGCGTTATGCGTCGGGTGGCTCGTAGCCATTCCAAGTCATTTTTGGTAACATCAGATCCTTCCCATCGGCCAGGGGGAAGTTTGGCCATAACCGAATCGGTCCTGCAGCAAAGAGTCGGATAACCGGGTCAGGAAATTCGGAATCCATGGGACCAAAGAAGAATCGGATAACATTAAAGCCGAATCGATCTATGGTGACTCGGCTAATCCTATCCCGGGTAGGGCTAACCGGGTCCGGTGGAGAAGGTGAAGCGGTTGGAAGTCGCAAACATCTTTCCGCAAGTTTCTAGGGTTGGGAAGATCTACAGCGGTGGTAAAAAAGAAAGAAAATCACGGGTAAAAACATGGTTGAACTGCTCCAACGGGGACAGGTGTATCTAGGCCAGTCTATTGCGGAACTTGGACAGAAAATTTGCGGAGTGTGCTACGGCAGGAACACGGGCTTAGATACGCATCAATCTACCAAGAACAGGTGTGTGTATTCCGAGAGTATGAACTCGTCACGGTGGCTATGGCGAGAGGAGGAAGAACTTACAGTGCGAGTCGCTCGAAGGAGGAGTTCGACGGAGAAACGTCGGAGATGGGCGCGAGGCGCGGCTCCGATGGTCTTGCTCTGGTACGCTGTGCGTCCCTGGCGCGGCAACCTTGAATGGCGAGGTTGCGGCGGCGTCGATGGAGCGGGTTAGTGGGAGTTGAGAGGAAGAAGAAGGGGAAAAACCACCGCGCCCTCTTTATAGCCTCCAGCGGTAACTGCCCCCCACTACCGCGCGGTTACCGGAGCACGGTTAGATCCCTTGCGTCGCGGAACTCTGTGGCAGCTGCTGTGGCCGTGTATTTCAAGCACTCGTGGCCACGCCGCAGAATTGGAAGCGGTGGAGCGGATCCTATGTGCCGGTCAACGGAGAAAACGAGGAGACGTGGTCTTCTGGTCAAACACACTCGAGTACCCGGTGGATCCGGATAACGAGCTGACAACCCGGGTTATACGGCTTTGCACAGGCTTTTCCTGCCAAATGTCCCGGAAAATTCGGTGACAGCTAGAGGTGATCCGGTTAGTGATGTTGGTTTAGAATCTGGAACGGCCCTTCAGCCGATGCCGTAGGACCGCACCAGCTTCGGGGACTACTGTCGGGGGGCTGCCCCCGGGTAGGGCAAAGATGATGTGTTATGAGCAGTTAAGGTCTAACCGGATCAAGGAAAGAAGAGCCGGCTAAGTTATCCGGGTCGGATCTCAAGGCGATTCGGTCAGTCCTACTTCAAGCCAGTGAAAGAAAAGACCAAAGGGGATCCGGTGAGGTTTAACCGGATCCAGGAAAGAAGAGCCGGCTAAGTTATCCGGGTCGGTCAGGAAGGACCCGGGTAGGGCAACTCGGATGATGCACAGGGGCCAAGTAATGTCAGTAAAAGTCACGGGCACTGTAAGGTTACTGACCGGGGCTCAGAAGACAGCAAGGTGCTGCCACAGGTTTTCCGGGTCACAAGCCCCTAGGCGCTGACTCGGCCTATTCGGGAAAGGGGCAGTGGCTAGGCTACTGTGGTCTACACTGCCTTAAGCTCAAAGAGGAAAGATAAGCCTGTGGTGAACAGAGGGTGAGCTGGGCTGAGTGACAGTGGCCAGTGTTTGTCCTGTTCTCCTTGTCCATGCCATTGTCCTCTGCGGCCAGGGGCAAAAGGGTAATTCGGTTACTGTATATAGGCAACACCACCTCCTTCTGTGGGGAGGATCGACCATTGTGAGCATCATTTCCCCCCCAAGCTTCATCTTCTACCTAGAGCCCGTTCCTTTGTTCATCATACAGCTCAAGGAGCGCTCTGTACTTGTAAACACTTGAGATATAAGAGAGTAGGCTAGAGCTGCAGTAGGGGTGTTACCTCCACAAGAGGGCCCCGAAGCAGGGTACATCGTGGTGTTCTTCGCTGTTCTTGGTTTGCTTTGTTCTTGTTGATTCCTGCGAGGTTCTTGTTTGGTCTTCATGCGTGCTTCGTAGGCGCGCAAACCCTCCCCGGTTCCCCCAACGCCCAAGCGAGCCCACACTTAAGCCATACCCATGGCATCTGCCGTGACACCACCACGACAGGGTGCTTCGCCTTCACGTCCTTGTTGAAACACCCTGATTCCCCAAAGGCCTTCTCTTTTGAACTTCTTCAAGATGCATCCCTTGATCATGGGTGTAGGTAGCTTCAGGTGCTTGAGGATATCGAACATGATGCTGCCGAAGCGGGTCACCGGTAGTCCTCCTCGTCAATGTACTCGAACCTCTTCGTCATCCTTTAGTTTAGGAAGAAACAAGTATGAGATAAATGCATAAGTAAAGAATTACGAGTACTTAGAAGAAAAAGCAAGAATATATCATAGAAGCTTTTATACTTAGTAAATAAATTAAGTTTTTGGCCAACTTATTTCTAACCAAACCTAGGGTTTCGATCCTACATGCAACACTATGCTCTGATACCATCTGTAGTGTACCTGCACTTAGAAAATGGCAAGGTACCTGTGTATAGTGCAAACCCCTGGATCGTTTCATTTGCACACACAGTTTAAGATGAATATCACAACATTGTATCAATTATTACACGAATGATCCAGACTTGGAAAAATAAATGGTTCGATACATCTTTGCATAGCTTATAGCTAGCTCAAAACAAATAAAGCAGCGGAAATAAAACTTCAAAGAGCCTCCATCTTCATGATGCGCCACAGGCGAAAACATGTTGGTTGTAGACTCGAAACCCAAACGTGACCTTACTCATCGTCAGAAAAGTCTGCAACAAAATAATATTTGCAACGGAGTGGGTCAGATACCATTAAAAATGGATCTGGCAAGTGACACTATGTGGACACTTAATGAATAACTCTATAGCCTATATGCATATTTGGCTGGTGGAGTTCAAGGCTATTTTGCATAAAAGCCAATTTTGCCTAACACTTTGTAAAACATTTTCTTCAAAGTTTGAGACAATATGGCATGAAATCCATAGTCTCTTCTACCCTTGTTCACCCATCAAAATTTTACTTAGAGAAATAAGATGTTGGGAGCCTCCGTTGCCATCCTTGATCAGCTACTTCAATTGTCCATAACCGGGGACACGGCTAAGTACTTAGTTTTTAACTCTGCAGAGGTTGTGCATTTTCACCATTAGACCCAACAAACCCAAACTATCCTCAAGCACTCATTTTGTGCTAAGGAAAAGGAGAGAGTTGAGACGAGACTTTTCAGAAGCATTTTCCCATCCCATACCGACTTGACGCGCTCCCATTCTAACCATTCTACCACCACCTGTCAAGTCGGGACGAGTCCACGCAACTTAATCCATCTAGCCAGAGCCCATATGACTAATGGCTGCACGGTAAGCAAAACTTCACTTAGAGAAACATTGGTCCCTTTAATCCTGGGTGGCAATCCACAAGTGAATAAACACTCAACTCTGGCAGCCATGCAATCCCAAATCCACCCAGGTGATAAATTAACTTAGTAGAATTTAAGCTTTGAATAAAACAAATTTGCATAGCATCAATAATTCTACCAAGTTATCAATAGGATTCTAGACACAACTAGTGTAAAGGAGATAGTAGTTTTAGCATAGCAATACTATCCTACACATGCATATAAAGAAATACACTAAGCCATGCATAGAAAAATACTTAGGAAATTTATGGGGTGTGCCACTTGCCTTGGCAACAAGCAGAATAGCAACAGCAATTGCAACAGTCTTCGTTTCCCTCCGGAGATTCTAACACAACAAACAATACATAATGAACACACAAGTTTCATAAAACTTCTAAGGAAAAATATGTCATGCATGATGTGCAAAAATTTCTAAGGACTAGAGATGCATGCATGCCATGCCATGAAATAATTCTAAGTTATAACAAGACAATCAAGAAGGTCCAAACATGACTAAGGACCAAGGTCTTAACACTTGGGTCGAAATTTAACTAAGGACTACAACTAACACATCATGTCCAAAAATAATTTCTAAGGAAAGTAAACAAAATATGGAGTGCTAAAATTTTCTAAGGAAAAAGGTATGATAGCAATGGTTGATAAATTTTTCTAAGGACCAACATTTGTTATAGCAAGTACTTAGAATAATTTCTAAGGAAATAACTAAGTTTTCTAGATACTAAAAATTTCTAAGGACAAATTTAACATTTTTAATGTGTTGAAAAAAATTTCTAAGGAAAAATTCTAAGTGTCCTCAACATTTTATTTCCCAAAATTTTTCTAAGGAAGAAATATTTCGGTGAGGTGAAATATTTCTAAGTTATATTGCATATAACATGGTCATAATTACTTAGCTAAATTTTCTATTCGAAAATTAATGTGGAGAACAAATTTTAATATAATTTACTTACTAAAATAACACCTAAAAGCAATAAAAACAAAATACATGCAAAAACATAGAAAAAACACTTATACAAAAATACTAGAGCAATACTACGGCCATTACTTATACCAACAAAAATATAGCAAAATATTTTGCTCAATTATCAATTTTTTATAATTAAGTTATAGCCAAAATATCAATTAAACCATTTTTAACATTTATTTAAATTAATTTCGTCCAAACCTCAAATTAAGCATATAGAAAGTTTCTACACATTATTAGCTTTCCAAAAATATAAATTTCATAAATTTTGGCTAAAGGAATAAAAATTAATAATGAATCTAAAATCCAGGGACTAATCTGTGATGCGCAGGGGCTAAAACGTAAAGAAAACTGAAAAGATCTTCGCGCTGAAGTCCTCCGTCGACGTGGCGTCTTCTGGTTGGTGCGGAGCCTCCGTTGACCAGTCTTGCGGGCGATGCGGGCGCGGACGGGTTGCGGGCAGACGCGGACGGTTGCGGCGCGGCTTCGCGGGCGACTTGGCGACGTGGCCTCCTCTGATTGGCTGGTACCCCTTCGCGTGGACGAACTAATCTGGAGCGTTGATCTTAGATCTAACGGCTTACGGCTAACGAACCATAAACGGGCGGCGCGGCTAACGGAAACATGCCGGAAAACTTGTTCTACGGTGGCGCCATGGCCGGAGTTTCGCCGGAGTTGGATCTAGGCCTAACTACGGATCATGGGGCGTACCACGGTGTTCAGGGCGACGAGGCGAACTCGAAGTTGTTGATGGCGTGGTCACGTGCGTCCTTCTCCTTCCTGGATCGATCGCCGAAATTGGTGTGGCGGCTGGAGCTTCGGGTCGATGATGGCGTCGTCGATCTAGCGCACAACAAATACGAGGAGCGGTGTTAGAGGATGCGCACGGATGTGGGGAAGCGAGAGGGAGGGTCGAGAGAAGCTGCAGGGGTCGAGGCTCACCGGATTCGACGACGAACGGCGGCGGCAGTGGCGGCACGGCGGCGACTCGTGCGGGCAGCCTGGGGACTCTCGTCTCGATTTGTTTGGGGCAAAACGACGGCGGTGTCGTGGAGTTTATATAGGGTGCAAAGACGCGTGCGATTGCGTGCGGATCAAGCCGGATTCGGTTAGGATTTGGCTAGGGTTTCATCGGTGAGGAAACCGTGTTCTTCACGTTGAAGAACGGGGATGACAGATGGGTCCCGCACGTCAGCGAGAGGGAGAGAGAGATGGGCTGGGCGTCTGCTACGTGCTGCGCGGCGCGGGAGAAAGAAGATGGGCTCGGCCCAAATAACTCGTTTCGCACTTTTTTTTTCCAGAACTGTTTTTCTTTTCTGTTTTTAAACAACTTCAAATAACTTTTGTATTTCAAACTCAAATTTACTCAAACCACTTTCAATAATTTGTAAAAACATGCCCACATGTTTAGCATGTAATGGGGATATAATTTTCAAAATCTTTATTTGAAAATTTGTAATAGTTTTGAGAAGGCATCTGCAGATACTTTGCAATTTAGGTTTTTGGAGATAAATTCTCTAAATTTCATAATTTGAATTCAAACACAATGCAAACAAGGATGCAATGACATGATGCATGATGCAAAAGAAAAGTTTTAAATTTTGTGAAAATTGGGATGTTACAGTATTTCAGATGTAAAATAATGGACCGGGGTCCACAATTCACTTGTGGTGTCTCTCCAATAAGATAACTAACATGATGGGTAAACAAATTACAGCTGGGCAATTGACAATTGATAAGTGCATATAACATGCATGTGTGAGCTGTGGTGTCTACTATGAGATTCATTTGGGCATTACGACAAAGTACATAGACCGCTATCCAGCATGCATCTATGCCTAAATAGTCCACTTTCCGGTTAACATCCGTACCCCTTCCAGTATTAAGTTGCAAGCAACAGACAATTGCATTAAGTAATGTGCGTAATGTAAACAATACATTCATCCTTGAATAAAGCATTGCTGTTTTACCCCTAGTGGCAACAACACATCTACAACCTTAGAACTTGCTGTCACTATCCCAGGTTAAATAGAGGTTGAACCCAACTATCATGCATAAATACCCCCTCTTGGAGTTACAAGTATTCACGTGGCCAAGGCTTCAACAAGTAACGGAGAGCATGCAAGATCACAAATGACATAGACATGATAAATAATTTTCAGCTCCACATAGGTATCAATATAAGTCAGATCCCAGCAAACACAACATGTAGCATTACAATAAGATGATCTTGATCATGATAGGCAGCTCACAAGATCTAAACATGATGGCACAAGTGGAGAAGACAACCATCTAGCTACTGCTATGGACCCATAGTCCAAGGATGAACTACTCACGCATCACTCCGGAGGCGGGCATGGCGATGTAGAGCCCTCCGGTGATGATTCCCCTCTCCGGCAGGGTGCCGGGAAGAGCTTCAGGAACCCCCCGAGTTAGGGTTGACGACGGCGGCGGCAGCGAATATATTCTGGATGAAAGGCTCGGTGTTTTAGGGTTTTCGCGTCTCGGGAAATAGGCGAAGGGGCGATGTCGGCGGACCCCCGAGGGGCCCAAACCAAACCCAGGCGCGGCAGGGGGTGGGCCCGCGCCTACAGGTGGTTTGGCCACCTCGTGGCTCTTCTTCGTCTCTCCTTCGGACTCCGTGTACGTGCTGGACAAATAGGGACTTGGCCTTTTGTTTCGTGCAATTCCGAGAATATTTCCAGAAGTAACTTTCTGAAACCAAAAACAGCAGAAAACAGGGAACTGACACTGTGGCATCTTGTTAATAGGTTAGTCCCAGAAAATGCATAAAAGTGATATGAAGTGTATATAAAACATGTAGCAAATGGTATAATATAAGCATGGAACAGCAGAAATTATGGATACGTTGGAGACGTATCACCCATCACCGGAGCTGCTTCCTCCCCGCCACGGCCGGTGAATCTTGCGGCCACATCTGTCGGAGCGCCCGCGACACCAACAACGCCCACAAGGTGTTCGGCCGTCAGCCCCGGCACCAACTCAGGTACGAACTCGGCCATGGATAGCTCCGATGAATGGTACTACAAGAACTACATGCTGTGCGTGCCATCATCGGATGATTCCTCGGACGATGAGAGTGACGGCCTGGTTGCCACCCTCATCGTCAATGAGTACATTGAGAGAATGCGGCCGGTGTTCCGAGGCTCGTTGCCGGGCCGTTCTCCTGCATTGGACCGGAACCGGAGAGCTGGCCAACTCTAGCTCTGGGGGGACTACTTTCGTCCCCACAGACCCACGTATCCTCCCAAGATTTTTCGGCGCCGTTTCCGGATGAGAAGATCTTTGTTCAACCGTATCCGGTTGGGGGTGATGCATTTTGATGACTATTTCATATGCAAGCCAGATGCATGTGGTGCCCTCGGTTTCTCATCATACCAGAAGTGCACCGCCTCCGTTCGCATGCTTGCATATGGAATTGCAGGTGATCTTGTGGACGAGTACGTGCGGATGAGCGAGTCCACGTGCCTAGAAGCAATGTACAAGTTTTGCAAGGCCGTGGTGCAGGTGTTTGGCCCCGAGTACTTGAGGGAGCCCAATGCTGCCGACATGACCCGACTTTTGGCCATCAACGAGGCCAGAGGGTTCCCTGGGATGCTTGGTGAAAGGACATATCCTTCCCCCACAGTGTTTTGATGTTTGTTGACAACACACTTAGTTGTCTAATGTGTTGTGCTAAAAGTGTGCAGGATTGTATCAATTAATATTGCACAGGTTTTGTCTCAAGAAAAGGAAGAAAAGCAGTCTTCATAGCTTCATCCGGTACTACCGGGTTCACCCCGGTACTACCGGGTGTTCTGCCATGCGGAACTACCGGGCCCAGTACCGGATCTCCAAAAGCTCTCCTGGACTCGCTCGAGTTAATCCGGTAGTAGCCCCGGTAGTAGGCGCGGTACTACCGGGTTGGGAGCACTACCGGACCAGGACGTCCGGTACTACCGATGCGCGCGTGGAGTGAGAGTTGACCAGTCTGACGCCAGGCCTTCAGTTCCCCGTCAGCCGGTACTACCGGGCGAGGCCCGGTACTACCGCTGCGGGCTGTTTACAGTTCAAACGGGCAGATTTCTGGGAGGGGTATTTATACCCCTCCACCTACCTCTGGTTGGATAAGCTTGATTCCTCACTCTCTCTCCACCATTGTTGCAAGCTTCAATCTACTAGAGCTCCCACTCCAACCACTCAAACACGTTGATACTTTGAGGAGTGAAGGAGGAGCCCTAGATCCGCATCTCCACCGAGCCGATTTGTCTACATCGACCTAGTCACTTGTAGATCTTGTGTAACTTGATATTTTGGATACCTAGAAGATACTTGTGATTCTTGTGGCTTTGGTAGCCACAAGGATTAGCCGGGAGCCTCCAATTGAGTTGTGGAGTCGCGACCCGGCCTTGTGATTCTTGTGGCTTTGGGAGCCGCGGGAATTTGGTGAGAGCCTCCAATTCGGTTGTGGAGTGTGCCTCATCCTTGTAAAGGTTTGTTGCCAACCTCGAGGGCATCATATAGTGGCTCGTGGATCTCCTCATCGGAGGATAACACGAGGGAGATACGGTGTGCCATATCAAGGCTATTCGGAGTTCACTTTGTGACTCCGCACCGCTCCAACAGAGACGTAGCTTCCATTGGGAAGTGAACTTCGGTAGAACATCTCCGCGTCACCGTGTGGTTATCTCTTAACCTTCCTTTACTCGTATTGCTAGCTTATCTTGTGTAGAATATCTTGCTAGCTTGTTTATTGCTCATCATATAGGATTGTTCATCTAGTTGCATATCTAGAGAACTTATATTTGAGCAATTCCATAACTTGTTGAAAAGAAAATTAAAATTGGTAGTTGCCTATTCACCCCCTCCCCCTCTAGTCAACCTACTCGATCCTTTCAATTGGTATCAGAGCAAGGTCTCTTTATTAAGGGCTTAATCGCCTAAAGAGGAGGATGGCTAGTGCGGAGGAAGTACAACGTGCTAAAGATGAGGAGTTAAAACTTGCTAAGGAACAAGAAAAACGTGATAGAGAACAACTTGACAAAGAACTAATAGAAGCGGGAATAATCCCTCCCGAGGGTGATGCCCCAATCACCATGAAGTCCATGATTGAACTTTTTGGGTACATGAAAGGCAAAATGGTGGAGGAGGTGTATACTCGGGTATCTAATCAAAATAGCTCCTCATCATCTGCTAGCCCTAAAGAATAAATGGAGAATTTTTTTGTATGCCAAATATATGTTGATGATATTATCTTTGGTTCCACTAACCATGAATTTAGTGATCAATTCTCCAAGCTAATGACCAAGGAATTTGAGATGTCCATGATGGGGGAATTGAATTATTTTCTTGGCTTTGAAATCCATCAATTCCGAGAAGGAACATTCTTATGTCAAGCCAAGTACATTAAGGACATGCTCAAGAAATTTGATATGAACAATGCCAAGCCATATAAGTTTCCCATGGACTCCAAGGCGGATCTTCACTTAGATCCGGATGGTAAGGAAGTTGATCAAAAGCTTTATCGTTCTATGATTGGATCTTTGCTTTACCTTTGTGCATCTAGACCGGATATTATGTTTAGTGTGGGTATGTGTGCAAGATTCCAATCAAGTCCTAGGGAAAGTCATGAAACCGCGGTCAAAAGAATTCTAAGATATTTGTTGGATACTCCCAACTATGGTCTTTGGTATCCCCATGGTACAAGCTTTGATCTTGTTGGTTATTCGGATGCGGATTGGGCGGGTTGTAAAATGGATAGAAAATCAACTTCGGGAACATGCCAATTCCTTGGTAGGTCCCTTGTGAGTTGGTCTTCCAAGAAGCAAAATTGTGTGGCCTCGTCATCCACCGAAGCCGAATACATCGCCGCTGGTAGTTGTTGTGCACAATTATTATGGATGAGGCAAACTTTAAAGGATTATGGTGTCATTTGTGACAAAGTGCCTCTTTTATGTGACAATGAAAGTGCTATTAAAATTGCACACAACCCGGTTCTTCATGGCAAGACCAAGCACATTGAGATTCGGTATCATTTTATTCGAGACCATGTTGAGAAGGGTGATATTGCAATCAAGTATGTCAACACCAAGCATCAACTCGCCGATATGTTCACAAAGCCTCTTGGTGAAGCAAGATTCAAGGAGTTGAGAGGAGAACTAAATGTGGTGGACATATCCAATTGGATTTAGTAGATTTCTTGCATACCTACCCATATTAGACGATACTTATTTGGTTTAGATGTAGGCATGGACATAGGGGAGTGCGGTCCTAATTCATTGGACCATCCCTCCCCCCATTATGCCGATAGTAAGAATTCATTTGCATCTCTATATTCGTTCTATGAATTGTGAGCTTAAATGACGAGTAGTGGCCATGAACTCAAGATATATCTTCGCGGTATCACAACACATACTCATACATGGTGGCCTCGGCCACCACCCTCTTCCTTATGAAGAGTTGGTTTCATTTGGATTTTATTGGTTTTCTAGTGCTCCTATGGAAAACATGCTCAATTTGGTGTTTTTTTGTGTGTATTTGATTCTTGCAAATTGAGTATGAAGTACCATCTCCAGTGTGTTGATCTAATCCTATGCCTTTCTTCTATCTCAAAACAACTTCCATCTTGCACAAGTTCAAATTCCTTACACAAAAAGAGAAATCTGGGGTTTCTTAGGAGGCCCCGGTAGTACCGCCGGTGGGATCCGGTAGTACCGGGCTCTGAATCTAAGCAGTTCTGCTGCTCGCAAAGATTCAGGCCCCGGTAGTACCGGATTCTCCGCCCCGGTACTACCGGGAATCGCGGGTTCTAGATATTCCACCGTGCGGGCAGGGTGGGGGTTATTCCCCATTTTCCCCACCCGCACGAAGCCACACCGCCGCCTCCTCTGCTCCTCACCTCCGGCCGCCGCCCTTGGCTGCCGGAATCCGCCATCTCCGGCCAGATCTGCTCCGTGGGAGCGATCCCCTCGTCGATCTCCTCCATGGCCTCCAGTAGTCGCCGTGGTACCAAGAAGCCACGTCTTGTGGAGGATGAGATTGAAGAAGAAGAAGAGGAAGTATTGCCTGCTCGTACCACAGCCAGAACTCAAGCAAGGGAAGAACATCAGCTGCTGCTCGTACCACCACTGCTCCCCCCACGAGAGCCCGCAAAGCACTTCACTTATGGAAGAATGAGGACTATCAGAAGCTCAGAGAAGAGAATCTCTATGCTGAGGAGAGGTCACCTCTTGTGCGGAATCCGCACTTTTACACAAATGATCAAGAAGCCATCTACAAGGAAATCTATCTCCACAAGGATTACTCCGTGGTTGTCCAACACACTCTTGATATTCAGTACATGAGAAACTCGAAGCACAAGGGCTATTTTGATGAGACACTTGCTATGTGTGAAGAGTTTGGGCTGATTGACATCATGAAGGAGAACCATCCCTACATTGAGTACTACATCATTCAGTTCTTTGCCACCGTCTACCTTGACCATGATGAAGCTCGGACCCTATATTGGATGACTAAGGACACCTTGCTTTCCGCCACCATGGCAGAGTTTGGACAGCTTCTAGGCTATGAAGACAAGGGTGAAAGTGTTGCTAGTGGATGGAGGTGCCATGACAATGATCGCTCAAGCTCCAAGGATGTTCTTGGACCAATCACTATGGCAAGGGCACCACCGGTAAAACTGCCCATCATGTGCGTCCATTTGAGATTCTCCACCGTGTCTATAGGGAAACCATTGCTCCTCGTGTGGGAAATTGGGATGAGGTTCATGGCTTCATGTTTGACCTTCTCAAGCTCTCATATGAAAATCAAGGCAAAGGCAAGAAGCTTGATGTGATGGATTGGATGTGGAATGACTTGTGGTCCACAATCATTGATAGAAGGGCCCCCATCTATGGCCCATACATTATGAAGCTCATTCGCCGCAAGTGGGCTCTCAAGAAGAATGGAGAAGACATCATGAAGGATGGCAGCCCTGTTGTGGCTCATCTGGTGAAGGAACTGCGTATCAAGTCTCATGCTCCTCCCAAAACCAAGCCCCTTGATCCTGAGGCTGCTGCTGAAGCTGAGAGAGCTAGTGGGAGTGCACCTCCTCCTGAGGTACCTTCATGGTTCAAGAAGCTGCAGATTAAGGCCAAGAGAGCCTTTTGCCTTAAACTGGATTTGGAAGACCGCCTGTATGAAGCTCATGTGTATCACAAGAAGGCAGCTCGGCGACACAAAGCAATGATGAGGCATATGAACATTCCAGTCTCCGATGGTTCCGAAGAAGAAATCACTCCAAAGGAGGAATGGGTGTCCAAGCATGGTTTCTGGAGTGATGAAGATGCTCCTCCACATGGTGATCGCTTTCAGGCCTCCTCTTCGACCCACCACGGCGTGGGTGGAGCTTGATGCTCCTAGGGACGTACTAGCATCGCGCTTCTCCCTTTTTGGCATTTCGATGACAAAGGGGGAGAATGTGTTCTATTTAGGATGAGCCATGGGATTTGCATGGGTGGAAACACAAGCTCGCACTTTGTTTGATCTTTATGCTTGTGTTTCATCTTCTTTCTTTATTTGGATATTTGCTTTGAACTTCCCTATGCATGGTGTAAGACATGCCTTGAACTTATGGTACTGTAATAAGACCTATCTAGTATGTTACTTGCGTATTGTTGCTTATATTGTGCAAGTTGGTGTAATTGTTATCCATATGAACTTGCTTGGTTCGTAAAATATAGGGGAGCTCCGCCCATTTTATATGGTGTGTTTTGCATTCAAAAGCAAATTCCTAATAAACACACAATTTGGAGAGCCCCGTCTATCTTTTGCAAATCATTTGTTTCTCCTAAGTATGTTGTCATCAAACACCAAAAAGGGGGAGATTGAAAGGACATATCCTTCCCCACAGTGTTTTGATGTTTGTTGACAACACACTTAGTTGTCTAATGTGTGTGCTAAAAGTGTGCAGGATTGTATCAATTAATATTGCACAGGTTTTGTCTCAAGAAAAGGAAGAAAAGCAGTCTTCATAGCTTCATCCGGTACTACCGGGTTCACCCCGGTACTACCGGGTGTTCTGCCATGCGGAACTACCGGGCCCAGTACCGGATCTCCAAAAGCCTCCTGGACTCGCTCGAGTTAATCCGGTAGTAGCCCCGGTAGTAGGCGCGGTACTACCGGGTTGGGAGCACTACCGGACCAGGACGTCCGGTACTACCGATGCGCGCGTGGAGTGAGAGTTGACCAGTCTGACGCCAGGCCTTCAGCTCCCCGTCAGCCGGTACTACCGGGCGAGGCCCGGTACTACCGCTGCGGGCTGTTTACAGTTCAAACGGGCAGATTTTTGGGAGGGGTATTTATACCCCTCCACCTACCTCCGGTTGGATAAGCTTGATTCCTCACTCTCTCTCCACCATTGTTGCAAGCTTCAATCTACTAGAGCTCCCACTCCAACCACTCAAACACGTTGATACTTTGAGGAGTGAAGGAGGAGCCCTAGATCCGCATCTCCACCGAGCCGATTTGTCTACATCGACCTAGTCACTTGTAGATCTTGTGTAACTTGATATTTTGGATACCTAGAAGATACTTGTGATTCTTGTGGCTTTGGTAGCCACAAGGATTAGCCGGGAGCCTCCAATTGAGTTGTGGAGTCGCGACCCGGCCTTGTGATTCTTGTGGCTTTGGGAGCCGCGGGAATTTAGTGAGAGCCTCCAATTCGGTTGTGGAGTGTGCCTCATCCTTGTAAAGGTTTGTTGCCAACCTCGAGGGCATCATATAGTGGCTCGTGGATCTCCTCATCGGAGGATAACACGAGGGAGATACGGTGTGCCATATCAAGGCTATTCGGAGTTCACTTTGTGACTCCGCACCGCTCCAACAGAGACGTAGCTTCCATTGGGAAGTGAACTTCGGTAGAACATCTCCGCGTCACCGTGTGGTTATCTCTTAACCTTCCTTTACTCGTATTGCTAGCTTATCTTGTGTAGAATATCTTGCTAGCTTGTTTATTGCTCATCATATAGGATTGTTCATCTAGTTGCATATCTAGAGAACTTATATTTGAGCAATTCCTTAACTTGTTGAAAAGAAAATTAAAATTGGTAGTTGCCTATTCACCCCCTCCCCCTCTAGTCAACCTACTCGATCCTTTCACTTGGCAGCATAGATTGTATGCACTGGGAGTGGAGGAACTGCCCATTTGCTTGGCAGGGGCAGTACAAGGGCCATGTTGGGGCGTGCACGGTCGTGCTTGAGGCCGTGGCATCACAAGATTTGTGGATTTGGCACTCTTTTTTGGCATGGCCGGCTCGCACAATGACATCAACGTGCTGCAGCGGTCTTCGGTGTTCAACAGGCTTGCCAATGGCCTCGCACCCTAGGTGACCTATGAGATCAATGGTCACGAGTATGACAAGCCTTATTATCTTGCTGATGGGATTTATCCTACATAGACTACTTTTGTGAAGACCATCTCCAATCCCAGTGATGAGAAGAAGAAGAGATTCGCCAAGGAACAAGAGAGTGCTAGAAAGGATGTGGAGCGTGCATTCGGTGCCCTCCAGTCACGGTGGGCTATTGTTCGCCACCCCGCTAGGACATGGGACAAGGACCAACTCTGGGAGGTGATGACAGCTTGTGTGATCATGCACAACATGATCGTGGAGGACGAACGCGATGAGGGTATGCATGATCAGGCTTGGCAGTTTCAGGGTCAGTTGGTACAGCCCCAGGGACCGTCCACATTTGATCAGTTCCTCGACTTCCACCGTGACATTCGTGAGAAGGTGTCTCATAACCAGCTCCAAAATGATTTGGTGGAGCATGTCTGGCAGCACTACGGTAACCAGTAGTTCCATATGATGAACTATTGGTCTTATTTTTATTTGGTTTGTAAGACTATGCATGAACAATTTGTTATTTGTGAAACAATTTGTATTATTTGCTGAATTATTTAGATTGTAATAACTATGTGATGAACCATTTGGATTGTATAATTTATTTATTTTCCTATATACTTGTTTTGTATGGATTGATAAAAATGATCAAAATGATCAAAAAACCTGGCCGGGCGGACTCGATGCGTCAGCCCACCCCCCTATATATGAATGAAAATGGCCCATATATGGCCTGTTTAACTAAAAAAAACATGCGGACAGACTCGATGCGTCGTCCCGTTGGGGGCACTGGCCAGAAAGGGGCGGACATGGGCCGGACGCGCGTCCGTTACCCGACCCAAACGGATAAAACGCGGACCAAACGCGCGTCCGTTTGCGTCGCCCCGTTGGAGTCATCCTTAGGCTTGGTGAGTCGCTTGGCTGTGAACTGCTACTGTCCATTGGATGGGGATGGACGGTGGATGTTGGGGGTCGAGGCACGGCGTGCCTTGTCTACAGCAAGGCACCAGATCTCAGTCCGTCCCGCTGCTGGTGTAGCAGTGCTGAAGGCTGATGCGCCTATGGCGACCAATCAGCTTTGTCACGTGAGTCTTCCTTCTGTTTTTGTTTTGCTTTCTTTTCTTTTTTTTCCTGCGGAGTTCCTCAATGTATATTTGTTTGAAGGAAACAAATAAAAGGCTCCGCTACGTGGTACAGGACAAGAAATAAAATGATGAACGAAAAATAAGATCAACACACGGGATACCAAGATTTTAACGTGGAAACCCTACCAAGAAGAAAGAGAAAAAACCACGGGCGTCAGTCAGCAAAATTTCAGTATTTTGAGAAAGGTTACAAACACTGGGATTTACAACTATTCGACTTATCCCAAACCGACGGCTTACAAGATGTATCTATAGTGGTGATGACCTAATCCAGGTCGGATTAGGTCGGTAACTATCCAAACCGCGGGGCTCAGACCAAGCCTTCGACGACGGGGCTCTCTTCGCTCTGACAGAAATTAGCCTTTATCTTAATTGAATTTGGGTCACAATAAAACTACACGCTATTCGTACAAATACTTTTTTCTTCTTCTTGATGTAACATAATTTGGAAGTGAAGCTCTTTATTTAGTGCAGAAAGATGATGAAATTTCAAGGCGAACCCAGAAGAAATACTAACGTTCTAATATTGACCTAAAGTGATTTCTTACTGGGAATTCTTAATTCGAGTTGTGAGATCATGTCCACAGACACCCTTAAAGCCCTCAATGGGAGTACCCCCGAAAACTGTCTGGCGCCTCTTCGATGGAGACCTTGACTTTGGAGGGTGGCTCCGGAACGCCGGACAACGTCCGAACAAGCCCCCGCATCAAACTGGCCCACATGTTACCTACTCTAACGCGTGGACAGTACGTCGGTGACCCGGTGTGTGATCAGTGAGTGTATCAAGTGGGTGCCCATTCTCAAGAATTATATGTGGCTAGGCACACGCGTGTCCCATATTTGTTCACTGGCTACAAAAATAAATTTCATCGAGTACAATAATCCAGCACTTCTCCGATCTGTTTGGGGGAGGGGACACTAGAGGCATCACCATTGTCGTGCCGGACATATGTCCAGCACCCTAAAAAGGGACACATTTTGGAGGGTGTCGAACATATTTACAGGAGTCAAATACAGTAGAAGTCCATGTACTTGTCCAAGAGGCTCCATTTAGTCCTGGTACTCGGAATTTGCACAATCGAAGGCTCGAACTCGTCAATTGGACTCGATTTAGTCCTGGACCATGTGTGGCGTCGTATTAGCGCCGACGCGGACGACACATGTACGTGGGTCCACTTGCAGTAGAGTAGATGGCCTTGAAACTTGCATTTAGCCCCTCCCACGTGACTCCGTTACGACCAGTTAACCTCCTGCCACTCCAAATATGCGAAAAAACCCGTTTGTACTTTGCTCCAAAATCCTCAAATTCCCCACTTCTCTAACCCTAGTTCATACGTTTTCCCCTCTTCCTCCGCCCGGAGAGAACTCCTGCCCTGATCTCCTATGTGGCGAGTGGCTCTCGTTGCATGAGCTCGAGAATGGCGAGCTTCTCCCGTTGTTCGAGATCAGGCATGAAGAAGGAGTACCTTGTTCCCACAAGGTACCTACCCATCGTCAAGTGCGATCGATGCAATGTTCGGTATGTGAAGAAGTTCACCTCCCAGACCGATATCCATGGCAATCAGAACAAGGATTTCTACAATTGCCAGGATATCGTGTTCCTACCATATCAAACGCAGAGCACCACTGTCACCTAGCATCTTACCAGGCAAACACCAATACAACTTAATCCTGTTACCACCTTCATAACCAATTCTCAGACAACCAATTAACATCACAAAAATCAAACCAAGCAAATTTTCCATCCACATAGCCTTGGTTCTTTTTCGTGCCCAACAAAAAAAACCCCCCATGGAAAATTAAAGCATCATAGTGAACATACCGTTGATTCCACCTAAATCAAATATCCAAAAAAACTCGATTATTCGGTGATCCAAAACCCTAATTTTTTTGCACAATGATAGCATTGATCGAACAAATAAGCACGCAAAAGTGATTGTACTCTACAGAAACGATCCTAAAGTCGAAATCTTTGCAAAAAAAAAAAGGCGGCGGATGGTTCGAGGTGACGGTAGCGATGGTTCCCCTTCGTGGCGGCGGATTGGGTCCATCGCCACCGCAATCAACGCGGCCGCTGGTGTCGCCTCAACGTCGTCTCCTCTCCGCGAAAAACCGCACTACACGTTCCGGTCCAGCAATCACCGCCTCCGTCGCCTACTTGTCAGCTCCCTCCTTTTTCACTCCCTCGAACAGAACTGACTGGACTGAAAGGATCTGTAACAACATGGGGCGCTGCCTAATGGATGTACGTGCAAATATCTTGCAGCGAAAAAAAAAACGTTTAGATGCGGGAGGGTGTTCATGCAAGATTGCAGTCCACGTGCCGTCCCCGTGAGCTCAAATTCGACGAGAAACGTGCTTGGAGACTAAATCGAGTCTAATTCACAAGTACGCAGGTAAAATTCTTCAAATTCCGAGTAAGTGGACTAAATTGAGCCAGTCTGACAAGTACAAGGACTGTTACTGTATTTAACTCTACTTCCAGGGGTGAAGGCAGAGATGCTCCGGGGGAAAACTGAATGTTCGACCGGAGATCTATCTATTTAACCACGGCAAGACCCGGGCATGCATAGCCACCGACACGCGACAGCTTGCTAGCTAGATGGTGAGAGTGTGGGGATCCACACAGCAAATGGGCATCCAAATCCACAAATGCCAGCGTCACCCACTGACACAGCGACACATGGGACCTCCGCGCCCATTTTTGGCATCATTATATTCAAGGAGTTATGGCGCGTCCGCGATAAAGACCAGCCAAATTTGGTGCCGACCGTTACAGATCTTTAGCCATGCCCATGATGAGACTGGTGAGTTCCAGGCAAAGGCTACTTGTGGAAATCCTAGTGAACCCCAGCTGGTTACAGCGATACCAAGCCTTGCTCTGGAGTCTGGACGCAGAATTTACCAGAAACAACTCGTTTTCAAAGTAATAATGGAAGAATCGAGCAGCAGGCCCTATATTTTGCGTTTTCTGACACTCGGGAGCTGGATATACAATCTGACGGGACGGGCACAAGTCACACACCAGCTGGTGGCGAATCACTTCGTTCAAAGTTGTATCCCCACAACTGCGGGGGAAAAAAGAGAAATCTGAGCAAAAGTACGGATCTCAACAAATGCCCACTATTTATTTCTACATGACATCGACTCCCAGCAAATTTACACGACGATCTCACGTGCGGACGTTCAATTCTGCACCACCGAATGCAGCCACAGACGCAGATCCTGGAACACTTCAACATGTTCCAGTCATTTCTGTTTCAACTATCCCTTCAACATATAATGGGGACAAAGTTGAATGGGGAGTCCGTTTCTCAACCTCGTGCCAGCATTCTTGATCATGGCCCCACCGCAATATGCACAATGGGAGGTCCTGCCACAATGTTGAAAAAATCTTCCCGTGATCGACCAGACATCACCGCTTTCATGTCATCCCAATTATTTTATCTGCATGAAGCATGAGACCTCGCCTAAGAAAGCACGGAGATTTTTTCTGAATTTCTGCCTGTTTGTCCGGTCAAGCATGCTTGAGAGATTATTAGAACTTGTAAGATTATGAAAAGCAACTGCCAGCCTTGATTTCATGGTCGGGTTCTGCTGTTTCTCAAGCAGCTCATGGACCAGTCTCTGCAGGGAGAGACATGATGAGAACACAGCAAATAACAAAAACTAAGCCTCCCTACTGTACTTGATAACTGTTAGCTGATTACGAAAATTATAGAAATGGACCTGGTATAACTCCTGTTCACAGAAGAGTAAAGGAAGCAAAGCATCTGCAGCAGAACTTGCTAGTTCCATTCTGCAACAATCACACAAAGATATCAGACATGTATATAGATCTGGATCGACTAAAAAGGTAACTGGAACAGTATGGAAAATAAAGTTATGAGATCCTAAATCTACTGAATGTCGAGATGTGGAGCTCACCTAAAATCTTCAAACAGAAGTAGTTGCAGGAGAAGCCTCAAGAAGTGGCTTGATATGCTTTCCTGTAGTTTGCCATTCGATCCTTCAGATTCCATAAGCTGTGAACTAAGTCCTCCTCTGCCTCCAATTATTTCTTTGAAATGGTACGAAGCAAGAGCATTTACTGCTGACTGGCACCTCTCAACAACATCGACATCCTGCAACATGGACAAAACAAACCTAGCTATCTCAGCTGGAGAATATGGACTGTACTTCAATATATAGAATGCACAACAATTGCAAGTGTTTCACATATTATAGATCAGAAAAAATATAAAGACATCAGAAGTGACACCCCAACAAAACATCTGATTATTCATTGTAATTCGCCAGTTATACCTCATTTGATAAAACAGAAGTTTTGTCCGGTCATCTTATATTATGCATCATATTTTTCATGATTTTACAACACTGAAGGTTTGCTCAGATCACCTTATATCAGTTCAAAGAGTGATTGCACATTCAGATGCTCGCCATAGCAAATTATAAAGATATAGAAATTTGAGCATAGATTCATAGAGAACCCCAATGCAAGAGTCACTTGGTAGCAGAAGGCTATAGCCATATAGGTACGCCATATAACCAAGCAAGGTTCACTCGGTATCAGCTCCTCAGTAGCTCACTGCAAGCAATAATGCTGCTATTTGGAACATGAGCAAAAGCAGGACAAGCTTGTAGTTTCGCTCAGCTAAACTGAAATTTATCTTAGCCCAAAATGAATTCTACCAATTGATTGACAACATAACAGAGTAGTGAACGCAGCCATGTGAGATGCTCTTGCCTGATTGCGCAGGCCAAATTCAAGACTACCAGTAATTCTTCCAAAAGCATCCCTGTTTAAGTGAGCAACCTTCTCCGGGTACACTTCCAACAAGTGTGACATTAGTATAAAATACTGCGAAGAAACCAATTAACTATTAGCATATTTGATTGCCACTATATTTGACTGGCAGAAAAATGAAACAAAAGCCACTTACATCACGACTGAGTTTAGGGTACTTAAGAAGGTCCAGAGATATCAAGGGAGTCACAATATCAAGACCAACATAGATGACCTGCAAATAATATTTGAGTTATTTCAAACAAAGTAGTAAATGCAGTTAACTCGATGTGGATAACAGACAGTATCCATGGTCAAATACTTAAAGTGAGAGTGAGACATGATAAATGTCCTGTAAACATAACACTCTTCTAGTGTTTTTCCTCCAGAAACTTTCCTTCTAGAACCTCACGTATGGCAACCATGTGTCCTATTAGGGGTTAGGCCACACATAAATGGCACTGAATATAACAAGGGTTTATTCAAGGCCATATATCTGGCTCAAGTCCAGGATGGCCCAGCTGTGCCATTTCTTGCTGGCCAAACGCAAGCCCGCAGACAGGCCAGTATGTGCAGCACTTATAACTTGGCAAGACGACTACGCTACCAGGTTTCCCTCACTGTGTTGGCCTCCTCCAGTGACGACTTCGCCACCTCTGGTCTGCCCCGACATCGATGGTCTTCGGAAGTCCTTGCTCACGGGTCGGGGAGAAACCCCCGCGCGGCGCCGGCCTGCGCTGTCAACGGCGACGCCCGAGGGCGCCGTTACCTCCTTGGAGGCGTTGGCATGACCCTGGCCAGACTTCCTCCGCGCGCACCGGGGAAAACCCTAGGTCCGACCTGCCAGACCGGGCAGCAGCAGCGCCTCAGCGCTGCTCCCTTCTTGAAGGCGCTGCTATGGCTGCACGTGGAGTACCTGATGCGGCAGCGTGAGGTTGGCGATGTGGCGCTCTGGTGTTGAATGCTACACAGAAGGTGGACGTCCGGGGTGCAACGTATGCCTGCGCCGACACTTCCCCGACGAGTTCTACACCAGTCCCAGTCGGTCCCTGCCTTTCACCCCGCCGACTCTCTCTAGGCACACAGGGGCGCGAGGTACGTTGGGCTGGGCAGTTCTGGAGCTGAAATCGTCCCTGGAGACGTCTGGCAACTGCGGTATTGCTGCCCTTTTGCTCCGAGCCTCGACACCTCGCCATTCTTGGCTGGGGGCAAGGCTGGCGAGACCTATTGTTGCTGTAGTTTGTAGTTGAGGGCACCTCCTTACCTAGTGTAGTCTCTTGGTGAGGATGGTCGTGTGTGTGTGTCCCTCCTTTGTGGAGGTTGTACCCCTGTTGTCTTCCTTTTCAATGAAACGAAACGCAAACTCTTTTTGCGTTTTCTCTATAAAAAAAATAACTTGGCAAAGCTCCAATCGCATAGCTATAAATCAAAGGTTAATCGGTATGTGGTTACCTATCTGACCAAACTTCTCGTGTGTTTTTGTGGACATGCGAGACCAAGTACAAAAGAGCACGGTACCGATATCAGAGGTGGGAAATTATGTTTAATGAATTTCCCATTGGTGATCACAGGCGCTCAGTTAACAATATATACATAGATATAGGTACAGTTCAATTTACTTAAGAAACAGAAAATATTGAAAAAAACATCAAGCTGCATACCTCTGCAATATCTGGAGAGCCTTCAATGTTGCTATCAGATAGGAAACCCACCTGCATTTTCCAACAGCTCACTAAGTCATCTGGGGATCTTCGGACAGACACAACGCACAACAGGGTGTAAGGGTGAAGATTACCAAATCCTTTGAGCATATATTTGTTAAAAGCCGAAGCAAAGCACGCAGATCCTTGTATTTTTCAGATTGTGACTCACTGCGCAGAGTTGAAGAAAGCGAGAGCATTACCTAGGAAAAATAGATACACAATAAGGTTCAGGTCGTGTAGAACATTCTTTGCAACTTCACCCAAGATGGCAACTTTACTGCAGGAAGTTACTCCCCAACATTCATAAAATGCAAAGGTGAAAAACAAAAGATTCATTTGCTTTTCTCCATATTACATCTGCCGGGCTAAGTTTTTTGGTCAGTTTGCATTAATCAATATAAACTTGAAGAGAGTATCATATTCACTGTTGTAATTTATTCTCCCCAATAGCACAATAATTGGTGACACTGTTCCCCTTAAAAGTTTAACTACATCCCAAAGCCCAAAGCAACTCCCTTTTTCCACACATTCCCTAAGGGCTTGTTTGGATTAGAGCTTATCCTTTTGTATACTGCTTTTCAGAAGCAAAAGCCCTGTGGCACATAAAATCCAACATGACAATGGGCTCACACCTCACATACCAAGCAAACATGGCAAAATGTATGGAGCAGGCGTCTGAACACAAACCACTTCGTTAAACATGCACACGTGTGTTTCAGAATACAAACCGTTAGCGGCATCATTTGGAGAAAAATTTCTTACACGGAATAACGCAGTAAAGGATTCCGTTCTTACCTTTCCAATATTATGAGAGGAGTATATCTGGAGCAGTCGTAAGCAAAAGCTCATCAAAACTGATGTCTCCTTACCATCTAGGAATACAGCTTGACCATCAATGAAGTCAACCACGAACTTAAGTATCATGTATATGACTTCAGACTGAAGAACAAGAAACATCATCGTATAAGCTTCAAGGTTCACATGTATAAGCGTGACATGATTCTGTGTAAACAAATTAAGTGTGGTAGGATGTATGACAGGTAGATGAGTTACAATACCTGATTTCTGTACACCTCCAGAAGAGTCAAGAGTGAGTTCATCACGGTATGACCCATCTCAAACAGAACCTTTTGGGTGCGAGGCTGAGCAGCTCTAGCAGCTCCTCTTAGCCTTTCCAATAGGCAACAGACCTACAGTTATTTCCCATTATATAGGTCCCAAAGAGCTTAAAGTAAAGAACATGCAGACTCACCATGTAGATAACATCTGGTTGATGTGCAACAGATTTGAGATCACTCCTGCTAGCATTTTCTACTAGGCATCCTGCGACTGGTCCCATGAGGTCTCTCAAATACCTTTGTTGAAATCAGCACGGGCATTGTCAAATTCTCGTATGTATTCCTTAAGATAACAGAAAGCAGTTGAAATGGGCTTACTGCACAGATGCTTCAGGATCCTTGATACAGGAAGCTGCACATGCAAGTGTTTCTGCTAGAGATCTCTGTGAAGGTGTGGTATGAGGTAACAAAAGCATAAGGTCTTCACAATATGAAAGCACAAGTAAAAAACAGTATGATGAGTGCATGCAATAACAGTATAAAAGTTACCTGTAAACGTCCACTTAATGAAAATAAAGAACGCCCACTTGCAAAAGCTGTTGTAAGATCACGCCATGAGTCCTAAGAAGGTACATAGTGTTATGAAACATGCAGTAAGAAAAAACAGGGGAAAAACTGACGATGGTAATGAAACGAAAATCATGTTGTGTTCCTTTGCATAAATACTTTATAGTGTTTATTAAACCATCACTGGTATCATAGGGTTCATACATAATTTCTGTTGGCAAGTAGCTTCAGGTGTATCCACCTTTCCTGTTATTTACAAGTTTACCACTACAACAGAACAAATTGAGCTCAGTGTGTAAGCAATGATGCCTGCATTAATACTTCAAAGCAAGTACATAAATGACAATCGCTTAAAGAATAAGTAGGCACAAAGTTATTCTATATGGTACTTCTAGTGCATGAGAAATTTGTGGTCTACCTCATTACCGTACATTCGTATATTCTTGGCCATTACTATGGAACCTGGTGTGCTTGTATTGGTGGTGCAAAGATGATGGAAGTGCTAAGAGTATTTTTAACACGTGGAAAGTAAAATACATAGCATAATACAAAAGAACACGCGACAATTAGTATGATAACATAGGTTGTAACTGCAGATTTGGACTTACCAACTGAACAACATAAACACATGTGTGTTTCCGTCGAACAACTGTGGTAAGTAGCTTTTGGCATGTGAGTGTCTGATACCATGAATCAAAGCAAGAGATTAGGGATAACCTTCACATTGGGCAACCAGAAACATGCTTTCGTCATTGTGAACTATCAATAACAAATGCTCCGTCTACTCACAAATTCTTGTCACTGTTGAAAGTATGTTCTAAATCAAACCTTTTGGCAATTGACAAATTTATTTCTAAATATTTAGCAAGCATGAAAAAATGAACAGCCTTCTATACTTATCTAATAATAAAGTTGTGTTTCTTTATAGAACTACATTGAGATAGAAACTAAAGGTCAAAGTTGCATCTAGGAGACCATGAAAAGTCTAAAACATCATGAACTTTTAAACTTTGCACAGGCTGGTCATTAGTGATAATTAGCATGACAAAACATAGATACTTATACGTTCACGGGCAGACGCAAAATTAATGAAGTCGTGCAGGTTTATTAGTAAAGGTGAAGGTTACCTGCAGCTCAATTTCGCCCTGATATGTAGTAAGTGCTACCATTGAAATGAGAATAACAAAATCAAGAATAAGCTCTCCTTGGTTATTCTCCCAAGCAAAACTGTTTAGCAGTTTTCTAGAATGCTGGGATCCATGTTTACCCATAGTATCAATTTCTCTACTCACATCAAGCGGTACTAAATAGGTTGCAACCCATCTGGCCAAGAACCAAATCACCGCCTGCCAACAGCCACAAAGAAGTTAGGGAAAGTCCATTATCTTAATAAATGGTAAGTCCAAAAATGTAGGATACAAAGTTGAAGGGGGAAATGGGACAAAAAGCTAGATATTTGTAGTACGATAAGTACAATAGATAATATCCCTGAGATAATAAAACTCAGCAATAGAAAAACTTTGGACATTTGGGGATGAAAAAAGAATCCAAATAACTGTGCACAGAAAAATATCGGTATAACTCTCATCCAGAGCAAAAATAATAACAGAAGATGAAGGTGACAGGTACCTCCGTGAGCCGGGGACTGAAGTACCTTCCTCTAATTCCTGGGTCTAGACATTGTCGTGAAAAATTTATTATAGACCTACATGACAAAGAGAGTCAACAGATCATGTTGTATTGCTTTCCCAGTAGCTTAAAACTTGGACGGATAGGCCTAATTTACATTATCAATGAAGTGGATGAAAACTCAGGCTACGAGCCTATAGTATGAAGTTGTGTTACATCAAAGGCACATATTTACTATGAGGCCTTGGTAAATACGTTTCTAGATACCGTAGAAAGATTGGGTCAACTTGGGGCATGCAGATGTTGAAACTTATCGTACTACAGATTGAATTTAGTTTAATGATATACATAGTTGCATAGCAGGGAAAGCATTTAGCCAGTAGTAACTTGCGAAAACAGCAGGGGGGGGGGGGGGGATGGACAGGACTTGTGATGTCAAATAATTCAATACTAACTGAAACTGGTTTCCGCAATTCTTATGTTAATGTCAAATACAGAAACACGTATAAGATCAACAAATGAATGCACTCTGTACTCTCCAGAATAGCAAGATCTGTGAAGTGACCGATAGGCAAAAGTTATTACCATGACAATGTAACTACAGGATGTTGTGCTGCTTCAACTACATTGGGGAATCCAGCTTGTAAAGCTTCAGGAATCTGTCAAACATATAACCAAAAGTGAGAAAAAGTAAAGATATGCATCTTAGCTGAATATGCAAGAACACAGTGCGTCTAGCGCATCATTTAAGCCTCTAAAATAGTTGGACTTTAAGATTGCAGGAACTATGAGAAGCAGATGGAAAGTGCAAATATAATAGTGATGATAACTTATAAAATTTGGAAATATTAGTAAAAAGAAGGAAGTTTTGAATTATTTACAAGCAGTGTTTCTCCTTCGCCTGAATCAGTTAGAACATGACTGGTAATCAGCAACAGCCAATACAGCTCCTCCAATGTTCGTGTGGGGTCATTTCCGACTTCTGTCTGCTAAGAGTAGTGTGACGTTCCGGTCAAAGAAAGAACAGTGTGAAGCGTATCCTAGCAGGGACGCATACGTTATCCAAGATAAGCAAAAGATGAAGCTAACAAGGAGACCTGACTTAGCCGTGCAAATCGCTCAGAAAATAATTGCTCAAGAAAGGGTATGGTGGTGTCAGCAGCTGCACGTGCAATCAGAGCATACAAGGCCAACTGCTCATCACGCTCTGGACCAAGTAGTACTTCATTAGTATAAAGGTACCCCAAAGAGGAGGGGCTCAGAATAGTATATATTTCAAAAGGAATTTCAACATACTTGAAACAGAAACATGAAAGTATTCAGCGTCATCACCATCCTCGAATGCAGAATCAGCAGCAGCTATGTCAAAGAAAAGAAGGGCAGTCAATACGCAGCGGCAGGACTTGAGAACAGCAGACAAAGTATTCTGTATGCATAAGCATCAATATCTTCGACAGTAAGTTTAAATGGAAAAAATAAATGTACCCTTCAAATGTGACTCCACGATGATCTTAAACAAATTTGAAGCTGCAAGTGCTCCATCAGCTGACATAGGACTTCTATCAGCATCAGCTTCCTGTGTATAAACAGGGTTGAAATGAATCATATGCAGTAGTTAATGGTTTATAGTCAATAAAATGGCAGGATGAGCCATTTTAACCAACCTAAGTACCCTAATCTTTGTTATGCATACTGGACATAGTGTAATAAAAAGTATGTGATAGTTAATTCGGTTTTCCATGTACCAGATAAGATAAGCCAAGCACTTCCATGCTGCCAAGGAAATCACGGATAACAATCAGACAGCTTTTATTTCCCTATTGGAAGGGATATGTTGCTAGCATTAATGACGGCGATTCGTATCTTATACATAATCAGGTACATGCTCCACAAAGTCAAGTAAATTGTAAAGCACATAGAATTACCAACTTTTTAAAGAGAGATGCTACAGTTCAATAAAAAATAGAGATGTAATCAGCATGTTAACATGCATATAAAACTCATGCAGCAATGCTGATAAGTGATAAACACTTGATAACCAATCACAGAGGTCAAATTCTCTTCTTGAATGTCCACATTGAATACAAAGGATATACATTACATTTTTACACATAAAGTTGTGTCTAACCAGGAAAGATTTAGGGTCGATGATGTTCGAGAGCAGTAAAAAAATCTGGTGTAACCTAGAAGAGGTGCCATATACTTCATTGCAATAATATATACAACTAACAAGCAACTATTATCACATACAAATCTTGGACGGGAATTAGTAATAAGCACTGATTAAGGAAGTTGAACATATACATAAACACGCAATATTAAGCACGGATCAACGACAATACCCCCAGAATAACATTCCATGTTTCTAACAATATATCTAGAGCATCTGAACCCCAGGTTTCTTCCTCATTCTGGTTATCCAGAACGGACTTGACAGCTTCAGATGTCAAAGCAGAAAGCAGGTTAATTGTGCCATATTGCCTGCAAGCATGTCCATATTACAAGAAAACAGTAAGTCAAATCTTAGCTGGTAAACAAATGGTATAAAAAGAGTCCCGAATACTAACAGTGGTGACTTGGCAATTTAGTATGTGTTTATTAATACAAAAGATAACCACTTAACTTATCCTGCCATATAGAAAATAACAAGCAAGAACAGAAATAAAAAGAGGTGTAGTAACTAACCTTATCGATTTCAGGAGGTTGTCAAAAAGTGAGCTGCTAGTCAAAGATGCCACTGAAAGCAGGGCATGGCAACCATCTATGAACTCACTGCACAAAGAGTAAATCAAAATGCCCATCAGCATTCCTTAATGTTTGCTCAGATTCAAGGAAGACTGTGATCATGATTGCTGCACGACCTTTCGCTTCCTCCACTTCGAATTGATTCCGCAATGACATTCGGAGGTTCAATCCACAGGATAACAGCAGATAGTATGTGCATAAAGTGTTCAATCTGCGCATCACCATTATCTGAAAACAGAGGGCAAAGATGTCATATAGACAATTGTTAATGTATTTCGCTCATTTGCTGGTTGAGATACTATTAAGCAGCTTTTCATCAACATCAAATTTGTAAATCATGGGAGAGTAAACAAACAATAAATGTTCTCAATAGGCATATACCATTAGGAAAAACAGCGCCTGCCAAGGAGCATAATTGTACTATGAGCTGTCTGCAAGAGACAGCAATAGGAGAATCGCCCCATAGTGTATCATATGAGTACTTCTGGCGCAGGGTAGTGTAGAAGTTCAAAACCCAGGTAGTATGTGCACTTGATATTAGAATATCAGTCCAAGAAGACCCTGGCTACAATAGAAAATGTAACCATTTATCAGGTGAACTGAGCAAAGATGTAAATAGCTCAAAGACTTTACCTTCACCAATGAACGTTCAAATTTCTTCAGATTTATGGCATCGCTCCTCAAACCAGACTTTATCTTAGCATCTGAATTCTCATGTTCCAAAGTTGGCTTGAAGCTCCAGCTTAATATTTGAAGCATTAGGCGCAATGCCGCTGAACATGCTTTCTCCTCAGGTATAGTTACATTTGAATTCAAGATTTTTTCTGCGGTACTGAATACAGCAGCTTGTGCCCAGAAATAGAAGTCCTTTGCAACAGGAAATGGCAAGTCAGAACGATGATAATAGCAGTTTCAAATGACATGACGTAGACGATATTATTCTGAAAAAAAGTATGTGCAACCTTCAGAAACTTCACTTCAAGTGACCATTGGCATTGTTCATGGAACTCCTTAGGCAGGCCCATAGAAGAAGCAGTTGAAGGGGAAAACTCTGAAACCTAGCTCAAAAATGAAATTTAATTTTGGGTCAACTGGGGCAGGACAGAAAAAACAGGGTAGCAAGCATATCAGCCTACATGAGCATTAGCATACCAAGGTTTCTAAGAAATTGATCCCAGCAAACTGTCGATTAGGCCCATGCGTGCCCCGGATGGACTGCTCGACCTGAAAAGGATATCAAACAGTATGTTCAGAAACAAAACATACGGAAAATTTAAGTGATCAAATCTATAAAGTAAAGGATCAATACAGAACACAATTATGAAAAAAAACATAGATTTGGCGTACAATAAATATTAGAGGGGTTGGAAGCTGTATGTTTGCTCGTAAGGGCGGAGAAGAATCAGAAGGAAAACTATCCCAATCATCCATCTAACTGGCCCACCTATGAGGTGTACAATTGTTCTCTTCAACAACAACAACAACAACAACAACAACAAAGCCTTTCATTCCCAAGCTAGTTGGGGTAGGCTAGAGTTGAAACCCATAAGATCTCGAAACTAACTCATGGTTCTGGCACAATTTGTTCTCTTCATGTACATATATTTCAGTCCAGCATTGTGATTTGTGAAGAAAAAAATTGGATGTCTCTGGTGTAGAAAGATACATGACCGTTAAAAATCCAAAAAAGGTTAGGCCGTACATCCTTGGCAATTTAGCTGGCCCACTTATGAGTTATACCGATTTCGATTTCTTACATTTCAGTCCAGCATTGCCAATTTGTGAAAAAAATGTTATTTGGATGTCTCTCGTGCAGAAAGATCCATGACCATTATAATTAAAAGACAAAAGTTTTAGGCCTCATCATTGATGAGGCTGTAGCCGTCTAACTGTTGAGAGAAATTTGTACCTCAAAGAAGATAGCACCTTTTTCTTGATCCGGAAACTCAAGCCTGCAAATATGTATTCCATATCAAAACATCACCATTTTGAGTATCAAATCTTTGAACAGTCAATTGCCTTGAAGCACACTAAAGAGCAAATAAATTATCTAAAAGCAAATAATTATCTATATACACCATAAACATACAATTAAGGGATATCCTCCTGCATCACAACCATTTGTGCATCTAATCATCATGGATGATATCATACAACCCATTCACCCAAATACCATAACCAATGTTTGTCCTGCATGAGACGGTGCAGGATAAGCTAAATAACTACCATTTTTACTAATTAAAATAGATAGTTAATCGGTCCCTTATTGCAGCAGTTCATTGTTATGAAGGCTGCATCAATCTAAATAAAACTACCTGCACAAAATCACACCCAACCCGGTAACCCAATAAATGAAACAATATGCACAAATAAACATTTATTTCAGCAAGCTAATGAATCCTCTTTGACAGTAAACAGGGAAAGAACAGTACATAAAAACACTCTTTCTGTAAACGGAACCTAAGAACATGCTAGTATGAAGAGGCAAAGTGCCATAAGCAAAAGATACATCTACAATTACACTTGCACAGTAAGCAGAAAAGCAAAAACGAACCAGCCTCTTTTTAGTAATCTAGCTGCCACAGCAGAAACTTTTGATTGCACATAGCCATCAGGGGAACCTGCATGCTCCATAACGTAGTTCAAGCAATATCTACAACATTAGGAGGATTATATTAACACAAGCTTCTTTTGTTGCAACCGTCTCATGTTAAGTACAAGATTAAAATACTTCACAAAAAACTCACAGTATTAGGCTTCTTTTGTTCTCGTCTGTTAGAATTCCCCACTCCCTTATTGCAGCATCACCAATTGCTCCAGCAGCTTGGAATCTCGCATTTGGCATTAGGGATGTCTCTGGGAGAACCGGACAAGAAAGTTGTTAGTTTCAGCTCGTCAGGGTTTTAACATGGCATAACAGAAATATATGTTGCTATGTACCCCTGTAATAGTTATACATAGCTCTTAAAGATTTGGACGAGATATGAAAAGATTAGCTATCATTAAGGAAGTAATACAATCACATCCCAGCTTGTTCCTTTTAGCTCCGCGTTACTGTTGAGTTGGTACGAGACTTCAAGCCAACTAGCCCCCACTTAACTCGAATCTTTATTAGCAAGCAATATATCAAATAGAGTTTAGCGGGCTTCCAGTCTTCCACAGACCAAAGATCTTTCAGAAATTACTCGCCACGTAGATGGTTGGCGGCCTATGGGCTTATGCTTGCGCAAGCACAAAGCACTCCTAGGAAACTACAGAGTATACAAAGCTAGCAAAAGTTAACATAACTCTTAAATATACTATTTATTGAAAAAAAGGTAGTAGGCACTTTCTCAAAATGGCATTGTGCCACTTCAGAAGCATAGAGAGGCCTAGAGGTCCACAACTTCGCTAGCTCGGATTGTCATTATCTAAGGAAACACCCTCTTCCCACTAGGATAACTCACTTTACTGATCACTACATTTACGTAAACAGTAAAGTAGTACAGCTGGCATAAGCTTACAGGAAAAATAACAAACAAATTAATTGAGTTGGTCTACAAACTGATTTGGAGTAATAAGACGAGGGGCATTTTGCAACATCGGTTTCAGTTGATTTGTGTTTCAAAATAAAAAGAAATAAAAACTGCACAGTGCAAAGTTTATGTAGTTGGGCAATTCTGCTAATAAAAGAAGTCATAGCTCCTACTAAGCAATCCAAGTGAAAATTGAAATTATCTTAAGCGTTGTCAAGATTTGACTCCAATCTTTGTAGAGGCGCAACTGTGCAAATATACGACAACATACCAAGAATAAACCTGCAAGCTTGATAAGGCATCAGAGATGAATGGAGTGAACCTAGAACTTTTTCCGCTTCAGACGGATTCATGTGCACCTGCAAAATCATGCAAGAGCCAAAAGGTTATCTACTTATCTCCTAAGTAAAGTTCATAGTAAACGGATGAAACATCTATAAAAAGGAAAATGGATCTACTGTTCATTAAAACAATGTCCCGATGTGACATTAGGTGAATATGGAATGGACCCAGGTTACCTGGTTAAGAATTATCGTATCATCGTCAACAATGCATCAACGAGTGATAAACCAGACCACGGTAAACGTAATAGAGTGCAGGCATTACTGGACTACAAAACCGATAACTCATTGACCAATAAAACTTGTCAGCGTGTATTTTTCTAGATAAAAGGCAATATTGCCCAACTTTGAATTAACAAAGCTCAGAGTGTATCAGCCAATAGCTCCTCGCAATCAGCTCAATTACTACATGGACATTCTAAAAATTGCAAGCTAAGGAACTCCTAGCCAGGCAATGAACAGGTAGATCAAATTCTCAGTAAATCTACATTACACCTTACAGGAAGTATCCCCTAGCACAGAAATCACATGCTTAGATTCGGTGGAGACACCGAGAAACAGAACAAGGGACAGAGAAACTGAATTGAGCAGGGTGGAAAAGTGGAGAAGATCCGGGCTGGAGGGGGGGCCGACCTGGATGAGCGAGCAGGCCTGCTCGATGGCGAGCATGGTGGCCTGGAGCTGCTGCCCATCGGGGGTGCCGCCAGGGAAGCCCTGCATGGCGGCGGCGGCTGTATGCGTGCGCTTGGGTCCCGGCGATGGTTTAGGGCTTCAAGCCGCCGGGCGTGTAGGAGTTTGGGGGCGGAGGCCCGCTGGGGTGGACAGCCGAGAGAGAGAGAGCGGCTGGAACAGAGGCGACGGAGTGCCTCGGTGGCTCTCGGGTGAAATTGCCTAATTTATTTCCCAAATGATAACTAGTGCAGCTGCGCTATTTGACAGGAACGAGCGCACGCACTAGACGATAAGAAATCAGACGCGGCAAATCCCTCTCTCTACTGTTTTTCTTTTATCCGAAGGCACATGCATGACCAACGCACATGCCTGATGTGAGCAGGTGGGAAATCATTTGCAGGCTCTCATAAGATGGTAAAACTATAGGAATAGGAATCTTATAGGATTAGCATGGCATGTCTAACTGAATTCTATAGGAAGAGGAATTCTCTTTGATTGTGGCAAAATAATTTTCCATGAGGTTAAACCTCATGCTTTTTTCCTATAGAATTTACACTACAAGATTCTTATATGAATAATTCATGTAGGATGTGATCCTATGAATCAAACAAGATCTATAGGAAAATTTCCTATATGAACTAATCATTCAAAAATCCTATACCATTCCTTTGAATCAAAGGGGCCTAAGATATAAACGTACTTTACTTTAATTTAAAATCTATACCTAATAATAAAATCACTAAGTTTTCTTATGGTACGTCATTTTTTTTGCCAATTTTATCCTCCCACCAAATCACATATTTACCCACCACTGCCACCCGTAAGTCACGTACCCTTTCATATTTTTCTTTTCCCGTGTCCGGTGTCGATCGTTAAGCAGCACGTCCGTTCTCGCGGGCCTTGGTCAACACACCGTCGTTATCTGGCTGTTCCAGCCCATCAGCCTTGATCTTTCAAGAAAAAAAAAAGCCCGCTTCCGCCTCTGGTCGTCAACCCATTGCTCGTGAAGCGACAACGTAGAGTTTGGTTTGTCTCACAAAAAAACGTAGTACAGTTTGGTACGGACTCTTATGCCGAATCGATTTCTTGCCTCCTCATCCACTATATAGCCCCTCTTTTCCTCCCGTGACTTCTCATCAAATTTTATCGCACGAACTCGGCGAGAAATTTCCGAAACCGAGGATTCCGTCGGCAGTGGAATTCGCGGGTTGACGCCCGGACGATCATGTATACAAAGGCTGTGATGCAGAAACCGAGGTTTTCGGCGGCAGTACTTGGAAGTGCCAGCTCCAGGCGCTGGCAGCCGCGGCGAGGCCAGCGAAGAGCGGCGGCGCGCCGATACTCACGGTGTAAGAGTTGGACGTAGAGGTGTTCTGCATGAGCCGGTGCCGGAGTCCATGTATTGCAAGGCAGCAACGTGCGACTGGAAAGACACGGAGACTCGCGGGGCGATTTTCTCCGGCCGGCCGGACGTCCGGCGTTGCTTTTCCAGATTCTCGCTTAGAGCACACGAGGCAAGCATCGGCAAAATCGATCGGACTGTATCTCGACAACAACTCTTATCTCTTTAGCCAATGCCTAGAACTGATTTGTTTTGCTTTGTCCAGATCGATCAGCCCTTGGCAGCAGTACCAGCCATGAGAGCCAACGCAATTGCAGGTTCCTGGACGTCGTAGATCTAAAAGGCTGAATGACCTGGCTTCCATCAGCGGCAGAAGCACATGGCGAAGGCTGTAATGGCCGCCGACTGGATTGCATTGGATATGGAAGTGTTCCCTGCGTATGTCCTGCATCCGCCTATGGGCTGATTGTGGATTGACATTAAGTTACTTGAAGTTGTCGATCTGTTGGAAGTGGATGAGGCATGAGATTTTCTCAAGATGAGTAGAATCCCAGCACATTATATCATGCTGAATCCATTGCCATTTGCCACACTGGCCATGGCCATCGCCCGTGACTCGCAGCCTGCCCTTACCAGCTTCTTCGGGTTTGCAGCCTGCGCAGCCGGTGGCGCTGCAACACATCGAAGATGAGGAGGTGGAGCTGGCGCCTGGCGGGCTTGTGGCTGGGCCTGGAGCTCGGCAAGGCCGCATCAACTCCATACCTGCCGTTCCTTTCCATCCTCTCTTTACCTGGAGGTCGGCAAAAAGGTATCCATGAACAGATGCAGTGATTTGAATCATGGATTTGTTCATGGCCATGACATTTCCATGGTAATTGATGATACGTTCTTCAAACAATTCAGCAAGATATGTCCAGATTCATATTAGCTCATGGTCACTTTGTTTTATAAATGCGGATGAGATTCTCCACAAATAAAATGAACATTGCCGTGTGTCATGGATACCGTGTGCCAAATGCTCCAGGTCGTGTTAATTGTATAGCGGTTCTTTGCCGTGTGCCAAATGTTAGGCACACGGCAACACCTCTCTCACGACACAATGCAAAGCCGGGCACGGCAAAGAACATAAGAAACACACGGCAAATAATGATGCGCGACAACGAAGGTGTCCGACCAACCAGGGCTCTGACGGCTCCGTAGTGAATTGTTTGCTTTTTCTTTTGTTTCAAATATAATTATGAATTTCTTTCCCCGGAAATATTGGTTTCATACAAAATATTAATTTTTATAGGTTTTGACGATATTGTTCACCTTTTCAATGTTTTGATTTGTTTGTGCAAATTAAAGAAACAAATTGATTATCCGTAAATCTAGATCTTCGTTTTTTTTTTTGCCACGGACACTTTTCCTACCTGTCCGTTTTTCTCCCGTATCAAACCGTTCGTTTTTCTCCCGTATCAAGCCGATCAGACTTTGGAGGCGCTGCGCTGCCGGTTACCTGCCCCACCGCACCTCACGGCCTCACCTCCTGCTCGCGTCGCCCCTCACCTCGCGCGCGCTGCTGCGCTGCTCCTCACCGGCCGTCGACCTGGCAATGGTTGTCTGCGCGGTTCTTCCAGCGCGCCAGTGCGTCGCTCCATCTAGGTCGTGGCCGCCATCCCATGCCTAGCTGGTTTCCACGACCATCTCTCATGTGCGTGCTTCGCCGTAGCTATGCTGCTTCCCTGTGGAGCTAGCTAGCCTATGTTGATTCTGATGTGTTGACTTGTGTGTGTGGATGGATCTGTTGTGTTACAACGTGGATAGAATTGATCAGATTTCTTTCTCCGTAAGTAATCTGTACATGCGCATGAAAATTTTCGGTCAAGAAGGCACACAAGCGTGCGAGCGACGGCTACAGCTCTCTGGTAGGTCAGGTCAAATAAATTAATGATACGATTTGTGTTCATTACAAACTAATTAACCCAAACTATGGCAATTTGTGAAAAAGTAAATCATGATTGTTTTTTGTGTGAATCAAGTAAATCATGATTATTGTTATGCAAAAAAAATACCACGTACATTTTTTCCCGTTGCAACGTACGCCCCCGTTTGCTATAATACTAAAACGAAAAACCAAGCAATTTTACTAATCTGCCGATTTGTGCACAGAAATAATAATTTAAATGGATTTTAAAGTAGTTTTTATTTCCCGTTGCAACGCACGGGCACGTTTCCTAGTTCATTTAAAAAGCAATATCTTTTGAACCAAATGTCAAAATTACTATCCGTTTTCACCGTTGGTCTTCTCATGTCGAGATATTCAAAACTAGACCCCATTAAGATATGTTTCGACAATTTAAAAAAAAACAACTTTAGTACTAAAGAGAGCAACTTATGTGGCTACTGCTGTAACTTTGGTCGCAAAGTTGCCACGAGTAGAGAGTAACCAACCAACCGCTGGTATCTCCAACAATTTAACTGGCTTCTCCAACAAGTTCACTTTACTTTGGCAATAACAGATGTACCGTTTATTGTAACTTTTGTCGCAAAGTTGCCAGGGTCAGGTAGCAACCAACAACACTAGTATGTCTCACAACAACACTGAGTTCTGCAACAACTTTCAACACCATTTGATGTAAAGTTTGTTTCTTTAGTAACAACTTCAAAATCTTCTACAAAATTATGCTCCTTTAGTGCTAAACTTCATCGTATTCTGATGAATTTTTTGTACATAATGCTATAACCCTATTTGCAAAATTGTGAGGGGACGGTCAACCATCCATGCTGGTTTTATACATTCTCCAGCAACAAAACTAACTTCACCAGCAACGTCGGTGCCTCTAGCAGCAACTTATGTACCCTCTGTTGTAACTTTTGTAGCAAAATTGGTAGGGACAGAGATCAACCAACCAACAATACTGGCACCTCCATCAACCAAAGTGACTTTAGCACCAACTTTACTACCTCCAGCGGTGACATGGGTATACATATCGGGTACCCTATCATGAGGGTACCTGGTGCACGTGACGACTAAGGCCCAATAACAAAGAGCCTACTCGAAGCCCAAGACAAGAGGCCCAAGAAGATGGAGTACCCTCCAAGACTAGACATAGGCATAGTCGGTTTAGGCTTTCCTTACATGTAAACTAGGTCGGTTACAAACTCCCGAGACCCAGCCTATTTAAAGGCTGGGAGGGGTACCGATCTGGGACGAAGCCATACTCGAACCACCAAAGCTCTTGCTAGATTGTCATCTCGCCGGAGCTCTCCTGTAATCGCATAATCCACAATCAATACCAGACAAGCAGGAAGTAGGGCCTTTACCTCCACCCGAGGGGCCTGAACCTGGGTAAATCTTTGCCTTTGCTTGTCAGCCGACGAAACTACCAGTACTATCACGTTCTCTCCCCATAATCTCAACCCTAGGTCCTTAACCATGAGAATTGATGAGGGTACACCTCGTCAATTGGCGCCGTCTGTGGGGACGAATAGTGCTGGACTCGCGGTTTCTTCGGTTCCGTCAGAACACGGCGACTCGCCGATCGGATCTACAAAGGGCAACTCACCGGTTCACTCAACAAACGGCAACACGCCAGCTTCACCCGCAAAAAGCACATCGGATCCTCTGATGGATTTCGAGCCACACTCGCCAGGATTCCAGGAGGCCTTCTCCGATCTCGAGTCAGGTTTGGGTTTAACCGTTGGTTCGTTCAATTTTTTCGTCAACAAGCTTGGTGTGCAGGACTTGACGGATCCACGCCAACTCGCGACTTCCGCACCCGAGGCTCCATCGGTTGCGGCTCCTTCGACTGCGGATCCCTCAACTGTGTCCATACCATCGTCGACCCTCCAAGCTTGTTCGTCCACAACAACCATGTCCACACGAGAGATGCGCGAGCTCATTGAAGAGCTCCAGGGCGAGGAGGCCGAATCAGCATACCGCACAAACGATCCCGAGCTGGATCTCCCACTCGAGGATAGTTTCGACTGCGGGATCTCCCTCAGCGACTTCGACGACCTCGAAACTCATATCGACAACCACGTCGACTCCGAGATCTGCGCCAACAACAACCTCGACTTCGAGACTCATAACAACCTCGCCGACGCCGAGATGGGCATAGGCGACGAAGACGTCGACTGCGAGATCCGTCCAGACGAACCACTCGATGAACATACAGGCTCAGACATGAGCCTCGATGAAGATGTCGAGTCCATGACGGGACTCGAAAGTACATACATATACCCTCGGGTCATACCACAGCAGGTCTACGTTGCCATCGCCGCAGAAACATCAGACACTGCAGCCAGTCGCAGGCCTACAGAATTCCCGTGCACAGTTACTATGCCAGATGGAGTCACAACTCTCACAATCACTGCTGAGATGGCAGCAAAAGCAGATAAAGTCATCAAGGAGTGCACAATGATGCCAGCAGACGCAACACAAGAAGAGATGTTGACCTTCCAGTACTTCAACTGGCAGGAGTCACTTCGACTGAAGCAGATAAGAGCCACACTCGAAGAACGCAAAAAGCAAGCTAGCTTGTCGAGTGCGCGCAGAAGACAGCTCTCCCTGAGCTCCACCGGGCGAGCAGACACAAGACCAGATCAAGGTTGTCACACCTCTCGCCAGGCGAGAAGGCGGCACTCACCCGCAACTTAGGCAACTCCTTCATGACATACGACGAGGAAGGACTGCCGTGCCCAAAACAGCAGCAGGTGCTCTCTACACCGCTGCAGCATACCTGGAGGCAATCAAGCCCCCAGCGGATGACCCCAACGCAAAACTACACCGCCAACAGATCAAATCACTCGCCTTAGCTGCAAAGGCCATACGCCAAGTTCCAAGAACTCCAGGTGGGAGTCGAGACCGTGCCCTAGTCGACGCACCTCGGGAAGAGCATAATCACAGTGGTCGTCGCCACCACTCGAAGGAAAGAAGCGGCTCGCGAAGGCGCAGGTCCAGGAGCAGATCACGCAGATCTTACAGTAGCGACTCATACTCTGATCGAGAGCCTGAGCCACATGGAGCTCTGTGCTTCACTCGACGCGTCCGCGAGACACGGATGCCCAAAGGATTCAAACTCACATCCGAACAGCCCAAGTACACGGGTCGACAGGAACCTTCCGGGTGGCTGGAAGATTACAGGCTGGCAGTTGCGTGCCAGCGGGCACCAACACTACAGCCATGCAGTACATACGACTCATGCTCGAAGGCACAGCTCGCGACTGGCTCAAGGCCCTACCTCCATCAACATACGACTCGTGGGATCACTTCCGCAGGGATTTCGTCAAAAACTTCGAGCCTCTATGTGAGCGCCCGAAAACATTCGAGGAGCTGCGGGCCTGCGTTCAGCGTTCAGACGAAACGTTGAGGTCATACATCAGACGATGGACTGAGATACGTAACTCAGTTGGAGTGGTTTCAGAAGATATGGCCATGGATGCTTTCGTCATGGGCCTCGCCAGGCGAGACTTCAAAGAAGCACTTGGCCGCCAAAAGCCAAAATCTGTAGCCCACCTCTTGCAGATCGCGACTGAGTGGGCAGATGGAGAGGATATGGCACGCACCACACGCGGGTCCTCACCCCGTGACAAACATGAGAATAGCAGTCGAAGCCATAGAGACTCGTACAGAGACGACCGAAGGCGCAAACGTTCAAAACGTCATTACGACGATGACAGACCCGAATTCATGGCGGCTGGGTTCTCCACACCCCGCAATGATCAGGACAGAAGCGACCGACGGTCGGAAGATCGGCGAGACAGTCGAGATGATCGGCGAGACAGTCGAGATGATCGTCGAGACACCAACGCAGTGATAGCTACAAGAGGAAGGATTGGCGCAAGTCACGGGCACAATCTGAGCGATCATTCGAAGAAAAGATGGACGCTGATTGCAGATTCCACCTGTACAAGGGGGACGATGGAAAACTGCGATCCAACCACTCGATGAGAAACTGCAGGGAGTTCGACCAAATGGCGACTGATTACGTAAATCGCAGAAAGGCAGCAGCCGCACAAGCACCTGCACCCGTGCCTCAGCCAAACAACGTGCCTGTTCTGATGGCACCACCTCCACCACCACAGCCTGCCCCAGGCGGAAATCTCGCGGGTGCCATACAGCCCGTGCCTCGGGTGGACGAACCACAGTACCCTCCGCCCCAAGGGCAGATGTACATGATACAGAAAGGTCGACCTTCCAACAGGGAGCAAAAACTTCGCACTCGACAGGTAAACATGGCGGTCATGTCACCTCCTGCGGTAACAGAATACTTGAAGGAGCCGAAACTACAATAAGCTTCAGCAAAGAGGACCACCCTCCATCGGTTGTTCGACCAGGGCACTCTGCTCTGGTACTCGACGCGCAAATTGGAGGCTACGCCATGTCCAAGGTCTTCATGGATGGTGGGAGCGGCATAAACATCATCTTCGCAGATACGCTCCGCAAAATGAACAGGTCAGTCGAAAACCTGCCAAGATCTTCAAATACCTTCCACGGTATCGTTCCAGGGAAAGCAATAAGCCCAGAGGGCACCATACAACTCGACGTGACGTTCGGGGACAAGCACCACTTCAGGACAGAGTCGATTGAGTTCGAAGTGGTCGACTGGAAGTCACAATACCATGCTATACTTGGACGCCCGACGTTCGCTCGATTCATGGCGGTGCCACATTACGCATACCTCCAGCTGAAGATGCCTGGACCAAAAGGAGTAATCACAGTCAAGGGGAACTTCCAAAAGTCTGACTCTTGACCGAGAATTCAGCAAAATCTCTGAGATGTTTGGCATGGAAGCAACACTCGCTGATCTAGCGGTCTCCAACGATCGAACACTTATGCCAGAGCACAAAAAGGTGGCAGTCGACAGAGCATTCAGTGCCACCAACGACACAAGATCGCATCAGGTGCACCCGACTGACCCGACCAAGACAGTCAATGTCTCGTCGAGTCTGCCTATCGCATAGGAAAGCGCGCTCGTCGAATTCCTCCGTGAGAACTGGGATATATTTGCATGGTGTCCAGCAGACATGCCAGGTATTCCCAGGGAATTCGCCGAGCACTCTCTCCAGCTACTTCCAGGTGCTAAACCAGTCAAACAAACAATGCGCCGCATATCCGGCCCAAAAAGAACTGCAGTCGAAGCCGAAGTCGACAGGCTACTCGCAGCAGGATTCATCAGAGAGATCAAGAAATCACAATGGGTGGCCAACCCCGTACTTGTAGAGAAGAAGCATACAGACATCCTGCGGATGTGTGTAGATTTTACAGCACTCAATAAGTGTGTCCAAAGGATCACTTTCCACTACCTCGAATCGACCAGATCGTCGACTCCACCGCCGGGTGCGCTCGCTTGTCCTTCCTGGATGCTTACTCGGGTTACCACCAGATAAGGATGAAGGAAGAGGATGAAGAAAAAACGGCGTTCATAACCCCACTCGGGGTCTACTGCTACACCACAATGCCTTTCGGGCTCAAAACGCAGGCGCAACCTATCAGCGCATGATGCAAGATTGCCTCAAGAAGCAGATTGGGCGAAACGTCCAGGTCTATGTAGATGACATCGTCATCACCACAAGAGAAAAACACTACTCGATGACTTGCGAGAGACATTCGCAAACCTCAAACGCTTCCACATCAAGCTCAACCCGAAGAAGTGCACGTTCGGCGTGCCAGCCGGGCAACTCCTCGGGTATCTAGTCTCAGCTCGAGGAATCGAGGCGGACCCGGAGAAAATACAGGCCATCTTGACGATGCAAAGGCCTTCAAAGCTCCACGACGTGCAAAAGTTGGCGGGTAGAGTAGCAGCACTCAGTCGATTCATCAGCAAGCTAGGCGAAAAAGCACTCCCGTTCTATCGACTGATGAAGAAGGCAGATAAGTTCGAGTGGACGCCAGAAGCCGAAGCAGCCTTCACGGACCTCAAGCGAGTCCTCACAAGCCCTCCAATCCTCGTAGCACCAAGGGAACGCGAGCCACTATACCTATATGTCTCTGCAACTAATAGGGTGGTGAGCACTGTTCTGTGGTCGAACGCAGAGAGGAGGGACACGCCCAAAGCATACAACGTCCAGTCTATTACTTGAGTGAAGTGCTCTCCACATCAAAGCAGCGGTACCCGCACTATCAGAAGCTGGCATACGCCGTGTTCATGTCCTCAAGGAAGCTGACGCATTACTTCTCCGAGCACCCGATCACTGTAATCAGCACTTCAGGGATCGGGGACATCCTCACAAACCCCAATGCAACTGGGCGAGTAGCAAAATGGCTCATCGAGCTAGCACCAAGAGACATCAAGTATGATTACCCGAAGGCCATCAAAGCACAAGTTTTACCCGACTTCCACACCGAGTGGATTGAAGCTCAGCTCCCAGGAGCACCAGATGTGTCCAATTCCTGGACCATGTACTTTGATGGCTCGAAGAAAAACGAAGGCGCAGGCGCAGGTGTCATCCTCATATCACCAAAAGGCGACAAGCTCCGCTACATCCTGCAAATGGGATTCGAGTTCCCATCCAATAACGAAGCAGAATATGAGGCTCTGATCCATGGCATGAGGATGGCCAAAGCCTCGGGTGCACTCGACTGATGATCTACGGCGACTCGAATTTGGTGGTGCAGCAAACAATGAAGGCTTGTGACGCAATCGCAGATAACATGATCGCCTACCGTGACTGTACAACATCATGGAGGGCAGCTTCGAAGGCTGCGAGTTGCGGCACATAGGGCGTGAGAGCAATGAAGAAGCAGATAAGTTAGCCAACATTGGTGCGACCAAAGCACCAGTGCCACCTGGTGTCTTCTTCGAGCGCATCGAGCACAGATCAATCAAAAAGAAGCGGCAACTCCTGCATCAGCCGCACCAGCCAAGAGCAAAACACCTAGCACAGAGGACCCACCAGTCGAGGTACTCCTCATCGAGCCAACTTGGACTCAACCCTTCCTCGCATACATACTCCGCGGCGAGGTACCCGAAGACTTCACAGAGTCAAGACGCGTCACTCGACGATCTAAAGCATACACTGTCATCAACGGTGAACTTTACAAACGCAGCATATCAGGTATGTTCCAGCGTTGCATAGCATTTGAAGATGGCCAAGCCATCCTTCGTGATATTCATGCAGGTACTTGCGGGCATCACGCCAGCAGTCGATCACTCGTAGCCAAAGCCTTTCGCGCAGGCTTCTACTGGCCCACAGCACTCAAAGACGCGGAGGACATAGTCAAAAGGTGCATCGGCTGCCAAAAATTCGCCACAAAGCCGCACGCACCCGCATCGGCGTTGAAGACAATACCATTGGCCTGGCCTTTCGCCCAGTGGGGGCTCGATATGGTTGGGCCACTCAAAAAATCCTCCCATGGAGGGCATACTCACCTTCTGGTGGCGGTCGACAAGTTCACCAAGTGGATTGAAGCAGTACCCATCACAAGTTCGACTGCCACTACAGCAGTCAATTTCATAAAATCCATCATATACCGCTTTGGTGTGCCAAATAGCATCACTGACAACGGTACAAACTTCACGGCTGAGGAATTCAAATCCTTCTGCAAAGAGCAAGATATCACGCTCAATTATGCATCTGTGGCGCACCCGCAATCAAACGGCCAAGTCGAAAAGGCCAATGGGCTTGTGACGAGTGGAATCAAGAAGCGCCTCCTGGTGCCACTCAAAAGGGCTGCGGGTGCTTGGGTAGAAGAGCTCCCGTCTGTGCTATGGAGCCTACGCACAACACCCAACGCCTCAACACAATTCACTCCATTCTTCATGGTCTACGGCGCAGAGGCAATCCTGCCATCAGACGTAAGGTTCAACGCACCAAGGTCGAAGCATACAATGAAGCGATGCAGATGAAGCACTCGAAGATGCAGTCGACTTGCTCGAAGAAGCACGCAACACAGCGCTAGCACGTACAGCTGTCTACCAGCAAGATCTACGCAACTATCACAGCCGTCGACTGCGTACCAGGTCCTTCGAGGTGGGTGACTTGGTACTTCGACTGAAGCAAAAGAAGGTGCATAAACTTGCTTCTCCATGGGAAGGACCCTTCATCATCACCGAGGTCATAGGTGGTGGAGCATACAGACTGAAGCATGCGAAGACCGGCGAACTCTCCCACAATCCTTGGAACGTTGCGCAGCTGCGCCGTTTCTATGCTTAGATTGCTCAGTCGCATAATGTAATAGGCTCATATGTCGGATGGCTGCAGGTTTCAGACGCGCTCTTTTCCTTACCAGGGTACCTAAGGGGACTGGAAGGTTTTTAATGAGGCGGCCTGCAGCCTAACATTCATAAATGGAATATAGTCAATAAATTCCTCATACTTTTCATGCCTACTACTCGCATAATTATCAGCACAAACTTAGCCTCACCCGTATGCTCGGGGCTGAGCTGCCTCATAACATAAAAGCTTTCGCTCCTTCAAACATAATAATTCAGCCACACTCGAATACTCGGGGGCTGGATCGTAACACTAAACACAAAGGAAAAAGTTGCTCAACCCCAATCAATCACTCGGGGGCTGAGCCTGCAGGCATAAGTTGAAGCTTCAACTCTCATAAAATTCATAACCTCACTCGAGCACTCGGGGGCTATGTAATTCATGATCTACGTAAACTGTTTTTCATAAACTCCACTCGATACACTCGGGGCTGTTCCCTATACATAAATACCCTAATCTTCTGGTTCATCCTTTGCTGGAAGAACAGGGCCCATAAGTTGCGCTTGATAGCAATCAACCAATGTCCTCGCGTGATCGAATGTTTCGTCAAGATTCGACTGGGACAAAGACGATCCAGGCACGGGTGGACGTAGCTGCAAATTTGGACGTTGACTTCGGAGATATGCCATGGTTGCATTGGCACCGTCCACAAGCTTCTGGGTGATGAAGCCTCGAATGGAACCTGTTGACCGGAAGAGATCGAGCAACGCGTGGATTCCTTGAGGTTGTGGCCCAGTCGGAAAAACCATCTGGTTGATTCGACTGAAAGCCGACCTGCACAATTCAAGAAGCATAGTGCTCCGCCACACCCGATCTTGCAGAGTCGCGAGTATGCGTGCTCGGTGCTTGTCCAATCGAAAGTGCTGGCGGCCAGTCGTGGGTTCGTCAGTTGCCATGTTCAACTGCTCATCCACGCGAGCCTGCTCCGCCTGGAAATCTTGAACAAAACCTGCAACAACACAAGTTGGGTGAACAAAAAAGAACAGGCTGTGAACTCATAAGATCAAGGCAGTCATGCTTACACTCGAGCTGTCTGTTCACGATCTCCATCTCGCCAAGCACATACTCCTCCCGTTGGGTGGGTAAAGCAGGCCTTGCCCTCATCCTTTCCAGCTCGCTTCGGGCACTCGCCAGTTCCTGCTCCTGTTTCGCAAGTCGAGCCTTCATATAACGTATTACCGCGGCATCATTTGACGCCTGAGCTCGAGATCGAGAAGGGGTATGATGCCGCGACGAACTGGATGAGTGGCGGCTGGCCGTTTCTGTTCCAAGCATCATAAAAGTTTCATGAGAAACTAGTCACAAAGCTCAGACGAGCAACAACATACAGCTTTACAAACAGAATCATAACGAGGAACATAAATTTATAAAGGTAGCAAAAGCACATGCATACTCGCATGGTCATAAGTTTAATTACAAGACATCAAAGGCGTGGCTGCCCTACTTCTCAGACATTGACTCTGACCTAGCCCTACTCGCACGAGCGGCGACCTCTTCTGCCCGACGCTCCATGGTGGCCATAAAAGTTTCAGCCAACTTTGCGGCTGGCTCGTTCAAATGCTTTAGGGACACCAATTTCCCGCCAGGCTTACGAGGGAAAGCAGACAGAGCGGCTTCGAAGTCACCCTCTATCCCATGACCTAAAAGGAGTTTGAGGGTGGTCTCTGAGCCGCGTACCGTCAAAGCGCGAGCAAAGTTCGTCATAGTCGAAGTTCCCGGGCCCAGGACGTCTGCGAAGCCATCCACAGTCGAAGGAGGTTGGCTGGAGGGGAACACATCCTTGAACACGGCGCCGAGCGTGCTCGTAGATTTGGCGAGTGCGTCCTTGGCTTGGGTAGAGACGACATCCAGGTCGCCGATTGCGCGGTCAAGGGACAAATCGACACTCGGTTGATCTACAGGTGTCGATGCCCCAACAGCTCCTTCAAAAAAGCAAAAGTAACAAAAAATGTTACATACTATTCAGTGGCAAAAGAAGTAGGCAAAAAGTGAAAGGCTCGACTCACCGCCTACGTCTCGGGTGAGGCTCGCCAGGCGCTCAGCATAATTCTTCTCGCGCAAAGCGGCGGAGTCCTTGGCATCATCCAAGGCCTTCTTCGACTCCTCGCGCTCCTTGGCGAGTGTCTCTTCTAACTCTTTAACCTGAGATTCAGGTTGCCTTGTCACCTGAGATAGATGGGCAGATGTCATTCACAATCGACAAGGCAAAGACTTACAGAAACCCAAGATACTTACGGGTGAGCTGCTCCATAACAGCGCGCAGATTATCCCTCTCCTGTTCAACCTGGACAAATGCTTTACCTGATTCCACCAGGTTGAGGTAGAAGGGCTGCACGCACACGAAACCAACATAAGCTATACACAAATAGGTCCAGAAGGAAGACTCGACAAAAAGACACTTACGTGTTCAATCCAAGGCGCGGGCTTGGCAGCAGAAGTTCCAATTTGCGGAGTCGATGTACTCGCAATATTGGCAGCCTCAATGGAAGTGGTCGTGGCTATTGTTTTTACAACCTCAGCCGCAACAGGAGAGGCTTCAGGCTGATCTGGAGTCGAGGCTCTCACGGTTGGAGGAGTTGGAGGTCGCACAGTCTCGGCACTACAAGTGACCGAAAGGCATACAACATAAGCAAAAGTACATAACTCACAAAAAATATTATTAAGTGCAAAAAGGAGCAAACCTGTGCTCTTCTTCATCCTCAGTGTCGAGCTCGTCAAAGTTTGGGCCTCCAAAAAGTAGCTGCCCACTCGACTGAGGAGGAGGAGCCGAGCTCAAAGGACTCACGTCCAAGGGAGCAGCTGTGGTCGTAGGAGACGGAGCTGAGTTTCCATCATCCCTCACATCCGATTCCCTCGCGGGTGAGCTCGTGGAAGAAGACATAACTTGGGCTGCCCGACGGCGCTTGCGAAGAGGAACCTCGCTAACATCCTCAGTCGCGGCAGGCTCCTTGCCCTGTGCTTCCTTTACCTCTTCCTCTTCAGCCTCCTCTGTGGGTGAAGTGGTAGCCGAAGGTAGAGGCGATTCATCTCCTCCCTTCGCTTCTACTGTCACTTCTATTTTAGGAGTTGGGCCATCTTCAGGAAGGGGAGGAAGGGTCGAGGTGGTCGAGTGGCCCTGCACACAAAATTCAATAGTCGAAAGTCACAAAGATGCATAACAGAATAACAAGACAAGAAATCATAAAATCGATAGGTTCACTAACCTCTGGCAAAGGCTTTTCAGCCGAATAAGGGTCGACTGGGCAGTCGACGTTGCAGGGCTCGCTTTGTTTTGTGCTGGTGATGGACCGCACATGTGTCACTAGTTCACTCCTGGACAACTCCTCCTTGCTCATGCGGGTGGCGTCGAGGGCACCTTCATACTCCCACATTGGGTGGGCACGAGCGCGGAGCGGCCATACCCGCATCTTCACAAAGGTGGCAATCAGATGCACACCCGTGATGCTGTTGAGGAGCCCCCTAATTGTCTCCAGCATGGGTGCTGCTTCCGCCACTTCTTCAGTCGAAAGCTCGTGATCCCAGGCTTTTGTCCTAGCGGCTATACCAGCAGTCGAAAATGCTGGGGCCACATTTTGGTCCACTTGCACATAGAACCACCTCTTCCTCCACCCCTGCGCCGAGTCGACTGGCTTCAGGGCGAAGTACCGGGTGTCGCTGCGCACCTGGATCTGCAGGCCTCCGACTGGATAGGTTCGGCCGCCTCGGTTGTTTGGCCGGACCATGAAGATGGACTTCCATAATGCCAAACTCGGAGCAACAACCAAAAAACACTCGCACAGCGTGTTGAAACACGCAATGTGCAGAATACCGTTCGGGGTGAGATCATGCATCTGCACCCCGTAGGCAAAAAGCAAACCTCGCACAAAATCATGGAGGGGGAGCGAGAAACCCCTAGGCAAAAACTCCGCGAAACAGACGCGCTCGTTAGCGCGAGGCTCGGGAAGTACCTCCTTGGGCGAAGGTGCGCAGACGGGGAGCTGGTCGGAAGAAGGCAGCAATCCTTCCTCGCGCAGCTTGTCCAGCTGCGCCTCCTTCAGGGTGGATTTCATCCAATCCCCATTGGTCTTCTTGAGGTCGATGACGGCCGCAGATGTGCTAGCCGCAGTCTTCTTCCCCTTCTTCGCCGCCACATCGGGCGCGGCGGCAGTAGTCGAAGCAGAGCGCTTGTTGCCCGCCGCTTTCTTCATCGTCAATGAGCAGGTGGGAGAGCGCGCAAAGCTTTAGCGCAGGAGCAATGGAGGCAGAGCGCAAGGAAGACGATGGAATTGGGGCGGCGCGCAGAGCAAATGACAGGTAAAAAACAAATGCCAGCGCCGTTCCCCTATTTACCACAAGACAAAAGCAATCACAGCCATTCAGATCCAAATCGTGTGTTACGCACGCAATCTGACCGTACACGTGGCAAACGCGGAGGGCAACCGTCGCCGGCCACTCCGCCCACTACGCACGTAAAAAGAGGAGCCATCATCACGCTTGCGGAAAAAGTGGGCCCGTATAGTCAAATCAAGTCCAAACGGCACCGTCTTCGGTCAGTTCTGCACAAATGGGCCCACCTACGTGTCACGTCCCATTAATCGCAGCATAACGCACGCCACGCGTGTCAGAAATCCTAGTCGAAATAAACGTCATCCCTGACGTCATTGAAGCATCTGTTCAGAAAATACGTTCGAGTATGCTCAACGCATATTGGTCACTCGGTTGCCCTGATTAGTTCGGGTGTGACAAAACTTTCTTAAAGCAAAATTGGTCACTCGACCGTTCCTTCGACTAAGTCATATTACTCCCATCGGGAGCATGCTCAAAAAATTCTTCGAATGAAGATGCTTAGGACAATGATTGAGATTATCCTCCATTTACAAGTAATACAGCATAATCTCGGGGGCTACACCAATCGGGAGCACTGTCGTGTACCCGATAGAATTATGGCATAAATTTCTTCGATTAACATATGCAGAGTAAGAAGAGTTTTTGAGATTATCCTCCATTGCAAAGCAATAAAGCATAATCTCGGGGGCTACTCCCATCGGGAGCGCTGTCGCGCACCCGATAGCATAACAGCAAATATCAGTCGACAAAGGGCATGACTCGTCCAACAAAGTTCAGAAATCATACTCGAAACATTCCCAAGTTGCGTCCGTCGCAAATACCTCGGATGCTGCACGCATAGTGCAAAGGTAAGACCCGCCGAACTTTCGAGCTGGGTCAAGGACCATTCCAGCAACGTCAATCCTTATACTTTCCGTGTCAGCAGACATGATGAAAAATCCCGATGGACGCGTTGGGTAAAATTCAAAGTTATACTGCAGATCGACTCAGTAAGACCTCAGCGGCCTAGTCGAATCTGACCAGTTTGTTTCAGATTCGAGTCCGGGGACTCGAGTTTGATTGAAAGCTAGTAAGGTTTTACCCGAATGTGTAGTTAACCAGTCCCGATCCGTCGAGTGTACTAGGCCTGCTAAGCTATTATCCCTTGATCATCATAAAACACAGTCGACGAGATACTCGACATAGCCAAACGTGGGCTATTCATACATGAATTCCAAATTATATATACAGAATTCAAAGCATATGACGTGCACTTACGAAAGAGTCCATGTCCGATTCTTCGAGTCAGACAAGTACTCGGGGGCTACTGACATGGGTATACATATCGGGTACCCTATCATGAGGGTACCTGGTGCACGTGACGACTAAGGCCCAATATCGAAGAGCCTACTCGAATCCCAAGACAAGAGGCCCAAGAAGATGGAGTACCCTCCAAGACTAGACATAGGCATAGTCGGTTTAGTCTTTCCTTACGTGTAAACTAGGTCGGTTACAAACTCTCAAGACCCAGCCTATTTAAAGGCTGGGAGGGGTACCGATCTGGGACGAAGCCATACTCGAACCACCAAAGCTCTTGCTAGATTGTCATCTCGCCAGAGCTCTCCTGTAATCGCATAATCCATAATCAATACCAGGCAAGCAGGAAGTAGGGTCTTTACCTCCACCTGAGGGTCCTGAACCTGGGTAAATCTTTGCCTTTGCTTGTCAGCCGACGAAATTACCAGTACTACCACGTTCTCTCCCCATAATCTCAACCCTAGGTCCTTAACCATGGGAATTGATGAGGGTACACCTCGTCAAGCGGCAACTTATGTACACTCTGCTGCAATTTTTGTAGCAAAAATTCTTGTTCTTAGAACAATCAATCTACATTCCTAGCAACAATAGTAGCATCCATAGTTTTAAAGGCATCGCCTTAGCGTCGCCTAGTCGACGCTTAAGTGTCAGGGCGCCCGGAGATGGCAAGGCGTCCTGCTCGCCGTAGTTGCCTGTCTAAGGCGTCCAGATTGGACATACGAGGCGTCCAAGTCGTCGCCATAGCAGGGTAGGCGTCACTCTGCTCGATTTTGGACCCCTTCGACCTCGTTGGGCAGCTCTAGCGGGAAACGGAGTGGCAAACCGAAATTGGGCCGGATGGGAAGGAAATTGGGGGGAGGGGGGAATAGAAGGGAGAGAGAGTGGGAACCCAACCCGCGACCAGAATCGATCTGAGAAAGATAGGAGCCACAACCTTTACTTGCAACTTTAACACAGTCCAATACAAAATATTTGCTTCAGTAAAAACTTCATCACCTTCCAGCACAACCTTTGTTCATCTAGTAGCAACTTCGACACCCTCAACAGCAACTTTGTGCCCCAACTTGCTTGTCTCAACACAAAAGTTGCTTTACAAAATATATTGTTAGAACATATTAAAATGAGATCTAGTTTTAAAGATCTTGTTGCAAGAAAGCTAGTAGTGAAAACAAATCATAATTTTGATGCTGGATCAAAAGTTATAGCATTTTGAATTTTCCAAAGGGAAATTAAAATACGCCCGTTGGATTCAGTGCATATAGAGAAGTTATGGCCGTGCATGTGATGTGAGAACCAGGTGGTGGGCTTTCCTTTTCTCACGCGGAAGGAAAACGAATATTTCCATTTTTTCGGCCGCCAGAATGCGCGGTTGGGCAAACGTGCGCCAGCTAGACGTCCCCAATTTATTTTCTTGAAATATTTCTGATTTTGCAAAGTTTAGGCCATACTGTGGGCATTTTAGAAGATCTTGACAAAATGATAGTCGCATTTAGGTGGATTTTTTAGGTATAAAGTTGACATTATTAGAGCTTAAATATCCGCTATTTTACGAGTTTTTGTCCAAAAATATCCATTTTAGATCCGTAAACTGGGCCGACCTTTAACTTTTTTAGATAAATCTAAAAACGAGCCTCATATAGCTCGTGACGGGGATATACCTCTTGGGTACCCTCATGGTAGGGTACCTGGTGCACGTATCGACTAAGCCCCAGCTATCAAGAGCCTACATGAAGCCCATAACAGAAGGCCCAAGAAGATGGAGTATCCTCTAAGATTAGGAATAGGCATAGTCGGTTTAGACTTTCCTTACTTGTAATCTGGTCGGTTACGAACTCCCGAGACCCAGCCTATTATATAAAGGCTGGGAGGGCCGCCGATCCAGGACACGCAATACTCGAACCACCAAAACCCTAGCGAGATCGACATCTCGTCGGGACCCATTGTAGCTCGCATTTACTCTCGGATCAATACCAGACAAGCAGGAAGTAGGATGTTACTCTCCGGAGGCCTGAACCTGGGTAAATCCTTGCTTTTGCTTGTCAGCCGATGAAACTACCAGCTCTACCACGTTCTCTCCTCCATAATCTCAACCCTAGGTCCTTAACCATGGGATTTGATGAGTTAACCCCTCGTCAATTGGCGTCGTCTGTGGGAAAGAATAGTGCTGGACTCGCGGTTTCATCGGTTCCATCGGAAAACGGCGACTCGCCGATCGCATCTACAAATGGCAACTCGCCGACTACATCGACAAACCACAACTCGACGACTCAGTCGACATACGGCGACTCGCCGACTCACTCGAAAATTGGCAGCCCGCCAACTTCACCAACAAAAGGAGCATTTGCTCCACACTCGCCAGAAGACCGAAAGACGTTTCCTGGTCTCGAGTCAGGTTTGGATTCAACTGTTGGAGCATTCAATTTTTTCATAAATAAGTTTGGTACGCAGTACTTGACAGATCCACAATAACTTGCGATTCCGCACCCGAGGCTCCATCGACTGCGTCCGTCCCATCATCGATTCTCGAAGCCTACTCATCTGCAACAACCATGTCGACTCGAGAGATCAACGAGTACTTGGCAAAAGAACTCCAAGGTGAGGAAGCTGAATCAGCTTACCGCAAAAACGATCTCGAGCTAGATCTTCCACTCGATGACACCTTCGACTGCGGGATCTCCCTCGACGACTTCGAACTTCATAACGACAGCAACGTCGACTCTGAGATCTGCACCAACAAAACTCGACTCCGAGGTCTACAACGGTTTCGCTGACGCCGAGATGAGCATAGACGATGAACGCATCGACAACGAGATCCGTCCAGATGGACCACTCGACGGGCATATCGACTCCGACATGAGCCTTGATGAAGACGTCGAGTCCATAACAGGATTTGGCAGCACATACACGTACCCGCGGGTCATCCCCCACCAGGTTTACGTTGCCATCAATGGAGAATCATCTGAAGCCGCAGCCTCCCGCAGGCCTACAGAATTCCCATGCACGGTAACTATGCCGGATGGGGTCACAACTCTGACAATTACTGCTGAGATGGCAGCAAAAGCAGACAAAATAATTAAGGAGTGCACAATGATGCCAGCAGACGCAACTCCGGAAGAGATGTTGACCTTCCAGTACTTCAACTGGCAGGAATCACTTCGCCTGCAAAACATCAAAGCAGCACTCGATGAGCGCAAAAGGCAAGCCAGCATCTCGAGCGCACGAAGAAGACAACTATCACTTAGCTCCACAGGGCGGGCGAGCCAAGAGGCGGATCGAGGCTGGCGCGCCTCCCGGAGATGAAAGAGTGGCAATTACTCGCAACCTAGGCTTGTCATTCATGACACACGACGACGAAGGATCCCGGTACCCAAAACAGCTGCGGGTGCTCTTTTCTCTGTGGGCGCTTACCTCAAAGCAACACAACCTCCGTCCGACGATCCCAGCACAACCCTGCATCGCCAACAGCTCAAATCACTAGCCCTAGCGGTGAAGGCCATACATCCGGATGCAAAAACTCCAGGAGGGAGTCGAGATCGCAAAATAGTCAGCTCGCGACAGGCAGCACACGATCGTAGCGGTCGCAGTCGCCACTCGGAGGAAACAAGGAAAGGCACACGCCGACACAGGTCCAGCAGAAGCAGATCTCGAAGGTCTTCAAGTAGCGACTCATATTCCGACCGGGAGCCCGAGCCATGCGGAGCCTGTGTTTCACTCGCCGCATCCGCGAGACAAGGATGCCCAAAGGGTTCAAGCTAACATCTGAACAACCCAAGTACACAGGTCGACAGGAACCTTCAGGATGGCTAGAAGACTACAGACTCGCCGTCTCATGCCAACGAGGCACGAATACTACGGCAATGCAATACATACGACTCATGCTCGAAGGTACAGCTCGCGACTGGCTCAAGCGCTACCTCCATCAACATACGACTCGTGGGATCACTTCCGCAGAGACTTCATCAAAAACTTCGAACCTCTGTGCGAGCGACCGAAAACATTCGAAGAACTGAGAGCCTACTCAGCGATCAGACGAAACTTGAGATCATACATACGGCGATGGACCACCATACGCAACTCAGTCGGCGCAATATCGGAAGATAGGGCCATGGACGCCTTCATCATGGGTCTCGCCAGGCGAGATTTCAAAGAAGCTCTTGGTCGAGAAAAGCCAACCTCCCTGGCTAACCTCATAAAAATCGCGACTGAGTGGCAGATGGAGAAGACTCGGTGCGAGCAACCCGCGCCTCCTCACCACGCGACAACCGACAACCATGACAGCAGCAGTCGAAGCCGCAGGGACACATACAGAGACGATCGGAGGCGCAAGCGTTCCAAACGTCATCACGACGACGACAGATCCGAGTTCATGGCGGCTGGGTTCACACAACCCCGGACGACCAAGACAGAAGCGACCGGAGGCCGACGATCGCCGGGACAGTCGAGACCGCGAGCAACGAAGTAACAGCTACAAGAAGCAAGAGTGGCGAAAGCCACGTTCTGATGCACAAAACAAGCGCTCATTCGATGACAAGATGGATGACTATTGCAGATTCCACCTGTACAAAGGGGAGGACGGAAATTGCGTTCCAATCACTCGTTGAAGAACTGTAGAGAATTCGAAAATTGGCATCTGAATACATGAATCTCAGAAAGGCACCCGCCGCAACTGCACCTCAGCCAACACCGTACCTGCCCTGATGGCACCTCCACCACCACCACAGCCTGCCGCAGGCGGACATGTCGCGGGCGCCATACACCCTGTTCCTCGGGTAGAGGAGGATCGGTACCCTCAGCCTCAGGGCAGATGTACATGATACAGAAGGGTCGCCCCTCCAATAGGCAGCAAAAACTACGCACTCGACAGGTGAACATGGCTGCCATGGCACCTCCTGCCGTTCCTGAATTTTTGAAGGGATCCGAAACTGCCATAAACTTCAGCCGGGAGGACCACCCCAGCTGTAGTTCGACCAGGGCACGCAGCTCTGGTACTCGACGCGCAAATTGGAGGTTACGCCATGACCAAAGTCTTCATGGATGGAGGCAGCGGCATCAACATCATCTTTGCAGACACACTCCGCAAAATGAACAGGTCAGTCGAAAATCTACCGAAGTCCACAAATACCTTCCACGGTATCGTCCCAGGCAAAGCAGTCAGCCCGAAGGCACAATACAACTCGACGTCACGTTCGGGGACCCAAGTCACTTCAGGACGGAATCGATTGAGTTCGAGGTCGTCGACTGGAAGTCACAATACCATGCCATACTTGGACGCCCAACGTTCGCTCGATTCATGGCAGTCCCACATTATGCCTACCTCAAGCTAAAGATGCCAGGGCCAAAAGGAGTCATCACTGTCACTGGAAACTTTCAAAGGTCCGATTCTTGCGACCGCGAGTTCAGCAAAATCTCTGAGACGTTCGGTATGGAAGAAGCACTCGCCGATCTGTCGATTTCCAACGACCGCACACTCATGCCAGAACACAAAAAATTGGCAGTCGACAGAGCGTTCAACGCAACAAATGACACAAGGTCACATCAGGTGCACCCGACCGATCCGTCCAAGACAGTCAATGTATCATCGAGTCTGCCTATCGCATAGGAAAGCGCGCTCGTCGAATTCCTCCGTGAGAACTGGGAGATATTTGCGTGGTGTCCAGCCGACATGCCAGGTATCCCCAGGGAATTCGCCGAGCACTCTCTCCAACTGTTTCCAGATGCCAAGCCAGTAAAACAAACAATGCGCCGCGTCTCCGGCCCAAAAAGAGCCGCCGTCGAGTCTGAAGTTGATAGACTACTCGCGGCAGGGTTCATCCGAGAAATCAAGAAATCACAATGGGTGGCTAACCCCGTACTTGTAGAAAAGAAGCATACAGATATCCTTCGGATGTGCGTGGACTTCACAGCCCTCAACAAATGCTGTCCAAAGGATCACTTCCCGCTACCTCGAATCGACCAGATCGTCGACTCCACCGCTGGATGCGCACGCCTGTCCTTCCTGGACGCTTACTCAGGTTACCACCAGATAAGGATGAAGGAAGAAGACGAAGAGAAAACGGCGTTCATAACCCCACTCGGGGTCTACTGCTACACAACCATGCCCTTTGGGCTCAAAAACACGGGTGCGACATACCAGCGCATGATGCAAGATTGCCTCAAAAAGCAGATCGGACGAAACGTCCAAGTATATGTGGATGACATTGTCATCACAACAAGGGAAGAAAACACACTACTCGACGACCTGCGGAGACGTTCGCCAACCTCAAACACTTCCACATCAAGCTCAATCCTAAGAAGTGCACGTTCGGCGTACCAGCCGGGCAGCTCTTGGGTTATCTAGTCTCAGCTCGTGGAATCGAGGGGCCCGGAGAAAATACAGGCCATCTTGACAATGCAAAGGCCTTCAAAGCTTCATGACGTACAAAAATTAGCAGGTCGAGTGGCGGCGCTCAGCCGCTTCATCAGCAAACTAGGCGAAAAAGCACTCCCGTTCTATCAACTGATGAAGAAAGCAGACAAGTTCGAGTGGACGCCAGAAGCCGAAGCAGCTTCACGGAACTCAAGCGAGTCCTCACAAGCCCTCCAGTCCTCGTCGCACCAAGGAACGGGAACCGCTATACCTATACGTCTCGGCTACCAACAGGGTGGTGAGTACCGTACTGGTGGTCGAACGCATGGAAGAGGGACACGCCCAAAGCATACAACGCCCAGTCTACTACTTGAGTGAGGTCCTCTCCATATCAAAACAGCGGTACCCGCACTATCAAAGCTGGCCTACGCCGTGTTCATGTCATCAAGAAACTGACGCACTACTTCGCAGAACACCCGATCACTGTAATCAGTAACTCAGCGATCGGGGATATTCTCACAAACCCCAACGCAACTGGGAGAGTCGCAAATGGCTCATCGAGCTGGGACCAAGGGACATCAGGTACGATCACCCGAAGGCCATCAAAGCACAAGTCTTACCTGACTTCACAACCGAGTGGATCGAGCCAGTTGCCTGGAGCGCCAGATGTGTCCAACTCATGGACCATGTACTTCGATGGGTCCAAGAAAAACGAAGGTGCAGGCGCAGGCGTCATCCTCATATCGCCAAAAGGAGACAAGCTTCGCTACGTCCTGCAAATGGGATTCGAGTTACCATCAAACAACGAGGCCGAGTACGAAGCCTTGATCCATGGCATGCGGATGGCCAAAGCTCTCGGGTGCACTCGATTAATGATCTACGGTGACTCGAATCTGGTGGTGCAACAGACAATGAAGGCCTGTGACGCCATTGCAGACAACATGATCGCCTACCGCGACCTGTACAACATAATGGAGGGCAGCTTCGAAGGCTGCGAGTTGCGGCACATAGGGAGAGAAAGCAACGAGGAAGCAACATGCTAGCCAACCTAGGCTCGACCAAGGCGCAAGTTCCACCTGGTGTCTTCCTCGAGCGCATTGAGCACAGATCAATCAAGGAAAAACGAGCACCTCCTACATCGACCGCACCAGCCAAGAGCAAAACACCCAGCACAGAGGACCTGCCAGTCGAGGTACTCTCATTGAGCCAACTTGGACTCAACCTTTCCTGGCGTACATACTCCGCAACGAGCTACCTGACGACATAACTGACTCACGACGTCTCACTCGACGGGCTAAAGCAACACCATCATCAATGGTGAGTTGTACAAACAAAACATATCAGGTATGTTCCAACGATGCATAGCATTCGAAATGGCAAAGCCATCCTTCGAGATATTCATGCAGGTACCTGCGGACATCACGCCAGCAGCCGATCACTCGTAGCCAAAGCCTTTCGAGCAGGTTTTTACTGGCCCACATCACTCAAGGACGCGGAGGACATAGTCAAAAGGTGCATCGGCTGTCAAAAATTCGCCACAAAGCCGCACGCACCTGCATCAGCATTGAAGACAATACCATTGGCCTGGCCTTTCGCCCAGTGGGGGCTCGATATGGTTGGGCCACTCAAAAAATCTTCGCACGGAGGGCACACTCATCTCCTAGTGGCAGTCGACAAGTTCACAAAGTGGATCGAAGCAGTCCCCATCACAAATTCGACTGCTACTACGGCAGTTAACTTCAAAAGACCATCATCTACCGTTTCGTGTCCCAAGCAGCATCATAACTGATAACGGCACAAACTTCACGGCTGAAGAATTTCGTTCCTTCTGCAAAGAGCAAAGCATTACGCTCAACTATGCATCCGTGCACACCCGCAGTCCAATGGCCAAGTCGAAAAAGCCAATGGACTCGTGTGCAGCGGAATCAAGAAATGCCTCCTGGTGCCACTCAAAAGGGCCGCGGGTGCCTGGGTTGAAGAACTTCCGTCGGTACTATGGAGCTTGCGCACAACTCCTAATGTCTCAACACAATTCACGCCATTTTTCATGGTCTACGACGCAGAGGCAATCCTGCCATCCGATGTAAAGTTCGATGCACCAAGGGTGGCAGCATACAACGAAGACGACGCAGAAGAAGCACTCGAAGATGCAGTCGACTTGCTCGAAGAAGCACGCGACACGGCCCTGGCTCGCACAGCTGTCTATCAGCAGGATCTCCGCAACTACCATAGCCGTCGACTGCGCAACAGGTCCTTCATGGTTGGCGACCTGGTGCTTCGGTTGAAGCAGAAGAAAGTGCACAAGATCGCCTCCCCATGGGAGGGACCCTTCATCGTCACCGAGTTCATCGACGGTGGCGCATACAGACTGAAGAACGCGAAGACAGTCGAACTTTCGAATAATCCTTGGAACGTTGCGCACCTGCGCCGTTTCTATGCTTAGGCGGCTCAGTCATACAATGTAATAGGCGATATGTCGGATGGCTGCAGGTTTCAGACGCGCTCTTTTCCTTACCAGGGTACCTACGGGGCTGGAAGGTTTTGAATGAGGCGGCCTGCAGCTTAACATTCAAAAGTGGAATATAATCAATGTTCCTCCTATCTTTTTCTGTTCGCATAACTCACTAACAAGCACCTTAGCCGCACTCGAATGCTCGGGGGCTAAGTCTCAAAGAAAAATTGGATAAACTCCACAGCCACACCCCAACGCTCGGGGGATGTGCAATCATTAGTTCACACTCAAAGTACTTCATAAACCCCACCAATAGACTCGGGGGCTGGTGAAACTATAAAATAAATAATTCATATACAAGAGGCAAAACTTACACTCGGGGGCTGAGCCCCGAAGACGTGTTACATATGCACAAAGCACAAAGTTTCAACTTAGTATAAATTCCTACACAAACACACACCCAACCTACTCTACGGGTTCATCCTTCGGTACAGACCATTTCTCCTCCTCTGTCAACACTCGATGAATCAGGACCAGCGCGTCCGTGCGAGTCTCTTGGTAGTGTTCCTGCATAGGCACATGACTGCCACCAGGCACGGGTGCGGGTCCCTGCGCAATTCTCTTCAAGTCAATGTTCGGATAATGGGTCCGCACAAATGCGAGTGCAACATTTGCCCCACCAATGAGCTGCTCTCGCACAAATTTTTTGATGGCCTTGCCTTTACGGAATTTTTCCAGCAAAGCTGACAAGCCTTCCGGCTGTTCGTTCAATGGAAACAACACTTGATGAATCCTAGACAAAGCCAGCCTGCAGGACTCGAGCACAATGGCCACGCGCTAGGCGCGGTTCTGAAGCAGAACAAGCACTCGACTCCTTGCCCGATCTGACCAGAAAGGGTGGGTCGCATACTCTGGTCTATTGGCCTGGTCATCCAAACGTTCACGCAGCCGAGTTTCCTCTTTCGGTTTGTCAAAGCATGCACCTGCGCAAGCACAACACAGTGACCTTTCGTCAACATACTTGCCAAAGACAAAATTTTGACTCGAGTGTACTCACATTCGAGTTGAAGGTTCACTTTGTCCAGCTCCGCCATCAGAAATAACTCTCGTTCCGTTGCTGGTGACGGCCTCGACTGGAGATCGGCAAGGGCGTCCTTCGTCTCCTTCAGCTCTCTTTCCATCGTCGTGAATTTTTGTGTAAGGTAGTCAATAAGCTTTTGGTCGTTGACGCTTCGGGTGCCAAGCTTGGAAGAAGAACTCCCCAAAGTTTGATCAGTCGACGCGCCACGCGCTTCAGACTACATAAAACCAAAAGTTCAAACATAAGCTCCATATATCACTCGTAAACACCCCGACCAGCAGGCTCGGGGGCTGTTTTTTCCAAATTTCAGACATATTATAGGCATAAGGGGTGCAGGTCACAAGAGCATATTAATCAAAAGCTCCCATATGGCATCCAAGTTCATTACAAACACATCAAAAGCGCGGGCGAACTAGCTACACTGTCTATGAAGCTGACTCGGATCTAGCCCTAGAGGTGCGAGCGGCGCGCTCGGCGGCGCGCTGCTCGAGCATAGTCACCATCTTCCGTGACAACGTCCCCGCCTCCTTCTTCATCGCGTTGGTCACGGCGGATTTCCCTTCAGAATTCTTCGGAAAGCCAGCTACAGCTTTCTCGAAGTCTCATGTTATACTGTGTCCCATCAGCAAAATGAAGGTGGTCTCAGATCCACCTATCATTTGAGCCCGGCATAATTGGCTATGGTAGATGTACCAGGCGCAAAGATATCGTCCAGTGCTTCCACAGTCGAGGGCGGCTTGTTCTTCGGCATGACGGTCTGGTAGATAGACGACAACGCACTCGTAGACCTCCGAAGGGCGTCCCGAGTCTGCGCGCATATCCTACCAAAAGCGCTCGCTGCTTCCTCGAGTGAGCCCTCATCCGCGGCCGGGGTGGCACCAACAGCTTCTGTTGGAGAACCGCAAGTTAGAATCGCGAAACAATTGGTCAAACATAGTACGTGTATCAGAATATTACCTCCCATCACATGGGATAGAGCGTGGAGCCGATGAATTTGGAGGGTCTCGCGATCCTCCGCTTCTTTGAGCTTCTGCTGCACACTCGAGCACTTAGCTGCAAGCTCTTTCTCCAGCTCCTGCACACGGGTTAAGGCTGCCGCCTTGTCATCTGCACACAATGCAAAAAAGGCAGTTAGCAAAAACATTTCTCAAACAATCAGGCACAAGAGCACGAGATTCTTACGGTCCAGCTGCTCCACCATGGCCCGCAGTTGATCGCGCTCGTGCTCCACCTGCAAATACGTTTCACCCGACTCAAGGAGAGTGCGGATGAATGACTACGCGGCAAGAAAGATTCAGTAATATCACACAAAATATAACACTCGGGTTTGAGCCTATGCCCAACTATGCTAGTTGCGCATAGCCTCGGGGGCTACTCCCATCGGGAGCGCTGTCGCGCACCCGATAAAATAATGAAGAGTTCAGCATAATACTTACATGGTTATAGCGCGAAGGCAGCGCATCACTTGATGCGGAAGGCGCGTCTTCCTGCGGGTTGGGATGGGGACTCGCGGAGAAGTCGGCTGAGCCTCCGCCCGAAGCGCCTCCCCCGAAGCCGACACTGGCATTCCTCTGGGAGCGTTCGGTGGGAGGTCATCCTTGGGCAAATCATCCTCCCCCGGTCTGCACAAACACAGTGTCAGTTGTCAAAATAAAACATACAACAAAACATAAATCTTCGGCAAAAAGTCTTCACCTGGCTCCCTCGTCGTCACACAGCATCAAGGCATCATAATCCAAGCATGCCTTGAACGACGGCGACTTCGCAGGAGAGGCGGTGCGCAGCGGGGTTACCGTCCTTGGCCCTCTCGTGTCGCGTGAAGAAGAGCCCGAGTCTTCACCATGTGCAGCAGGTGGAGGCGAGCTGTCCGCAGTCGAAGCAGTCTCGACTGCACGGCGCCGTTTAGGCGGAGGCAGTTCCTCCTCCTCCTGCTCAGATTCCTCCACTTCGTCGGTAGGAGTGTGAGCGGAAGCAAGAGAAATATCATCGGCCTCACCTTCAGTCGCCAAAAGCTCCACCTCTGTTGTTTCCCCATCTTCGGGAAGCGGAGGGAAGCGTTTGGCAGGTGCCCAATTCTGCACATAAAAGATGTACCTACATCAGCTAACAGACATATATTTCTCATAAAATATGAAGCAGAAGACAAAAAAACGTACCGCAGGCTATGGATGGTCGCTCTTGAACGCATCGCGAGAGCAGTCGAGGGGGCAGCTGTCCTTCACGGTCAGCTTGGTGATTGACCGCACCCTGGCCTCTACCTCCCTTGCTGATGGCAGGCCCTCCTCTCCTGCCAATCGCGTCGGGTCGTGCGCGCCCGGGTACATCCACATCGGGTGCGCTCGCACCCGCAGAGGCTGCACGCCCCGCTTGATGAAAGTTGAAATCAAATGCAGGCCGCTAACTTCGCGGCCGACATTTTTCATAAGTTTGGCTATCCTCTCCATCAGAGGCTTCGCCTCAGCCTCCTCCACAGCGGTGGTCTGGTGCAACCAAGCTCGGGTCTTCACCAGAGGCGCGTGGGCATCAAACGCGGGCAACCCGTCTTGCTGCGCGCTGACATAGAACCACTTTTTGCTCCAGTTCTGCGCTGACTCGACCTGCTGGATGTCGAAGTATTCGACCTCCTTGCGAGCCTGGATGTTGAAGCCACCAACTCCGTACATGCCGTCCGAGCCGGCTGTCGTGGGTTTGTCACGTCAGATGTCATGGATGACTTCGTAGGTGTGGGATTGTGCGGAACAATCGTCTCCGAGCTAAGGGTCGCAGGGCACGAGGAAGACAATGTTTTTTACCCAGGTTCGGCCCCTCAATGTGAGGTAAAGACCTACGTCCTGCCTATCCTATATTGGTATTGATATGAATATGGTGTTACAAGGGGTTGGCGATCGAGGTGTCGAGTCGCCTCTCTCTGGATGTATGAGAGCTTAGGGTTCTAGGTCCTTGGATTCCACCTTATAAAGACGATGGCTCGCAAGGTTACAAGGAAACTTCTCTCCCAAGGAAAGTATGAGCCGGAGTCCTACTTGGAGACTAATCATATGTCTTGTCTTCCAAGTCAAGTTATCTTCGAGCTTCTGGATCCTTCCTCATGATCTTGAGTCGGCCCACTTTCATGTAAGCCCAATAGTGGTGCAATTGTGAATAAGTCGCGCCTTGCTTGAATAAGTCGCGGGATAATTATTCCCCCGACATTAGCCCCCAAGCTTCCGGGTGATTCGTAGAATCAGGCGGAAGATTCTGTCTTGATGATGATCTTGCGGGCTTGCGTATGTAGTTCTTGCCGACATGTCGATGTTGCACTTGGCGACTCACTGATGCTGAGTCGCGCGCGTAGCGGCTTTTTGAGCCGCTGATGTAGAAGCGATGAGCCACTGGCGTTTGTTGATATAGTATCACGGGCTTTTTGAGGCCGGCGAAATCTTGCTGAACCTTCTGAGTTAATGTGGAGGCGGCGAAGCCTTTGGTGAAAACCACCTTATCCTGTTGGGTGTAAGACTGAGCTGAAATCATAAGAATAATAACTTATGAGCGTCAAGATATATCAGCCAAATGTGTATAAGGTGCTGAGTCATAAACATCGAAGCATAAAAGACCATAAGCATAAATAAGCTGGTCAATCATTAAAATAATAATCTGTCATGTTATCATGACGAGCCATCTGAACGCATGTTGAAACATGGCGGCTCAAGGGCATATAGCCACAACCTGTATTTAAAGATTTCCGAGTCGCTTATTTGACTCGCAAATGGATATATATATTCTCATGTGCTGCAAAAAATGAAATCTGCATAAAAACATGGTATATGCGTATAATAAAGACCGCCAGATATGGTGGATGTGTAGCCCCCGAGGGCGGGTTGCATGCTTGATCATGCTGCTCGGGACTCAAAAATATCTCAATTTAGACAAAAACTTAATTGTCCTAGCCTCCAGGCATTAAGCAGGCATGATTTTATTATCCTGCTTGATGGCATATCATTGCAATTTGATCCTGCAACAGATTGAGCAAATATTGTTGCCGCAAGTAAACAATAATATTTGGAGTCGGGCAAAGCCGCTTATAAACTCCGAACTGTGAAATATTAGTGGACCTACTAGGAAAAAAGATAATCCCAGTCAAACTCTAGATATAGATGAAAGAATCATCCTTAAAAATTTCACTTAATGTGGCTGTAGATAAAAGATAATGGTGACTTCAACAGCCGATATCAGGAATGATCATTCCAAACATAAAAAATCTAGAAATGCCAGTTCAAACTCGTATGGTCGAGTTATAGGTTCCTGAAATTCAAAAGGCAAAGCCCCCAAGAAAGCAATGATAACTTGATGATAATATGTTAGCCTTGGCGGCTGGTAATAATTATGATAAAAAGTTAGTACTCCGCATAATAGCATATGGTACCCTGCATGATAGCATAGTATAATCTGCATGATAAATGATATCTTGCATGATAGCAAATGGTATGTCGCATGATAGCAAATGTTATTTTGCATGATAGCAAATTGGTAAGATGCATGATAGCATATTGTACGATGCATGATAGCATATGGTACTTGACTCAGTATTTCCCAGATCTAATGTGTGTTCAGGGTCGAGAATGGCCATGATAGGCAATCAGACTCGATTGACGCCACACGCGGGTACTTTAGTCCTTCTGAATTATCTCTATTACCATTAAGCAGGTCTTCGCGCAGCTCAGTATTTCCCGAGAATGTGTGTTCAGGGTCGAGAATGGCCATGATAGGCATCAAACTCATGAATGACGCCACACCCCAGTACTTTGGCCACATAATGCAAAGATACTTCTAACTTAAGGTACTGTTAAGTAGGTCTGCGCGCGGCTCAGTATTTTCCAGGTGTAAACGGCCATAATAGGCAGACATGATAGGCATCAGTCTCATGAATGACGCCGCGCCCCAGTACTTTGGCCGCATAGTGCGAGATACTTCTGACTTAAGGCGAGAATAACCAGGATTATTGCTTTTATCGGCTGCAATAGCCGTAACGAGCTCTAATTAGCTTTGATGATAACCATCTCTGATTAGCTGTAGATGTGGTACATCGAGTCACCTGTTTTAACTCAAATATTGATAACATAATGATTCATTAATGACTCATAAACTGATGTAATGATGAGCTGTTTGCGACTCATATAATGATATGGGGGTAAATCGCTATGCGACTCATAAATTGATATGACAATAAGTCGATGATGATTAATAAAATGATATGATGATAAATCATGAAATTATACAATGATCAGTCATAAATTGATATAATGATAAGTCATAGAATGACAAATGAATCGCCAAATATCAATGTTTGAACATGTAGTGGTGATCTTGATATTCAATGCAAGCTGTAAATAGCTAGACTTTGCAATGCGAGTTATAAAGAACTCTAATTTGACGAATGTATTGAGAAGTAGATGTAATTAAATCTACAAAAGCTGATATGAATATAAAGTCTACGACATGATATAATATGAGTCGCAAAGACATTTAATAAAAGGCATAATAACCTAGAAATGCATCCCCGAGATAAACTCGAAGATGAAATTTAATCTTATTGATAAAAGTAAAAGGCTGCGAAAGTTTAAGCATGATAGCAACTTATCTTATTTTTATTCTGCTGATGTTGATGACGTGGCGTTAACCATGGACCATCATCGGGGTCGGCTGATCCGAAGCCGCGTCGAGTCTGAGGTGTATTGCCTGCGGCCTGAATATTGAAACATGGAGTCGACCAGCATGCTGGGCGACTGAGGCCGAAGCTTGTGGTGGGAGTCGCTCACAACTTTTTCCGTAGGCTGACTGCTCTCTTCTTCTTTTTACCATTAGAAACGTGATGGCTTGATGGACTCGTACGAGTACCTTTATCACCCGACTTGTATTTCTCAGAGACCATTCAACATGCTAGCTCATGCCTTGAGTTGCACCTACGTGCAAAGAAATGGTATTCTGGATCTTCTCTTCAGCCATCAGCTCACGCGTGCTATTTAGCGATTGATGTGGTGAGTCGCGATAGCCCTGTTTCTGACCTTTTTGGAGTCGCACATTGATGCGTCTTCGAGCCGATCACTTCTCCAATGCTTCCTATTTTCTCTGTTTTGGAATCTTAATCAATCATCCAAACGAGTTTGCACATGGCCTTCGACACAAAATCTATACATGTACGTATTGGTACAGACTTTTTGTCTTCTTTGATCACTTTTCCTCCTCTCGGGAGCAGTGTTGAGTCACATGTTCGTGCGAGGAAAGGACGGATATAATTCTCTCCTTGGCTAGCGGCTTACGTACGCCTTCTATTCCTTCGTTCTTTTTTCTGATCAACGTTCTTTGACCCGTGGGTGATCCATTGTGCGAGTCAAACTAGTAAACTAGTAGTGCTAGTTGCTCTCGATTTTGTCTTGTACGCAAGGCTGCATCATGCAACAGCGAGCTGGCCTCTTCCATCTTTTCTTCTCTTTGGCAACTAACGTACGTCACCAGCACATTGAAGTAGAACTCTTTTTCTTTTCTAGGCGACTCTCTTTTCTATTTCTATGGTAACTCGCCAAGTATTTTTTTTCTTTCCTTTTTCTTGATTTACTCCAGCGAGGCTTCAGACTTCAATACGGTGTTGATCAAGAACCGTCCTGGATCCAGACTCAGGCCACAAACCTGCAGGATTGCTAGTCGTTGCCGCGGAGCTTCTACCGATCTTGACTCAGCGTGATCCAAATTTTGACACGCCTATCAGCCGGAATATTTTCATCTAGCAGATACAATTGTCCGCGAGCGAAGATAGTACTGATGTAGAGCCCATGGATATAAAACATGACGCGGTGAGTCGCTGATGTATGTTGGCATCGCCAAAAGAAGGATTTGCGACCTTGCATATATATAAACTTGTTGCAGTACACGAGTCGCTGACGGAGATCTAACCGTTGGAATTGTCTCAAATTTCTTGGAGGGCTTCGCGATTGTATTCCGCAGGGTTCCACCGGAGGGATTTTCGAATTGATGTCCGAGTCGACCTCGATAATTATTTTCCCAAATACTCGCGGAGTTCCGTCTGTTTTTGACAGGGCTTCAGTGTTTGAGTCGACCACGGAGATCCAGCCGTTGGAATCCGATGCGCTTTTAACAGATGCTGGGAAACTCGATTGCGCATCTTTCCACCGAAGGGATCGTCGAGATGAGTTCCGAATCGCGGTTGGTGATGTCCGCAACACGGACGTTGCTGCTGTACTGCAACCCGCGCGTGAGGGGCGTTGTCGAAGTTGAGCCCCGAATCCCGCGGTCGAATTTTTCCATGCTTTCTCCTCGAGCTTTGAGCTAGATCATGATGTAGATGTTCGACGATGAGATCCTCCGTCCCTGGCATAGATCCAGCGCGGAACGTGACGCTCTTGACCGCAGGCCACACGGTGGGCGCCAACTGTCGTGGGTTTGTCACGTCAGATGTCATGGATGACTTCGTAGGTGTGGGATTGCGCGGACCAATCGTCTCCGAGCTAAGGGTCGCAGGGCACGAGGAAGACAATGTTTTTACCCAGGTTCGGCCCCTCAATGTGAGGTAAAGACCTACGTCCTGCCTATCCTAGATTGGTATTGATATGAATATGGTGTTACAAGGGGTTGGCGATCGAGGTGTCGAGTCGCCTCTCTCTGGATGTATGAGAGCTTAGGGTTCTAGGTCCTTGGAGTCCACCTTATAAAGACGATGGCTCACAAGGTTACAAGGAAACTTCTCTCCCAAGGAAAGTATGAGCCGGAGTCCTACTTGGAGACTAATCATATGTCTTGTCTTCCAAGTCAAGTTATCTTCGAACTTCTGGATCCTTCCTCATGATCTTGAGTCGGCCCACTTTCATGTAAGCCCAATAGTGGTGCAATTGTGAATAAGTCGCGCCTTGCTTGAATAAGTCGCGGGATAATTATTCCCCGACACCGGCGTTCCTATTCACATTGAAGATCTTCTTCCAAAGACCCCAATGCGGATGAACCCCCAGAAAGCAGTCACACAGCACAAAGAAAACAACAATGTGCAAAATGGAGTTGGGGGTGAAATCATGCAGCTGCACCTTGTATGCGCACATCAGCGCACGCATGAAGTCGTGAACAGGGAAGGAGAATCCCCTGTTCACGAAGTCGTGAAAGCATACGCGCTCGCCCTCCCTGGGTTGAGGGCTTACCTCAGCACCAGGAACGCGAGCAGGCAGCAGCGCGGCGGAGGGCAGCCACCCATCTCGCCGGTATCCGTCCAGCCTTGAGGCTGTCATACTGGACCGCATCCAGCCTCCAGCCTTCTTCCTCAGTGGTGCCGCGCCACCTTCGCCTGGGGCGGTGACGTTCGGCGCCGTGGGAGCTTCGGCGTCCACAACAGCTTTCCTCTTCGCCGTCTTGGCCATGGCTACGGTGGCTATGCGAATAGAGCGCGAGGAAGAAGAAGATGCAGAAGGAGAGGCGGCGGGGAGCAAAGGGCAAGTAAGAACTAATTTACCTCGCTGCATCCCTTTTATTTAACTGCGCCACAAATCTCGACCGCTCGCACAAGATCGTATGCCACGGTGCATATCCAACCATACACGTGGCAACCGTGGAGAGCAACCGCCGCGGCCACTCCGCCCACTACGCACGGGAATCTAGGAGGCCATCATCACGCCGCCGTAAAAACCGCGCTTCAACGGTCAAATCCAGCTCAAATGGCACTATTTTTCTTCGGTCACCACTGCAAACCTGGACCCACATATGTCATGTCCCATCGGTCATATTGCGCACGCCACCGCTCTGTCAGAGGGTGCAGTCGCCAAATGTGTCATCCCTGACGTCACCACAACCATCTCCCTTTCAAAGCATTCGAGTCCTCCCAATGTATAACCGGTCACTCGAATGCTTCGCCAAGTGCGAGGGTGAAAATCAGAACTCAGACAAAACAGCCGGTCGTTCGACCGCCTAGGTTGATTCGAGGGTGAAAATGCAAGTTACGCAAGACATAACGACAGTCGATAGTTTTCTTCGACTGAAACATATTACTCCCATCAGGAGCGTATCAAAAAATTCTTCGACTGACAATGTACGGGATAAACAGATTTGAGATTATCCTCCATTGCAAGCAATAAAGCGCAATCTCAGGGGCTACTCCCATCGGGAGCGCTGTCGCGCACCCGATAAAATAATGACAAAGAATCAGTCGACAAAAGACTCGAGTCATCAGATAAGCAAAATTTAATACAAATCATACTCGATAAATTCCCGAATTGCGTCCGCCACAAATACCTCGGATGCTGCATGCATAGTGCAAAGGTAAGACCCGCCGAACTTTCGAGCTGGGCTAAGGACCGTTCCAGCAACGTTAATCCTTAAAAAATTCCGTGTCAGCAGGCATGATGAAAATTCCCGACGGACGCGTTGGGTAATCTCAAAGTTATACTGCAAAACGATTCAGTAAGACCTCCGCGGCTTGAGTCGAGTCTGACCAGTCTGTTCCAGATTCGAGTCCGGGGACTCGAGTCTGATTGAAAGCTAGTAAGGTTTTGCTCGAATGTGTAGTTAACCGGTCCTGATCCGTCGAGTGTACCGGGCCTACTAAGCTATTATCCCTTGATTATCATAAGCAAAAACCGAAGTTGATGAAATACTCGACATAGCCAACATGTGCTATTCATACAGGAATTCCAATTATAAATACAAGTACAAAAGAATATGACGTGCACTAATGAATGAGTCCATGCCCGATTCTTCGAGTCAGACAAGTACTCGGGGGCTACTGACGGGGATATACCTCTTGGGTACCCTACCATGAGGGTACCTGGTGCACGTATCGACTAAGGCCCAGCTATCAAGAGCCTACATGAAGCCCATAACAGGAAGGCCAAGAAGATGAAGTATCCTCCAAGATTAGGCAAAGACATAGTCGGTTTAGACTTTCCTTACTTGTAATTTGGGTCGATTGCGAACTCCCGAGACCCAGCCTATTATATAAAGGCTGGGAGGGTCGCCGATTCAGGACACGCAATACTCGAACCACCAAAACCCTAGCGAGATCGACATCTCGTCGGGACCCCATTGTAGCTCGCATATACTCTCGAATCAATACCAGACAAGCAGGAAGTAAGGTGTTACTCTCCGGAGGCCTGAAACTGGGTAAATCCTTGCTTTTGCTGGTCAGCCGACGAAACTACCAGCTCTACCACGTTCTCTCCCCCATAATCTCAACCCTAGTCCTTAACCATGGGATTTGATGAGTTAACCCCTCGTCAGCTCGCATCCCCAGTTTTGGAGGCCAATTTTCCATTTTATCTAAAACAACTAAACAGTTGGCGGGAAGAAACTTTTAGCTCTCCTAGAGCCTACTGTGCTCACCGCTACCGTCCGAGGTCGATTTCAGCCAACCCCACCGTTGCATCCTTGCGGGAAGAGTCCCTCGCCACCGTCGCTCCAATTTTAACATGAAATCGCTCAGGACAGAGGCAAGGGTTGTGGGTTGGGGCCATGACCCCTTATGCTGGATTTTTTTTTCTGAAAATCCCTCTTTATAATATGTAGACTGACCTCTAAATTTATCATAAATTGACTATGTGGCCCTGATACCCAATGATGCTACTATGACGGGCGCGTAGTTGACGAGGGAATCTTGAAGCGGTGTTGCTTCTTCGCTCCCCGGCAACGGCGCCATAAAACAGTCTTGATGGCGTGTAGTTGATGGAAAAAATATTCTGCAGAAAGCTTCGTATCTTCCCCTGCTACGGCGCCAGAAAGCACTCTTGATGGCCCTTCACGTAGTTACCTGCGTGAAAAGTAAATGAGTTAGGTTGAGACTCCAAGTGCAGAGTGTGTAGTAAGTGGAAGACGTGTTTTCCCCACGAGGGTGACTCGAGGGTTTAATATCGAACTCTCGGAGAATCAGTAGTGAAGATTTATCTTTCCTATCCTTCTTTTTGGTTACCTACAAAACAAAGTAAATGTTTTGGTCCTCAACCTCACCTAGTGGTTGTCAAGCACAAGGTGTGAGAATGATATCAAGATAATATGCAATGCAAACAAGAAATAAATATGCAGTGGTGGTAAATAAATATGCAAAGATGGTGGAAGCAATGATAAATGATATTTTTGGTTTTTTATGATGAATGCAAGATGTAAAAGTGTTTTTGTATTTTTGGATTTTTAAATGGCAGAAAATGGTAAAGTGGTAAAAGTTGTTGGATATGTGTTTCTTATGATTAATAATGGACTGGGTTCATGGTTTCACAAATGCACTCTCTCTTCAATATAGTGGTAGACAATGGAACAGTAGAGTTGACATATGAGATTGCAACACAACAGTTTAATGACAAGTTATAATTATATGGGCATCACGTCCTAACATAGAGACCTTTTGATTATTAGTCTCTCTTATACTCCACCAAGATGCGAACTAAATCATAACACCTCGGTAATTAAGATAATTCAGAGTATAGCAATAAGTATCATGACATGAAGTTAAAATAAGAACATGCTAGATCTAGTCATGGAGTAGTGGCAATGGTCACACCCACACCTCGGTAGCATGGTATTTCTTTTTATCCCTAGTGAGGCAACAAAGTAAGGTAAAACACCCAAGTGGATCGCAGAACTTTCTCTCACGTTCACTGCACTAGCCACCCCCCGTTACTCCAACTAATGCACATGTTCCCCCTCACACGCTCTCATAAACATGCTTTATCATAACAAGTAAATAAGAACGGGGTACATAATATGCATCTATTTTCATAACTGAAACAAAATCATTGCAATCTCAAACATATATCTATTATATTATTAAGACAACAACAATCGACGGTGAAGATTTATCGCTCTAAAGCTAAGATAACTCAATGGCTTAGATTCACCTTCATCCCACAAACACGTTATGGATGATTTACCGTCGTGCACGGCATGGAGTCCTGATTGATTTCCATACATGTACGCCTAATTAAAAGAAACATATACAGATTGCACTGCTTGATATGGAACGATTGCGGTATTGCCTGATGCCATGCGGCCATGACGAATTGACGATCCATGAAGTACAAGGGTTGCAAATCCACGGCGGGGCAGCGATGTATTCCGTATCCATGAAGATCCCATCAAGTACAAGTCCGGCGGATCGACGGCACGGCAATGATGCATAGATGATCCGATGAAGTACAACTCCGGCGAGTCGACGGCACGACATCGATGCGTACTGGCGAATCGACGATACGGCAGCGATGCATACTGGCGTCATCAAGTACAAGCTCGGCAGATGAATCGATAGGAACACAAACCAATGTACATGGACCAGCGACCTTATACGTCCAGTGGATCGAAAGAAGGTAGAAAAAGTCATCGTCCGGCGTACGCTTCAAGTGAATCTGTGTCTGCTCTTCAAAGCATGGTGCGTCGCCTATCGTTGCATATTGATTCTTGATGCTGTTTCCTCCATAGAACACCGGCATCATACTAGCCTGCCTTCACGGAGACGTACACCACTGCGACCACGCGCGGCTACTCGACGCAGGCGTCGGACTGCCGAACTGGACGGCGTTGACGTGGAGGTGCACCAAGAACTGCGTGCGCTCTTGGCCTCGGAAGTGGGTGTCGCGTGGGCATGTAGCGGACGAGACGCCGGCCGGCCGGCATGGTGCGGCAGCCAGGGGCACCCGGATGAATGAGGCCCGGAGCTGCACACCGGCGTTGGTCTCGGACGAGTTCGCCGTGAACTGCAAGCCACAGACAACAATAGCGCTGGTGACTACCTACGATCCTTGCCTCTGCCATCTAATTTACTCATGTACATACGTAAAAGGCTATCTAATATACTCATGGCACGCAGGCTCAGCTATGGCTAGCTCAGGTCAGCTGCATATAGTCCATGGTATGCTTCTTCATTTAATTTTCTCCTTCTTTTCAGTCCACCCAAACTCTTATTCTTATTTTACAAAAAGCGTTTGTTCAGAAATAGATGACAGCAGATCATAGTGAGGATATTTATTTTAATATTTTTCAGGTGATACATTAATGACAGGCGAAATCTTGGAGGGATTAATATGCTCTCTGTATGACAATATATAGGTAAAACGATCTCCCTTTCATATAGAATTAAGTTTGGAGGGCTATTAAGATAACTTGATTTGGGACCACAGCACCTGGCAACGAGTTACATACAAGTTAAAATTAGAATTTTGTTTATGTGCCTTTCAATACTCATCATCCATATCATACGGGTAGGGAGCAAGTTTGTGTTTTCATGTTAAAGCATAATCAATTCAAACATCAGGTTGATCGGTTTAAACGACTTTATGGCTATACCTGATTAAAATATCACACATGATATGCATGGTTTTTGGGGGGCTAAGCAAATTTGTTCATGATCTGACGGTTCTTATTCTTTTATGCCAATTTGTAGGACATTGGTTGTAATATCTTTTTCTTAGCTTCTGCCTAAAGATGTAGATATATATGTGTGCCTTCAAAAGACTAAGCATTCCCAGGATTTGAGGGTAAGTGAACTTTTGGTGTTGTTTGCAATCAGCAATGGATACTAAAAGTTTTCTAATAATGTAAATATATGTTGAAGAGAGTCCCAATAATATATTTATTGCATTTAATTTCTTTTTCTGACTCTGACACGTGAGTGTTTATCACATTTTCATAGGAAAGAAGCGATTCCACTATACATGACTAATCTTGGAATTTAGATGTTCGTTGTACCCCTGGCCATATTTCATTGTTGAGCAAATCATCGAAGCATCCCGCAATCTAAGCATCTTAGGTATATGTTGCGTCATTATCATTACATTTGTACGGTTGGCAAATGGAGCTGTGTCAAATTCCTATTCACATTTAGAAAAATCTACTGAGTCTGATAGCTACAAATTGCCTCCTTGGTAGAATAACTACCCATAAGCATCAGCCCAACCCTTCTCAGCGAACTTTACCTCTGTTTCTCCATTAGTGTGAGATGATAACATTATAAATATATTACAATGCTAACTATTATCTCATTAGCTGGTATCATTTATGCATGTTCGCAAATATAGACTATGAAACGCAATTATGGTTTTCATTCTCACATTTATATCGTAAAAAAGTAGTTGCTAACACATCTTTTTGAGGAATATTCACTCCCTTCTATGAAATATAACGAGTTGAGTTATTTGTCTAATGGATCCATACACTACACACCGAAATACTTCTGCTATTTTTGGCACTAACAAAAATACATTCACTCTTTATTTCGGGAATAAATGGGTTCATATAGAAAAACATACAAAAAAATCGAAGCAACATGTTTCTGTGTTATTGGTGATGAATAGGTAGGTTCTGTGCATGCGGCTGGTGCAAAGTCACAATAGCAATAAAAATTTACATTAAAAGGATGAATACTGTACTTTCAGGTGGTGGTTTCCTAAGAGAATGGTGTCAAGTTAGTCTGCAGTTGGGAAAGTGTTTTCTACACCTGGAGGCTATACACATACTAGAGAATTCATATTCACGTAAACAATCAGGTCGTTGGTTAATATATGCAAAACATATTTTGACCATTTAATATGTTTTTTTGGATGAGTAATATTTGCTCAGTTGTTTGTTCGTCTAGCCATAGTTTGTTCACGATTTGCATTTATAGTTTCTTTTCTGTATAAGTAATGAAAATTCTACCTTTCCTTGAGTAGGAAAACTGATATACTTTGTTTCTCTGATGGAGATGTGACAACCATTAATTTATTCTTAGTTTTAATCGCAAAACAATCAAGTCTATCTTCTAATATCATATCTTCAATAACACTATAAGCCCTTGGATAAGTGAAACAATTCCAATCGCTGAAGTCAATGGAGCTAGGAAAATGCTAATAAAGAGAAGTGTTGCAGCAACTCTGAGAAGTTTGAAAAACAATGGCACAATCCTGATATACTATGACAGGATTATAGCATATATGTACGTATTAGGTATCAATATCGCAAAACTAACATGGAAGAAATCTAGCCGCGCAATTGCGCGGGTCACCCTGCTAGTTAACTCATAAAATCACCACAAAGGTATTACATAGATGACCGTAATCATGTTCAGCAGCTCATACAGTACTAATTAGTGAAGGTCGAGAGAGAGAGATACATAAGTTACTTCCACAAACCCATAGTCCAGAGGTGGACTACTCCCTCTTCATCATGGAGACGGTGGAGAAGTCGTTGGAGAAGATGGAGACCACGCCGGCAGCGCCCCGCCGGAGTTTTCCCCCTCCAATCTACAGCTCCAGGTCTCTGTTTTGGTGTTTCTGTGTTTCTGCGGCGCTCCTTCCAGAGAACGTCGGGGGAATTTTTATAGGCGTTTTTAGGTCAAAACGGAGTCGGTGGAGGAAAGATCGACGACAGCGGAGCTCCGAGACCCAAAAGGAGGGGTCCCACGCGGCCAGGTACAGGGCCGCGTGGGCCCACCTATTTTGGCCCTCGGGCTCCGTTGTTCGCTTCCTTCGCCCCAAGTCTTGTTCCTTCCAAAAAATGATGCTAGTAAATTTCCGGGTCATTTGGACGTCGTTTGGGTCCCTGAAACATTAAAATATAGAAATAGGGTTTTCTGCCTGCGCAGGGTTAATTCCATAAAAAATACAAACATATCAAATATTCCCAAAATCATTATAAAACAGTGATATCCCTTATATGATGCAAATATGACTGGAATATAAGTAAAAATAATGCAAAGTTCATGTATGCATTTTACATGCATCAACATCCCCAAGCTTAACCTATACTCGTCCTCGAGTATGAAGGTGATAAAACTAACATGGACTTTGCAATTTAATACTATCAATGGACATCAAAGATGATTACTATTGCTACATAGAGTAAAATGATTCATTCTTAAAAAGAAGTAGCAATATGCAGGATAGTTTATGAAGTGATATCAAGTATTCAATGCAAGGATGTTCAATGATAATTCACAAAGTGTAACATAAGAGAAGAAGTACTATGGACCACATGTATGCATAATAATAAGTAAGAACATCCTATAATGGTCATAGAGTATGAAAATCTGAATATAAAGGTGGACACTTTGGAAAGATATATATGAGTAGAGGTAAAGCATGAACAAATTTCATCTATCTTCTGAACTTCTCTACTTAAGTCAATGATTGTAATATGGTAATCCTTGGTGTCAAGATCTCATTCCCCTATCATAGCATCTTGAATGATTAAGTTTAAAGTGAAAGCAATATGAGTAGTGTGCTTGACAAAGTACAGGTTGAAAGTCTCATGCCCCTTGAATACAAGTACCTACTCCATGTGTTACTCAACTTTGGAAAACAAAGCAAGTTCAAATTAAATATCATTGTAAGTAATAATAGTATCATTAAGAGCGTCAACTGGGGTACCTCTTGTCCCAGGATATGGAACAAGCCCATATCAAAATGACAAGACAAACAAACATAATGAACAATCTCAACACCCTTTTTATTTACCATTGGATAGCTTTTTATTGTAAGGTGTATCACAGAAGGTTCACCATAGCATGTAAGTAAATTTCCACCATGAATGATGCATGGCTTAGATTAGCGGCCCAGGCGTCTCTCTAACCATTTATACAAACTCATTTAAACTCACTTCATTTCCCATTAATTTCACCCATGGTAAGCATCCATAAACAAAAGTACATGATATCAACTAAATGAGATGATGTGCATGTTGAAAGCTTGCCATGTGACAGCACATATGAGCTAACTCTCAACCAAAGACATTTGTCAAGTCCACAACATCATAATTTTAATCACAATGGGTCATATTTTGTTTATGCAATGAAAGTAAAGTGTGCATCAAGTTCGCGAGAGCTATATAACCAACTTTTCCCACAACAATTAACAACATAAGCATTTTCATTCAGAGGTATAGATAACACAAATATCATGATAAACATACTCGGAATAGCATAAAGCTAATAGGTAGATATGGTGGACTCACTGGAAAAACTTTGGTTGAAGGTGTTGGAAACAAGTTTTTGCTTGTTGGAATTTTTGGGCTAGCAAGAGGGAGAAAGTTGACCATCTAAATGCATGCATGAGTGTCCATAGAACTAACTAATCCATGTTAAAACAAGGTAGAATAACATTTAGCATCAAAACATGAATAAAAGATAGCTCTTGATAAAATATTTGCAAATTATTACTCATTAACAAGCTCATGAATCATGCAATTATATGTATCTTTTAAAATTAACTCAACATCCCTTTTCCCAATCTTATAATAGCATCCAACATAATTCAACCCAAATTTCCAGTAGCTCTCTCATATATAAATGATAGTGTGGTGGTCTCACAAAATAAAAATCTAACCTAAACAAATAAAAAGACGCTCCAAGTTTATGCGATAAAGTGTTTCGATCGAAAAACAGAAGTTAGACGTGTGCAAACCGAGAGTGTGTAGGTCCAGTGGGGTTGTCTTCACATCCCCAAGCTTATGGTCTTCACCATCCTTGGATAGCTCTTGGTGCATCTCCTCTAATCCCTGTGAAAAAACTTCAAAACACCGTTTCTCCCATTTCTTTTTCTGTGGGGCACATTAGTAGTGATAAACAAATAGATTTCTTGCTGCATATAATCCTTAGAAAAAATTCATATGAATGTCCAGAAATGTATAATGTTGTATGCCTACTCATAAACTCAATTGGATCAAAAAGATTCATGTTAAAAGTTCTAAGCATGCATCAAACAAAATGGGACAGAATCTGTCCAGAAAAACAGCAGCAGCTAAACGTATTTTTTTACCCTACTTAACTTTGTCGGAAAATTCCAAAAAATTCATGCATACAGAGGATGAAAAGTTTCACTACAGTTTAAATATGAGCTCATTCGGAGTTACAGAATAAGAATTAAAAATCATACCGTGCACAGATTCGTGCAGGAATAATATCTCCGAACGCTATAAGCAACTTTTCATACCAAAATGAGTAAAACTTGGCACTTTATTAAAAATTCCAGAAACTAAACTAAACACTAAGTCTCTTGTTACAGCAAGAGGACACAAAGAAAATCACAAATAAAAACAACCGGGTTGCCTCCCGTAAAGCGCTTTCTTTATAGCCATATAGCTAGACTTCTTACTTGATATTTATTGTGGACGAAGCTCATGAGGGAGCTTGAACTTTGATGTGTCCCTCTCCTTGGAAGTGTTCATGCATAATACCAGGATCCCATGGTGTTCTCAAACCAATCAAAATAATAGTCAAGTTGAACCCTAGTTGAGAGAAAAACAAAACACAAAAGTAATAACAACGAAGTCTAACTTTCTTTCTATGCATTGGCATTTTGTATATGAATGAATCACCATAAATAGAAGTTTCCCAATGCATATTAACAATATTTACTTGCAGCATGTAATTATTAGCATAAAGAGGGTTCTTATCACCTCCTCTTTCATAATAGTTGCAAGTAGTAGAAATAAATTCAACCATATAACCACAAGAATCATTCAACTTAGATAATTTAGGCACATAAAGAGGATTATTAAATTTATTATGGAATTCATTAGCATGCTTCCCTCTTTCAAAATAGTTATAAGATCAATATCAAGTTTAATATCATGGTTGCAACAAAGATTTGGAACTAAAGATAATTGCAAACCACATAAGTATTTCTCAACATAAGCAAATTTCTCCTCTATGGTGTAGTTAGGAGAATTCAGAAACAAAGTAGGACTCTCATGAGTAAGAGTAACATCACAAACAGCAAGTATATCATTTTTATCCTCACATAATTTAGTAACAACTAAACATGGAGGTTATCAATAAGCATAGGACCATCATCTAAAGCATTATCATATAGCATATTTCAGCAATACTCCTCATTATCATCAATAAGTTCACTAGTAGCATTAATAGAAAGTAAAGGAGCATTTTAGTTTCATCATAATAGCATGGGTTATCATATAGGACCATAGCATTTTCAGTTTCACACTCATCATAACATGGATTCTCATAAATAACAAAAGATTTTGAGTTTGAGTGTTACTATCATTTGTTGATGGTGAAGCTGGGAGATCCAACTCTTCCCCAAGCTTAGGTTGAAGCACATCCATTTCAATCTCCTCTTCACATACTTCCTCTTACAAGCTTATGTTTTCATCATCCTCTTGGGGTTGCACGGGCATCCCCAAGCTTAGGTTCTTATCCTCCTCTTCCTGCAAAATGTTAGTGCTTTCCGTGGCAGCAAGAATTCTTTCTTTAACATAAACATTATCACTAAATTTTTTTGCAAATTTGGAGAATAATAGAAACTTGCCCTTTCATTTCACGAGCTACATGATAGTTGCAAGAAATTTATCAAGAAGAGAGTCTATCTCATGGGATCCAACATAAGCAATATATTTCTCAACTTGTTCTATATCAGGGCATAAACATTCATCTTCACATAACAAGCAATTATAGGATCACTATTATACTTGCATTGATAGTGGGAATGTTTAACAACTCTTCTATTGCAACAAGTTATACCATGTAACTCACAAAACTGAATAGCTATTTTGTGAAGAGCTTTAAGCAATTTACCCACTCTATTTCCCTCTTTGGTTGATTTATTCAGAGTAGGCGTCATACCTTTTAAAATAATCATTACCAATAGACATTCCAGAAAGTTTCTCCATAGCTTATCATACATATTAAAAACAACACTAGTTTTTATGGGTTTTAAATTTTTTATGCAAAACTGAAAATAAATATGCAAACCGAACTAAAAATGCAAGACAATGACAAAACAAGATAAATTGCTTTGAAGGTAAAGATGGATAAGATGATGCTCACGTAGGTGCAACCTCCCCAAGCTTAGGTGTTAGCACAAGTTGGTGATGAAGTTGACTTGGTGAGAAATCCTTGGATAAATCCGACACCAGAAAACAGAGCTAGTGCAGGGGACCCTTGGATAAACCTTTAAGCAATGATTCCCTGCAACGGCGCCAGAAAACAGTCTTGATACCCAATGATGCTACTATGATGGGCGCGTAGTTGACGAGGGAATCTTGAAGCGGTGTTGCATCTTCGCTCCCCGGCAACGGCGACAGAAAACAGTCTTGATGGCGTGTAGTTGATGGAAAAAATATTCTGCAGGAAGCTTCGTATCTTCCCCTGCTACGGCGCCAGAAAGCACTCTTGATGGCCCTTCACGCAGTTACCTGCGTGAAAAGTAAATGGGTTAGGTTGAGACACCAAGTGCAGAGTGTGTAGTAAGTGGAAGACGTGTTTTTCCCCACGAGGGTGACTCGAGAGTTTAATATCGAACTCTCAGGGAATCAGTAGTGAAGATTTATCTTTCCTATCCTTCTTTTGGTTACCTATAAAACAAAGTAAATGTTTTGGTCCTCAACCTCACCTAGTGGTTGTCAAGCACAAGGTGTGAGAATGATATCAAGATAAATGCAATGAAAACAAGAATAAATATGCAGTGGTGGTAAATAAATATGCAAGGATGGTGGTAGCAAGTGGTAAAAGTTGTTGAAAGGTGTTTCTTATGATTAAAAATGGACCAGGGTTCATGGTTTAACAAATGCACTCTCTCTTTAATATAGTGGTAGACAATGGAACACTAGAGTTGACATATGAGATTGCAACACAACATTTAATGACAAGTTATATTATATGGGCACCACGTCCTAACTAGAGACCTTTTGGTTATTAGTCTCTCTTATACTCCACCAAGATGCGAACTAAATCATAACACCTCGGTAATTAAGATAACTCAGAGTATAGCAATAAGTATCATGACATGAAGTTAAAATAAGAACATGCTAGATCTAGTCATGGAGTAGTGGCAATGGTCACACCCACACCTCCGGTAGCATGGTATTTCTTTTTATCCCTAGTGAGGCAACAAAGTAAGGTAAAACACCCAATTGGATCGCAGAACTTTCTCTCACGTTCACTGCACTAGCCACCCCCCGTTACTCCAACTAATGCACACGTTCCCCCTCACGCGCTCTCATAAACATGCTTGATCACAACAAGTAAATAAGAACGGGGTACATAATATGCATCTACTTTCATAACTGAAACAAAACCATTGCAATCTCAAACATATATTAACTCATAAAAAGATCCACCACAAGGTATTACATAGATGACCGTAATCATGTTCAGCAGCTCATACGGTACTAATTAGTGAAGGTCGAGAGAGAGAGATACATAAGTTACTTCCACAAACTCATAGTCCAGAGGTGGACTACTCCCTCTTCATCATGGAGACGGTGGAGAAGTCGTTGGAGAAGATGGAGACCACGCCGGCAGCGCCCCGCCGGAGTTTTCCCCCTCCAATCTACAGCTCCAGGTCTTTGTTCGGTGTTCTGTGTTTCTGCGGCGCTCCTTCCAGAGAACGTCGGGGGACAATTTTTATAGGCGTTTTTAGGTCAAAACGGAGTCGGTGGAGGAAGATCACGGCAGCGGAACTCCGAGGCCCAAAAGGAGGGGTCCCACGCGGCCAGGTACAGGGGCCGCGTGGGCCCACCTATTTTGGCCCTCGGGGCTCCGTTTGTTTGCTTCCTTCGCCCCCAAGTCTTGTTCCTTCCAAAAAATGATGCTCGTAAATTTCCAGGTCATTTGGACGTCATTTGGGTCCCTGAAACATTAAAATATAGAAATAGGTTTTCTGCCTGCGCAGGGTTAATTCCATAAAAAAATAGGAAACATATCAAATATTCCCAAAATCATTATAAAACAGTGATATAACCCTTTATGATGCAAATATGACCAGAATATAAGTAAAAATAATGCAAAGTTCATGTAGCATTTTACATGCATCAGGCCCCTCCAAATAATCGAGTGTTTAATGGCCCCTTCCTTCTATCGTTGCTAACTCCGTCCGTGAAACTGCTCCCTTCGCGCTCAAATTGTTTTGCCCTGCATTCCCTTCCTCTAACAACGAGCTCACTCCAAGCCATATTTGAAAGTCTCCTTCTTCAAAGATCATGGCGCGCTTGTTCTAGTTCATCTTCTTAGCATGCGTTTCATTGTGCTTCTCTAGTGTAGTTCTTGTGTCCTCATGTAGCTTTTTCATGTAAGCGGTGCGCTTGTCGAAGTCCATGTTAACTTGTTCATGGAGTGGGAGTGGTACATGTCTAGCGCGGTGAGGGGGTTGAGCCATAGACGATCTCGAAGGACTTCGCTTTGTTGCTCGGTGTAGTGCTCGATTGTAGGCGAACTCGGCATGTGGGATGCACTCTTCCCAATTCTTCAAGTTTGGCTTGATCAACACACGAAGGAGTGTAGAGAGGTTTCGATTCACCACTTCGTTTGACCATCGGTTTGAGGGTGGTATGCGGTGGAGAAAAGTTGCTTGATTCCGAGCTTGGCCATCAAAGTCTTCCAAAAGTAGCTCACAAACTTGATGTCTCGATCCGACACAATGGTCTTGGGCACTCCATGAAGACTAACGATTTCCCTAAAAAACAAGTAGCAATATGTGAAGTATCGTCGGTCTATTGCATGTATAAAGTGTGTCATCTTAGAAAATCGATCAATGACGACAAATATGGAATCCTTGTTTGTTTGGTGCGTGGAAGGCATAAGACAAAATCCATAGCAATGTTGGACCATGGCTATGCGGAATGGCAAAGGAGTATACAAGCCATGAGAATTAAGAGTAGACTTAGCTTTGAGGCATGTTGAACATCGTCGAACTAGGCGTTCCACGTCACGCTTCATTCTTGGCCAATAGTAGTTGGTGGCGAGCATGGCGTAAGTCTTGTCGCGGCCAAAGTGTCCCATGAGAGATCCTCCATGTGATTCCTCAAAAGGAGCAAATGAAGCTAAGACTCGGAATGCAAAGTTTGTTAGTCTTAAAACAAGAAACCTTTGTGCAAATAGTAATCACCAATTCCTTTGTGCTCCGAGCATTAAGCGAAAATGTCTCCAAATAAAGCATCGTGGTGTACAAATCCTTTATCTCAACCAAACCCAACACACTAATGTCAAGAACTTAAGTAGGTTGGCCTTGCGGGATAGAGCATCCGCAACCACATTGTCTTACCTTTCTTGTATTGATTACAAAAGTGAAAGACTCAATAAACTCAACCCACTTAGCATGTATTTTGTTCAAATTTGTTTGACTTTTCAAATATTTCAAAGATTCATGATCGGAGTGAATGACAAACTCCTTAGGACGAAGGTAGTGTTGCCACACCTCCAAACACGAACCAAAGCAAATAACTCTTTGTCATAAACAAGGTAATTCAAACGAGCTCCATCTAATTTCTCACTATGGTATGCAATGTGTCTACCATTTTGCATAAGCACTCCTCCAATGCCCAATCCACTTGCATCACATTCAATCTCAAATGTCCTGGAAAAATCTGGAAGGGCAAGGAGTGTGCTTCGGTTAACAACCGTTTGAGCTCATTAATGGCAAAATCATGTGCATGACCCCAAATGAAAGGTACATTTTTCTTCGTAAGTTCATGAAGAGGGCATGCAATTGTGGACAAGTCTTTGATGAATCATCGATAAAATCAGGCAAAACCAAGAAAGCTTCGCAACTCGGCAATGGTCATGGGAAAAGGCCAATTCTGAATTGTTTTAATCTTTGCATCGTCAACTTCAACTCCGTTGGAAGAAACAACAAAACCCAACAAAACAAGCTTGTTGGTAGCAAATGTTACTTGGAAAGATTGGCATAAAGCTTTTCGTTGCGAAGAACCAACAAAACTTGAGCAACATGAGAGGTGTGCTCTTTCAAAGATTTGATATAGATAAGGATATCATCAAAGTATACCACAACAAACTTTCCAATGAAAATTCTTAGCACATGATTCATAAGACGCATAAAGTAGAAGGCGCATTGGATAGACCAAATGGCATAACAAGGCATTCATAAAGACCAAGCTTTGTTTTAAATGCGGTCTTCCATTCATCACCTTCACACATCCTTATTGGTGTATCCACTTTTAAGATCTATTTTGGAAAATATGGAGGGACCACAAAGTTCATCAAGCATGTCGTCAAGTCGAGGGATAGGGTGGCGATACCTCACCGTGATGGCGTTGATGGGGCGACAATCCATGCATAGTCGAAGAGTGTTGTCGTGCTTGGTACTAGGATGACGGGCACGACGCACGGACTCAAACTCTCCCGGATGTGTCCCATGACAAGGAGTACTTGTATTTGCCACTCAATCTCCTTGGTCTCCTCGGGTTGGTGCGGTATGGCGCGTTCGGTAGCGGTGCGCTGGGACAAGGTCGATGCGATGCTCGATGCCACGTAGAGGAGGTAGTCCCGGTGGCACTTCTTGAGGAAAGACATCTTCAAAGTCCTTCAAAAGAGACATCAAAGAGGAGGAAGATTTGTTAAAGTGTTAGTCATAGAAACTTCGCCCTTGCATATGAGCACATAGTGAACGGTGATGAGTCCTCTCCAAATCCCTCATCTCTCATTTGGTGCAAATAGGGTCAATTTTGGTGGGTTCTCTTTGAGGTGTCACTCTCATATGCTTGTGGCTCTCACTCACTTTATGGTGGGTCTCTCGCTCACCACTCATCTCACTTGACGAACGATATTGTTGTGCCCGTGCAATATTCTTGGCATTGTCGGCAATGACTTGACTTGGTGTCATGGGACGAAGGACGAAGTTATTGTCGTTGCTCTTGAAGCTATAGTTATTGGTCCTTCCATCATGCATAGCACCCTTATCATATTGCCATGGACGTCCAAGAAGCAAGTGACAAATGGACATATGCACAACATCACAATCAATGGTATCTTCATAGGCTCCAATCTTGAAAGACACTTGCACCATGTGTTGAATTTTGACGGATCCGGAATCACTCAACTATTGCACATGGTATGGGTGTGGGTGCTTCTTGAACTTCAAGTTGAGCTTATCACAAAGTTCTTTACTAGCTAAGTTGTGGCAACTTCCACCATCTATTATGACCTTGATGGACTTTACATTGATTCCCGCTCTTGTTTGAAACAAGTTGCATCTTTGGTCTTCTCAACTTGTACATTGGTGGTCAAGGTTCTTGCCACAACCAATGAAGGGTTGTTGTCACCATCACATATATCTCATTTGATTCTTCTTGAACACTTTGCATTGTGGCAACTTGGTTCAAAGCATGGTACTTGATACGTCTCAAACGTATCTATAATTTTTGATGTTCCATGCATGTTTTTATACCTATTGCTACATGTTTTATATACACTTCATAGCATTTTTATGCATTTTCTGGGACTAACCTATTAACAAGATGCCACAGTGCCAGTTCCTGTTTTCTGCTGTTTTTTCCGTTTCAGAAAAGCTAGTCGGGAAATATTCTCGGAATTGGACGAAAATCAACAGGCGTCAGTTTTTCACCGACACGAAGACCAAGTCCGAAGGGCGCACGAAGAAGCGACCCAGCGCGGCCACACCACCCCTAGCGCGGCAGGCATGCCCTACGCGCCTAGGTATGGGGGGGACCCTTGGGTGCCTCCAGCCGCCGTCCTTTCGCCTATATATTGCCTCCGTCCAGAAAACCCTAAATACCCGACCATTATTCCACGAAAAGTTCCGTCACCGCTGTCGGAGACTAGTCCCAGGAACTAGGGATGTCTCTCAAAAGCCAGGAATCGAGTAAGGGCTGAACACAATGTCAAACAGATCCTCAACAACCTCGGCGACGGTGCTCATCGAGCTCGGTGCGGATCATCACGACAGAGATGGAACACGAGCCGCTACCCAGGTTCAGGCCCACCGTGAGGTGTAAAAGCCCTACGTCCTGCTAAGATGTATTGCACTGCTTGGAGAGGTTCTCAGTACAAGGATGCTTGCCGAGGGCACAGTTGTGGCTATGGTGACTATAGTGGAATGAGCTCCATCTTCTCCTTTAGATGTAGCTGCTTGGGTGCTGAATGAGTTGGTGAATGCGGGATCCCCCTCCTAGGTCATACACCGGCTCCTTATATACTGGCCTTGGTCCTCTTCCCCGAAAACCTCTGGCGGGAAGGGATACCACAATGCCGCAAAGATGGAGCACGGTGCACTGCGTCGAGGCGTCCATGGACGCGGTCCATGGCAGAGAGCACGTCGTCTTGGCAGAAAAGCCACCGTCCATCCAGGACGGTGAGCTGGCGCTACAGAGCCCTGTGGCGCGCCCCACAGTGACGTCGCAGTTGGAGCGTAGCGGCACCGACCGCTTTATCACCAAATTGGCAAGTCTTGGAGTCCGCTTTGCCTCCCCAGCTCTGTTGACTGCTTTATACACGAGAATGGCAACTACGGCGTCTTCGTCATCGCGCGCAGGCGCCGCATCACTCTGGCGGGCGCAGAGCCCATGTGCGCTCTGCAGCGTGTGCAGGAGCTTGCTTCCACTTGAAGGAACCCCGCGAGGGCCTGGAGCCTCGCCGAGGCTTTGTAGCCGTTGACTTCTCGCGAGGGAAAATCTCGCGAGGGTAGCGCGGAGATGCGCCAGACCTGATGGTCTTCTAGGAGAGGCCTTCCTGAGGCAGAAGTTCCTCTCGAGCCCCTTAGGCCGAACGTCTGGTCCTTAGCAGAAATGCCCAGCCGAGCAAAGAAACCCTCGCGAGGGAAAATCCCTCGCGAGGCTCGTCAGGCTGAGCGCCTGGTCCTTAGTAGAATTTCCTGCGGAGCGTTTGAGGGCTGTGGCAGGCCGGCCCATGGTACCCTGGTTTCCACTGGGCCGACAGTAGCCCCCGGGCCCGCGATGGGCACGCTGGAGTTCCTCAGGCGGAGGCGAATCGTCGTGGGCCCAAAGAAGCCTGCGCAGCCCGAGACACGTGGAGCGTCGCGGCCGGCACATCCCACGATCTCCTCTGAAGTAACGGGCGTAGTGGTGGGCCCGCCACGTCCTGTAACGGCTCGATGAGCCGATAAAGGGAGAGCTCGGCGCAGGCCCATTACTCCACTCGTTCCCCTTTCATCTCCTTCTTCCCAGCGCTCAATCCCCAAACTCCTCCTTCGCAACCTTGCTGCAATGGCGCCCAAGAAGACCGCCGCATCCACGAAGGGCAAGGCAGTGGTGCAGGGCGGCGAGCCCCGATGCAGCAGGACGGTGACTTCGAGCCGGCTCTGACCGGCTTCCGCTTCGAGAAGGAAGCGCAGCTGGACAAGGTGCGTCACATGGCGGCCTCGGCGACCAACGAGCACGGCGCCACGGTGCTTAAGACGGCGGGCAACTCCTTCGGCAGCTTCTACCCCATCTTCATGCACACCCTCTTCGCCGGGCTCGTGCCTCCCTTCTCCGACTTCTTCCTGGCGGTTCTGGAGCGCTACCAGATCCAGGTTCTTCATCTCCACCCCAACTCCATCCTCGTCCTCGCCATCTTCGCCTATCTCTGCGAGGCGTACATCGGCATTCCGCCCTCTGTGGACCTCTTCCGCAGCTTCTACGCGCTCGGTTCACGGCGAACAAGGAGCGGTCGGGTGCGTGTCCTTCCGCATCACCGATGGCATGAAGGGCGTCTACATCCCCATCGCGCGGAACGGCGAGAACATTGTGACCAGTGACGAAGAAGGTGGAGGACTTCCGCAAGCGCTGGTTCCTCATGAAGTTCGGGAGCCAGAGCGCCTTCTTCGAACTGCCTGAAGCGCCCCGACGAAGAGGGCGAGCTGGTCTTCCAAGGCTCAAGGGCGCACACTTGGCCCCGTGGTGAGGCGCTTGAAGGACCTCCGCGAGGCAGGCCTCACCGGGCAGATGGTGGCCAAGGACTTCGTGAGGCGCGCATTGCTCCGCTCCAGAGGCACGCGGACGCGATGTGGTTGTACTCCAACCAGAGGGACAAGATGCGCCTGAGCGCTACCCTCTTCACGCAGGAGGAGGTGCACACCATCATGGAGACCCTCTTCACGTCTCCAGACATCCCCGGCCTACCGACAAGGCCGTTCCGCTCCACAGGATCGATCTTGGGCGTCGCGTCTCGCACGTGCAGACGATGCCGAAGTTTGACCAGTGGGGCCTGGTGCCTGAGGGGCATGTCGGGCCTCGCGAGGACCCGGAGTCAGCGGCGCAGGGGGCGCCAGCTGATGGCGACGAGGAGACGACAGAGACGCCCGCGGAGTCTGACGCAGGCGCACCGGCGCCTCAGGAGGCGCCGCTTCTTCGGCGGAGAACTCGAGCACCTCGAAGAGTGCGCGCCTGAAGTTGAGATCCACGAGATCTCCTCAGGCAGTGGCGACCAGTTCGTGGTCGCTCCCTCGCAGCGTGTCGAGGGAAAGGAGGAGAGCGATGATGACGGTGCTTCGTCGGGCCACTGCGAGCCCCGCTCCAAGGCGATCCACGACAGGAACGCCGGAGCCCGGGAGGAAGCAGAGGCACGGACGAGCGCGGAGCCCAGTGCTCCGCCCGCGCGGCGGACAAAGAGGAAGTGGGTCGACACCGCGGCGTAAGTTTTGTATCCCTTTCCTGTTTGATGTTGTTCTTGTGTAGGCTTCTCGAGGGTTTTTGAGTCTTTTCCTCTCCAGGCGCCCTGAGGAGCCAAAGCGGCGGAGGCTCCGGAGACTTGGAGAGATCTCCAGCGCTGCAGCGGCGTCTGCAGCGCCTACGGCTGAGAGGTGCCTCCCGAGGCCACCGCCTCTTCTCCCGAGGCTGCGGCGCCGCCTCCTGAGGCAGAGGGCGCCACGAGGAGAAGGAGGAGGAGGCAGAGGTGACGATGCCGCCGCCTGTGCGGCCTGCCTCTCCTGTGCGGCAGAGAAGACGCCGGAGAGGATGCGGCAAGGACCGCGTCGCCGGCGAAGGAGTGCGCGGCGAGACAGCTGCGTCTGCAGAGGCGCGCTGACGTCAGATGGAGGAGACCCTGTGCCGTCGCCTCCACCGAGCGCGAGCCTTGGAGGGCCTACGGTGGACACTGAGGCTGCCGCGGGGGCCTCAGCAGAGAAGGCCAACCCTGCTCCTGGGGAGAGGAGAGTGCTCCCCAGGGGCAGAAAGATGGTGGGGTTGATGGTGAGGGCGCCTCGAGCCCCCAGAAGCCCCAGCGCGGAAGGCGAGGGGGCTCATCAGAGCCCCCAGAAGGCCCCTAGCGTGGAAGAGAGGGAGGCTCACCAGAGCCCCCAGGCGCGCCTCGAGGCCCAGAGCCCAAGGCGTCCTCCCGGCGCCGGCGCTTCCAGGCCCTCTGGAGTCATGGGCCTTAGTCCTGCGGGGTCGCGCCCAGTTGCAGCTCGCCGAGAGGCTGTCCTTCGCTCGGCGAGGGAAGTGCTCGATGGGCTTGAGGCCAGCTCGCTGAGGAAGATCGCGCCAGGGGAGGAGGACGCCGAGCTTGCGCGGGGCTGGGCTTGCCTCCAGGAGACCGTGGAGCGCTGCCGCCAGAAGAACGAGGCAGCCCAAGCTCAACGCGAGGCAGCGCTGCGCGATGCTGAAGAGATCCGCATCAGCGTGGTCCGCGAAGTTGAGGAGACCCTTGCGGACCTGAGTGCTAGGCGCGAGGCTCTCGAGGCGGAGACCGAGGCCAAGCATCAGGAGCTGGCGGCGCGCGAGGCGGCGGTCTCCACCAAGCACAAGAGCTTCTGGACCGTGAGGCGGGGATCATCGCCGAATCGGAGAACGTGCGGCAGGCCTGGAGAAGTTCCGCGAGGACCTGCACGTCCGCGAAGACCTGATGGTGCAGCGCGGAGCAGAACTTGATGCCCGCGAGGCCGAGCTGCGCAAGCGCGAGGAGCAGGTTGAACAGATCGAGAAGGATCAATCCGCGCAGCGGGAGCACCTGGAGTCTCGCGAGAGCAAGGTTACTCAAGACGAGGCGTTCTACCAGAAGCGCCTCGCGCAGACCAACGAGAACCTCCGCAAGAAGGAGGAGCAGATGGCGGAGGAGTCCGCGACCAAGGAGAAGCTCTTCCGCGACAGCTGCAGGAAGGAGTTCGCGGAGAAGGCCAAGAAAGGAGGAACGCTTCACGAAGAGACGCAACGAGCTTGAGGCTCGCATCAGGGAGCTTGAGGCTCAGAAGAAGCGATTTGACTCCCGCCTCCAGGTTGCTGTGGAGGCTCGGACGCACGGAGCAGGACCTTGCTTCCTTGACGCAGGACATGATGAGATGCAGCAGCAGGTGGGGCCTGTTGTGGAGCTTGTCGAGGAAGCTCGGCAGAGCGCTCTGGCGCGCAGGTCTTGTCGCGCCAGCGGGAGCGCATGTTCGTCTCCTTGGTGAGGCGTGCGCGGACTTTGCGGGCCGCCTGGGGCCGAAGCCCCCGTGCTTCCTGCCGAGGGGAACTCTGACGTCGCCACCTACCTCGGCTTCTTCGAGCAGCTCCTCACCAGCCTTGAGGAGGTCGTGACGAACCTCGACGACCTGGTCGACAACGAGAGCCGCGAGCTCCTTGGCGTCGCGCGGCCAAGTCTTCGCCAACCTTGCGCACCTCCACCCCGGCTTCGACTTCGCATCTGTGATGGAGCCTCTGGAGAGAACTTGCCTCGAAGCTGGACGCCTCGGTGTGGGACGACGTGGAGAAGTATATTCAACGCTTCAAGAGGGTCGAGGTCGAGGAGAGCGACGACGAGGCAGGCGCTGAGGAGGTGGGGAGGCTGTCGACGGCGACGACGACAACCCTGCTGCTTAGGTGCCCCTGTGGAGAGATGTGCCAAGGGCACCAGTTATCTTAGGACTTGTTGCTTTATTTTGTAATGGTTTGTAAAGACACTTTTATTTGTGCAAGTGTGAGTGCCCCTCGGGAGGCCTTTTATCTGTTTCCTCATGTCTTTTTCGCTCTACGTCGTTAGGACCCTGCTCTCAGCGCAAATAGCACCGCCGCTTCGGTATGCCGGAGTCAGGGCTCGACAAGGCCGGGGGTGCGTAAGGCTTAGAGAGGTAAGGCTCTCGAGGCGCGATGCTCGGGAGCTCCCCTTTGACGTGCAAGCAGCCCATGAGGCGTAAGAGAGAAAAGAGAGGCTCGAGGGGCGACAAAACCAGCGAGAGGGAAAAGAGCTCATGAGGCGTAAGTTCTGGACTTAGCTTTGGCGAGACGCCTGTCTCGTAGAGGGTGTCGTGTTCCCTGGTGAGGTTTTCCCTCTCGAGGCTGCCTGAGGCTGGTTTGGAGCTCCAAACCCTGCAAGGCGTCTTGTTCCCTGCGTTGGAGAGAGAGGCAACCCACAAGCAATGCATAGTTGTACAACTCATGCGCGCTCATAGATTTCCTCATGGGTATCTCACGAGGAGAATAAGCACCAAGGTCCTTGGTGAGGTGACGTGCATGGGAGCTAGCCCACGAGTCAGAGCTCTTTGGTGAGATAACGGTCGTGGGCGGAGAGCCACGAGTTAGAGCTCGGATCCTTTGGGTTTTACGATGCTGCTGGGATGCTCCCGAGACACAGGCACCGTGCTCAGCCCCCGCTCGCGAGGTGCGCATGGGGAAAAATGTGAGCGCGAATGAATGCAAGAAAACAAACTCACCAAGCAATATTACATAACGGCGCCGAGCGCAAAGGTTCATGATGACCTGAAATTGTTCATTACACTTGGCGAGGCCAAGACAAAGTCCGCCATGTCTGGGCATGGGGTTCCACATGGAGTGGCTGAGGCTTCCCGCGGCCCGTGGCGACGCGTTGTAGGGAGCTCTCAGTGGAGATGGCCCTCGTGAAGGGAAAGCTTGGTGAAGCTGGGAGGTGAAGACGCGTGCTTCCCTCTTGAGACAAAAAATGCCTGCCGCGACGTGATCACGGGTAGAACTTGCGTAGGTGCTCGATGTTCCATGGGTTTTTGATTGGATCGCCGTCTTCCGTCTCGAGCCGTACCGCGCCAGGCCTGGCGATGTGCGCGACCCTGTAGGGGCCTTCCCACATGGGTGAGAGCTTGTGGAGGCCCTCTCTGGAGAGATCCTCCTGAGGACGAGATCGCCTGTCTCGAGGGTGCGCGGCGTATGTGGCGGCTGTGGTAGCGGCGCAGGTCTTGCTGGTACTTCGCCGCTCGGAGGGCGCACGGCGACGTAGTCCATCGAGCAGCAGCAAGTCGTCGTTGTGGAGCTCCTCTTGGTTGTCCTCGTTGAAAGCAAGGATCCGTGGGGACCCATGCTTGATCTCGGTGGGGAGGACTGCTTCAGCGCCATAGACGAGAGCGAACGGCGTTTCTCCAGTGGGCTTCGTGGCGGTGGTGCGGATGGACCAGAGCACGGAGGGAGCTCTTCGATCCAATTCTTGCCGTGGGCCTTGAGGCGTTGAAGCTTCTTGTCTTGAGGCCTTTGAGCACTTCGCGTTCGCTCGCTCAGCCTGCCCGTTGCTTCGTGGATGAGCCACCGAGGCGAAGCAGAGCCGGTGCCAAGACTCTCGCAGTAGGCCCTGAAGATGCCACTGGTGAACTGTGAGCCGTTGTCGGTGATGATGCGATTTGGCACGCCGAAGCGACAGGCCAGGCCTCTGATGAATTTCACCGCTGATCTCGCCGGGATGCTGCGCACCGCTTCGACCTCCGCCCATTTGGTGAACTTGTCATGGCGACGTAGAGGTAGCGGTAGCCCCCGCTGGAGCGTGGGAAAGGTCCCAGGATGTCCAGCCCCCAGACCGCGAAGGGCCAGGAGAGCGGGATGGTCTGGAGCCCCAGTGCAGGCTGGTGGACTTGCTTGGCGTGGAATTGGCATGCCTCGCAAGCCTGGACAACGGTGGTTGCATCTTGAAGCACTGAGGGCCAATAGAACCCACTCCTGAAGACTTTCCCTGCAAGGGTGCGTGATGACGAGTGGTGGCCACATTCTCCACTGTGTATGTCCTTGATCAGCTGGCGGCCTTCTTCAGGGGGACGCATTTTAGTGCAACTCCATTTGGACGCTTGCGGTACAGGTCTCCCTCGTGAAGGCAGTATGACTTGGCCTGGCGAGCAACTCTCTCTGCTTCTGCATCCTCTTCAGGGAGGACTCCGTCCCTGAGGTACTCCTTGAGCTCATCGATCCAGCCCGTCTCTTGATGCGTCATGGCCAACAGCAGGCGTTCCTCCTGAGGGTGGACCGCAGCTCGGTGCTCCAGATGTTGGTGCTGGTGGGAGCTCTTCGTCCGTGTCCCGCTTCTTCTTTGGCTGTTTCACCGATGCCCTGGTGAGTCTCTCCTCGAACACACCTGCCTGCTGGGCTTCTCTGCGCGATGCTCGCCTGGCGATGTCGTCGGCCTCCTGGTTCTCCCTTCGCGGGATGTGCCTGAGCTCCATCCCCTTGAAGTGTTTCTCGAGCTTGCGGACCTCCTCGAGGTAAGCGGCCATGTGGCCGTCCTTAGGCGTATAGCTCTTGTTGGAGAAGTTGACGAGGAGCTGGGAGTCGCCCTTGATGAGTAAGCGCTTGATGCCGAGGGCGATTGCGGCTCTGAGCCCGGCGAGGAGGCCCTCGTACTCGGCGATGTTGTTGGAGACCTTGTCAGTCGTGAAGCACAGCTGGACGGCGTAGTAGAGCTTGTCGCCCTTGGGTGAGGTCAGGACGACGCCAGCCCCTGCGTTCCGGCATGCGAATGCTCCATCGAAGTGCATGGTCCAGTGGCTTGGCACTGTGTCTCCAGCTGGCGTGGTTTCCGCCTCATGAGGCTCTTCTTGCTGGTGTCTGTCCACTCGGCGACGAAGTCCGCCAATGCCCTCCCCTTGATGACCCTGGTGGTGTCGAAGCGCAGGCCAAAAGGTTGCAGCTCAATGTTCCACCCTGCGACGCGATCAGTGGCGTTTGGGTTGCGCAGGATTTGCTCCAGAGGGAATGATGTGACCACCGTGATGGGGTGGCCCTGGAAGTAGTGGCGCAGCTTCCTGGAAGCGATGAGGAGCGCGAGGAGGAGCTTCTGCTGCATAGTGTACCGCTCGCGAGCGTCTCGCAGCACAGTGCTGACGAAGTAGACGGGATGCTCGACGAGCGTTGTCGTGGTGATGCAGCACTGGGCTCCTCGGGAGCCTTGTCGAGCCTCTCTGAGGTGGACCCTCGACGAGGGTGCCTTCTGGTTGCGCGGGCTCGGCATGAGGCTCGGGCCTGAAGAGGGTGCTTCCTTATCGGGGGGATCTGGGCTTGGCGTGGCAGTGTCCTTCTTGGCGAGGACTGGCTCTTCCCTTTCTGCCACCAAGGCTGCGCTCACTGTTTGTGGAGTGGCTGATAGGTACAGCTTCAGATGCTCGCCAGGCCTTGGGGCAACCATGACAGGTGGGCTAGCCAAGTACTTCTTCAGGTCTTCAAATGCCTTCTCCGCCTCCGGCGTCCACTTGAACGTGCCGACCGCTTCATGATCTTGAAAAATGGCAGCGCCCTCTCGCCGAACTTGGAGATGAACCGGCCTAGGCTGGCCATGCATCCCGCTAGGCGCTGCATGTCCTTGAGGCGACGAGGTGGCTGCATTTCTTCTATGCTCTTGATCTTGTCAGGATTTGCTTCTATGCCGCGGTGAGACACTAGGAACCCGAGGAGTTTGCCTGATGGTACCCCGAAGACGCACTTGGCGGGGTTCAGCTTGATGTTACTTTGCGCAGGCTGGCAAAGGTCTCCTCGAGGTCCTCCATGAGGGTGTGCTCTTCGCGAGTCTTGACCACGATATCATCGACGTAGGCTTCTGCGTTTCTTCCCATCTGAGCCCCCAAGGCCTTCCTCATGAGCCTCTGGAAGGTGGCGCCGCGTTCTTCAAGCCAAAGGGCATGCAGACGTAGCAATACACACCACAAGGGGTGAGGAATGCTGTCTTCTCCTCATCCTCCTTCGCCATCTTGATCTGGTGGTAGCCTGAGAAGGCGTCCAGAAAACAGAGGAGGTCGCAGCCGGCGGTGGAGTCCACGATCTGGTCTATTCGAGGCATGGGGTACGGGTCCTTGGGGCAGGCCTTGTTGAGGTCGGTGTAGTCGATGCAGAGCCTGCCGTCCCCGGTGTGCTTCGGAACGACCACCGTGTTGGAGAGCCATGTGGGGTGTGGAACTTCCCGATTATGTGTGCTTCCTTCAACTTCTCTACTTCCTTGATGATGAACTCTTGCTTCTCTGGCGCCTGGCGCCATGCTTTCTGCTTCACGGGCGTGCGTTTGGACACACGGCTAAGTGGTGCTCGATCACCTCCCTCGGTACTCCGGACATCTTGACGTGTCCACGCGAACATGTCAGAGTTTGCCCTGAGGAAGGCGACGAGCGCGCTTTCCTATTTGGGAGGCAAGCCAGCGCCTATGGTGACGCTAGCCCCCGAGCCGCTGGCGTCCAATGACACCTTCTTCGTGGCGCCTGCTCCTGTGAGAACAGCTGCTTCTTCTTCCCGGGCCTCTCGAGGGGCTCCATGTCCTCGTCAGCGGGAATGCCACGGCAGCGGCCTTGTAGGCGGTCTCGACAGACCGCATGGCATCCTGGACTGACCGTGGATGGCGATGGTGCCGCCGTTGCCTGGAAGCTTGACGATGTTGTACGCGTGGAGAGTGACGCCCATTGTCGGGGAGTTGCCCCCGGTAGGGCAAAGAGGTGGAATGGAAAGTCAATCCGGGTCTCACAAACCGGATCACTCGGACCGGACCATATTTAAAGACAGGAAGAGACCAAGAGGCATCAGGCAAAGTCTAGCCGGATCAGAGGAAGAGACCCGGCTCGACTAGCCGGGTTGCCTGGAAGAGATCCGGCTCAGCTAGCCGGGTTGCCTGGAAGAGATCCGGCTCAGCTAGGTTGCGTAAGAGATCCGGCTCAGCTAGCCGGTTGCCTGGAAGAACCCGGCTTACCAGTAATGTCGGATAATGCACAGGGGCCGAGTAATGTCAGTAAAGTTCACGGGTCCTGCAGGCCTCCTGCCCGAGGCTCAGAAGACACGGGATTCCTGGGAGCGCAGCAACCTAGGAGCTGACTCGGCCAATTCGGGAAAGGGATGGCCTAGACCCGGGGGCTACGCCTGCCATTGCCTGAAGAGGCAAGATAGGCCTGCTAGGACTTGACAGCCAGGTCAAGCCACGGGATTCCTGGGAGCGCAGCAACCTAGGAGCTGACTCGGCCAATTCGGGAAAGAGGATGTGACCTAGACCCGGTGGGCTACAGCTGCCATTGCCCGAAGGGGCAAGATAGGCCTGACAGTCCGGCCGTTGGATTGACAGGGGCAGAGGCTTGTCCTTTTCCTCTTGGCAATGCCATTATCATCTCCGGCCAGGGGCAAAAAGGTAAACCGGTTAGTGTATAAGTAGACCACTACATCCTCCAGTGCGAGGGACGACGAAGGAGAGGCCTCATTTCCCCCTGTTCCATCTTCCTCTTAGAGCTCTCACCATTGTTGCTTCATACAGCTCGAGGAGCACTTGTACTTGTTCCCTTTGAGATATAAGAGAGTAGGCTAGTGCTGCAGTAGGGGTGTTACCTCCTCAAGAGGGCCCCGAAGCAGGGTACATCTTGGTGTGCTTTGGTTGTTCTTGGTTTGGTTGTTCTTGCTTGTTCTTGTGAGTTCTTGGTTGTTCTTCATGCGTGCTTCTTGAGCGCGCACACCCTCCCCGGATCCCCCAACGTCCTAGCGAGCCCCCAACTTAAGCCATCCTATGGCATCTGCCGTGACACCACCACGACAGTTGGCGCCCACCGTGGGGCAGCAGTGGCGTTGGTTGGGGTTTCCATCCGGACGGGTTCCGTCACCAGCTCCGGCGTGCGAGTGCGGTCAGGGCTCGTCTGCAACTACGGCGGGTTCACCTTCATCAGCGACAACGCCGGCTGCTTCGCGGGAGGACCACTCCCTGTGGATGGACACTTCATCCAGTTCGGCAGCTTCCTCACCTACGTCACCACCGAGCTTGTCCGCGAGTACCCGGCGCAGGTGCTCGTGGCCGAGGATCCTCCTCTTTCCGCGCAGCTCTCGGACGGCGTAGCGCTCGCCCCGGGAGTAGCGTGGAAGTGATGATGACCGGAGCAAGTGCTGGAGCTGGCAAAGGAGATGCCGGCAACAGCATACCCGAGGAGCTGATCACACCAACCGATCCGGTTGACAAGCCGACTCGGACGGCGAAATTCCCAAAGGAGAAACCAGATCCGGTTGGCCCACTTGGCATGTCAAGTATGGAGGCTCCCTTAGAGGATGTCCTCGAAAAGTTGGCTCGGCCAGTGGCGCCCGGGGCAAATGTAGAGCTTACTATAGCTCAGTTAGAGGCAGAGCGCCTGAGGTTGCAAAGAGAAGCCCGGTTGGTGGTAGAGTCTAGGCAAGCATTTGATAGAGACATGAGAGAGTACAATGCTGCCAATGGTATCACCGATGGTTTCACTCCAGTAGCGCCTCACCCACGCAAGAGAGTTGACTTGCGCAACAGGGTAAGGACCTCAATGACGAGTTAGCTAGAGCCGCAAGATCGAGCTCGAGTAAGGCTACTAGTCATAGATCGGGTACAGGCAAGCCGGTGTATAGCTCCCCGGCCAAGAATCTTAGGGCTGCAGCGGCAGCGCGAGCCGAGTTAACCACTTTAACCGGGGATGCTTGGCGCAAGCAGGCAGAAAGAGTCAATGAGCTGGTTGATGTGTGTAACCGGCAGAATGAGGCTTTTCGGAAAGCTAATCCGGACGCTGGTGGTTCTCGAGTGGTAGTGTCGGCTAAGGCTGTTAGCCAGAGATCCAAGGGGCAAGCGTCATCTCCACATGTCGGAGTTGACCGGGCTCAGAGCGTGAATTCGGGCAAGAGCAAGCAGCTGCAGGCCTATGATGCCGAGTATGCGGCAAGCAACTAGCGGCACAAGGAAGAGGTGGCCAGAGCAGAAACAATGGCGGTCAAGGCAATCCGGGAGCCGGAAGGGGCAATTCGGCTGGCCGAGGTCAACCACCTCGTCCTCCTGGGCAGAATCAACCCCGGCAGGAGCAGCAATGATGGTGCAAGCGCAGCAACAAGGTGGGGCCAGGCGGGCTACCACTATGATGATGGTAATTCGGCTATGGCGCGAGCCGGATACCAAACGTATGATAATGCACTTGCGTCCAGGCTGGGACCTCGGACATTGGCTCCGGATGATCAGCGTCTCAGGTTGGATAGGATTTATCAGTCCGAGAGGCTGGAAGAGCAAGGCCCACCAGGTCCTCCGTGCTTTGGACCTCGGATAATGAACGAGCCAAATGTGCCATTGTTTCAGCTTGGCCGAATCACAAAGCCGTATAACGGCAGCACCAAGCCGCAGGATTGGCTGATAGACTATGTATCCTCGGTGCACATTGCGGGGGGCAATCGCCGATGGGCGGTCCGGTATCTCCCGCATATGTTGGAAGGGCCAGCCCGGATTTGGCTGAACAATTTGCCAGAGGGCAGTATCAATCTTGGATGGATTTGGAACAGGCTTTTACAGCAATTCTCCAGCACGTACAAGAGGCCAAACCGACCTCAGCTCTTGTCTGCATGCAGGCAGGAAGAGCGGGAGACAGACCGAGAATTTTTGACTCGGTGGAGCAACATTCGCAATTCTTGTGAAGGTGTTGTGGAGGAGCAGGCCATTTCTTGGTTTGCGCAGGGTTGCCGACATGGCACCCCGCTCTGGCAGAAGCTCCAGAGAGATATGCCAAAGACCTGGCGGAAATGATCCGGATAGCAGATACATATGCTCTTGGCGATCCGACGCAGCCAGCGTTGGATGCGGTGGGAACTAGCAGGAGGCAACCGGTTAACAACCGAACTGGACCATTGAGGCCCAGTGACCGACATGATTCGGTTATAAAAGGAGAGATCCGGATTACAGATACGGCTCAGACCAGGTTGCTGCAGTAAATATGGATCATCCTGATAGCCAGAGACCAAAAAATGAGGGTCCAGCTTGGAGGCCGAATCAAGGTGCTTGGCCAAAGAAAGTGTGGGATGGACCGAGTCCACCTTTAACTTTTGAGGCAATGATAGATGGGCCTTGCCGTTATCACACAACAGACCCACGCAAGCCGGCCAATCATTCAACTCGGAATTGTAGCTGGCATCATCGCATCCAGGCGGAAGGTCAGAGAGGGCCACCTCAGAGAGGTGCTCCTAGACCGAATTTCAGGCCAAATACGCCTTTATCCGGAGCCAATGCAACCCCGGTGAACGAAGGAGCTCCAAGGCCGGCAGCCACAAAGCCGGTTAACCTGGTAAATATGGGAGGCAACAACAATGCAGGTCCAAGTCGGCAAGGTGGATACCCCGGAAATGATTACAAGGAAGCTCATCAAAGCTATGTGGTTTTTGTGACCGAGCCAACTGACAAAAAAGTCAGCTACGAAGGGCGAAGGAGGTGAATGCAGTCACACCAGCAGTACCAAAATACCTGAACTGGTCCGAGCAGGAGATCACTTGGAGTAGGGCTGATAATCCCAGGGTTATGCCCAGCCCAGGAAACTACGCACTGGTGGTGGATCCGACTTTGGTTGGACCAAAGATTAATGTGAAATTCACTCGAGTCTTGGTTGACAATGGCAGTGCTATAAACATCATGTATCGGGACACAATGGTCAAGTTGGGTTATTCGCCGAATCAGCTGCAGCAGAGCAGTTGCACCTTCCATGGTATAGTACCCGGGGTGTCTTGTTCCCCAATGGGAAAGATCTGGGTGGATGTGCTGTTTGGTACCAAGGACAATCACAGACTGGAGAGTCTCGAATTCGAGGTGGTAGACTTGGAGAGCCCATACCATGCTCTGCTCGGCAGGCCGGCATTAGCCAAGTTCATGATATCCACTCATGTTGCCTACCTCAAGATGAAGATGCCTGGCCCAAATGGTATCATCACCGTTGTGGGAGATTACAAGAAGGCCATACAGTGTGCCACGGTTGGTTCCACCTTAGCCGAGTCGTTGGTGATCCAGGCGGAGAAGAGCAAGATGCATGAAGTAGTGGCAATGGCAAAGTCAGCTCAGCTCGGGTGCTGGCCATGACCAATCCGGATGCAGGTGCAACATTTGAGGTGCCCAAGGAGACAAAGAAGATCCCCATTGACCCGGAGAATCCGGAGCGCATGGCCATCATTGGTGCCGGGTTGGGCGAGAAATAGGAAAGCGCGCTCTGTCACTTCCTCCGTGAGAATCGGGATATCTTCGCATGGTCGGCTAAGGACCTGCCTGGTGTTCCGAGGGAGTTGGCAGAGCACTCTTTATTTGTCCGGCCGGAGGTGAAGCCGGTGAGGCAACCGACTCGTCGTCTTTCAGATGACCGAAGAAAAGTGGTGCTTGATGAGCTGGCTAAGCTACTTGCAGCCGGATTCATTATGGAGGTGTTGCATCCAGACTGGATATCCAATCCGGTTCTGGTAGAGAAGAAGAAGGATGAACCAGCGGTGGTCAAGGTGTGGCGTATGTGCATCGACTTCACCAACCTGAACAAGGCGTGCCCGAAGGATCCGTTTCCTTTACCTCGGATTGATCAAGTGATCGATTCTACTGCTGGGTGTGAGTTGTTGTCTTTTATTGATGCGTACTCTGGTTTTCACCAGATACCACTGAACCCCAAAGATCAAATAAAGACTGCTTTTATTACCCCGTATGGGGCGTATTGCTATCGTGTCATGTGTTTCGGTTTGAGAAATGCCGGTGCAACTTATCAGAGATGTATGCAGAAGTGCTTACAATCTCAAATGGGCAAAAATGTGCAGGTGTATGTCGATGATATTGTCATCAAAACTAAAGAAAAACGTACTCTCCTCGAGGATCTCGAGGAAACATTTGTAAACTTGAGAAAGTACCGGTTGAAATTGAATCCGGATAAGTGCACCTTTGGGGTCCCAGCTGGAAAGTTGCTCGGTTTCCTTGTATCGAGCCGAGGTATCGAAGTGAATCCGGCTAAGATCCGGGCCATAGAAAACATGAAATTGCCTAAATGTCTAAAAGATGTACAAAAATTTACCGGGTGTCTAGCCTCGCTAAGTCGATTTGTGAGTCGGCTAGGAGAAAAAGCCTTGCCCTTATATCAATTGATGAGAAAAAGCACCGGGTTCACGTGGACCCCGCAAGCAGATTCGGCTTTCAATGAATTAAAAAAGATGTTGTCCACTGCACCAATTCTGGCGTCACCTTTGCCGAATGAACCAATGTTACTTTACATTGCGGCCACTAACCGAGTCGTAAGTGTGGTTATAGTGGTAGAGCGAGATGAGGAGGGTAGATCCGTGCAAAGACCGGTGTACTATTTAAGCGAGGTGATCTCAACCTCAAAGCAAAATTATCCTCACTACCAAAAAATGACATATGGTGTATACCTGGCGGCCAAGAAGTTGAAACATTACTTCCAGGAGCATCCGATCACCGTTGTATGCGAAGCTCCAATCTCGGAGATCATTGGGTGCAAAGATGCGACTGGCCGAGTTGCCAAATGGGCAATAGAAGTGTCTCCTTACACCCCGCATTATGAGAGAAGAGATGCTATCAAGTCTCAAGCTTTACCGGATTTCCTTTGTGACTGGGCAGAGATGCAATATGAACCACCCAAGCCGGATTACAATTACTGGAAGTTGCACTTTGATGGCTCCAAAACCAAAATCGGACTGGGTGCTGGGATAGTACTCACATCACCAAAGCAAGATCAGTTGCGATATGTATTGCAGATTCATTTTTCAGCATCAAACAATGTGGCCGAATATGAGGCACTGATCCATGGGCTTAATGTGGCTAAGGACATCGGCATCCGCCGGATAGAATGTTTTGGTGATTCAGATTTAGTGGTGCAGCAGTCTTCTGGAAATTGGGATGCCCTGGATGCCAATATGGCACTATATCGATTTCATGTCCAGAAAATTTCAGGGTTTTTTGAAGGTTGCGAGTACAAGCACATACCTCGGCTGGAGAACGAAGCTGCTGATATCTTGTCAAAACTCGGGTCGTCTAGGGATGCAATCCCACCCGGGATATCCTTGAATCACCTAAGGATCCCTTCAATCAAACCTTCACCTGATTCCGAGTCGATTTTTATCCCGAAGCAAGAATCTGAAGCTGTTCCTATGAATGTTGATGTCGGGTACATTTGGGAGGACCCGGGGACTGCATGGCGAGACTCGGGGACTGCGAACCGAGACTCGGGTAATGCTACTCTAATCTTAGGAAAAAGGGGAAGAGAGAAGATGGTGCTAACCGAATCTTAGGGAATGGACAAAGGCTGATAGAAGAGATAATGGCGGCCGAACCAGTGGAAATAGATGAACACTTATTCCCTTTACATCCAGTACCGGAATGGGCTGAAGAAATCATGAAGTTCATGTCGGAGGGGAGTTTGCCAAATGATGAAACCGAAGCTAGGCGAGTGCAGAGGAGGTCCAAGGGTTACACCATCATAAATAAGGAGTTATACAAAAGGAGTGCAACCGAGGTGCTACAACGTTGTGGAGCCAGCCGAGGGCAAGGAGATGCTCCTGGAGATACATCAAGGAGAATGTGGGCATCATTGCAGTACAAGAGCCCTGGTGGCTAAAGTATTCGGCATGGGTTTTACTGGCCCACTGCTCATGCAGATGCAGAGGACATAGTCCGAAAATGTGAAGGATGCCAAAGGTTTGCCAAGCAGACACACCTACCCGCATCGGCGCTCAAAACAATACCTATCACTTGGCCGTTTGCTGTATGGTGTTTGGATATGGTGGGAGAATTCAAGCCGGCTAGGGGCAACATGACACATATGCTGGTGATGGTAGATAAGTTCACCAAGTGGATAGAGGTAAAACCGATCCGGAAAGTGGATGGTCATTCGGCTGTAACTTTCCTGAAAGAAATCATTTTGAGATACGGTTACCCCCACAGCATCATCTCGGATAATGGCACGAACTTTGCTGTGGGAGAGTTTGCCCGATTCTGCATGAATAAGGGGATCCGGTTAGATATAGCCTCAGTGGCACACCCAGAGTCCAATGGACAGGTGGAAAGATCAAATGCGTTGGTATTAGCTGGGATAAAAGCCCGGTTAATAGAACCCCTGGTAAAGACTCCGGGGTGCTGGATAGATGAAATACCATCAGTACTATGGGGTCTAAGGACCACGCCGAATAGGTCAACTGGCTATACGCCATTTTTTCTGGTATATGGGGCAGAAGCAGTGCTACCCACTGACATAGAATATGATGCACCAAGGGTGACAATGTATACGGAAACCGAGGCAAAAGAGGCTCGGGAAGATGCAGTGGATCTGCTAGAGGAAGCAAGGGAATTGGCCCTGTCTCGGACAGCAGTATATCAGCAGGGTCTCCGACGTTATCATAGTCGGAAGATCAGCCCTCGTGTATTTCATGAAGGAGATCTAGTACTAAGGCTGGTGCAGCGTAGCAAGGGTCGACATAAGTTATCACCTCCATGGGAGGGACCATTCATTGTGAGCAAGGCTATGCACAATGACTCGTACTACCTTGTAGATGCACAGGAACAAAGGAAGGATGGCCTGGACAGACCCGGAGAGGAAACCAAGCGACCCTGGAATGTAGCTCTGCTTCGACCCTTTTACTCTTAAGGGTGCAATGTATGTATCTCAGTTTATCATGAATGAAATTTCGGCAATCCGAGTCTGGACTCGGGGACTGCCTTGTTCTTATGCATGTGTTTTTTACTACTGTTTTGTCCATACCGTTCATGTGTCGAATTGTTTTGAACTTCGTCCCAAAAATTCAAGTAATGTATGCTGTGTTGTTGATCTCGTGACTCGACTGACAAACACCAAAATGGTAGTCAAGAGCAGAGGTGGAGAATATGGGAAACATGAAAATGGACTCGGGGACTCGGTCCGAAACCGATTCGGCACATGTCGTTTACTAACCCCTGTTATTTCTTTCTTGTTTATGTTAGATGATTCTAAACCAAAACTCGAATGTTCAAGTATTGTATGCTATGTTTCCTATCTTGTGACTCGACTGTCAAACACCTAAAAGGTAGACAAGAGCAAAGATCCGGTAAAAATAGTAAACAAGAAAACACACTCGGGGACTCGGTTTAAAATGATCCAACATAAACCTGGTCCGGATCACGTTAAGCAAAATAGAAATAGTCTCGAAGGAACTTAAAATTGTATATTACATCTGCTCCCGGCATACCGGGGATTTAACGTTTTTTCATTAAGATAAATCAGGACGAAGCCTAGGCTGCAGGCGTCTCGGTTGCAGGGATGGACTCGGATGATGGAGGAACCTCGGTTGAGATAGGGTCCTCACTTGCAGGAATGACTTTGGACGGAGAGCTTGAGGGCTTGGCAGATTCGGAAACATCCGGATCAACTGACGTCTTGGCGGTGATTTGCTCTGTGGCCTTAGCCGAATCAGTGGATGGCGTCTTGGAAGTTTGGATTACAGCTTGTTCGGCAGTGTCAGCCGAATCACTGGCTGGCATCTTGGAGGTCTTGGCCGAGTCGCAAGCTGCAGGTTGTTCGGCGAAGTCAGCCGAATCACCAGAGTCGGCCTCAGACTCGGCGTAGTCGTCAAGTGAGGCATCATCTGATTCCTCCTCTTCAGATCTTCCCCATCCGAGTAGATCGGAGCTTGCAGATCAAGATGCTTGGTGTTGGCGAATTCGGCCATAAAGTTAGCAGCTTCCTCACGGATCTTGATCCGGTCTGGATCTGAAGCCCATGAAGAACCCTGGCGAAGGGAGCGCACTTGGCAAGATCAATGAGCTCATACCAAGACATGATGAATAGCAAACCTGCGTCAGCACCAGCGCGGGCGGACGAAGATCTCCACTGCCTTAGCCGGGTCTCTGCCTGATCCAGGTCTTTGATTAGCTCGTCCGCTGACTGGGCTTGCCGAACTTCAGGAAACAGAACTTGGTGGGCTTTGAGACTAGCATTGAACAGAGCAGTGTGGGACTCCTTTAAAGGAGCAATCCGAGCTTTCAGTGCAGTAATGTGGTCTTCAATATCCCACGTCTCTGGCAGAGGGCCCCAGCAATCTTAGCCCTCTCAGCTCGGGCATCTCTCACAGCTTTGGCGGCTTGAAACCGGATGCTGGTAAACTCTCCTACATATAGATGAGCTAACACTGAGTTAGACGAGAAGGAATAAAAATTATGAGGCGGATAAGAGCAGAAGGGAAAGAAGGATTCGGCAAGCTTACGATCCATGTCTTCATTGAGGATAGCGAGATCAGCAAGCCATTTCGCGCTGATCGCCTGGTGAGCAGCCAGATCATCTTTCGCCGCTTGAGCTTCGGCCTCAGCGGCTGCAACGTGCGTTTGGATTTTCTTGTCCAATTCAGCCCGCTTCTCAATCCCGGCTTTGAAAGTATCTCGCTCCTTCTGGATCGAGTCTTTCTCCCTCTGCAGCGTATCCCGGTCTTTTTGAGCTTGTCCTTCACTTTTCCAACTCGGTCAAGCTCCCGCAGGAGCCGGTCACTTCTGACTTCTCCTCCGATAAAGCGCGCTTGTGCTCCTGATCTTTCTTTTTCATCTCCTCACTTTGCGCATCAAAGGAAGCTTGGAGGGCCTGGTGCTGCAGGACTAGCTGTTTAAAGATCCGGCTGCGAGCAGTTGTGGTTTCCTGAAAGAAGAGGAGTTAATGGCGTAAAAAGAGTCTCGGGGACTGGCACCCGAGACTAACAGCGTGAAGCCAAAACGAATCTCGGGGACTGGAGGCCCGAGATTAATAAAAAAGAAAGTTGACCGAATCAATTTGAAAAGAGACTCGGGGACTGGAAGTCCCACGATTTTTTGTTTGGCTAGCACAAAGTCTATGATCAAATGTTAGAGATTCAAGCCGGATGACTTTCTTACTCGAGGAGTATCAGTCATTCGACCCGAATCTCGGGGACTGGGGATAGTATAGAGTGATCATGGTGAATTAAAAGCGAGATTCGGCTTTGTTACCTCGAAGACCCGGTTAGCTTCAGTACCGAGGCCTGCACAGAGTGTAGAGATTGAAACATCCGGCTAGGCCCAGCCGGATGTGGCGATGCTGTTGTAGAAGAGCCTTCGGCAAGGTCCGCAGCGTTCCAAGCCTTAACAAATTCCTCTGCGGAGCCGAGTTTGTCGCCGCCCGGAGTGCGGAGATTCGGCAAGACCTGGCCGCTAAGTCGGGCACGAGTAATCGCCTCAGAGAGCTGATCATGCACCCGAGTCACTGATGGAGCGGCGGAAACCGGTTTACTAGCGACCATCTGCTTATCCGAGGTTGTTGGAGTTGTGCCAAAAGAAACCGGAGTCGGCTTAGGCAGAGGTGATGCGCTCGAGGTCTTGGCAGGGTCTGACTGCTTAGGTTGGTTCTGTGACGCTTGCTGGGGTGGTTTAGATGCTTCCTGTTTCTGTTTCTGCTGCTTCTCGAGAGGTTGCTGCTGCTGCAGTTTCTTCTTCTTCTGCTGCTCTTGATTCAGAGCCTTGGCGGTAGGGAGAGGATCCGGCTTAGTCAATGTCTTAGCCGAAGTCTTGGCTTTCTCCTTCTCCAACTCCTTCAGAGGACGTGGCCAAGTTGAATCTCGGGTCGAACCCGAGATTTCCTCACTCTCCAGGTCAATAACCGACTCTGGGACGAGATCCGGCGGGGGAGTTTTGGCAGTTGTGGCACGCGCGGGAGAGGTGGCAGCCTTTTTAGGAGACTGGTGCTCCATGGCCGTATCCAGTGGAGGAATGGGAGAAAGGATGGATGAATGGGTTTGTTCGGTGACAAGGACGTCACTGCATAGAGTAAAATAAAACAGTTAACTCGGATAAAGATGACTCGGGTAATAAAAGAAGAAAGCAAATAAAATTGGCATTACCCCTTGGTAGTAGGCATGGCCTTCAGCCGATTCGGTTTGGAGACAGTTTTCTTCATTCTCTTGGCTGGAGGGGCATCTGATCCGGACGCGTCAGGGTGTTTCCGAGATGTCCCTTGAGCATCCGGTTTGGCTGGAACACAAGGTGGTGACCATGAAATCGGAATGGGATCAATAGGATCCAGGATCCAGCAATCATCATCTTCATCCTCGGAAAGGTTGTAAATAGACGGTTGCTTACCCTTGCGGATAGGCTTGGCGCGCGGAATCGGCAAATAATCGTCCGTATCCGCATCCTCTTCGCCTTCGCGCAGCGGGCTGCGGTCCCGTGCCCACACCTTGGTGGAAAGATCTCCATCTTCGGCGATCTGGCGGTCGAACAGCTGCAGTAGAATCAAGGCAGATCCGGATTAGTCCAATGGCATTTTGGTGGAGTATGGGTTAATCCGGGGATGATGAACTAACCTGAGGTGGAAGTGCGTCTCGGTGGAACGGCTCCACGCCCCATTTCCACTTATCCGACATCTCGGTGAAGGCAATAGCGTTTACCCGTCTCCTGACGGAAGCTCTGGTGAGGTCATGTTTGCTGATCCGGGTAGGATCTAGCAGACCGCTCATATGGCAAATCTTGTGCTGACGTTGTTGTAAAGGACTGACACGGCGAGAGACGAAGGCTCGGAGGATCGTCCGAGAGCAGGCCCTTCTCCAGAAAATCCTCTAGAGTTTGGTGTACGATTTGAAGCTCCGCGAGAGCGTCAGCCGGATCATATTTGAAATTCAGTTCGGCTGTCGGGGGCTCGATCTGAACTCGGGCAGATTGAGGGCATCATGGCCTTCAGCGCTCTTCACGTAGAGGAAGGACTTTTGCCATTTCTTGCAAGTATCCAGGCCAGTGATCCGGGGAAAGATGGAGCCCGTCCTCGGGGTAATGCTTGACGCACCACAGGCGGTCATCACCTTCGGGTCACTACCCGGGATAGTATGTTTCCGGAGGTGGAAATACTTCGCCCAGGTTTCGATAGTCGGCCAGAGACCGAGATATCCCTCCATAAAGGAGGTAAAAGCAGATAGGAGACAAAGGAGTTAGCCGGAAGGTGGTGAGGCTGCAGGCCGAAGAAATCTAGGAATCTCCGGAAGAAGTCACTCGCTGGGAGTCCGAATCCGCGCTCGAAGTGCGCCAGAAATAACAACGCGTTCACCCGGTTGGATGACCGGTTGGAGTTCCTTCCCCGGTTTTCGGCATATAACGTTAGATGTTATACGCCGGGTGCGCCGCAGCCATTCCAAGTCATCGTTGGTGACATCAGAGCCTCCCAGCTGCCGGGGGAAGCTTCGGCATATCCGAATCACCTGCAAGAAATCGGAATAGCCGAGTTAGAAGATGTGGAATCTCAAATCCAGAGAAGTCGGATAATGATCTAGCCGAATCAGCTGTTAAGGGATTCGGTAAAGGATATCCCGGATAGAGTTGCCCGATTACTGCGGAGAAGTGATTCGGCTAGTAACTAAAAACACCTTTTTGTAAGGATCTAGGGTTACGAAAGATCTACCGCAGCAGTAAAAGAGATGAAATCCGAGTAAAAATAAGGTGGAACTGTTCATGAAGTGGCAAGCTGATCTGGCGCAAAACCTAGAAAAAGATCTAGGCAATGTACTAAGGGCGGCAATGGACTCCTTTGCTAGTGAATCTAGGGAGGGAAGTGCAAGTTCACGGCGAAAGAACTCGCTCGAGGTCGCCATGGCCGGAAGAAGAAACTCACGGTTGTGTACGGCGAGGAAGAGGCCGGCGAAGAAGCGGCGGCGGGGCGCGGTGCGCGGTCGGCGAGTTTTCTCCGATGTTGTCGAGGTCTCCGGCGGGCAAGGTCGCAAGGGCGAGATCGGCGGCGTCGACGGCGCGGTTGGAGTTCTCGAAGTGGGAGGTGCGGGGAAGAAGAAGAGGAACCCCGCACCCCTATTTATAGCCCCTAGATGGTAACGGGCGCACTACCGCACGATTTCCGGGGTGTGGCTGGATCAGGTGTGAACCAAAACTTTGCGGTCGTAGCTGTGGCCGTGTATTTCAAGCACACGGTGGATCATAGAATTGGAAGCGGTGCTGCGGATCAAGTGTGCCGGTCAGCACAGAAACCGAGGAGGCGGGGTCATTTAGTCAAAAACACTCAAGTACCTGATGGATCCGGATAATATGTTGTCAGTGACATGTCAAATCAGAGACCCGGATTATGAGGCTTTGTGCAGAGATTCCCTGCCAGTGTCCCAGGAAATCCTGAGACAAGCTTGGGTGATATGGAATTCGGTTTTAAAGGCGTTGGTTTTTAACTGCTACGGCCCTTCATCCGAGGCTGTAGGACTGCACCAGCTTCAGGGACTACTGTCGGGGAGTTGCCCCCGGGTAGGGCAAAGAGGTGGAATGGAAAGTCAATCCGGGTCTCACAAACTGGATCACTCGGACCAGACCATATTTAAAGACAGGAAGAGACCAAGAGGCATCAGGCAAAGTCTAGCCGGATCAGAGGAAGAGACCCGGCTCGACTAGCCGGGTTGCCTGGAAGAGATCCGGCTCAGCTAGCCGGGTTGCCTGGAAGAGATCCGCTCAGCTAACCGGGTTGCCTGTAAGAGATCCGGCTCAGCTAGCCGGGTTGCCTGGAAGAACCGGCTTACCAGTAATGTCGGATAATGCACAGGGGCCGAGTAATGTCAGTAAAGTTCACGGGTCCTGCAGGCCTCCTGCCCGAGGCTCAGAAGACACGGGATTCCTGGGAGCGCGCAACCTAGGAGCTGACTCGGCCAATTCGGGAAAGAGGATGTGGCCTAGACCCGGCGGGCTACGCCTGCCATTGCCTGAAGAGGCAAGATAGGCCTGCTAGGACTTGACAGCCAGGTCAAGCCACGGGATTCCTGGGAGCGCAGCAACCTAGGAGCTGACTCGGCCAATTCGGGAAAGAGGATGTGACCTAGACCCGGTGGGCTACAGCTGCCATTGCCCGAAGGGGCAAGATAGGCCTGACAGTCCGGCCGTTGGATTGACAGGAGGCAGAGGCTTGTCCTTTTCCTCTTGGCAATGCCATTATCATCTCCGGCCAGGGGTAAAAAGGTAAACCGGTTAGTGTATAAGTAGACCACTACATCCTCCAGTGCGAGGAACGACGAAGGAGAGGCCTCATTTCCCCCCTGTTCCATCTTCCTCTTAGAGCTCTCACCATTGTTGCTTCATACAGCTCGAGGAGCACCTTGTACTTGTTCCCTTTGAGATATAAGAGAGTAGGCTAGTGCTGCAGTAGGGGTGTTACCTCCTCAAGAGGGCCCCGAAGCAGGGTACATCTTGGTGTGCTTTGGTTGTTCTTGGTTTGGTTTGTTCTTGCTTGTTCTTGTGAGTTCTTGGTTGTTCTTCATGCGTGCTTCTTAAGCGCGCACACCCTCCCCGGATCCCCCAACGTTCTAGCGAGCCCCCAACTTAAGCCATCCTATGGCATCTGCCGTGACACCACCACGACACCCATGAATTTTGCGAGGGCGGGGTAGCCGAGGATGGCGTTGTCGAGCAGGCCAATGTGTGCGACGTCGAAGTCGATCTGCTCGATGCGGTAATTTCTGCGGCGTGCCGAAGGTGACCACGAGCCTCACCTGCCCCAGAGGTGTGGTAGAGCCACTCGTTACCCCCGTGAAGGGCCTAGAGGGCATCAGCCACTCGTAGGGCACTTGAAGCTACTCGAAGGTCTCGACAGAGATGACGTTCAAGCCCTCACCCCATCTATGAGTGTCTTGGCGACGGCGATGTTGTTGATGATGGGAGTGCACACCAGAGGAATGGTGCCAACAACCTTGGTCGACTTGGGGTCGAAGGCGATGGTGTACTGCGACCACTTGAGGGGCTGGGATGCCTCAATCCCTGGAAGCGCGGCGTTGACCTCGCAAGAGAATTGCTTGAAGTGGTTGTTGGACTTGGGCGCCTGAGACCCGCCGAGGATGCAGGCTGTTGCCCCCTGAGGGGCTTAGTAGCCCCAGGGTTCTCGTCGTGGAGGTTGCCGTTTTGCCCAGCGTTGTTCCCTCGAGCCTTCTGCTGAAAATTGTGGCGTCCACCTCCGCGGCCACCACGGCCTCCGCCGCGGCCCTGGTTCTTCTCCCGTTCCTTGCTGAGCTGCTTGAGCTCCCAGCAGTCTTCAGTTGCGTGGTTGTGCCTGTTGTGGTAGATGCAGAACAGACGGTTGTCCACTTTCTTCTCATCAGCCGCCGGAGAGGCCTCGCGAGGCTGCTTTGCGTCAGGCTCTGCCGCGAGGATGGCGGTGGTCTTGCGCTTCTCGACAGGCTTCTTCTTGCTCCTGGACCCCTCAGGGGGTCATCCTCCGTTTCTTTCTTGACGAAGAGGAGGCCCTATTCAGCCTTAGCGCACTTGTCAGCCAGATCGAAGAGCTTCACCACCGAGGTGAGGGTGTCGTGGATGCCGAGCTTCTCGAGCATCCGACGGTTCGTGACGCCCTCCCTGAAGGCGGAGATGACGTGCGAGTCCGGGATGTTCGGGATCTTGTTGCGGATCTGGCTGAAGCGCTGGATGTATCTGCGGAGGGTCTCGTCAGGCTTCTGGCGCACCGCGCGAAGATCGTTGTAGGTGAGCGCGCGCTCGTAGGTGCCCTTGAAATTGGCGACGAAGACCTTGCAGAGGTCCTCCCACGTGTCGATGGTGTTCTCGGGGAGGTTCGTGAGCCACGAGAGCGCGGAGTCCTTGAGCGCCATGGAGAGCCAGTTGGCCATCACCTTGTCGTCGCCTCCCGCGGCCTGGATGGAGACGGTGTAGAGCTGCAGGAACTCCAGAGGGTTGGTCCTGCCATCGTAGCGCGGAGGGAGGTATGGCTTGAACTTCACGGGCCAGACGACGCGGCGCAGGTTGCGGGTGAAGGCGGTGCAGCCCGTGGCGTATGTCACAGCGCCGCCGGCGAGCGCGCCGCGGTTCTGGCGGCCTGCAGCAGCAATCTCCTGGACGATGCGGTTGTGGCGGTCCCTCTGGCGCTCGATCTCCACGCGCGCATCCGCTGGAGTTCGCTGCACAATCTGGCAGCCGTGCGGCGAGGATGCGTGCGACGCGGCGCGGTGGTTTGCTGCCAGAGCTGCAGCCGGAGGAGGTGGCGGAGGCGGAGGGGAGGAGGAGCGCCGTGCGCTATGTTCCCCTCGTGTCCGGATGTGCGCACCAGCGAGCGAGAGGGCGCTGGGTGCAGGGAGGAAGCTTCCTCGTCCTCTCCGTCGTTGCCGTCGTCGTTGCCGCTGCCGTGGCCGCCGCCGTCCTCAGGATGTTCGATGCGCGGCTCGGCGTTGCGCTCCGAAGCGCGGTTGGCGCGTGGGCGACCACGCGGGTTGTTGTTGGCGGCAGGCTCGGTGTTGGCCCTGCCGGACGTCCGTCGCGCAAGGCGCGCAGCTCGCGTGTCAGTCATGTCGCGGAGAGGTTGAAGAAGTTGAAGACGCGCCTCAGCCCCCTACCTGGCGCGCCAAATGTCGGAGACTAGTCCCAGGAACTAGGGGTGTCTCTCAAAAGCCAGGAATGGAGTAAGGGGCTGAACACAACGTCAAACAGATCCTCAACAACCTCGGCGACGGTGCTCATCGAGCTCGGTGAGGATCATCACGACAGAGATGGAACACGAGCCGCTACCCAGGTTCAGGCCCACCGTGAGGTGCAAAAGCCCTATGTCTGCTAAGATGTATTGCACTGCTTAGAGAGGTTCTCAGTACAAGGATGCTTGCCGAGGGCACAGTTGTGGCTATGGTAGACTATAGTGGAATGAGCTCCATCTTCTCCTTTAGACGTAGCTGCTTGGGTGTTGAATGAGTTGGTGAATGCGGGATCCCCCTCCTAGGTCGTACACCGGCTCCTTATATACTGGCCTTGGTTCTCTTCCCCGAAAACCTCTGGCGGGAAGGGATACCACAATGCCGCAAAGATGGTGCATGGTGCACTGCGTCGGGGGCGTCCATGGACGCGGTCCATGGCAGAGAGCACATCGTCTTGGCAGAAAAAGCCACCGTCCATCCAGGACGGTGGGCTGGCGCTGCAGAGCGCTGTGTGCGCGCCCCACAGTGACGTCGCAGTTGGAGCGTAGCGGCGGCTGGCCGCTTTATCTCCAAATTGGCAAGTCTTGGAGTCCGCTTTGCCTCCCCAGCTCTGTTGACTGCTTTATACACGAGAATGGCAACTGCGGCGTCTTCGCCATCGCGCGCAGGCGCGCGCGTCACTCTGCGGCGGGCGCAGAGCCCATGTGCGCTCTGCAGCATGTGCAGGAGCTTGCTTCCACTTGAAGGAACCCCGCGAGGGCCTGGAGCCTCGCCGAGGCTTTGTAGCCGTTGACTCCTCGCGAGGGAAAATCTCGCGAGGGTAGCGCGGAGATGCGCCATGACCTGATGGTCTTCTAGGAGAAGCCTTCCTGAGGCAGAAGTTCCTCTCGAGGCCCCTTAGGCCGAACGTCTGGTCCTTAGCAGAAATGCCCAGCCGAGCAAAGAAACCCTCAAGAGGGAAAATCCCTCGCGAGGCTCGTCAGGCTGGGCGCCTGGTCCTTAGTAGAATTTCCTGCGGAGCGTTTGAGGGCTGTGGCAGGCCGGCCCATGGTACCCTGGTTTCCACTGGGCCGACAACCGCCGCCGTCGTAAACCCTATTTCGAGAGAGTTCTGAAGCTCTTCCCGGCACCCTGCCGGAGGGGAGATCATAACCGGAGGGCTCTACATCGACATGCCTGCCTCCGGAGTGATGCGTGAGTAGTTCATCCTTGGACTACGGGTCCATGGCAGTAGCTAGATGGTCGTCTCCACTTTGTGCTATCATGTTTAGATCTTGTGAGCTGCCTATCATGATCAAGATCATCTTATTGTAATGCTACATGTTGTGTCTTTATTACACTTGTCAAACAGACTTTACGCCAGACTAGCAGCTTACATCTGCTTATCTATAATTTTGCAAAAATAGCTGGCAAAGGGGTGCCCAGTCCCAATAAAAGATAATTTACAACTTTAACCGCTAATTCTCTTCACATTTTGTTCCTGAGCAATCAGTCAAACATCTGCATGTGTAAACCAAAGAGAAAGAGGGATGATCGGCTTGCTGCAGAAATAACGTTCCTCATGGGAGCCGCTCTTGTAAAGTCTAGCTGGCAGGGGTAATACTGTATTGTCTATTACCATTCGTTGACCATTAGCACACACACCTCTCAAAATATATTTTTACTCTCTATATGATTTCAAAAACTAAAAAGCTCTAACACATGATATAATCCTGCTTTCCTCTGCGAGGGCCTATCTTTTACTTTTATGTTGAGTCAGTTTTCCTACTCCTTTCTATTCTCCACAAGCAAACACTAGTGTCAACTATGGTACAAGAATTGTTATATGTTTTCATATTAGACTAATTATGCAACTTTGTGTTGACAATAACCATGAGATAAATATGTTGAAAGTTCAAGCAAATGCTGAAACTTAAATCTTCCTTTGTGTTGGTCAAACACTTTTGATTCAAAAATGTTGCTTGGTGAGCTAACTCTTATGCAAATTCTTATAGCTCCATGTCTCCAAAGTACTATCCATGAAAAGTTTTTACTTGTATGATGCATTTTGTTTGCTCCTTATTTACTTTGCAGCAACTACAGATAATTGACTTGGATCACTTCATTCAATTCATGTGCTTTACATTACTATTTGATCGAGATTGTGCTGGTAGCATGTCTCTACAAAAATTATACTGTTATTATCGTTTACCTACTCGAGGATGAGTAGGAACTAAGCTTGGGGATGCTGATACGTCTCAAACGAATCTATATTTTCTGCTGTTTTTCCGTTTCAGAAAAGCTAGTCGAGAAATATTCTCGGAATTGGACGAAAATCAACAGGCGTCAGTTTTTCACCGACACGAAGACCAAGTCCGAAGGGCGCACGAAGAAGCGACCCAAGGCGGCCACACCACCCCTAGGCGCAGTAGGCATGTCCGGCGCGCCTAGGTATGGGGTGGGCCCCCCGGGTGCCTCCAGCCGCCGCCCTTTCGCCTATATATTGCCTCCGTCCAGAAAACTCTAAATACCCGATCATTATTCCACGAAAAGTTCCATCGTCGTCGCCATCACAAACCCTAGTTCGGGAGGGTTCTGAAGCTCTTCCCTTCACCCTGCCGGAGGGGAGATCATCACCGGAGAGCTCTACATCACCATGCCTGCCTCCGGAGTGATGCGTGAGTAGTTCATCCTTGGACTACGGGTCCATAGCAGTATCTAGATGGTCGTCTCTCCACTTTGTGCTATCATGTTTAGATCTTGTGAGCTGCCTATCATGATCAAGATCATCTTATTGTAATGCTACATGTTGTGTTTGCTGGGATCTGATGAATAGTGATGTTATGATCAAGTTGTTTATCAATCTATCTACTGTTTTATTTATGTTCTTGCATGCTCTTCGTTGCTAGTAGATGCTTTGGCCAAGTAGATGCTTGTGAATCCAAGAGGGAGTATTTATGCTCGATAGTGGGTTCATGCCTCCAGTAATCTGGGTTCGAGCGACAGAAATGACTAAGGTTGTGGATGTGCTGTTACCAATAGGGATAAAATAACTAATGCTTAGCTTAAGGGTACTGTTGTTAAGTCTAATGCGTTTGTTTACATTACACACCTTGCTTAATGCAATTATCCGTTGCTTGCAACTTAATACTGACGGGAGACACGGATGTTATCCTGGAAGTGGATTATTTAGGCATGGATGCAGCTGGTAAGCGGTCCATGTATTATGTTGTAATGCCCAATAAATACTACAATAAACATTCTTGTCATATACTGCATTGTCATGCGTTTGCTATTTGTCAATTGCCCAGCTGTAATTTGTTTACCCAACATGCATGCTATCTTTTATGGAGAGACACAGCTAGTCAACTGTGGACCTCGGTCCATTCTTTTACACTGATAAAAACACCGTCTGGAATCATCTGTTCGCTCTTACTTTCTGCACTTATTATTATTCTCCACACTATATGTTAATCCGTTGTATTCAGCAAGCCAGGAAGATTGACAACCTTCCTGTTTCGTTGGGGCAAAGTAGTTTTATTGTGTTGTGTGCAAGTCCACGACAACTTCCATATTTTCTGGCGCTGTTAGGAGACTTCCTCTTCAACACGCTATATTTTCTGGAGCAATTGTCAACCTTCTGAAGCACTTTTGACTCCTACTGGTTCGATAACCTTGGTAGAATTATAGGGGAAAATTGTTGCAGCACTACATCATACCTTCCTCTTGGGGTCTCCCAACGAACATGTGTTTTGATGTCATCCGTACACCTCTTCACTCATAGATTCATATTCTCCCGTATCATTGACAATCATGACTTTCTTGTTTGTACACTCAAAGGATTTGTGTCCTTGTCCTCCACACTTGTAGCATTTCAAGAGTCGTGTGCCGGACGAAGATCCTTGAGGCGTGTTGCTTGAAGGAGGCACTTTCTTGAAAGGTTGAGGTGCTTGAGTCGTGGATGTAGAAACTCTTGGAGGACCTTTTGTGTTGGCTTGAGGAGGAGCTTGTGTCGTTGTAGGCGTGGATGATGAATGCTTGTTGGCGAAGAATGCCTTTGTCTTGATGTATTTGAGCTCTTCAAGCACGTTGTAGCGCCCTGACCCCAGAACTATACAGAGATGTTGTGTGTCACTGGTCATATGATACAACCGAAGGTTACTGGGCACACCACTCCCAGGCCAAAACCTTTGGCAGGCGTTGCTCGGAATGGATCATCGACAACACTACACTTCGATTGATGCCATAACACAGGCACAACTATCACTGTATAATAGAGAGATCAAGACTGTGGAACATCTGGCATATCACGGACTCTATGACTCAAAGCAAGTATAACAACTCATAACAAAGTGAAGGTAGAAGATATTACAAACAGAGGTGACACGACCCAACATTACATCACACAGCGGAAACCAAATTATGTTGTTCTAAACAACAAGATCCAAACTATGGCCTAAGAGGCCTTTAGATAAACATTCCCGACGCCAGCTGTTCCGAGACGTCCCAAGCTGCCACCTGGGAACCCAAACTACTCGTCGATGTCCACGCAGTAACCACCTTCGTAGTGATGAACTTCACCTGAACAAAATATAGCAAGAATAAGTACGGGATGTACTCAACAAGACTTAATTAACCTATTATATATCTGCTTGCTCAGAGAATAAGTATGAGGGTTCTTTGCGTAAAGCAATCTTTGTTTTCAAATCAAGAGAGGAGAGAAACTTGTATAACAGATCTTTCAAAAGGGGATAAGAGAGCTACGAAACTAGCTTCACCATCATATTTTGTATCCACCGAACCATCATCAACTGAACTTACTCACCAAGTCCACTTCCTCGACTCACCCTCGAGGAAACAAACCCGCACACTTAGTTTTTCAAGTTTTACGATTAGGTTAACATCATCTATGATCCTTAAGTCTATCGTCAAGTCGTCCATAACCGTGGACACGGCTTTTCGAAAAGATTTAACCCTGCAGGGGTGTACAATGTTTACCACACGTACCGCCCGGCTCCTTGCCGATCATTAGCTCTCTTCCTGGGAAAGCCGGCAGAGTGGGAACGGTTACAACCTTTACCTTGCATAAGTCTATCCATGGGCAATCGTGTGTGTGGAAATCCAAGTTCTGGGCTCCAACCCCCTGGACCGCGGCCACGTTCCTATATTTCCTTTCTTCCACAATATTTTCCTTCATCAAATGGAAAGCCCGAACTAGAGAACCCATGGATAGTCCTTCACAAGTTAGTTAGTCGATAGGGGTTCCGGCCCACGCATGGTTGCACGCTCAGTCTTGGTTCGAAGGCGGGAACAGTCCTAGGAGGCAAGAACGAGACAAATCACCACCAACCCACTGTGGCCTCTCATCCAAGCCTTGTTTTTAAATATCTTAAACACACATCTCTGAACTTTCCACGTCATCCTGTCATATTAAGTTCATCGCAACTCTGTTTCATTAACCGGATGATCCAGAGCTAAGCAATTATGCGTGGCTAAGCGTAGCAGATATAGAGCTCTGGCGATGCTGACACACAAGCACTACCTAGGTTTGCTAGGAGCCGTGGATCAGGATATCTAGGCAATGCATTAGATAGGATAACTCTACCATTCTACCAAAACCACATTGGAATCGTATGCATTATACAAGAATCAAAATACTTCGAAATCATATATGAGCAGATAAGAGGTTATGCTTGCCTTGCTTCTTCGACAACCAAAAATAATAGATCTTTGGTAAATTTGTGCTTGACTTGATCGTTGGTTGATCAAGTATTCATCTTTGTTGTTGTTGATCTCGATCCCGATCTCGTATCCGCATTCTACCGAGAAGAATCGAAACACCGGAAAGAAATGGAAACAACAATCACTTCATGGCATAATGCAATGCGCATACAAACATGAATGGCATGACAACTTAAGGTTATTAAAGTTGAAACCTAAACATGGAGATCATTTTAAATGAAGCCCAAATGCATTTAAATAGAGCATTTGGGAACACTCCATAAATTCATAAAATGGTTTATTTTGTTATCCTAAATAAACATGGTTAAAAGTTGTTAAACATGCATGAATTTGATATAAATACACAGATTACATTTTTCTGCACATTTTGGTATATTAATCATATTTTTCTGATTTAAAATGAATTAGTTATGAATTTTTAAAGTTTAAATCAAATTCTGAAATTCTAGAAAAGTTTAAAACTCTGACAGCCGGACCCACTGTCAGGGATTTAATAATTTCCGAAATTATTTTCATAAACATTAAAATACTGACAACCCGAGCCCACCGTGACGTCAGCAATGACATCGGCAATGGCTGGAGCTGCTCTACTGAGCATGGAATCAACGCACGAAAGCCAGCGGGGAAGCGCAAGCAGGCGTCCTCGACTCGCGCAGACGCGCGCTACCATTTGGTGGCGGCGCCGCTCGGTTTTGGCCACCGGAGCTTGCTCGACGGCGAGCTCCCGCGGCGGCGGATGGTGTTGCACGGCGGCAGCACGGAGTAGAACAAGAGGGAGGCGGGGAAAAGGTCCAGGAGGACCTGCATCTCACCAGGAACGCGATGGTGAGGTCAGGGAGGCCGGAGGATGTCGGGGGCGACCGGAGCGAGCTCAGAAGGCGGCGGCCGGAGGCGGGGAATAAGCGGTTGATCCGCTCGATTTCGAGCTCCCCGGCTTGTGCTGCTCAGCTAGGATGGAGAGCAGGACGGCGCGGTTCTGGTGGTGGTCTTCGATTCGACCGGGGCGGTGTGTAGCGGCGGCGCTATGCGTCAGCAACGGTGACGACTCGGCCGAGCGTGCAAGGAAAAAGAGAGCATGGGAGAGGGCAAGCGCGAGTGAGTAGAGACTGAGAAGAGAGGAGAAGCACGGCTCGTCTCTGGCCTTATCCATGCGAGTAGGGAGGCACACAGGAGGTGGCATCGTGAGCATGGAGGAGTCGACATGCAGCTCGTCCTTCTGTCCAAAGGAAGAAGAAAACGAAGAGAAAGGAAACTTTATAGAAAACCCCCTGGCAGTTTGGTAATTAAGAAATTTATTTGAACAGTAACTTTCTAAAAATTTATAGGGCTTTTAAATTAGTCTACAAATCACCCGAAAATTCATGTAGGCTTCTAATATTGTAGAGAAGCCCCACATATTTTTGTTTTGCAAATTTTTAAACCTTTGGAATTTTTAAACCACATTTCAAAAATAGGCATTGTTTAGGCCATTTTGATAAAATCCTTGTTGGTTTAAATGCAAATTTTCTTAGTGCAAAATTAATGCATGACATGACATGATTAACTATTTAACTCTTATTTACAAACATGGGATGTTACACACGTGACGCTCGGCCTTTGTTGCTTGATGGACTAGCTCAACCAAGGTGGCATATGGTTGGAATTCCACAATCTTCTTGATGGGGTAGTGATGTAGGCCGGGTCACCTCCACCACCATGTCAAGCACTCCAACACATTACAAGTCACAATGGACCTCAAAGGTGAACTCCTTCCACTATGTGATTCACTATATGTCACCTTTGGATGGTATACTATTTGACCATTGTTCCCATTGCATGGCTAGGTTTGTCATGATGAGTACAAGACCACGGGAAGATGGACAAGGTGCAAGAGGAATGAGGTTCGACAAGACGGTGGCTTGGAAGAGGAGAAGGAAGAGAAGCCGCAGCTCCAGGCGCCGGTACTACCGACCTGCACGCCGGTACTACCGCCGCCCTACATCCGGTACCACCGGAGCAACTACCGCTGAAGACCAAAAGCTCCTGGAGTCGGCCAGTACTACCGGCAGTTTGGCCGGTACTACCGGACCTACGCGAGTCCGGTACTACCAGACCTTAAACGCTGGTACTACTGGCCCTGCGCGTGCCTGTGTGCAGATCTAGGCTTTGACCCATGTATCCCCTTTCCCTTTGCCCTTTGGGCCTAGACTATATATAGGAGTTCCCCTCCACCTAGAGAGAGGAGAGTCTATGATGAGAGAGAGTTGAGCATAGGCTCCTTACCCACCACTTTGTGGTGTTGCCTCCCCTTGTGGAGAAGATCCCGTTGTGGATTCAAGGCCTCCCCTTGTGGAGAAGATCCCTCTTGTGGATTCAAGACCTCTACATGTAGTTGTGACTACTTGCCAATCTTTCATCTTCAGGTGACTCTATTGGATCGGTTGGGTTGACCGTTTGGAGAAACAACCACTCGAGATCTCTCCTTGTATCTACTACTTGCCAATCTCTCCCTTTGGGATTCTATTGGACCGGCTTGGACCGACCGCTGAGGGAAACGTGTCCTTGTATCGTGTTTGTGGTCTTGTGTTCTTCGTGTTCTTCGTATTCTTGCGTGTGTTCGTCCACATCCGCCGTAAATCCATGAAGATCGGGCCAACCTAGAGGTCCTAACCTTCATCATATGGTATCAGAGCAAAGGTTGCCATCAATTTGACTTTGTTTCCCCCACAAATCTCCCAAATTTTTCTTTGATTTTGAGAAATTCGAAAAATTCCACCAAAATAGCCTCAAATTGCTTTTGTTCGATTCGGAGATTCTTGTGCGTTTTGGTAGGTTTGATTCATAGATCTATTACAAAACTTATTGATCTACCTTCCTTTGCGTTCCCATGGCCCAATTCCATTGATTTCCCCTCCGATTCGGTCTTTTTCGGTGTGTTTTTCCGCCAAAATCGCGTATTTTCGCGTTCTCGGGCACAAATTGCGACCTGGCCCGGTACTACCGGCCAAATAGCTCGGTACTACCGACCGGATATAGAGAGCAGGCGCGAATTTAGCGAACGGCCGGTACTACCGACCATTTCAGCCCGGTACTACCGACCAGAACCAGAAACAATAATTTCTGCACATGGTTTTGGTCATATCTTTTGACTCCAGACTCCGTTTTTGGTGTTCTTTGGCTCGTTTCGAAGCTATGGATAAGCTTTACGTCACCACTGCAGTAGCTCCATCATCCACCACTACCAAAATCCGTGGGAAAGCACGAAGCTTCTACAACAAAGGGTGAAGAACGTTGACGAAAGGTATAACATCGCCAATCTTTCCAAATTGTTAGAAAAAGCACGCGCTTCCTGGGCGCACACCCTGCATCTTTCCCAGGCCTGACACATGTTGTACGCTGGTGCGTTTCTTTCCTGCCGCTTGCCTCTCCCTGTCTGACACGTGGCACGAGTGCGTCGCTCCGATGCCTTTCCTTCCGTGGCTGGTTCCTTTTCTCTCTCTTCTCACACACTGCATGCATGGCCGCTGTCGCTGGTTGGATGGCAGGGTGTGTCCTTCCCGTTTTTCTCTTTTTATTCAAAGATGAAAAATAAATAATCTTACAAACCGAGTTTCCAAATCACGATCCGTTTTCAGGGATGGATTAGTCGCGTCGAGATATTCAAAACTAGATCCCATATTGATATGTTTCGACGAAATTTTTTTGTGCACTGCTCGGAATGTGTAGATTGCACTGCCTTAAATTCCTTTTCTTTTTTGATGCACTACCTCTGTCATGGTGGGAGCACGGCAGATGCCATGGGTATGGCTAAGATGGGGCCGAATGGTCGTTGGGGGATTCCGGGGAGGGTTTATGCACTCTCGAAGTGCACAAGCAAGAACACACAAAAAACTGCAAGAACCCGAACTGAAAAACAATCAACCAAGAACACGAAGAACACCACGATGTACCCTGCTTCAGGGCCCTCTTGCGGAGGTAACACCCCTACTGCAGCACTACCCTAGTCAGTGTATAGCTCAAGGTGACAAGTACAAGCTGCTCCTCAAGCTGTGCGATGTTACAATGGTGAGAGCTTGAGGTGGGAGATGAAGTTACAAGGAGAATGAACTAGGGTGCCGGGGTCTCTTTTCTTTCTTCTCCTTTGTTTTCGTCCTCCGTCTCCCTTCTCGCAGGAGGGGTGGAGGCCCCCTATATAGGCTAGCCGGGTTACCATAATGCCCCTCGCCGAGCACTGTAGCCATGCCTCTGCTTTGATCATCATTGTACTCCTGTCAGGGACAAGACATGACCTACCCATCTCCTGCATCACCACAGTGGAGCTAGGATGTCCCCTCTGACTGAGACAGGACGCAGCCGCGCCGAGCTACCTCGTAGCCCTGACCCCGGATCTCACGGGGTCAGCGGTCAGAGACGTGCAGCCCCGCAGAACCCGGGGCACGCCTCTGCCACGCTCCGTGACAGACGCTCCCGTGTCAGGCGGGAAGTGACAGGAGCATTGACTCCTGTCCGAGCTACGGCCTCCTACCGTGGTTAGCCCGGGTCCTACGCTTAAGATCTTTTACCAGGTCGGACTTCACTTCCTTCCAGTAGCTCCTGCACTCACAACACCACCCATAGCACCGAGGTATAGCTCGGCTGATCACAGCTCGGATCATGAACCTCGGCCCATCCCAATGGGATACCTCGGACCCCTCTGGTCCAAGATAGGTCGGCCTGTACTCTCCATGTCAAGATGTAGCTCGAACATTCCCAGGCCCAAACATCTCGGCAATTTCCGTACCTCGGCACACCTTTGAACTCCACTCATGCCAATCCTTGACCCTACCCGGGGGTACTCCCCCGACATTAGTCCCCGAAGCTGGTGCGGTCCTACGACCTCGGATGGAGGGCCGTAGCAGGTTCAAAACAAGCAAGGCACCACCGCCTAAACCGACCTCAAACATAGTTCCGCCGAGGTACTTCCCACATACCACCACCTAATCCGAGGTAGATATGTAACCTGAACTCTCCGAGCTATTTGACTCAGCACAATCTTGCCTCAAGATTCTCCGAGGCACGTGGCGAAGAATCACTGCCCGGGCTTCGAAATCCGGACCTCTGACAGATAGGTCCTGACCACACGCCGCCCTCGTCAGCCGGACCCACCGAACAGCGCACCTGCGCACTCAAGTACTTGACCAATTTGACCGCCTCTGACCCCTCGATTCTCGCGCTCACCAGTACAGAAAATCCGGCGCAGGCGGTTGCCACTCTGCGGCCCACGATGTGGCCGATCGTGCGGCCACCAACCGCGCCACCGTGTGCTTACCCGCACACGATCCCGCGCCTTCCCGATAACCGCGTGGTAGTGCGCAGTTAACGCGTGCAGTTACCGCTCGCAGCTATAAATAGGGGCCCAGGGGGAGTTTCATCTTCCTCCTCCCCACTCGCCTGCTGCCCCGCGCCCTCTGCCTCCATCGCCGCCGTCGAGCACCTCGCCACACCGGAGTACGCGCCGCCGTTCTGCAACACCGTTCCGCACCGCCGTCAAGCGCCTCGCCGCACCGGAGCACGCGCGCTGCGCCTGGCACCATCGACACGCCGCCGATCCCTCGCGTTCCTCCACGGTGAGTTCCTTGCTTTGCTTTCCCTCCATTGCCGTGGATGAGTTCATCCTCCGATGAACTCGAGGATCCTGATGAACCCTAAAATCTTGATGAACCTGATGATCCCCTCGAGCCCTCTTAGTGCATTTTAGATCTCATCTAGATATATCTCAGACGCACCCGTGCTATCCTCTTAGGTCTGCCCCTTGACGAACTCGAATTTATCTCCCTTTTTAGCTCACCGGTAGATCCTTGCTAGTATCCCGCCATGGTAGAAACATGTTTCCCGCCTAAATCCTTTAGCTCGGCTGCCTTGACTGATCTGAGGTATCTACTCCGGCTGAACCTTGAACTGTCCGAGGTACTTACCCCGGTTGAACCTTGAACTGTCCGAGGTACTTACCCCGGTTGAACCTTGAACTGTCCGAGGTACTTACCCCGGTTGAACCTTCCTTTTCTGCAGGAAAGTGCCAAGATGTCGGCAATTGCTAAGTCAAACCGCGCCGAGGTTTCCGCCAGCGAGAGAGGTGGATGGGATGGCTCGGACGTCACCGATGACGATATCAAATGGCTCAAAGAAACTCATCGAATCCCAGCCGAACTGCTGTATCGGCTTCACACTGGGGACGGCGAACCGATCGCCAACCCCGGCGAGAAAGTGGTGTTTGTCTCTCACTTCGAGCGCGGATTCGGACTTCCGGCCAGCAAGTTCTTTCGAGAATTTCTGAAGTTCTTCGGCTTGCAGCCGCACCACCTCCCAGCTAACTCCATACTACAGCTGTCGTGCTACGCAGCTTTCTCTGAAGGATATCTCGGCCTCTGGCCGAGCGTTGAGGGCTGGGCCAAGTACTTCCAGCTGAAGAAACAGAGCATCCCCAACAAGGATGTTGTGAACAAGGATATGACTGCCTGTGGTGCGGCCGCTATCTCACCCCGGCTGGGCTCCGAGTTCCCACGGATCAAAGGCCTGGAGAGCTGCAAGAAGTGGAATCGATCCTTTTTCTATGTGAGGAACCCCGGTACTGTCGACCTCATCAACCTCCCGGACTTCCAGCTCGGCCCTCCCACTGCACAACTCAATTGGGATTTCAACCCGGAGGACGCCTACGCCGAGGTTCAAGAGATCCATGAATACATGCTGGATCTCAAGAAAAGAGGGTGGGGTTCCGATGACATCCTCCGGACTTTTGTAGATCGAAGGGTCAGCCCCCTCCAACAACGAGCCCATAAGATCTGCCATATGGAAGGTCTACTCGATCCTACTCGGATCAGCAGCAAGGCGCTCTCCAAGGCCTCAGTTTGGCGCCGGGTCAAAGCCGTTGCCCAGACTGAGATGGACGAGGAGTGGACATGGGGCGTGGAGCCTCACAACAGAGAAAATCTTCCGGAGCAAGTGAGTACTTTACTAAATTTCCGAGCTTACGCTCCGGTCTTGCACACCTCGGTTGCTTCTTAACTCAATTCTTTTTTGCCACTCCTGCAGCGGTTCGCCCGGCAGCTGATCGAGGACGGCCCGGAGCCGTCGAACTGGGCTCCTGCCCGCCTCGCCCTGGAAGGTTCAGAGACTGAAGACCCGGACAATGAGGATCACCTTCCGATCCCTAAGGCCGTTCCGAGGTCCGCCCCAAAGACTAGCTCCTCCAACCCGGGTAAGAAACAAGTTCCCACCTCCATCAGAGACTGGTCTGACGACGATGATGACGATGACGATTGCCAAATTCTGGAACCTGTCAACATTATTCCCATTTCATATGCTCCTCCAACATATAAGAACTTTCATCCAGCGTCTGCAGCTTCCCGGAAGCGCTCAGGACCTGGTACCTCGGATGCCGAGGCTTCCAAGACCTCGGATACTGCGGCGCCCAAAGCCAAGCGTGCCAAGAAAACCTCGGCGAAGCGCAAGAAACGAGGCCCCGTGGAGGAAGATGCGTAAGTCACTTTGCTCCTTTGCTCCTCCTTACTCTCACGCTGCTCCGAGGTTAAGTTTTTACACTCTAACTTAATCTTTCTCTTTTTTGTCTAGCCCGGCTCGGCAGATCAAGCAGAGCCACAGCTCGATACACTCACCACTGCCTCCAGTGGTTGAAGCTCAGACCCCGAGGTCGAGGTTAACCTCGGAAGCCCCGCCAGAGCCTCTCCTCCAGAACGTCCATTGACCTCACCAGCCCGGAGAAGACCATCTCCTCCCCGCGCGTCTCCTCCGCCGAACTTCCACCGCCGAGCTCTGACTCCGGCCTGGGGCACTCTGCTCCCCGCCGAGATCAGACTCCTCCACCTCCTCAGAAGGATGCGGAGACAGATCGCGCCAAGACTCCGGCAAAGACCGTGCAGGAGCCTCGGCTCTCCCCCAAGTCTCAAGCTGCGCGCAACCAGCAGCAGCAGCAAAAGAAGAAACAACAACAACAGCAGAAGCAAAAGCTCCAGCAGCAGCAGAAAGATTCAGTTGTTGAGCCCCCAAACAGCCACACAAACTCCAATGCCGCCACCGCCACGGGACCCAAGGCTGCGAGCACCCAACTGGTGCCGCACGTTCCTGCGCCGAGGTCCACCTGACCAAGATTGCGCCCTCGAGCTCTCAGGTCGCCACCTCCCGAGCTCTTTTTGCTGCTACCACTCAGCCGGACATCAGCAGCTGGGAGGTCGGGCAACTCCGGACCAAGAGCGGGAACAGCTTAGGCTCGGAGAAGCACTATGACATGGACTGGAACTCGGCTGACACTGCCGAGGTCTCCTCTAACCCGAGCTCTGAGCATCCCGTTGGACCCAGCGCCGTGCTCCAGTCCATTTATACATGCAGACTGCAGTCCTTGATTGCAGCAAGAAGGCCTCGGTAAGTTTCTTTACAACTCTCTTTCTTCCTTTGAAATCAAATGACAAACATACACTATTCCCAGTCCCCGAGATTCGGGTTGAGCAATTGACACTCCACCGAGTTAAAATTGCTCGGCTTGAATCTCAAAAACTTGTCATTTCTCCATGCTGAGTCCCCGAGGCCAATGCCAAGTCCGGGCCTCGGGTGCTAAAATACCTCGGATTTTCGAACTGATCTCTCTATTTTTCAGGAATGCAACAATGCTCGGACAAAGGTCTTCAAGAACCTCCTGCTGGATCACAACAGACTGAAGAAGTCTCACCGGACTCTTCTATCCGCAAGGAGCAGAGCGACAAAGATACGCCTCCAAGTTGAAGACAGCCGAGGATGAAATAGCTCGGCTGCAACAAGAGCTGAACCGGGCTAATGAAGCCAAAACTGTGGAGGACGCTATGAAGGTCAAGGACCAGGCCGCCGAACAGCAGCAAGAGCTTGCCAAGACCCTGGAGAGCCGCGCCACCTCGGCCGAAGCCGAACTTACCGCCCTCCGAGCTATCTCGAAAAGCTGGTTGTCCGAGCTCGCTCGGATTAATCACCAAATGGACAGTAAGTTTCTTTTCCCCTTTTCCTTATTTTCTGCCGACCTACACCCCGTGCCACCGTATGCCTTATTTCAGCGACAGCCTTTTTGTCTTCTTCAGAGAACTTCGAGCACTCCAAGGACAAGGCTATCCGCGAAGTTCAAGCAGCTCGGGCAAAGAGGGCTGAGACAGAAACCCTCAGCGACAGCTGGGATATCCAGGACCACCTTGTGCCCTTAATGCTCGGATCAGGCCGCTCGAGCCATTGGAACCAAGCTGTTGATGCTGCCATCGAGGTCCACCGTGCCCTCTGGCCCAAGGTTAAGACTCCCACTTGCATCGACGAGCTCGCCACGAAGCTGAAAGGAGCCGAGGCTAGACTTCGGGAGTGGAGATGCTCATCAGCTCGGGCTGGAGCGGACAAGGCCCTGGTGTTCGTGCTGTCCTGGTATGAAGAGTTGAGATCCACACTGTTACCTCCCTGCGCAGGGCTCTCCTTGGAACTCCACCCCTGATGGCATTGCGAAACGCCAAGCAGCAGCCGACCTCTTTGCTAGTTATGCAAACACCCGGACCTTTGAAGGGCGCCTCTACTCTGAGGACGAAGAGAGCTCGGACGAGGAAGAGTCCGGTGAAGAAAGTTCTGAGGCGAGGAAATTGACTTTGACGAGCCTGAGAGCTCCAAGGGCAAGGCCGGCAAAACAACCGAGGTGGCTGAAGGCTCTGATGATGACTTCAGCTTCGACGAACCTCCGAACTCCAAGGGCAAGTCCGGCAAAGCGTAGCCACCGAGGTGATTTCCCCGACGTGACGGACACCCCGGCATCCACTCCAACAACCGAGGTTGCTTCCGCGACCGAGGTTGCTGCGCCCGAGGTTGCTGCGCCCGAGGTTCCTGCGCCGAGGTCTTCTTCCGAGGCCTGAACTTGTCTAACAAAACATTAAATCCCCGGTATGCCGGGTGCAGATGTAACAGACCTTAAGTAGTTTGCCTTGCTACCAGTACTATTAACTTGCTATCCGAACCATGCTTTTCTAAGAATTTATGCCGAACCCTTTTGGAACGAGTCCCCGAGTTCACTTTCGTGTTTACTATATCTGGCATTCTTTGCTCTTGTCTACCATTTAGGCGTTCGACAGTCGAGTCACAAGATTGTTGTTTATAGCATACAGTACTTAGCAAATCTCGAAGTGTGTTTCAAAACCATCCGACATAAACGAAAGGTAAAGACAGGGGTTAGTAAACGACACATGCCGAACTATATTTTTGGACCGAGTCCCCGAGTCCATTTTCATGTCTCCCACGTTTTTTCATCTTTGCTCTTGACTACCTTTTAGGCAGATGCCAGTCGAGTCACAAGATTAGTTACAGCACACATTACTTGAAGTTTGAGACGAGGTTCAAAATAGTTCGGCATATGAACGAAACTGACAAACAGAAATAAAACACAAGCACAAGAGCGAGGCAGTCCCCGAGCTTCAACCTCGGAGTGCCGACATTTCATTAAGGATTAACCGAGGTACATACATTGCGCCTTTCATGAGTAGAAAGGTCGGAGTAGAGCTATATTCCATGGTCGCCTGACCTCTGATCCGGGGTTGTCCAGCCCATCTTCCCTTGGTTCCTGCGCATCTATTAGATAGTAGGAATCATTGAGCAGAGCTCGGCTCACAATGAACGGTCCCTCCCATGGAGGTGACAACTTGTGCCGACCTTTCTTGCGCTGCACCAGCCTCAGCACCAAATCTCCCTCGTGAAACACACGAGGGTTGATACTCCGGCTATGATAACGTCGGAGACCTTGCTGGTATATTGCTGACCGAGATGAGGCCAACTCTCTGCTTCCTCAAGCAGATCTACTGCATCCTCCCGAGCCTCTTTTGCCTCGGCTTCAGTGTACATTGCCACTCTGGGCGCATCATACTCGATGTCAGTGGGTAGCATAGCTTCTGCCCCATAGACCATAAAAAATGGCGTATAGCCAGTTGATCGATTTGGCGTGGTCCTTAGACCCCACAGTACTGCTGGTATCTCATCTATCCAACACCCCGGGTTTTCAGCAGTGGTTCAATGAGCCGAGCCTTGATGCCGGCCAACACTAGAGCATTTGATCTTTCCACTTGTCCATTAGACTCCGGTGTGCCACCGAGGCTATGTCCAGCCGGATTCCCTTGTTCATGCAAAACCGAGCAAATTCTCCAACAGCAAAGTTCGTGCCGTTGTCCGAGATAATGCTATGGGGGTACCCATATCGCAGAATGATCTCCTTCAAGAAAGTCACTGCTGAATGACCATCCAACTTCCGGATTGGTTTCACCTCGATCCACTTGGTGAATTGTCCACCATCACCAGTATGTGTGTCATGTTACCTCGGGCTGGTTTGAACTCTCCCACCATATCCAAACACCATACCGCAAACGGCCAAGTGATAGGAATTGTTTTGAGCGCCGAGGCTGGCATATGCGTTTGCTTGGCAAACCTTTGGCATCCTTCACATCTCCGGACTATGGCCTCTGCATCAGCAAGAGCAGTGGGCCAATAGAACCCATGCCTGAACACCTTGGCCACCAGAGCTCTTGTGCTGCAATGATGACCACACTCTCCTTGGTGGATCTCCAAAAGCATCTCCTTGCCTTCAGCTGGCTCGACACACCGTTGCAACACCTCGGTTACGCTTCTTTTATAGAGCTCCTTGTTGATGATGGTGTACGCCTTGGCCCTCCTTTGGATTCTCCTAGCCTCGGTTGTGTCACTTGGCAAGCTTCCCTCCGTTATGAACTTCATGATTTGCTCCGCCCACTCCGGCACTGGGTGCAAAGGAAAAAGTTCTCGTCCACCTCCATTGGTTCGGCCACCATAATCTCCTCCATTATTTCCTCCACCATCCTGCGACCAGTCCCCGAGTCTGATGAGCAGTCCCCGAGGTTCGGTGCGCAGTCCCCGAGCTCTGCCACGCAGTCCCCGGGTCCGACCAAACGCACCGACGTCTACCTCCATTGGAACAGGTCCGGGCTCTTGCTCCGCCGGGATGAAAATAGATTCGGATTCAGGAGAAGGTTTGATTGAAGGAGTTCTCAAGTGATTCAGGGCTACCCTGGTGGTACTGCCTCTTTAGATGAACCGAGCTTTGACAACACGTCGGCAGCATTTTTCTGCCGAGGTATATGCCTGTACTCACACCCTTCAAAGAACCCGGATATCTTTTGCACATGGAACCGATATAACGCCATGTTGGCATCCAGAGCATCCCAAGTTCCAGAAGATTGTTGCACCACCAGGTCGGAATCGCCGAAGCACTCTACACGCCGGATACCGATCTCCTTTGCCACCTTGAGGCCATGGATTAAGGCCTCATACTCCGCCACATTGTTTGATGCTGAGAAATGAATCTGCAGCACGTACTTCAGCTGATCTCGCTTTGGCGAGGTGAGGACTATTCCAGCCCCCAGCCCGATCTTTGTCTTGGACCCATCAAAATGCATTTTCCAATAATTATAGTCCGGCCTGGGTGGCTCATACTGCATCTCGGCCCAATCACAAAAGAAGTCCGGCAACGCCTGGGATTTAATTGCATCTCTTCTCTCATAATGTGGTGCATATGGAGACACCTCAATCGCCCATTTGGCAACTCGGCCAGTTGCATCTTTGCACCCGATGATCTCCGAGATTGGAGCTTCGCACACCACCGTCATGGGATGCTCCTGGAAATAATGCTTCAACTTCTTGACCGCCAGGTAGACACCATACGTCATCTTCTGGTAGTGAGGGTAATTCTGCTTCGAGGTAGAGATCACCTCGCTCAAGTAATACACCGGTCTCTGCACCGACCTGCCACCTTCTTCGCGCTCCACCACCACTGCCACACTTACAACTCGGTTTGTGGCCGCAATGTAAAGTAACATCGGCTCATTGTGCAATGGTGATGCCAACACCGGGCAGTGGACAACATCTTTTTCAGCTCACTGAACGCCACGTCGGCCTGCGGGGTCCATGTAAACCCGGTACTTTTCTTCATGAGCTGGTACAAAGGTAAGGCTTTTTCTCCTAGCCGAGCTACAAATCGGCTCAACGAGGCTAGGCACCCTGTGAATTTCTGCACATCTTTCAAACACTTCGGTAATTCATGTTCTCAATAGCTCGGATCTTGGCCGGGTTAACCTCGATACCTCGGCTAGACACCAGGAATCCGAGCAACTTTCCAGCCGGGACACCAAAGGTGCACTTGTCCGGGTTAAGTTTCAACCGATACTTTCTCAAATTCACAAATGTCTCCTCGAGATCCTCGAGGAGAGTATGTTTCTCCTTAGTTTTGATGACAATATCATCGACATACACTTGCACATTTTTGCCCATTTGAGAGTGCAGGCATTTCTGCATACACCTCTGATAAGTTGCCCCGGCATTTCTCAGACCAAAACACATGACACGATAGCAATACGCCCCATACGGGGTAATAAAAGCAGTCTTTATTTGATCCTTTCGGGTTCAGTGGTATCTGGTGAAAACCAGAGTACGCATCGATAAAAGACAACAGTTCACAACCAGCAGTGGAATCGATCACTTGATCAATCCGAGGTAATGGAAACGGATCTTTCGGGCACGCCTTGTTGAGGTTAGTGAAGTCAATGCACATGCGCCACACCTTGACCACGGCTGGCTCGTCTTTCTTCTTTTCCACCAAGACCGGATTGGATATCCAGTCCGGATGCAGCACCTCCATAATGAACCCGGCTGCAAGCAACTTAGCCAGCTCGTCCAGCACCACTTGTCTTCGGTCGTCTGAGAGACGACGGGTCGGTTGCCTCACCGGTTTCACCTCGGCCTGACAAATAAAGAGTGCTCTGCCAACTCCCTCGGAACACCAGGCAGGTCCTTAGCCGACCATGCAAAGATATCCCGATTCTCACGGAGGAAGTGACAGAGCGCGCTTTCCTATTTCTCGCCCAGCCCGGTCCCAATGATGGCCATGCGCTCGGGTGCTCCGGGTCAATGGGGATCTCTTGGTCTCCTTGGGCACCTCGAACGCAGCAGTTGAGTCCGGGCTCATCAGTCCGGACGCCGAGCTGTGTGACTGCGCCATTGCCACCACTTGATGCAGTTTCTTCTTCTCAGCTGCAATCACCAAAGACTCGGCCAGATTAGACCCCGCCGAGGCACACTGAATGGCTCGCTTGTAGTCACCCGAGATGGTTATGATCCCATTAGGCCCTGGCATTTTCATCTTCAGGTATGCAACATGGGTGGAAATCATGAACTTGGCCAGAGCTGGCCTTCCAAGCAATGCATGGTATGCACTCTCCAAGTCCACCACCTCGAACTCGATACTCTCAACTCGGCAGTTATCCTTGGTTCCAAATGCTACATCCACCCATATCTTGCCCATGGGTGCACAGGAAACGCCAGGCACAATCCCATGAAAAGTACAACTGCTTGGCATCAACTGATTTGGCGATATGCCCAATTTCACCATTGTGTCTCGGTACATGATGTTGATGGCACTGCCATTGTCCACCAGAACTCGGGTAAACCTCACATTGTTAGTAGGCCCACACAACGTCGGATCTACCACCAGGGCATACTTTCCAGGGCTCGGCATGATCCGAGGTGTATCTTTCCTGCTCCAAGTGATCTCCTGCTCAGACCAGTTCATATAGGTCGGCACCACCGGCATTACTGCATTCACCTCCATGGCACGCCTCTGCACACTCTTCTTGTCAGTTGGCTCGGTCACAAAGACCACATAGCTCGCATGAGCCTCTCTATAGTCATTTCCGGGGTATTCATACTGCTGACTTGGTCCGGCACCACCATTGTTGTTGTTACCTCGGACATTCACACACATTCACGGTCTTGCTGCTGCAGGCCTCGGAGGAGGTGCAGTGGTTATTGGGGTAACATTTGCTCCGGACAGATTCGGGTTAGACCTCGGCTGAAATCTCTGAGGTGGTCCTCCTCTGTTTCCTCCGGCCTTGCCCCTTCTTCCCTGATTCTGCGGTTCCAGCTGCACTGCCGGGTTGAATGGTTGGCTGGCTTACGCGGGTCGGTCGTATGGTAACGGCAAGGACCATCTATCATTGATTCATAAGTCAAGGGTGGCTCCGGGTTCGGACTAAATGCCGGACCATTGATTTTCGGCCTCTGGACACCTCCAGCTCCGGGCTGATCCGGGTTCACCGCTGCAACTTGGTTCGAGGTGTATGGGTAGTCCGGCTCCCTCCTCTTTGTCCGAACTCTTGGCGGTCATTACACCTTGGTCCGAGCCGGTTGTTTATTGGCTCCCTCTTCTGTTACGTGCTCCTGCCTCTGCTGCTGGCTGCATCGGATCACCAGAGCATAAGAATCTGCAATCCGGATTGTCTGCTAGGGATTTCGGCATATCTCTTGGAGCCTCTGCCACAGCATGCTGCCATGTCGACAACCATCTGCAAACCAGGAAATGGCCTGTGCCTCTACAACTCCTTCACAGGAATTCCGAACATTGCTCCACCGAGTTAAGAATTCTCGGTCAGTTTCATGATCATCTTGCTTACATGCTGCCAGGAGCTGAGGTCGGTTTGGCCTCTTGTATGTACTAGCAAAGTTGCTGTTAAACGCCAGCTCCAAGTCTATCCAGGAGTTGATACTATACTCCGGCAAATTATTCAGCCAGATCCGAGCTGGACCTTCCAACATGTGCGGGAGATACCGGACCGCCCATCGGCGATTGCCCCCCGCTATGTGCACCGAGGATACATAATCTGTCAGCCAATCTTGCGGCTTGGTGCTCCCGTTGTATGGCTTGGTGTTCCGACCTAACTGGAACTGAGATACTGGCGGTGGTGGCTCCCTCATGATCCGAGGTCCAAAACACGCCGGACCAGGAGGGCCTTCCTCCTCCAGTTGCTCGGACAAGTAGATTCTATCCAGCTTGTTACGAACATCGCCTGGAGCTAACATCCGAGGTCCCAACGCCCCATCCACTCTGTGGTATCCAGCTCGCGCCATGGCCGAGTCTCCATCATCGTATCGGTCATCGCCTTGACCGACGTTCTGAGGTTGCTGAACATACTCCGGCTCTCGCTGATATTGCTCCTGCGGCCGGGGTTGTTGCTGATACCTCGGGGGCGGAGGTGGTTTACCTCGGCCAGCCGATGCTGCTTGCCCGCCATTCTGATTTCCCTGACCGGAGTTACCCTTAGCTCGGCTTGCATTGCCTGGCCGGGGTTTCCCTTAGCTCGGCTAGCATTGCCCTGGCCCACCTTCTGCTTTGCTGCTAACACCGGATCATACATCTGCAGCTGCTTGTTCTGACCCGAGGTGACACTCCGGGCTCGATCGGCTCCTCCGACGAGTGGAGACGAGGCTTGCCCCTTGGACACCTGACTAACTGGCCTAGCTGAATAAACCATCTCGAATCACCAGCCCCGGCTCTGCGGAGAGCCTCATTCTGCTGATTGGCTACATACACCAATTCATTGACTCGCTTCTGCTGCGCACGCCATGCATCTCCAGTCAACCCGGATAGCTCGGCCCTGCCTGCCTCGGCAGCTCTGAGGTTCTTAGCAGGGGAACTATACACCGGCCTTCCAGTCGACACGCGACTCTCACTCCTAGCCGAGGTGGTAGGTCGAGCCTCCCTGTTCATCTCATCATTGAGCCCTTGCCTCTCTGCCGCACCCGGCTAACCTATTGGTATCAGCTGCAACCGGGGTGAAGCCATTCGCTGCATTGTACTCACGCAGATCTCTATTGAACTCATCTCGGGCTGCTATCATTGCTACAGCCTCCTTTTGCAACAAGACACGCTTCTCCTCTAGCTCGGCCGCAGTCATCACTACATCTACTCCGGGATCTACAGGATCTGCTAGTGTCTGCTATCTCTGTTAGGACTGCACCTCGGCCCTGCACCTCAGGGGTGCCAGGCAACTCTTCTCTAGCCTGGGCTTTGCAGCTCTCACCTTAGCCGCAACCTCGGCCGGCTTGGATTTGCTGGCATCTCCTCTGCCAGCGGCATCACCGTACCGGTCATCATCACCTCCACGCAGCTCTCAGGGCGAGTGATACGCCGACCTAGCGCCGCAAGGAGAGGAGTTTCGTCGTCCACGAGCACCTGCTCCGGGTACTCGCGAACAACCTCGACAGCAACGTAGGTGACGAAGCTGCCGAGCATCATGGTGAAGCCATGCTCGGGGAAGGGCTTGCCGGCGAAGCACCCCGCATTGTCGCTGATGAAGTTGAACTCACCGATCTTGGCGATAAGCCCGGAAAGAACACGCTCGCCTGAGCCCGTCCGGATGTAAACTCCCTCCAACGCCTCAATCTGCCCCACGGTGGGCGCCAACTGTCGTGGTGGGATCACGGCAGATGCCATGGGTATGGCTAAGATGGGGCCGAATGGTCGTTGGGGGAATCCGGGGAGGGTTTATGCACTCTCGAAGTGCACAAGCAAGAACACACCAAAAACCGCAAGAACCGAACTGAAAACAATCAACCAAGAACACGAAGAACACCACGATGTACCCTGCTTCGGGGCCCTCTTGCGGAGGTAACACCCCTACTGCAGCACTACCTAGTCAGTGTATAGCTCAAGTGACAAGTACAAGCTGCTCCTCGAGCTATGCGATGTTACAATGGTGAGAGCTTGAGGTGGGAGATGAAGTTACAAGGAGAATGAACTAGGGTGCCGGGGTCTCTTTTCTTTCTTCTCTTTGTTTTCGTCCTCCGTCTCCCTTCTCGCAGGAGGGGTGGAGCCCCCTATATAGGCTAGCCGGGTTACCATAATGCCCCTCGCCGAGCACTGTAGCCATGCCTCTGCTTTGATCATCATTGTACTCCTGTCAGGGACAAGACATGACCTGCCCATCCCCTGCATCACCACAGTGGAGCTAGGATGTCCCCTCTGACTGAGACAGGACGCAGCCGCGCCGAGCTACCTCGTAGCCCTGACCCCGGATCTCACGGGGTCAGCGGTCAGAGACGTGCAGCCCCGAGAACCCGGGGCACGCCTCTGCCACCATCCGTGACAGACGCTCCCGTGTCAGGCGGAAGTGACAGGAGCATTGACTCCTGTCCGAGCTACGGCCTCCTGCCGTGGTTAGCCCGGGTCCTGCGCTTAAGATCTTTTACCAGGTCGGACTTCACTTCTTTCCAGTAGCTCCTGCACTCACAACACCACCCATAGCACCGAGGTATAGCTCGGCTGATCACAGCTCGGATCATGAACCTCAGCCCATGCCAACGGGATACCTCGGACCCCTCTGGTCCAAGATAGGTCGGCCTGTACTCTCCATGTCAAGATGTAGCTCGGACATTCCCAGGCCCAAACAGCTCGGCAATTTCCGTACCTCGGCACACCTTTGAACTCCACTCATGCCAAGCCTTGACCCTACCCGGGGGTACTCCCCCGACAACCTCGGATGGATAGTGCACTGCCTCAGTGAGGCAGTGCTTTTCGGTGCACTGCCTCGGATGGGCAGTGCACTGCCTTCTCTTTTTGCGGTGCACTGCCTTTTCTTTTGCGGCTGAGACAGTGCATTGCCTTCTCTTTTTGCGGTGCACTACCTTTTCTTTTGCGGTGCACTGCCTCAGATGGGGCAGTGCATTGTCTTCTCTTTTTGCAGTGCACTTCCTTCTCTTTTGTGGTGCACTGCCTCGGATGGGGCAGTGCACTGCCTTCTCCTTTTGCACTGCCTCGGATGGGTGCACTGGCTTCTCTTTTGCGGTGCACTGTCTCGGATGGGGCAGTGCACTGCCTTTTCTTTTGTGGTGCAGTGCCTCGGATGGGGCAGTGCATTGTCTTCTTTTTTTGGTGCACTGTCTTCTTTTTTGCGGTGCACTGCCTCAGATGGGTGCACTGTCTTCTCTTTTGCGGTGCACTGTCTCGGATGGGCAGTGCACTACCCTCTCTTCTTCGGTGCACTGTCTCGGATGGATAGTGTTCTGCCTTCTCTTTTGTGGTGCACTACCTCGGATGGGCAGTGCACTGCCTTCTTTTTGTGGTGCACTGCCCTGCCGAAGGCGTGATGCTAGGGCGCAGCCCGTAGCGCGCTACGACACATGCATCGACGAAATACAAGGGACAATGAACAATGCACCCCTTCAAGATCTTTATTAATGATAGATGCGCCGAAGGCGCTGTGCCAGGGCGCAGCCCATAGCGCGCACTATGACACATGCATCGACAAAATTCAAAGGACAACGACATGGGGCAGTGCACTGCCTTCTCTTTTATATCGTACTGCCTAAAATGGGACATTGCACTGCCTTTTCTTTTGGAGTGCACTGTCTCGGATGGGTGCACTGTTATGGGCATTGCATTGCCTTCTCTTTTATCCTGTATATTTTATCGTGCACTGCCTTGCATAGGGCATTGCACTGCCTCAAATGGGGCATTTCTAAAAAAATGCACCCAACAAAATACGTTAGATTTGTAGCACCGCGTTGGAAAGAAAAAAAAAGGAAAATTGTACGTACTAAACTAGCTAGCTAGGATTCGATCGATTCAGCCAGCTGCCTAGCTAGCGCATCCGTTTTTTTTTCAGAAAAGGCAGCACGCGCCGGATTGATCGATTCCAGCTAGCTAGCACGCGGGTCAGGGCGATCGATTCTAGCTAGCTTGCTAGCACGTCGCTCACGAGTTGCGCACGCTACTGACACGCCACTTGGGAGGCTGGGAGCGGCTCTCGCTTGCACTTGGCACTGGCGCCCTCTAGGTTCCGCGCGTTCGGAACGCGCGCGCGTACGCTAGTCGTGCTCCCAATTTTTACCCCTTGCCATTCCTTTGTGAGCCACACTATATCTTTGCGATTACCATGTCCTATTGAGGCTAGCTCATTGATGATTGCTTGGGCTTTGCACATTTATATCGTGTATTTTCCGAGCAACAATTGCATGCGCTAGTTGTCATATATCATATATCTTGTTGGCATCAAAAAGAAGTGGGTGTGCAAAAGAGAAAAGAATTAAAAGAGAAAAGAAGCAAAAAGAGCCAATAAGAAAAAGAAGAAACACCACTTGCCATATCTCTTGTAGGAAGCGCGCAAACTCAATGAACATCTTGTAGGTGGTACTTTTTGTGCAAATCTTGTAGCCTACCAAATAAATTGCAATCGAGCTAGTGGCTCTCCTTGTACTTGTGCAACATGAGCTCATAGTATTCGATAGGATCATATGGTTCTTTGGCTCACTTCTTGGTTGCATGAGTCCCATTTATCTATCCTTGTGTGTGTTTCCTTGAGGTACATTCCTATCTTTGAGATTGACTTGTTTTTGCTTTGTGATTATCGTGGTTCTCTACTTGCCTTTACAATATCTTGGTTTCTGTAACACCCCAAAATTATAACAATTATTATTATTCCAAAAATGTGGGTCAACAAAAACTTTTGTTGTATTATGTGTGTTGATTGTATATTGTTGCTTGTGATGTTGTTTGCTCGAATTAAAAACTTGGAAAACAAAAGAATAAAATAAAAAGCTAAAACAATAAAACAAATGTGACAAGTGTCACACCATTTCTCCAAGTGAGAAATTAATTTTCTTTCCAAACAAAATTCAGTGGAGTGGTAATATAATCACTCTCATTTTATTCCTACAACTTTTCCCTCTCCAAATATTAATTTCAAAAACCTAAAATTTAAATTCCATTTCTTTCTTTATCTTATTCAAATCAAGAAAAGTGCTATGTTGCACTTGTCAAATAAATAATTAAACAACACCACAAATCTTGATAAACATGTGTGAAGCAAATTATGAAAATAAATTTCAGAAATTGAAAATTAAACTTGGTTCAAACATTTCGTCGAACACCTTGTGGCAGAGCCGTGTTCTTCCCCAAATCGATTTCAATCTGAGATGGATTCGATCGAATTCGATCGAAGTTCGTCGAATCTCTGCCCTCACTCCCTCTTACTCCACTCCCCTCACCGCGCCCGCTGGAGCCAAAGAAATTGGACGGCTGGTCGAGGAGGCATCGCGCTAGGGGACAGGCGCCCGCGCGCACGTCGCCATGGTCGCCACTGTGGAAGGGGAGGTGGCAACGCCGTGGTGGCCTAGCGCCGTGCCCCCTCTCTCCCTTGCTCTTCTGCTCCCGTAGACATGAAAACACCGACACGACAGCGCCCCACTCGCGCCCATAGCACGCGCCCGTGCTCGTCGTGCGCCATGGCCGACCCGAGGACACCGCTGTCGACTCGGCGCTACACTGCACCCCTCGACGCGTGGCCGAGCCCAGCCACTCCATAGCTCGCCTGCGGACCCCCAGACAACCAACGGCACTCTCTCTCCCCCTCCCTAGACTGCGCGTGAACGGTGACCACCATGGACCGAGCTCGGAGCTTAAATAGAGCACCCGAGCCTCACTTCCTCTCCACTCCGCACCACTCTGTCCCCCTTGCTCCACACTCACTCGTGCACCGCCAGGAGGGCGAGCACGCAGTTGCAGCCCTTGCTGCCTTGGTCGACCACGGCCAGGTGCTGCCGGAGCAGAAGGTGTGCATCGACCATGGCCGCGCCGTATCTCTCCCCCTTTCACTTCTCTCTAGCCTGGACACTCTTCTCCATCACCACCACACTCACACGCTCCCTTTTCCCCTCTGTTTCGTGTACAGAACCACCGCCAGGACCTCGCCGGAGTTTCGGGAAGTGGCCGTGGAAGCGAAGCTGCTCGCCGCCGTCGATTGGAGCCGTCCCAGGAAGTGGGACTTCTCCAGCAAGCTTCCCCAAGCCTCCGCGATCCCTCTGTATCACCTACACGTCCTCCCGAGCCCATAGGTGAGCGAATCGCCGACCTCGCCGGAGCCGGAGCCACGGAGCCGCCTGTTTGTGGTCGTCGCCGATGTGCTGGCTTCTCAGCCGTTGGATCTTAGATCCACGGTAGTGTACCGTTTCAGTAGATGTGTCGCTGACCAGTGGGCCCCGCTGCCAGCGTTTTAAATATTTTAGCGCGCGAGTTATTTCTGTTGAGTCACTGACGAGTGGACCCCACCCGTCAGGATCCTCAACATTATCCAGAACAGAAGATTTTCTAATTTAATTTCTCTAGAAATTTCAGTACTGGACTAAACTTTGAAATTCAATATCTCGAGATTTATAAGTCCAAATAAATCAAATCAAAATGTTCTGGAAAGCTTATGAAATTGTTTAACCAACCCAAGTGGTTTCATTTCATTTAGATAAATAATAAATGTGTAGTATTAAAAATTCTACAGAAGGTTTAAAACCTAAACTTGTTTGTTTCTGATACTCTATTAACCCAAATAATTCCAAACCAATTTTCTTAGCTTGGTACTGTGATCTATTAGCTTTCCTAATTTTGGTAGAATTAATTATGCAATGATAATTGTTTAGTATAAAGTTGAAGTTAGAAAACCCTTCTGCACTAAAACAATTATAAATGTTTAATGTTTAACCCAAATGAATTAGGACCAATTTTGTAGGTCACATTTAGTCATTGTTAGTAACCACTAAAAGGATTTAATTTTATGATCAACAGAACTTAATTTGTAGCTAAAACTTGATTATTAAGTTTCTGGATAAAAACAATTATGTAGGGAGTTTGGTAACTCCAATTAATCCAAATCAAATTGTGTTGTCTTCTACACTTCAGTAGCTCTCTGTAGAATTTTAGTTTGTATTTTTGTGACCAACAGAACTTGAGTTATGCAATTAAACATGTTTAACTAGTTTCTGCCATAATTAATACATAAATAAATAATGGTTAATTCATTTAAATTGAAACCAAATTGTGTTGCTTGATGTGTGCAGTGGCTATTTATAGCATTTAAGATTGTAATGTTGTGATGTTGATTGAGTAGTATAGTGATTGTTTGTATTTTTGTTTATTAATTAGACGAGAGCGTTGTCGGATTTATCGAGGAGGGAGAATTTGTTGAACCCGAAGATCAAGACCAAGGTCACTTTGTCGAGCAAGGCAAGCTACTCTCTGAGCTTGCACCCCAAATATGCATCTACTTTGATAACATGATTTACTCTTAAGGCAATGATTTTTGAAACCTTTTTAAAAAGCATATGAAAAACTATTTTGCCACCGACGCAGAAGTATAAGATAGTTTATATAAAACTATAGGATGGGAAGAAAAAGATTGTTTATTCAAAACTCCTTTGAAAATACTTGTGTGGTTATGGAATGCCGAGATGTCGGTGTTGAAGTGGAGAAATGGAGAATGGAGATGTTTATTGTGTGTCCTAGTACTATGACGACCAATCTTACCCTGTGCGACCATATTTACCCACATATGGGAAAGGGCTTAGTCATATAATTTGCTCTTATTAGTATGGGATGCCTCAACAATGGAGATGACTCCGTTCCACGAGGGGATGGTTCGGTGACCTACCCCTGACCCGGGTCCTCGCACATGTGGAGAAGGATGGTCCTCGCACATGTGGTGGATAGAAGGATGTCCCCTATACACCGCCGGGCAGAACTATGAGTCCTCACCCTTAGATTCCGATGGGCTGGGTTAAGTGTTGATGGAAAGTGTCATAGCGGCAAGGTCCTATACTAGCATGAGCAAAGGACAGGCTATGGTCGGTGACTCAACTTCGCATACACCTTGTATGGCGGGACGTGGCTGACACGATGAGTTATCAGATGGATGTGGGAAAAGCGTGCTACCTCTGCAGAGTGTAAAACTATTCGGATAGCCGAGTCCTCGGATATGGACAGTTGGAAGGCTGTCCTAAGGTCCTATACTAGCATGAAAAGATTTGAGTTTTAAAAATAAAATGATATGGAGAAAGTTTTGTACAACCATACCAATGGATCGGTATGAGGTTGTTGGAGGCAAGTGGACCATGACGGGCTATGGTCGGAAAAAGGAGGAGTTTTGGAGAAACAGATAAAATGGCGATTTTATTTAAAGATAATTATAAAATTCTTCTTACCTTTTTCAATAAAGATATAGAGATGTTTAAAATAACTAAAAGTCTGAAATTAAAATTAAACTAGTGCATACTCATGTTGGGGTAGTTTGCGAGTACAATCAAATGTACTCATATTGGTTTCGTCCCTGGCTATTGTCTTAGCCAGACTTCGAGGAGCACTATGCCGAGGAGGAATATGGCGACTTCTACGCGAACTAGGGATCTCCATAAGTCAGCTGCCTGTCGGGTCGTTGTTAGAATATGATGTCTACTACGCCGTAGCTTCCGCTGAATATTTTGGTTTGGCCCATGAAGGCACCTATGTAAGACTTGGTCTAAATGACCATTTATGTAAGACTTTAATTCGGTATTGTAATGGATGTAAACTTTGGTATTCAGTTCGGATTATGTGCAACGACAGACTGATCACGGGATCATTGTGTTAAGCATAATCGGATATTTCGGACGGCTAGTCCGGGGTCCCCACAGTTTCCGGTTGGTGCAATTTGCTTTACACCTACCATACCTCCCTATCCACTTTTAAGCCGTGTGTGTTTTGGAGTTTGCTTTGGATACTTGAACACAAACACTTTACTTTGTGATTGTTTCCCTTTGGTTGTCCACGACGTCCAATACTATCTACAAAGGTGAGAGGTTGTGCTCTAGTTCCTTTCCACTCCACATATATACACTTGTCTTGTGAGTTAACATGTCTAGGGAGAGTGAATGCATCTATGGAGGCCAAGATGATAACGAGTACACGATGAGTCACATGGACTATGATGCCTCATGCATTGAGGACATGGGGGACTTCTACATCGACAATGAGCCCCATGACATGATGGAGCATTACCAACATTTCCGCTACCACTACTCTGACTCCAACTACACAAGCGTCAATGACATGGAGCGGTACCACGACTTCGACAAACCTTCATCATATGGTATCGACTCCGACTACTCAAGCATCCAAGACATGGAGTGGTACCACGACTCCAACTACACAAGCTCCAACGACAATGAGGTGCAAATTTCCTCATATGCCTCAACATATGGTACCGACTTCGACTACAACGACATGGTGGAGCACCACTACTTCCCCTACAATTCCGATGACATGGTGGGAAATATCTACGACTACTAGGGGTGGGCAAATAAACCGACGACCGAAAACCGACCTCGAAATAACCGGAGCCGAGACCGAACTGACCGAAACCGATTAATTCGGTTGCTTTCTCGGTTCACAGATTGTGAAACCCGAATTTAATTCTACTATTTCGGTCATGGGCCTTAGTTAACGATTTAACCCTAGAACCGAGTATATTCTTAAAGTATTCCAAATAGTAGCGCAGCCCATTAGGTGAAGTCACTAGTTGTTTTAGTTCTGCTACTCCCAGCCCATTACGAGTACCTCAATTAGCAAACGATGCAACCCACAGCCCATTACGTGGTCACAAATCACATCCATAACCTGTCCGCCTCCCTGTGCGTGTGCGCCGCCTCCTTCTCTTCACCATGGCGACTGACAACGGCGACGGATTTCCGGCGAGCAACGGCACAACTCCTCCCCCGTCCATTCCCTCCCTATCCCCTCGTGCATGCTCTCTCTCGTCCAACCCTCCGGCTCCACCTTGGTTGCGACCAGTGACTCGGCAAGGTCCAGTACAGCGACGGCTACGAGCCAACGATTTAACAAGATGTGAAAAAATTCCAAAGCGAGGCGCTGATACGTGCGAGTCTGCCCGGGAATCGGTGCTGTTTGGTATTGACCGAGGACCGAACCGAAGTTGCACAGAACCGACATCTCGGTTAGTATTTTCCCAAGAAACCGATCGGTTGGTGAAATCTAGAAACCAAAATTAGTTAAAACCCGAGAAACCAAACCGATCGGTTCGGGGGAACCGAATTCCCAGGCCTAACGACTACCACTCTTCATGCATGTGCGACGACATCGACTACACCTTCAACAACATGCAAGAGGAGAAGAACCCATCACCACCGTGTTCAAGGGCGGCATCACCAAGCGTCATGGCACAACCTACTATGGTTCAAGCTCAAGATGGAACAACAAGAAGACCACCATGAGTCCATCCTATGAAGCTCCATCTACTTCAAGAAGGCGCCATGACAAGGACATCGCCAAGAGCGCCAAGCTACGACACTCTACATCGACAACAAGATGGCGTCCCAAGAAGTGCATCGACAAGGCTAAGCCAAGCCAAGGCCCATCTAGCTCAAGAAGGCGCCACAAGAAAGATGCCAACATAAGAGATGACCAAGTGAACAAGATGGATGCACACTTGGACAAGTTTGGCCACACTAATCGAGCGTTCAAGAACCTCACGGACACCATAGACAAGCTTGCCAAGCGTTTACACTCTTCATCACGCTCAAGAAGGCGCCACAAAAACAAGGCCACGATGGCTCATGACATGGACAAGCTTGAAGCCGACATCGCCACACTCGCCAAGTGTCAGAACATATCACCAAGCTCTAGTGCAAGCGCCAAGCCAAGGAAGCCAAGGCATCCAAATGACTTTCGACGTCACCCCTCCACTCAAGAGCATCAACGTCGACATGAGAAGAAGATGACGATGAGTACACACTCTATGGTGTCTACTTCAAGTGCCACCACAACATTGGCGCCCTTCTTAAGCACTTCTCTTCATACGGTATCTACACCAAGTGCCACCACCACAATGGCCCCCATATGGCAAGATGAAGACCTCATATGCGACAATTGCCAAGGCCAAGACCATGACCCTCGAGAATGTCCCAATCTCTTGTGCCCAATATGCAATGGAAGAGGTCACATGATGTGAGAGTGCCAAGTTGGTGACCAAGACGGTGAGAAGATGGTCGAGCATGGGATTTTCCCTTCGACCAAGGAGGCGAGCGTGGATGATGCTATCACATTGGTTGATGCGCCAAGTGAATTTGCCGAGCATGGGATTTTCCCTTCGGCAAAGGAGTCGAGTGATGGTGCCTACACTATGGCATTGACCTTTGGAGGTGCGATTGTTGAGGAGGTTGAGCATGGGAGTTTCCCTTCAACCTTGGAGGCGTTTGGAGTTGAGAACATTGAGCCTACCCTCTTATGTTTGAGTTATGAAATGGTACCAAACCCATGTGAGAATGAGAGCCACTTAACCCACTTGAGTGAGAGTGATAGTGAGTTGAGTGCCTCCACCATATGTGAGTTTGAGTGCTTTCATTTTGAGGGAATGAGTGATACACCACTTGAGTTGAGAGAGATAGTTGATAGGTCTTGTGAGGCCATTTCGATTTCTAACAACTTACCACCTTCATCTAGTGTGTTTTCTCATTGTGTGCTAGGTTCCATGGATGATGATACGCCACTCCTCGACTTGACAGTGCCTCAAATGGAGAAGATGTACATGGAGGATGATGATGATGCCACCCCATGTCTACATCAAGATGGACAAGTCAGCTACATGGAAACCCCAACTACTTCAACACCTACTTCACATGAGCGGGACTACCATGATCCCACTAGTGGACATGATGAACTATGATTGCTTGCATGCTATGGATGATTTTATTGACACATCATATGATACATTTGTATTCCCTTGTGATACCTTGTTTGAAACCAATGTTGATCATGTGGAATTACCTATTTGTGATGATTTTGCCCTAGAGCATGCCTTGTTATGAATGTTTCCCTTTTTCTCCCATTGTGGCATGCAACATGTTGAACAATTATTCTTTTACATGTGTTGCATGCAATAATGTTGAAATGCTTGATAATTAGATTGCCCCCATAGCTTTCTCACATTTTGGAGATGTTTCGTTTTCTCTTATGGAACTTGTTCCATCCTTCACTTTGCATAGTGACCATCCTCATATGTCATATATTCCAATTGATTTTTGTGTGGTTGGTGATGTGCAAATGAAGAGACACTTCATGATGGATGATGTGCTCATATACCGTGCGCATAATTTCTTCATATGATGTCTTGTGTGTGCTGGTAACCGCATGATAACGTCAACCTCAATTGAGCATGTGTTGACAATACGAGCTCTTGAGAGCATACATGTGAGTTGTGGATTGAATCCAACTCTAATACTTTGCCCATGTTTTGCATCAAACAAGTTGATCAATTTCTCTTGGTTTTGGTTTGTTTGCAAACATGTTTGTGATATTGGTTTCCCCTATGGCAAGAATGTATCCTGGATCTTTCATATGAATGATTTATGTGTTGCACCAAGTATGATGAACACTTGTTCTTTCCAATGGCTTGTTTGCAACCATAATGACATTTTGTGCATGTCTTGTCATGAGTTTATTAGTTTCTACCAATTTGGTGTTGCAACACATATGTTGAAAACTTGCTCTTTCACGTGCTTTGTTTGCAACCATGATGATATTTTGGAAATTCTTCATTGTGTGTTTTTGCCAAACTCTCCTCTTATTGCCTCAAGGATGTTGATAAATTTCTCTTTCCGATACCTTGTACGCAATAATGATCATATGGTTAAAGATGAGATACCTAGATGGCATCCTCATATTTTCATGGAGTATTTGTGTTCTCACATTTTGAAGATGTTGCATTGGATTGCTTGCACTTTGATCTTGCACTTGCACTACATTTTCATATTCTTGTGTTGTGCTAACGATGCTATGACAAAGAATGGACATGTCATTGTTGATATGATCATCTTTCTTGCACACACATGTTTTGCTTGGTCTTTAGTGTTTGTAGGCATGGTGAATTCCAATTCTTCGACAACACATCTAGCTCCTTTGCATGGTGATGAAGAGCAAGAGTCGAGGACGACTCTTTTTAAAGGGGGGAGAGATGATGTAGGCCGGGTCACCTCCATCACCATGTCAAGCACTCCAACACATTACAAGTCACAATGGACCTCAAAGGTGAACTCCTTCCACTATGTGATTCACCATATGTCACCTTTGGACGGTATACTATTTGACCATTCTTCCCATTGCATGGCTAGGTTTGTCATGATGAGTACAAGACCACGGGAAGATGGACAAGGTGCAAGAGGAATGAGATCCGACAATACGGTGGCTTGGAAGAGGAGAAGGAAGAGAAGCCGCAGCTCCAGGCGCCGGTACTACCGACCTGCACGCCGGTACTACCGCCGCCCTACATTTGGTACCACCGGAGCAACTACCGCTGAAGACCAGAAGCTCCTGGAGTCGGCCGGTACTACCTACAGTTTGGCCGATGCACGAGTCCGGTACTACCGGACCTTAAACGCCGGTACTACCGGCCCTGCGCGTGCTTGTGTGCAGATCTGGGCTTTGACCCATGTATCCCCTTTCCCTTTGTCCTTTGGGCCTAGACTATATACAGGAGTTCCCCTCCACCTAGAGAGAGGAGAGTCTATGATGAGAGAGAGTTGAGCATAGGCTCCTTACCCACCCCTTTGTGGTGTTGCCTCCCCTTGTGGAGAAGATCCCGTTGTGGATTCAAGGCCTCCTCTTGTGGAGAAGATCCCTCTTGTGGATTCAAGACCTCTACATGTAGTTGTGACTACTTGCCAATCTTTCATCTTCGGGTGACTCTATTGGATCGGTTGGGTTGACCGTTTGGAGAAACAACCACTCAAGATCTCTCCTTGTATCTACTACTTGCCAATCTCTCCCTTTGGGATTCTATTGGACCGGCTTGGACCGACCGGTGAGGGAAACATGTCCTTGTATCATGTTTTTGTTCTTGTGTTCTTCGTGTTCTTGCGTGTGTTCGTCCACATCCGCCGTCAATCCGTGAAGATTGGGCCAATCTAGAGGTCCTAACCTTCATCAGGTAGTTTAGGCCATTCATGAAGCGGGCCATGGATTGCTCCTCCGATTCCTCAATATTGGCTCTCATCATGGAAATTTCCATCTCCTTATAGTACTCATCAACCGATTTCAACCCTTACTTCAACTCTTGCAACTTCTTGTACAAATCTCTAGTGTAGTGACTTGGCACAAAGCGCTTTTACATTGCTTCTTTCATCTCAACCCAAGTGTTGATTGGTTGTTGGCGATTGTCCAACCTTGTCTCTTGAAGTTGTTCCCACCACAAGAGAGCATAATCTTCAAAATCCATTGAAGCTAGAGCAACAATCTTGTTGTCGGAATAGCGACGAACTCGGAAGATCTTGTCAACCTTGAGTGCCCATGAAAGATAAGCTTCCGGGTCACTTGTTCCATAGAACTTTGGCATATCAAAGCGAAGGTTGTTCAATTTGTCATCTTCGTCGCGACGGTTTGGAGGTGGGAATGCACGTCCACGTCTTCTTCGATTAAGTTCATCACCAAGATGTTGGCTCGGCTCACTATCACTTGATTCGGTGTGGTGGTGGTGGTGGTGATGATCATGTGGATGTTCTTGACGAGGATGAGGCTCATGGCGATGATGATGCTCATGTTGTGGAATTGGGTGCTCTTCATGGTTCCCATGTTCATGATTGTGGTGGCGCGTCCTTGGAGGATAGCGGTGTCGACGGCCTTGGTCACCATAGTCATTGGCACCCGAACACCATTGTCATTTCCCAATGGGTCTCGACGATATCGATTTTTAGGTGGTGGTGATGGTGTTCTTTCACGACGTCCACCATTTGGGCGATGTTGCTCTTGATGCGCATTGCCATAGTGCGCTCGAGGAGAAGGTGGATGTTCCACGTCATGGCAATGTCGATCATGTTCGTCGCGCCTTGGTATTTCTTGGCACCTTGTTGCGGTTCTTCTTGATGAGGACCATGATGCGCTTGCCTTTGTTGTGTCGACCTTGAGGTGCTTCTTTTACGGCTTGAGCGTGACGAATAAGAAGATCGACGTTGCGCAAGGTTGTTGAGAGCTTCGATCACATTCGCCATTTGCGCATTGAAGTTTGCTTCTTGTGTTTGAAGATGGCGCTCATAGCGACCTAGCCCATCACAGACAAGGTGTCAAAGGCCGACGAACTCGTTATGTGTGACATAGCCATTGTCACCTTGAATTTCTCCATTGATATCATCATCGGAGCTTGAGCTTCCATTTGTACTTCCCCTAAACATGATCTCAAGAACAAGTGAAATGTGTGGAAATGGAGAACCAAGAGAAACTATATCCAAAGAATAGAGTTGCTTGACGAAAGAGAATCTTGTTCTAACACCCAACACACCCACTTATGAAGATAGAAAGGTATGAAGTGGCAAAAGAAACAAGCAAATTTGGCGAAAAGTCAATTGTCAAAGGTAGAGAAAATCCATAATGACCAAATTACCAAAGAAACACCAACCACACAAATGATCAAGAAACGCACACAAAAACGAACGATGGGGTTGGGCGACCAAAGGGCGAGAACACGAGGATAAGCCACCAAGTGAAGACTACGTGCTCAAATGTCACATCAACACACGAAGGACGCTAGCTCAATTGCTTTTGTGTGGGCAACGGATTTGCACAAGTGTCACCCTCTCACACTCACTTCGGCGGTATAAGCTTTGTTGCAACCTACAAGGAATGATACTTGGCACTAGTCATTTCTTTTATTTTCACTTTTTTTTTATTTTGGACGATGATTCCTTCTTCTTTTGCTAGTGCCAATACCTCTACACGATACACACTCGCCAATACTTGAAGACAATCACTCGAGTCAACACAAGTGCAATGCCACGCAATATCAAAGAGCTAGTCCGGTAGGTCAAGGTACACAAAAGGAAGAAGGGCTCACAAAGGATTACGGTGATGGGGAGATGTCGAGTCTGCGGTGTCATCGTCGCTTGGTGTTGATGAAGTTGCTGCGGAAGCTTGTTGATGTCGTAGACGTTGATCACACCAGCAAAGGACTCAAACAACAAAGAGGAAATGTCAAAATGAAAATGAGGAAAAAGAAAAATTTCTGCAAAATTTGGCCCTGGCGGTAGTACCGCTTCCTACCCGGTAGTACCGCTGCTCCAGTTCAGGCGGCAGTACCTCTGACCCTAGCGGTTGTACCGCTGGTCAATTTCCTGGTGTTCTTCTTTCACGATTTGGGCGGAAAAGGGGCTAAAAAATTCCTCGATTTCATGGGAAATTGGCAAAATTGAGGCATAGGAACGCAAACAAAGGTGGAGGGGTCCTAAAGTAACAGATCCGTGGATCAAAACTACCAAAACGCAACAAATCGACCGAACCGGCTCGAATCGAAGATGGCTATTTTTGGTGGAAATTTTCGTATTTCTCAAAATCAAAGAAAAATTGGGTGGATTTTGGTGAAACCAAAGGGTAAATGCGTGGCAATGGTGGCTCTTGATACCATATGATGTGGGTTGGTCCCGATCTTCACAGATTTGGGGGAATATTTGGCAAAGAACACGAAGAACACACGAAGAATACAAAAGGGGAAAAGGCACAAATAGGGTAACTAGCAAAGCAACATGGACAAAATCAACCGGTAACCAATCCCCAAGGGTAGCCCCCGATTCTCAATCTCCAAGCAACCTTACTCTTAGGATTGTTTCTCTCAACGGTCAATCCAACCGATCCAATAGAGTCACCCAAAGATGAAAGATTGGCATGTAATCTCAATTACAAGAAGAGGTCTTGGAATCCACTAGCGGGATCTTCTCCACAAGGGGAGGCCTTGATTCATCTCCACACGGGGAGGACTTGATTCATCTCTATAGGAGGCAACACCAACATGGGTGGAAAAGGAGCAAAGCTCAACTCAAGTCTAATCTCTGTCTAACCTAACCCTAGGAAGAGAAAGAGGTATTTATAGTCTAGTGGACAAAAGGGGTAGGTGGGGGAGGTTTACATGGGCTTCAGCCCGAAATGCTGGAGTGTGCTGCGGTAGTACCGGCTGGAGGCGGCGGTAGTACCGCTCCTGGCAAGGGAGCGGTAGTACCGCTGGCTCCGGCGGTAGTACCGTTGCAACGCTCGGAATTAAAATGCATCTTGCTGGCGGTAGTACGTGGTAGACACCCGGCAAGTACCGTTGAGACATCAGAGAGCATTTTGGAGTTGACAGTAGCCCGGGCGGTAGCCCCAGCGGTATTACCGGACCTGGGCTCAGCGGTAGTACCGCTGGGTGGCGGCGGTAGTACCACTGCCTGGGGTTTCGGCGGCTTCAGCTAGAGCTCCAGGTGTCGGGGGAATACTTTCTGGATTAACCCGCGGCCCAGTGCGACTTAACTTACTCGCACGGACGAAGGCCCACTTGGGAGCAAGCCCAATATTGAACCGCCATAAGGAGAAAGATCTAGAAGACATATCCCGGAGGACGTGAAGACCAAGTAGTCTCCGAGTAGGCCTCTGTGGATGTATTCCTTATGGGGAAGTTTCCTTTTGTAACCTAGCGAGCCTCTGTGTATATAAAGAGGACTCGCAGGACTTAGAGCGGGTCAAGCTATCAAGCCCCAAACCCTAGCTCATACGGCGAGTACCAGATCGGATCGCCTCCATTGTAACACCTCGATTATCATATCAATACCAATCTAGGGTAGGCAGGAAGTAGGTCTTTTACCTCACATTGAGGGGGCCGAACCTGGGTAAATCTGTGTTGATCTTTGTTCCTGCGATCCCAAGCTCGGAGATGCTTGACTCGCGTAATCCCACACCTACGAAGTCATCTATGACACCTGACGTGACAAACCCACGACAGTTGGCGCCCACCGTGGGGCCTGCGGTCAAAAGCGTCACGTTCCGCGCAGGATCGAAATCAGGCTTCAAGGACATCGCCATCGGCCAAGTTGAAGACATCAATGGGGTCCCCTTCATCGACGACTCAGAGTGGGGACCCGAGGCAGATCGCATCGAGTTCGGATACATCGTTCCCATCGGATCAGTAAAAGTTTTCGTCGGATCCGTCAGTCGCAGATCTATGGACGCGACTCAAGGAAGCGAATCGGTGAAGGAGCTGCGGCCGGTCAGGGTCCGCGTGTTGGAGGAGCTACAACAAGCTACGGCAAGATTGCCCATCCCCGTCCCATCAAGACCTGTTTGGGGATCTCTACCAAATCAGGAAGGAGACCTCAAGATTGAAGAGATTGAAGCTATCAGGACGGAGCTCTGTGAAGAGGCACAAAGACTCGCGGCTGAGCGCGAAAAACTCCAAGAAGAAGGCCGACGACTCCGCCGCTGCCAGCCGAAGCACCAGGCGGTGCGAACCAAGACGACATCTGAGCGCAAGAAACTCCAAGAAGAAGAGTGGCGACTCCGTCGTTGGCAGCAAAAACATCAGATCAAGATGGAGAGGAGAGATGAAATCACAGTTCCACGGCGACCCAGAGAGCAACGTGCACGCCGCGATAGGGATATTGTCAAAGATAGCACCGGTTGGAGACACGCGAGCTGATAAGGAAGCTCGCTATGCGATCGACCTACTGCAAACTGCTGCTTTACAACAAGCAAATATGTATGGAGTCACGCCCAATGAGCCGCAAAACGAGGTATCATGGGGAGGAGAAAGTACAGCGTCGAAGAAGTGGTCAACCAGTTAGCAGGTTTGCAGGTATCATTGGAAAAAGAAAAGAAGATAGAAGGCGAGTCGCGGACGTCCGGAGCGACTCAGCCATCCCAGATTGAAACTGATTCAGATGAAGATTCAGCGCCAGTAAACTCCTATTCATTATTGAAAGGACCAGCATGTTTTGGAGAGGAAATACGGCTCACTCGTTTCCCCCCGAACTTCGACGAGTCGCAGCGAGTCACCACCTATCGCAGTGACCAAGACCCTGCCTTATGGATAGAAGATTACGAGGCAAGCATGACAGGGGCTGATGTGACTCAAGAAATACGTGCGAAATACTTCCACTTGGCAATACAGGGAGAAGCTAGGGATTGGCTGTTAAGGCTGCCATCAAAATCAATAAGCACATGGGAAGACTTGAAGGACAAGTTCATCGCAGATTCCAAACAGAAGATATGAAAAACCTTAGACAATGCATTCAAAAAGAGGACGAATCAAGCGGCGACTGGATCAAGAGAATCGCGGAGATCCTTGGCTCCGCCAAAAACTTAACAGTACAAGCTGCAATACAAGCTATGAGAAAGAACTGTAGATTTGAGCCGCTGGTGCACAAATTAAGTCGCGCTGAGCACAAGATTGATAGTTTCGACCAGCTTTTGGCAACGGCTGACAAGTACGCAAAGACAGATAGAGGGACAGGCGGCTTATCACAGAACCCAACGGGGAAACTGCCAGTCGCGAAGACAGAACGTCGCGCACACCAGATGCAGGAGCAAGGGAGTGATAAGGCCTTACCCCCTAATAACTGCAAGGGGATCTTCGACGTGCCTTGCGACTTACATCGCAGGAGAGATGGCAGGCCAGCGGGTCACACAAAGGCGCAATGTCATTATTACCGGAGGTGGAAAGAAGGCGACACGCCAGATACAGCTCGCAGCAGATCGATGCAGCACAAGAATAAATCTAGCTCTCGTCAAGAGCCTGACGTTTTACCTAGAAGAAACATAGGACAGTTTCATACAGTGGAGGTACAAACGACGGATGGAAGCCGGAAGAGCGGTCAGATTTCAACGCCAGAAAGGTATCGTCGCTGGACAGAGCAATCGGTTATTTGGAGTCGCGGCGATCACCCCCCAGAAGTAAGAGATCCAGGACAGCCAGCTCTGGTGGTCACGCCAGAAGTCGCGGGATACAAGTTAAGTAAGGTCCTAATGGACGGAGGAGGAAGAGTAAACATCCTATATCAAGACACGCTCCGAAGAATGAATATACCCGAGACAAGGCTGCGACCATCCAGGAAAGAAATTCAAGGAATAATCCCAGGAGCTGTTACGCGACCAATCGGAAAGATAACACTTGAAGTTAGCTTTGGAACAGAGCGGAACTTCCGCACAGAGCTCCTAGACTTTGAGGTTGTAGCAGTCAAAAGCTCATATCATGCAATCTTTGGAAGAGAAGCCTATGTCAAATTTACCGCTCGCCCCTGCTACGTCTACCTACAGTTAAAGATACCAGGACCAAACGGTGTTATTACAATATATGGAGACAGACAGAGAGCGTTAGAATGCGAGAACGCAGGCTCAGTACTCGCAGAAGAAGCTTGTATCGCCAACTCTTCACATGGATATCAGTCGCAGATCGGTGATCGCAGCTCAAAACGAGTCGCGTTGGAGGTACCGCGGAAGCGGCCAACAGGATGCAGCCACCGGATGGTAAATACCCACCGAGAAGTCGCGCATCAGCAAGATAATGCCCCAGAGGTCGCCTTGATACAAAAAGAAGACAAGAAATGGCGCATGTGCATAACCCAGCCTCGATCAACAACCCCAGCCAAAGGGGCTCAGTTATCGTGAGACCTTACAAAGCAAACTCAATCAACATAAGTCGCAGCTCAGTGCGGCTGATCGCTTAACAAAGTTGCTCTCTGCTTCAACATGAGATATACATCGGAGCTATCATGCTCGACCCGAGTCGCTTTAGCGACTCAAAATTGAACCAATCAGGTGTTCAACCCACTCCGTTAGGAGTATTAATTCGCAACTAAGTGCGATGAGTATCAAGTATGCATGGCCTGCGGGGAATAGAAAACCCGCATTAAAGGGCCTGCATCATCATGTAACACCCTGTAAAACATCGAGTGATTATGAAATAAAGCCGGCACCCTTGACATTCAAGGGTTTGTCGTTTCGCCTCAACTATCATTGAGTCGCTGAGTCTTTTGAATTTCATATATCACTGACCCTTGAGGGCTCCTTACGAGCATCGCGAGTACCAATCGCACCTCAAATTTTGCCAAACTAGTGGCAATCCTTAAGCTAGAAGCGTCTTGCATTATGCGACCAAAGTACTGGGGTGTGGCGTCAATCGAGCTTGATTGCCTATCATGGCCGCTCTCGACCCTGAACACACATGTTCCTAGGAAATACTGAGCCGCGCGAGCGTCTACTTAATGGAATTATCAAGAAAAGAACCTGCTTATAGGTCACAAAAATACTGTTTATGATACATGAATATCTTACAGACTAACGGGCATGTCCCACATTATTTATTTTTCCTCTTCCGAGCAACAGGAGTGGGAATTGGCGCGGCTTGTCTCGCAGTTGCAGTCGCAGGTGTCCTAATAATCAGGGCGCCGCCAGACGAAGCAGAAGGGCCACCAGATACTGTTGCTGGAGCGGCAGCCCGAGATGACTCAGCTCCTGAGGACTTTTCCTTCGACACCTTGCTCCCATCAAGATTGAATTTATCAAGATAAGTGCCCAAGTCTAAGTTATCAACAAATTTGTGGCATACCCGCGCATCCCTTTCCAGATATCGAAGTACTCGCTTATTGGCAGTTCAGTATCATCTGCGCTCATCGCCAGGCCGTGGCGAGCAACCTTGCCAACATCTATCTCTGGATAATATGCTCGAAGCAATGTCAAGACATGCGCGGCTCCGGCGCGAGCAGAGGATCGTTTCCAATCAGAGACATAATGTGGAGCCTTGAGCAGTTTATTTATCCAATACTCGCAAGATGTTGGGCCATCAGTCGCAGGAGTGATTACCGTCATAACTTCCTTGGTAACCTTTAAGAAGCGCTGGCTGAGGTCAGACAGATATACCAGTTGATCCTTCAAATTGGAGCGGGACACTGGGGCCTCAGGTCCTATGTCAAAGAAAGAAAAGGCAAGAAACAAGTCAGAGACTAACGAGTGGTTACCCAAAATATGTATGATTAAAGGAATACAAGACCAACCAGCAAGCTGCAGGACGGCTGATTTGACCATGGAGCCAAAACCCTCAAAGGCTTTGAGCAGCGAGTTATATTTTTCATCTCGCGCGGCGAGTTCCTTTGCGTGGTCCCCTTCAGGCGATCAATCAATTCAGTTTTAAGAGCCAGTCCTTCTCGCAAAGATCTAATGACCTCGTCTTTCTCCATGAGTCGCTGCTGCATATCAGCTTCAAGTTCTTTAAATTGCTCTTCGCAGGAGTCGAGTTGACCTTTGAGAGATTTTATTTCCTGATCTTGGTCCCTAATGACCTCATTATGCTGCTCCAGGCGAGACTGCATCATTTCAGGATGGTCTATGGAAATGCCTTTACCCTTTATTGAGCCAGAAGCATCAAGCAAGGACAGTTCACGCTGAAAACAAACAGAGCAAAACGCATAGGTAAATTATCCAGGAATTTGGGGGCTCGAGATTTGAAGCAGGAAAAGAATCAACACCCCGTGCGATGACACAAGGTTTTGATCCTTGGGGGCTACGGTATATGTACCTGGCGACTTGAAGAAAATTGCTCAACTAAGCGCGCAGCAGAGCAGCATGCTTGTCTCCAGCAGAAATTATGGCATCTGCGATTGACTTAGAACTATTTCCTGGAGCTGGAATTCTATTTTCAGTAGATATCCTACCAGCAGCAGGAGTTGTGGATGGAGCTGCGGCTGGAGTCGCGGCAGGAGCCGCGTCTGCAATACCTTCCTCCAGGGAGGGCCTTGGTTGAGTCGCACCATTACTGTTTCCCACGTTTTCATCAGCAGCATCATCCTCGCTCATAGCTTGCTGAGAAGAAGTGGGATGGGAATTAGACTTGGGAGCCTCTTCAGACATAGCCCTGCAAAACATTGATGGGTTAATAAGCTGACCTAGCAGAGCCGCAACATTAAAAGGAAGGCGAACCATACCCAGAGGCGACACGGATACTCTTCATCAGGCAACCAGAAGAAGGAGAAGATAAACCTTGCAAATCTGAACCTACAGAGTATGAAAAGAAGTAGTGATCAGCAATTCCTTGCCAGAAAACGTAAAACAAAAAGAGAAGGAGAAGAGTCGCAAACAATTACCCGAGCTTATTGAGAAGCAATCCTCTGCAGCAGTTCGGAAGAAAAAGTAGCCTTGTTGGGATCAGCGAGTTTTAAAGATTTGGCAGCTCTTGTTTCTGCCAGTAATGCCAAGGCTTTGCGACGTTTCTCAGGCTGCGTGGGGTCTTCTGAGCTCTGGCATAAAATACGTTTCGAGGACCTGCGAGGCACCTCAGGAAGTTCCAGGAAAGGTGTATTTGGAGTCGAAGACAAAAGAGCGTCGGCCATTTGTTGTTCCTCTTCAGAAGCACTACCCTCGTGCATAACTGTATCTTCGTCAAAGGCTGCGGCTTGCCTTGACGACTCAGCCACGGTTCCTTGGTTCAAGTCGACGTCCTCTGAAGGAAGAACCCAGAAATAGGGATCGATCTGAAAAGGAGCTCAGGTCAGAAATAATCAATTTTTGGGAAAGGAATTTTCGAGGAAACAAGTGACAAGTAAACATTACCACAAAAGGCTTGTGCTCAGCCCAGAAGGGAGCAAGTCCGACGTTGTCATACGAGTCAATATCCTCGTCCGTCACTCGGCGAATGAAATTTATCCACTCCCCTTTGTCCCAATCTTCAGGGCAAGTGCGATCGACGTCATTTGCATGACAAGTGAAATCCATCATAAGCCGCGAGCGGCGACTCACAGGCTGAACTCGCCATTTAGTCCAGCAAGATATGAGATCTAATCCAGTGAGACCATGGAGTGTCAGCGCTCTCACCTTGTCTAGAAGGGATTCGACAAAGGGTAACGAAGAAGGATCAGGTTTGGAAGACAAAGCATCGGTAGCCTCGAAGGGAAGAGGAGACCAAAGAGGGAGAGGAATTTCACCCTCAGGAGAAGTGTTTTTACAATAGAAGAATGTCCTTTGCCACTCCTTGATTTTCTTGGCAAGAGTTAGTTTTGGGAAGATACTACCCCTACGGCGTTGGAAGGAAATGGCGCCGCATTGGAGAAAAGGACCATCTGTGGTTTCCCTTTGACTATTGCAATTGAAAAGAGCAAGCCAGAAATCTATTGAAGGCGGGATACCCAGATAATCTTCGCAGAGGACGTGGAAGTTGCTCACTTGCAACATCGAATTAGGGCCAATATCATGGAAGCGGAGACCTAACCGCTGCATCAAGGAGCGGAAGAAGAGAGAGCCCGGGGGCTTGAACCCGCGCTCAACATGCTCCGCAAAAATCACTATTCTCCTGGTTGAGGATTGGGGATTACCTCCTCACCAGCCGCCCGCCATTCGCATTGATCTTTTGGCGGAAGAAGGCCCCGTGCAGATAGGGATTCCAGGAAATCTTCGTCGACCCACGAGCCTTCCCAGTTGCACTTGCGGCGAGACATTTTTCTCAGATCGATGGAGATATCCACCGAAGGATTGTGAGTACGAGAAGCGAGATTGGAGGCGGCGGAAAGGAGTAGCGGATGCGTAATACAGGACTTGATGCAGAACGCTGGGGAAAACGATGAGTCAAGATAAATAACCCAGACGCGGAAGACGTTTAGATCTGAAAATCAACCGTCAAGACAGGATAAGTCGCGTTCTTGAGCCGCCAAGAAGAGTTATAAGCCGCAGATTGGAAACAAGGAAAAGCACGGCCTAAGCATTCAAGATCAAGAAGTACTATGAAGTTCAGGCCATGCTTGGGGGCTAATGTCGGGGGAATACTTTCTGGATTAACCCGCGGCCCAGTGCGACTTAACTTACTCGCACGGACGAAGGCCCACTTGGGAACAAGCCCAATATTGAACCGCCATAAGGAGAAAGATCTAGAAGACATATCCCGGAGGACGTGAAGACCAAGTAGTCTCCGAGTAGGCCTCTGTGGATGTATTCCTTATGGGGAAGTTTCCTTTTGTAACCTAGCGAGCCTCTGTGTATATAAAGAGGACTCGCAGGACTTAGAGCAGGCCAAGCTATCAAGTCCCAAACCCTAGCTCATACGGCGAGTACCAGATCGGATCGCCTCTATTATAACACCTCGATTATCATATCAACTAGCTGGGTGGCCCGCGCACTTGCGCGGCTAGATTCACCAAGTTGCATTTTGTATTAATATTTCTCCAATGTTTGTTCCTTTTTTGGAGTTTGTTTTTAATTTCCTTCATATTCTAAGTCATCCGATCGTTTTGGCTCTTCTTTCAAATGGAGCAGCTGAAACGTGTTTTCGGCAGGTTGGCTATTGTTTTTTGTACTTGCAGTATTTTCCAATACATCGTTGAAGTAAGATGCATCTTTAAGAAAAAATATGGTCAAGTATGCACTCACTTTTATTAACTTGTTCATTCAATTTATTTATTTCTTGTTTTAACATGTTCTACTTCATCCTCCAACAAATGTTGTTTAACACAATGAAGATTCTTAAATATTTTGTCTATATAGAAAATACAATAGGTAATTTTAAATGGACCGTTACATCTTCACCTTTATCATCCAAGTACCACGTCTCAAGATTATCATCAATCGTAATTTTTTTCACCACATTTTTTGCATACCTAGGGTGTGATCGTTGAGCTTGAATCAAAAGATAGTCTTCGTCCACATAATTGTTGTATAACCATTGCAACTTCCGGAGCTTTTCCATTTAAAGAGTCCATGAAGAAATATACTGGTGTATTGAGCATTTTTTGGCCTGTTCATCAAAGAAAGAGCAACTTGTGTATATATAATCACTGATTTTGAACCGAATGTGATACCTAGCAGCCGATTTTATCAGTGTATGGAAAATCTGATAGTAAACACCGATGTTCGAGTCAGTGTAGTATTCTTACAATGATCTTACACCTTATGTTCACATGTTGCAGTTCTTGCAATAATAATTATCACTTACTCAGATTCTTTGATATATAGCAATTGTGTCACATAGATCACACGACACATACGACCGTTTTCTATTTTCTTCTAACCGATCCATTGTAGCTATTTTGTCAACACAAAGTCCTCAATGTCCATAGGAAAAAGTTAGCTCTTCACATAATATGATATAACACACATAAATATAAAAATAAACTTGTAGGTCTTGTAGCATTGTACGGTATCATATTTTAGAATAAATTTGGTCGATTACCTCATCTGTTGGGTTGTCAGGCCTGATTCTTTACTGGATGTCTCATTTTGAGATAGAACTGTGTTCTAAAGGCGAGGAAATTATGCCAGTAATATGTACTCTACAGTTTAGGCAGTGGAATAAACATTCTAGATGAGTAAAACACAATGACCCCACCATAGTAGCACTTAAACCGTTTTAGTATTTTATTTTTAAGAAAAAGACAGTGGGAGCATATGGTACAGCCAATATATGGCACTCCCTCCCCGTAACTTCCAACAAAACAGGAATACTCTATCTTTATGAACTTACCATAAAATGTATAGAAGTTAGCAATTCGACGGAAGTAATGTTCTCAGTACTTCGAAAATGTAAAAAACAGAAAGGCTTTGTACCTTTTGTGATTATTAGCAGTACCAACATGCAGATCATTGTAAGACTGAAACTCATCAAATCCGAAACAAACTTGAGTTTCTATAGGTACATTGACAGCTTGGGCTAGTGAATGAGACAACTACGATCTCCTGATCTTTTGGATAACATGAATCTCCCATTTACTAATTATTATGCATCTGAAGAACAAAAGTCGCCTGGAGCACTCCTACTGCCAGGACAACATGCAGTACCCCGGCTCAAAGATTACCTCCCCTTTTGTGAATGAATTCACCTGCAAAAACATCCGCACTGAAAATTCGAAGCACACATGGATCTCTTCAGCTCCAAGCCAGCAGCTCTTTTGAGGTATATAAACACGGTATGATCAACACCAATTGCTCTTTTGAGATTGTGACACTCATCTACAGCCAACTCAGTTATGATTGACGTGCCACGTGCATGAAAGATGAAAGTGACATAATAATTTTGCTATAAACTAATGACAAATGGATTAGGAAATAGTTTAGTTTTTGAGGTGGTTCTAGGTGGTATTGCAGGAATTTACATACGCCAGTGGGGGAAACCCTTTACATGCAGTACATAATTGCACGCTCAACACCTCTGCATACTACCCATTATTTCCTAAGAGTAGTGTTTTTTGTACAGAGTCATGAGTCGTCCCTGTCAAGAACAGAGCTGAGATAAGCCTGCCAAACGCAGCAAAAAAATAATATGAATATCTTATAAAGTAGACACAAATATGTAATCCAAGACATGCCGTATTGGATAGAATATTGTTAAGCTACAATTCAAACAAAGTTTCCGTGTAGTGAAGGGAAGATACTTTATAGGTTTACCTAATGAGATGGAAGAAGTATATAACAGGGTTGGCAAGAAAAACTAAAGATTGATATATGCTTCACATCAGGTGATCTTCGATTCGTTAGTAAAGGAACCAATAACTTTAGCTATTCAGAGGCAGAAGAAAACAATCGTTGGAGGTTGCATATTAGCTCTGTAGCAAAAGCAGCCAGTAACTCGATTACTCGACACTCCTCTCTTTGTCCAGAATGATCCCGATTTGCTCCACATGTCCTGCAAAGTAAGACAACGGCGGCGAGGATGTCGTTAGAACTTAGAATCTAGTAGGAAACCTACCGTGGTGAAAAACAGTGTAATCTCTCGTGAAGTCTGCAGCTTCGAGGAGTGGTCTAACCATGCAACTTGCATTTATGTGGAGCACTGACATAACCTGCTCCATCAATCAACCTATCATGCACGTACAAGCGTTCTCTGAGCATACTCCAACGGCTTAAACCCTAACGATGGCCGATGCTGCCGTGTCGTGTATCCACCGGACCACCGTCATGAACATCAGCAATCCAGCAACATATATCGATCTGATCGTGAGCAAGTTGGAATCCACGAACATATATTGGAGCACTTAATTCATCCATGTTTAGATATAAGCAAACAACAACTCAAAAAGTGAAGATGCCGTGGAGGATTGGAGGCACTACACTGGGACAAACATGAGCGTTTACTTGCCTGCATTATGACGCCATCACCTTGCGCGGTAGGTGCATGGATCATAGTTGACGTCTGGATGTTGCGGCCGACCTTTCGCTCAAGTCGTCGCCGACTCGCCGGCGAAGTCAAGCTGCAGCTACTGCTTGCGGGGCATGTGCATGGATCATCGGTGGAGTCTGGCTGCTCCCGGCCTGCCTTTCGTTCTAGTCGCTGCCGGCGAAGTCAAGTTGTAGCTGCTGCTTGCAGGGCATGTGCATGTACGAAGTACGATGGTTGGCGTCTACTGTTGCCGGCCGGCCGGCCGGCCGTATTAACGTTTCCCTTCGAGGATCAGACTCACGTCTTCTGTTAATTTGTCAGACATGCTTCCAGCGACCACAATGATTATCTCTGATCTGAACACAACAATGGCGAAACGTCCATAGAGAGCTTGAGGAGAGACGGCCATGGAGGATACTAAATCGAGAAAACCCAAAAACGCTTGAATCGAGAAAATCTAAGAACGGCCGGCCCTAGAAACGCACCGATTGATTTCTAGATGTCGTACTTTAATAGAGAACACATAAAAGAGTCCAAGTATAATGCAACTTAGTCTGCCAAAGTCCGTACGTCCGTGGATGTCTTGCTTAGATCATGTTAGGCAGATGGATAGTGTTTCAGGTACCGACGTGATTGATTATGACTGTACAAATTATGGACTTTCCCTTTACAGCCCTCGGTCAATAAACTCTATGCGCGTCAATCGTTTTGTGTCATCTGAGCCGTTGTTTTAAGTTGCTAGATGCTTGATTAATCTGAGCCATTGGTTGTCCTGTGTTTTAATTATCTAGGGTAGGCAGAAAGTAGGTCTTTTACCTCATATTGAGGGGGCCGAACCTGGGTAAATCTGTGTTGATCTTTGTTCCTGTGATCCCAAGCTCGGAGATGCTTGACTCGCATAATCCCACACCTACGAAGTCATCTATGACACCTGACGTGACAAACCCACGACACCAGGTGCGTGGCGGTAGTACCGGTCCTGCGGGCGGTAGTACCGCTGATCTGCTATCTCCTCAACATCATCATCCTCTTGGCTCGTCTCTTGGCCATCTTCAACACTTCCTTGGAGATCTTCATGAAGGTTGTTCCGGAGTATGCACAAGGTATCCGAATGAAGTAGCAAACCATTCAAGTGAGTGTCGAGATCACACATGGATAGAAGCGAATTCACCTTATCATGGATAGTTTTGACTTTTGCTCTTGTCATTGGACTGCTTGTTGTAGGAGCCATAGGTTGGGCTACATCACCTAGGATCATACTTTCACTAGTGGTTACTCCCAACAATTGTAACACAGTTGAACACAATAATAAAACTTCCTCTTCAATATGCAACCTAGATGCTACTCGGAGACTGTTCTTCTGTTGGATAAGAAACATCATTCTACTGCGTAGGGCTACAAAAGCACATCTTAAAGTTTGTATTCCAAGTCTAGGGACACCCCACTCTGTCACTATGAGCACCCCAAGATAGTACTAAACAAGAGAGGCGTTTTACTACTCATGGTGGTAGCTACACACCATAGCATTATACGGCGATGTAAGCCATATATACCTGTTTTAGCTTGATATTCCAGTAGAGAACGGATTTTTGGTGTACAAAACTGGTTTCGGAATTTTGGAAAAAATATTTTTTGGTCGTCATTTTTTAGGGTTGACTTTTTCGTTGACTTTTTTCGTTGACTTTTAAAAATAATCATAACAACCGGATATGATTTGAAAAAATTCAAAATACTTTTGGATAATCCTATCAACTCTAATGTTGAGATCCCCCCACCCCCCTTGAGTATTCTCTTTTTTTCCGTGACATATACGAGTCGGTCAAACTAAGGTGTGTAGGTACCCATGCGAACAGCGGCATTCATACACCACAATTTCACAGTGACATCCAACACAAAGAATAACTCATGGTAAATATTCCTCTAATCTATTATCCATGGAGTCACACACGGCACACACACTGTCAACTTCGCGTTGTGGGACAAAGGTGACTCCGGAAATTATAATAGATAAAACCAGTTGAGTAGCATATCCATGACATAATGAAGGGGAAACATCTACGAATTCAACTAGATTACAATGTTCATGATCACATAAAGATCACGCCCTGGGAGAGAGAGATAAACCACATAGCTACAGCAAGAGCCCTCAGCCCCGATGAAGGACTACTCCCGGTGCATCATGAGAGGCAGCAACGGCGATGAAGATGGCTCCGGGGGGAAATTCCCCGTCCCGGCAGGGTGCCGAAACAGGAACTTCTGTGATGTAGGGAAGGTCCCGATGTTCACGGATTGACGGCGAATTTGGGCGAGCTCACGCAAGAACACACGAAGAACATGAAGAACGCCAAGAACACAAGAACACACACGATACAAGGACACGTTTCCCTCACCGGTCGGTCCAAGCCGGTCCAATAGAATCACCAAAAGGGAGAGATTGTCAAGTAGTAGATACAAGGAGAGGTCTTGAGGGGTTGTTTCTCCAAACGGTCAACCCAACTGATCCAAATAGATTCACCCGAAGATGAAAGATTGGCAAGTAGTCACAACTACAAGTAGAGGTCTTGAATCCACAAGAGGGATCTTCTCCACAAGAGGAGGCCTTGAATCCACAAGGGAATCTTCTCAACAAGGGGAGGCAACACCACAAAGGGGTGGGTAAGGAGCCTATGCTCAACTCTCTCTCATCATAGACTCTCCTTTCTAAAGGAGGAGGGGGACGCCTATATATAGTCTAGACCCAAAGGGGTAGGTGGGAAAGGGATACATGGGTCAAAAGCCCTGAAACTGCACGCAGGCAGCGGTAGTCCCGCTGGGTGCTGGCGGTAGTACCGCCCCTGTCAAGGTGGCGGTAGTACCGCTGCTCCAGCGGTAGTACCGTTGTACGCGCTCGAATATATTTGAAGCTCTTCTCCAGCGGTAGTACGTGGTCGGTACCGGTCAAGTACCATTGGCAGTCCAGAGAGCATTTGGCGCGGTGCGGTAGTAGTGGCGGTACTTGTAGCGGTAGTACCGCTCCTGGGACTCGGCGGTAGTACCGCTAGGCAGGGGCGGTAGTACCGCTGCTGAAGCTGTGGCTCTTCTTCCTTCTCCTCTTCCAAGCCATCGTCTTGTCCGGCTTGGTTCCTCTTGCACCTTGTCCATCTTCCCGTGGTCTTGTACCCGTGGTGACACACCTAGCAATGCAATGGGAACAATGGTCAAGTAGTATAACGTCCAAAGGTGACATATAGTGAATCACATAGTGGAAGGAGTTCACCTTTGAGGTCCATTGTGACTTGTGATGTATTGGAGTGCTTGACATGGTAATGGACGTGACCTGGGCTACATCATTATGTCCCCCGAATTAGGGTTTTTGGTGGCGGCGGAGCTCGGGTGTGTTTCTGGAGAAATACTTCGGTGGTCGTCGGTTTTAGGTCAGGAGGGTCTTTATAGGCGAAGAGGCGACGTGAGGCGACGACCAGGTGGAGGAGGCGGCCTTGGGGCGCGGCCCAAGCCCTGGCTGCGCTTAGAGCCCGTGTGGGGGCTGTGGTGGCCGTTTTTGACAATGCCCTAGTCTACGACGATCAGCGGTAAATTTCCAAAAACTTTTGCGACTAGACTTTTTCCATTTGGCGTCGTCTTCGGGTCGCTCCGGGGACATCTTTTAAAGCTGTCTGGTGGGAACAGATTTCAGTAAATCAGAGTCCTCCTCCAACAAGGCTCCTTTTGTGTTCTTGTCAATTTCCAAGTAATTTCTACACATCAAAGTGTAAAACAAGAAGATGATGCACATTTGCAACTATTAATAGGTTAGTCCAATAAATGCATAAAATGATATAAAACTATAACAGAAACATGTAGCATTTGATATAAAACAAGCATGGAACATCAAAAATTATATATACGTTTGAGACGTATCGGCATCCCCAAGCTTAGTTCCTACTCGTCCTCGAGTAGGTAAACGATAACAAAGATAATTTTTGAAGTGACATGCTACCAACATAATCTTGATCAAATAGTAATGTACAATATGTGAACTGAGATCAAATCATTCAAAGTAAATGTCTATAATTGGTATTAAGCAAACAATGATAAAGCAAAATAGTTAAACAAACTAAAACCTTTCATGGATGATGCTTTGGAGACATGAAGCCATACAAGATGCATTAAAGATGATTTAAGTATTCAGAGTAGAAGTTCTATTCTTCTATTCAAGCATCAAATAATTTTTCACAACATAGAAATGATCCAATCAAGTAAAAATAAACATGAACGTCATGAATCAACTGTTTCGAAGTTTTACTCAACCGGTGAGCGTACGCATTTGGTATTGGCACCAGGATGTTATGGCAAAAATAACATTAATGGGGGTTTGGAAGGCCAGTGGAAGAAAGTCTCACAAAGCTAAAAGTGATCATTAGACAAGAGGAAGTCTTATAATCGAAGCTATGCAAGGAGTAGTGATTGTCATGCAACGGATGCACATAGAGCTATAAGTGTATGAAATCTCTCCAATGGAACTAGTGGGGGTGCATCTAACTCGGTTGCTCACGAAGATCTAGAGCAGTTTTGAGGAGGCTCATCATTGGAATATACAACCCAAGTTCTATAATGAAAAATTACCCACATAGTTATACTAGTAAAACATGAAAACTCTCTCAAATGAAGTATAGGTGCTACTAGCACAAGTATGATAACTCTGAAACTCAGGTGCTAAACATAAGCACAAGTGTGAAATAAAGGATAGTAATGTTGCCCCCTCTCTCTTTCTTTTTTTTCTTTCTCTTTTTCTCTTTTTTTTTAATTTTTGTTTGTTTTCAATGGCCTCCATGGCTCTTTCACTTTCTCTTCCTCACAGGTAGAGGCAACATCCTAGTTGAAAACACACTTTTTGTACAAATAACTCATAATAAACAAAACATGATGTATAAAACTGAATGTGTCTGCCAGTGTAGCACGATGTGCAATGATCTAACATAACATGGGTAAAACCACACATCAGCTGTAGCAATATATATAGCAATGATGAATGACAACAAGTCAAGTAGTGTAAAATGTAAGTTGCATGGCAATTTATCTCGGAACAACTATGAAAATGCTGTGATAGGTAGGTATGGTGGTTGTTTTGAGGAAGATGGATAGGCTTATGTGTAGGGGAACAAGAGGAAGTTCTCCCACGGGGTTTGGATGTACTGGCGAAGTATGCACCAACTCTCAATGTGAGAAGAGGGTAATGCACAACACCGAAGAGGCTAGCAAAATTTGGATGGTGGAAGTGCCAAAACCGTAGCTCAACATTAGTCAAAAAAACTCACAAGCTTATTGCAAACAACTAGCAGGTTCAATATTAAGAGCATGATTAAAATTTACTCCAAGGAGGGCCGTTCACGGCGGCACAAGTACCCCATTAGATCCCTCGACCTTAGCACACAACTATGTTATTACGAATTAGTTTATGATAGGAACAGCTATCGAGACCAACTACACCTTCAACAATTAGTAGAGTTCGTAGTACGGAACAAGCTTTAACGGCAACAACCACTAATTAGTTTTAACTTAAGTAACCAGCAAGCATTAACATCTAATTATTTAATACCTCAAAATATTTGCAAAGAATCAAGTTATCAAAGTTCAATGATCTACAAGAATATGCAAGTTTTTCATTATACCACTACCACATGCATAACATTTTCTGTTCCAACCAAACACCAATCAACTTATTTGAACCACTCTCCAAACAAATATAAGTGAAGCAAGAGAGTAATTTCTACAAAAGAAACTAATGGCTATGAACAAGATATACATGAAAAACAAGAGCTAGAAGCTAACAGAGCAAAAACTGAATACTCAACAGGTGTATAAGTGAAGAACAGGAGTATTTTACAAAAAAGTAGAGCGTGTCTCCCTCCAAAATAAGAATGATGTTATCAAGCATTGTAATTAAAAGCAAACAAAACTAAAACAAAATGAAAACAAAAACACACAAGACGCTCCAAGAATAGCACATAATATGTGAATCAATAAAAATATAGTCTCACCAGAGATGACCTGATAATTTGTTGATGAAGAAGGGGATGCCTTGGGCATCCCCAAGCTTAGATGCTTGTGACTTGTTGAAAATTGCAGAGGGGTGCCATGGGCATCCCCAAGCTTCAGCTTTTGTCCCTTCTTAATCTTCTTTCATCATCCTCTCTCTTGACACCTGAAAACTTGAAAAACCCAGCTATCACTCCTATGAGACGGCTAACTCCCAACTCCCAATACATTCTTTAGAGTCGACCAAACGACTCGTTGGTTTGGACATAGTTTCTTTGTCCTTGTGTTTTTGTTTTGCTCTCCCCCTTTTTTCACTTAGTTTAGCTTTTTTGAATTTAAAAACTTTTCTATTTAACCATGCACAACATTATCGCTGGCTAAAAGAGTAGCAATACAATTGGGGACATCAGGATCCCAGTACAAGTCCGGAGACTCAGAAATTGTGCCCAGCTTTGCAAGCTCATGGGCGACATTGTTACAAGTGCGACGACTGAAAGCAAACTGAAAACAGTCGAAATTCAGAATACAAAGGCTTCTACCTTCTTTCACCAGCATACCAATTTCAGACTTGTCGTAGTCACTGCTTGTTAGCGCAAGCACTAGGTTGGAAGCGTCAGACTCAAAAATGACTCGATTCGCTCCGATCCTATCCGCTCCCTCGATAGCAGCAAGGCAAGCCACACTTTCAGAATGCAAGGGATCCCTCAAGTGCACCGAGTTACCCGCTCCAGCCACAATAAAATTGCCCGCCTGATCTCGGATAACATAACCCCAGCCTCCCAGCC